>CAWUFW010001070.1:2400000-3000000 GCA_963921515.1 Calotriton arnoldi | reverse complement strand
AATCGACAAGCCTTGCTTTAGTGCAGATGTACTATTGGAGGTGCTGATAGAATATATTTTTAACTGAATTGTGGGCAGTCACATTTGTAAAGATAATGCTCTGGTCAGGCATCCCGAATAATGTGGAGTAAGAGAGACTAAGAATAACCAGTACAATAGTAACTGCAGTGATTAACTTGCGCTAACCCTGATACTCATTCTGGAGATTCTTCAGCTGCCCATGGACACCATGTTGACTGCGAGACTTATGCCAACTGCATTCTGAATTCTAATTTGCAAGGTCTAAATCCGACAGCTGGGTTATGGCCTCATAGCTGCAGTCACACCTGACTCTTTCACAGAGCCTTCCATTCATTTGAGCTATCCTAGACATGGTGCAGTCCAGAGCCTTCCCTTCTCCACAACGGGTCTAGGATGCTCCACCTATGATACCAGTATTTTAGACTTGGATCACAATGAGAGCGGCTCTGAGGCTTCTTGGTCTCTGTCTCCTGCGTCCTCCCTGTCAGCTACGCCAAGTGCCACATGCAAGCTCTGCAGTGGAATCTGCAGTTACATTGGGCCCAGCATCAAGAACTCTGACAGATGTCATCCATATCTAAGAGGAGACTGCTCACAATCTTCAGTGGGGGCTGGTTGATCGCAATTGGTCCAGCAGCAGACCCTTCTCCCTTCCCCACCCATTACTCTCGGTGGTGACAGATGCGCCTCTGGGGAGGTGGAGATCAGACGACTTCGGTCCCTAACAGAAGGCAGCCACCCCATCAATCTATTAGAATTATGGGCATTCAACCGGTCGCAGATGGCCTTCCTGCCATCCATCAGTGGGGGCTGGTGCAGGTTCCCACAGACAACACCAGCACCATGTGGTATTGCAGCTAGCAAGGTGGGGTGGGGTCCTAGGGTCTGTGCCAAGATGCTCTGCCCCTCTGGGGCTGGTTGGAGTGCCAGGGAATTTTCTTGATCATGAACCACCTTGCTTGAATACCAGAGGGGATGAGGTGAGTAGGTGGCACCTGGCAGATCATAAGTGACATCTACATCCTGAGGTAGTGTAGAGCATCTTGGAGCAGTGGGAAGCATCCAGGCTAGATCTTTTTGCCACCATCGAGAATGTACAATAACTGATAGAGACTTCTAGCCACACATGCCTTACTTAAGAATATTCCCCAGGTGTCATACTGGATCTTGTAACTTTTTCTGATCAGTATCCTTACGCGCCGGTAGGTGGTGTCGTTCGGCTCCTCGTGGCATTGTCTGCACCAGAAGTGACATGTGCGGTGCCTATGTAGGTGTCACCCCTGCACACTGACCTCAGTTCCTTCTTTTCCGCGCCGTCAGCGTGGATTCGGATCGAGCTCCCTTCAGTCTTTCTTTTACTGTATTTTTTTTACTTTTTGTTGAACACTTTACCAGTGTGCCTTTTCCAAAACATTTTTGGACTAATGTCCCCTAAATTAAACCTAATGATTTAAGCTTATGGTGTTTGTCACAGGCAAATGTCTGTGACAGACCCCCATGTGGTCTACCTTTGGTGCTTGGAGCTGAACCACAACTCCCAGGCCTGCTCAGATTGCAAGACCATGCATTCAAAGGCAATCTGTGAGCTAGACATTAAGCTCCTGGCTGCTTGACACCTCATTCTGCACTGCTCCAGGTCCTAGTAGCAACAGAGGTCCTAGGACCGCTCTGAGTCACTTGCGCTGATCATCTCGCAATTTCAGTCTGTGTTGGGTAAGTCCCACGAAAATAAGTCCAAGAAGTCGAAGCATTCAACTTCTCCACGCTGGATCAAATCATCGGAGGAGGCGCGAGAACAACGTCACAAATCAAGGATGCACTCCCATGTCGTCCCAGTTGAGCCTGGGCCCGCTCCATGCCTCCCAGAGTTTGCCGGAGCATCCCCAGGCCAACTAAAAGAATTTTATGAGGCCATGCACCTCATTTGTGAGCAGACTGAGTCCTCTGGAGCACTTTTGGGACCCACAGGTGCAAGAGAGCCCTGATTGGACTTTCGCCGGTGGGTTCCCTCTCTGTGCCATTCGGGCACTCTGAATTAGTTCCCATATCCGGACAAACCCCTGTCATGACTCCACGGCCTCCACCAGGGTTCGTTCCAGTGGCACCGTTCCCCCAGGTGTGCCAATCCTATCATAATTCCTCACTCTGAAGTACTGATTTTCGAGAAGAACACCTCCGCAAGGGACCACAGCTGGCAGCCTGCAGAACTCGGACCCACACCGACCGACCACGCACACAACCTCGTCATCATCCTCGACAGCCAACAAACCATGAAACGCCTAGTTAACGCAGTCATCTCTTCCTGCTTCCAAAGACTCTGCATGCTCCGCACAATCTTCAGATGGATTCCAACCAACACAAGAAAGACCATCACCCAGGCCCTCATCACTAGCCGCCTAGACTACGGCAGCGCCCTCTATGCCGGCATCCCCACCCAGCTCCTCAAAAGACTCCAGACCATACAGTACCCTGCAGCCAGACTCATCCTGGACCTCCCCAATCAACCCACGTCACCCCCCACCTAAGAGACCCCCACTGGCTCCCCATTCAGAAAAGATACTAGTTCAAGATCCTCACTCACACCTACAAAGACCTCCACGACCTAGGACCTGCCTACCTCAACCGTCGACTGAACTTCCACCAACCCGCTAGACACCTGCGCTCCTCTTCACTTTCACACACTCCCCGCATCCGTTACAGCCGCAGCAGTGGCCGCTCCTTCTCCTACATCACGGCCAAGACCTCGAACAACCTTCCCCTCCAGCTCCGTACAGCCCCTTTGATGGCAGACTTTGGAAAGAGACTCAAGACCTGGCTCTTCGATGGAGACGGAGACACAGTGCCCAGATACCCCTAGCGGTGGGAGTTTTGCACTTTACAAATGCTGTTTGATTGATTGATTGACTCTGATACAGAGCCGGACCAGCTCCGCTCAACGCCGGCACTGGCGCTGACCGGACGCAGACAGTCTGAGTTGAAGACCGAGCCTAATTTCCCAGAAAGGCCCTGTGAGGATTATGAATGGAGGGTATATGAGGATCCATAGAGTTATCCCAACCCCTAGAAGAGACCATGGCAGAGGGTAACTGGTATGAGGAATTGGCTGATGCCAGTGGTCTGGATACCTCACCAGACACTGGCCTCCTCTCTCCTCCTAGAGTGGCTATGGAAGAAGGGGCCTCCTTAGCAATGGTTGTGCATAGAGCGGCTGAGGTCCTGGACCTTATGCTGCCTACGGTGGAATCAAGACAGAGGTTCTTAAATCACGGGTATCCTCCTCAGAACTCCTGCCTCCTTTAATGAAGCCCCCTGTGACCACCCAGGCATATAGAGCACAGAGTCAGGAGCGAGGGTTAGTGGGTATTTTATTGACCTGTCTACAAGTGGCAGGGAACAGGTCATATGGGTTCAAAGCAAGGGAATAAAACCACTACAAAACACGGGGGGAGAAAGCGGTCTTTGGATGTCAGTCCAGCCACTGTACAACGGGGAGGTTGTCTCTTTCAGCTTCTCCTGAAGAGAGAGGGTGAAGTCCTGGTCAGTTGCTCCTCCTTGCCAGCACGCCAGAAGAGGGGAGTGTGGCTCGGTCCCTCGAAAAGAAAAAGTAAATAGCAGTCAGGTATAGTGGGTTTGGGTCAGTCTATCTACCGCCACCGTCACCCACGACCAGGATTGTGCAGTTAAAAGGAGGGAAGGGAACAAGTGATGGGGTAATAAGGGTCTCAGTGCACCAGAATGGCACGGGCTTCTCACCGCCCCGTCCTCCACCAGGCTTAACTGAAGTAATTAAGAAAAGGTACTTGCCTAGGGCCACGGCCCTCCTTGGTCGTGGCTGGGGGAGTCTCACCGCCCTCCTCCTCTCCGGGCCGGCTGGACTCTCGAGCGTTGCCTCTGGGCGGTTCCTCTGTCGGTGGTTTTCTTTTCTTTTCTCTGTCTTCTCTCCGCAGTGGGGGTTCTTGCCAGCTTTTCGAGTCCGGATCCTCTGGAACGCCGAAGAACAAACCTCCGTTGTCCTCAGCGTTTTTCTCCTCTGGAGTTTGTCCCTCCTCTCGCCGGGGCGGCTCCTGCGTGTGCGTGGGGACTGAAGCCTCTACGTCCTGTCCCGGGCGTCCGACCGCGGGCACCATCTTGGAATCCCCGCCCGCGACGGGCGCAGGATTACACCCCCACTTATGTCCAGTTAGGGCCTGGACCAAGCCTTGCACAGGCACCCCTGTGCACAAGTCTATTATACACCACCCTGCTCCTGGGGACCCAGCCTTCCTCACGCAGCACACCACTCCCGACAGCCTGGTGGTCTTAAACCTGATGCAGTCCCTACCAAACCATGGGTCCGGGAATCCAAGAGGCTGGACACCTTTGGGAGGATGATTTTCTCTTCCACTGGCATTGCACTGTGATCGGTGAGCACCATGTGCTTATTGGGCTGATACTCTCATACTGTATGGAATTCAGTTTCGTAAGTGCTGCCTATGATCTTGGAGGAGGCCTGAGCCATACTCTAGCAAGCAATTGCTGATGGTAGAGATGCACCCAAGTTCACTCTATGCTGCACACTGGATACGACCAACTCGCTTGGCAGAGTGATTGCATTGTCAGTGGCACTCAGAAACCACATCTGGCTGAGGTCTGCTGGCTTTTTGGGGAATGTCCAGGCATCCCTTATCCACATGCTGTTTGCTGACACTCGACTTTTTGGAGACAAGGCAGTTTCGGTGCTTGAGTGTTTTAAAGATAGCAGGGCCACCGCTAGGTCATTGGGGCTCACCACAGTCCCACGGCTTCTGCATTCCGCCCATCGCTCCTTCTGTGGCTACTGTAGGGTCTACCTGCGTGTCCTTTCACCACTAGCCATCCCGGCCAACAGCCTCCTCAGCCCTTTCGTGGCCACGGCCACAGCTCCCACAGACATCGTAAGAACCAGGGCCAGAGGTCTAACTAATCTGCCACCCCCTGGCAGCCTCAACGCCCCTTTAATATGTCCTTGCATCATCATGGATAGCCGGTTGGCAGCCGGATCCAGCATCACCTGCCCTATGGTGAACAATAACTTCAGACAAACGGGTGCTTGCGATTGTTCAGCGGTGTAATGCCCTACCCTTTACGGAAACCACTCTACCATGCCACCGTCCTCAGATTGGCTGACGGAGGACCACCTTTCGCTCTTGCAATAAGAAGTACAGGCTCTTTTGGCCAAAGGAGCCATCGAGAGGGTGCCAACATCAGAAGTAGCTCGTCATTGCTGTTCCCACTACATTCTGGTGGCAAAAACAGATGGAGGACTTCATCCTAATCTAGATCTGCGCCCTTTCAACTATTTCCTGAAAAAGGAAAAGTTCAAAATGCTCCACTCTGGCTCATGTCCTGTCTGCCCTAAATCCCAGAGACTGGATGATAGTGTTGGACTGGCAGGATGCAAATTTTCATATTCCTGTCTTGTCAGCCCACAGGCATTAGCTGCGGGTCACAAGCATTTCCAATTTGTTGTGCTCCCTTGCGGCCCTACCATTGCCACTCAGGTGTTCGCAAAAGTGATGGCAGTGGTCGCAGGCCATCTGTGGAGATCAGGGGCTCTAGTCTACCCCTATCTCGACGAATCACTGTTGAAGGCAGGCTCACCCCAGGCAGTCGTCTCCCTCCTCCAGACTGAGGCGAACCTCCCACATTCACTAGGGTTCTCTATCAACGTGCTGAAGTTGCACCTGACTCCCTCTCAGATGCTCCCTTTCATCAGAGCCCTTCTGGGCACAGTGCAGTTCCGTGCCTTTCCTCCAAAGCAGAAAGTCTGGGATATTCAGGCTATGTTACCAGTGTTTCAGCCTCTATCCTGGATTTCGGCGAGACTGACTCTGAGGCTGCTGGGCCTCATGACCTCCTGCATTCTGCTGTGAAGCATGCCAGTTGGTATAAGAGGGCTCTGCAGTGGGACTTGAAGGCCCATTGTATTCAGCATCAGGGGAATCTCTCCAACCTGGTGCAGATATTGGTAGGAACAGCAAAATACCTGTAGTTTTGGCTGATTAACTGCGATTGGATCAGCGGCTGACCCCTCTCCCTTCCCCACCCAGATGGTCACAGATGCATCACTCCTGGGTTGAGGAGGCATTCTGGGAGAGGTGGAGATGAGAAAATACACACACTCTCACACTCTCTTTCACTTTCACACACACACTCACTCTCTCACTCTCACACTGTCTCACACACTCTCTCTTCCTACAGGAGGGGCACTTTACAAATAGTGGAAGTGTTTGTAAAGAAAAACACCCTTCCAGAAGGTGAATAAAGAGGAGAAAATCTTCACAGATGCTTAAAATATCAAATTAATCCTAAAAAAAATAGGTGAGAATCCCTTGAAGTGTTCTAAGATCCACTCGGCCAGAGCTGGAAAAAATAACTGAGGCTCTGAGACAAATTGCCAGTACAGTACAAGCTGGGGAAGGAGCCTGCTAGTTGCTTAAAGGAACTGCATATATGTTTCAACCTTGTGCACTCTTATTTTAGTTGAATGGCTCTTTTCTTCAGCTAGGTGCCCCAATGTTGCCTTTGTACTGTGTATATGGACAATTTACAGAAAGAAAAATGTAGTACGGCTGGCCAGTGTTGATAGTTCTACCTATGGAGGTGGTACATAAATCTTGAACATTGAAGTGTCTACCTTTAGCTAAAGACTTAAATATACTGCATTAATGAAGCAGTGTATCAGGTTTCCTGTACACTGGCAGGAATATTCTATGTTTAGGACTTCAGTGAGGATACCTTCCATACAGAATTAGTATTTACAAGTAAGTAACATTTCCTTCTTTGTCACCAAAGACTGTGTCTGTAATGCTCTGCCTGTTGAACTACTACGTGGCATTTAGGGAAACAACAGGAACATATCTGTTTGACATACATATGAAAAACATAACTTCGATTTACCCTAAAGAAACTTCCCCCTGTAGAAAGCTGATATTCATAGGATGTGTTGGCCGTAGATACATATGCTTAGCATTATCCTGCCATCTAGTGTTGGGCTCGGACGATTAAAAGTTGTTTTTCTTCGAAGAAGTCTTTGAGTCACGAGGTATAGTGACTCCTCCTCCAGTGTGTATTGTGCATGTTCCTCGGCTCCTTTGTTAGATTGTTTATTTCCACAATTGGGTTCGGACGTCGACATCGCAGCTCCAGGACCGAAGCAAGATTCCTCACCGAGGCCTTAGCAGTGCCCCGGTTTTTTAGGTCTTGCCTGTGCCAGCGCTTGCGCTGCTCTCGGCGAGAGATTTAGTAAATGGGTTTTGAAAGTGCTAACCCAGTGGCTTTTGCTGGCCTCTAGCTTGCGTTCACGATGGCGTGCACGCGCACAGCTGCCATCCATTCCTCGCATCGCTGAGGCGCCATCTGGCTTTCCTCCCCCTCCCTCACCCGCTCCTCCCCCTCCCTCACCAGAAAGCGAGTCTCGCGGCCGCGCATCTTTTTTTTTTACTTTTAGCGCGAGGCGCGCGCGCTTCTCGGTCTCCCTTGTTGTTTCTTCTTTTGTACCAACCAATTTCTGTTAGTGGCTTTCCTCCCCCTCCCTCACCCGCTCCTCCCCCTCACCAGAGAGCGCGTCTCGCGGCCGCGCGTCTTTTTTTTACTTTTAGCGCGAGGCGCGCGCGCTTCTTGGTCTCCCTTGTTGTTTCTTCTTTTGTACCAACCAATTTCTGTTAGTGCCCATATATAATCCAAATCGAACATTATCAATTAAAAAGCTGCACCTTCAGTCACTGAAAACCAGGTCGGATTGTCAGATCACACCAACTAAAAAGTACATTCGCCCTGGGTTACCAAAAGTTAAGAAAGTCACTTCTTTCAATCATGCCACAACTAACCGCTTATTATGGCCGAGCAATTTCCCTACGCGACTAATAAAGGAATTAAGTAACCCTTTATCCCATGAGCAAGGCGGCAACTGAACACTTCCTGTGGGTTGGGGCTTTAATCAGACCATATTGCACCTTGATTCGCCCTCCTAGCAGGCCACCGCTCCACCCACAGAACAATGTACTGCTTCCGGGCGCTTTCAAGCGAGCAAGCAGCGCATATGTGCATTTTCTACAGTCAATATATATTAACTGGCTACCGGGTCTAAGTAACAATTGACTGATACTTAATTGTTCAATATAAATTCTGCTGCGGCATCTTATTTGAAGAATGCTTCGTCGGAACCTAGCTACCGCGTTACCACAAATTATTAGACCAGTGCACTAAAACGTATTGAGCATTTAACATCAATAAGAAAAAAAATCATTATTAAGGTGCCCCTACAGTACTAAATCGAAAATTACTTGTCACTCTTACCCTATAATAGGAGCAAGGTGATGTTTTTGTTTTATTCAATTTTAGACCTTTTGATTGTTTGAAACATACAAAGAATCATTCCATGGGTTTGCTTAATAGGATTTTTTTCAATTCAACGTGACATTTGAAGCGTCACTGGTCATTGCTGAACGTTCTTAAATAACATTTGATCCCGATTAATCATTATTTTCACTGTCCAACAGGTCAATTTGAGATTTTTTTTGTACAGTGCAGTACTCTAGAATTTGACACTTTTTTCTCTAGAGCGCAGCGCTCTGCCCACGTGCCCTCTTAAGAGACTAGCTTTTTGGGGGTGGATGGTGGGGCGGGATGATCAACATCTGCCCTGCAATTAAAACGCAGGTATTTTACAGTGGCTCCGTCATCACGCGCGCCAGACCTCCAGGGCACGCTGCTTCCCAGCCTGACGTATGTTGACATTTCGAAAGTGGCCGAGGTCGCGCTGACTCCCAGGGCTTAGTTTATGGCCGCCCGCTCTCAGGTAATACTTGCTGTGCTCTCGTCTGAGCCATAAAAGCCCCTTAGCACAGTAGGGTTGTGCCAGGGGACACATTTGTTTACTTTGCGAGTGCATTTAATGTGGAGAATGCTCACTTAACTGGAATTGGCAAGGGAATAGAGAACGCGCATTAGTAAGGTCAGCGGCTTGTCTTAATGCACTGTGTAAAACACACATTAAAGAACACACGTAATCGCCTGTTCCGGGGAAGGGCGTGATTGTGGGTTTACCATGACGGTTATGAAGAGACAGCTTTCTATATACATGCACAACAATGCTGAGTAAAGCAAAGCACCGGCCACATGTACCCCGCCGAGCAACCACGCGACAAGTATGTGCAGAGAAATGAGAATGTGCACAGCTGTACATTTATGCGTCATCATGCGGCACTGAACGCTCACTTTAAATGTTGCCTTTCTCTCTAGCTTGTAAACACATCACATGGCGCCTTCACAATTAGCCAAATAATATTTGCCATACGTTTGTGTAGATTTTTCTATACCATGATGCTATTCCGGATGCTGCCCGAAATTCCTTTTCATAGGAAAACGTAACAAGCATTGGCATAGCCAATAGGTCTCGCCTTTGGGACCTTAAAAGTGTTTAGCCATCCAACAGTTGATGTTGTTGCACCAAGGATATTGTGCTGCATAACTAAATACTTATAAGGTCCCAAAAGCGAGACCTATTGGCTATGCCAATGCTTGTCTCTCTTACCGAACGGCTATCAATACCAAACAACACCAGTCGGTGTTATTTAATATTTCCCAGTGTCTGCCTGCGCTCGGGCCTGGCCTTCCAAAACTTCTTCGCCTCCACTCTCCATGCCAAAGTACACGAGGGACAGAAAACAAGCCCTTCAATTTATGTCCCAAGTGCCACTCTAAGTACTCCCGACAAGACCAACACAATGTTTGCAATCTGTTTGTCATCAGAACATGAGGAGACTTCCTGCGAGGCGTGCTTGGCGTTCCGGTCGAAGAAAACACTGTGGCAGCAAAGGGAGCGTCTTTGGGTCCACCCCACCATGCAGCGACGCACAGAAGACGTACCGGACATCTTTGGGAGCAGTCACCAGACCCTGAACACGCACCGGAGGACACAGAGGCACAGACGGCACCTCCAGCTGTACTGATACTGTTGGCTTGTTGTGGGGACAGGCCGGACTCCGACCCCAGGCAGGGGCATGTGAGTTCCTAGGCGAAAACCACCCAACCCCCCTACCAAACCACCCAAACTGGCTTTCGGAGGCCCATTGCCCTCGGACCATGGCGGTCTCCAGCAGCAGACGCACAATAATAAATCCACTCTGCCTGGAAAGCCTTCAACTAGCGTCTGAAAATATAAGGCATTAAAATTTGCTTCAGTGCCAATACCGAAAAAGGCCACATCAGCACTAACAAAGTCAAGCAAAGACTCAGAGCCGAAGCAGCACATATCGGACATGAAAACCTTGGAACCGAAAGATGTTTCGGAACAAAAGCCATCTGCACCAAAGCTGGCGCCTAATCCCTCAGTGTCCAAAACCCATACTCACAAAGCCGCATCAGGATCGAAACCCTCTTTGGAGCCCACCATGCCTTCGGCTCTGAAAATCGATAGAGATGGCACTGAGACACGACTAAAACCAGTGCAGCTCATTCTAGAGCTCTTCTAAGACCAGCTCAACAGTGGTCAAAAGAGTCTTTTTGTACACCCCTATACTGGGAAACTAGGCACTAAAGCACCACCACCTGTTTCCCTTCCAGTTCCCAAAAGGAAGAACACAGTTGAGGAAGACATTGCTGGGTCTTAAACAGCTAAATCACCAAAGAAGAAAGACAGAGGCACAAGCCCTATCTTTTTCCTTCCTCTTCCTCCTTCTCCTCCTTCCCCTCCTTCCCCTCTGCTTCCATCCTCGCCTACTCTGCCTTCACCACCACCAAAGTCAGGGCATCTACCCTCTCCTGAACACCTCCCTCAGAGTAGCCTCATTTTTCACCAAATCAGTCGCCTATTGGTGACGACCAACCAGAGGAATACAATATCCCTTATTTCACAGATCCACGTAGGGATCCTGATACCGCCCCTGACAAATGGGATATTTATGATGCAGATCCAGTGGGTGATTCCGATCCTGACATCTACCCATCTAAACCATCACCTCCAGATGATACAACATCATATCATGACATTATCAGCAGAGCTGCTGCTATAAAGTAACCCTACACACTATACAGCAGGAGGATGATTTCCTAGTAGAAACACTTAATAGATCGCAAAAGACAGCTCAATCGCTAGCTATGCTTAAAGGAATGTTGTCCTCTACACAGGACATATTTAAGCATCCAGTTCAATCTAGGGTAGTCACCCCTAGAATTGAAAAAAGGTTCAAGGCATGCCCATTGGACCCTGAATATATAAAGGGTCAAGTTACACCAGATTCATTAGTGGTGCACACAGCCAGGAAAAGGGCAAATTCGCAGACCATGGGAGATGCGCCACCTACAGATAAGGAAAGTAATAAATACGATGCTGCAGGAAAGCGCGTCACAGCACAGGCAGCTAACCACATGTGTATTGCAAATTCTATTGGACTACTCTCCGGGTATAATCATGCCACATGGGACGAAGTGCAGTAACTACTGTAATACTTCCCTGATCAATATCAACAATGTGGTAAGCAATTGGTAGAAGAGGGCATGGCTATATCTAATGCCACTATACAGTGCGCCCTAGACTCTGTAGACACAAGCACCAGTGAGGTCAACACCAGTGTCCTTATCAGCAGCCATGCATAGCTCAGGGTCTCCTGCTTCAAACCAGACGTGCAGCAACACTTACTCAATTTACCATTTGATGGCCAAAATCTTTTTGGTCCCCAGGTGGATGAAATGATATAAAAGTTAAAGAAGGACACTGACATCGCTAAGGCAATGGGGGCTCTACAGACCTACCAACACTTTCTTAGGGGCCAATACAGGGGTACAGCCAGAGGGGGTTCCTCCACTGACTCAGGTACTGCTCATAAATAACAAGGTTTATATCAAAGTCAATTTTTCAGAGGTTCATACTATAAATCAAACTACAGAAACAGGAGTAAAGGCCGTGCAACCACTACCAAAACACCCACCTCTTCAAAACAGTGACCACTTACACCTCCCCCACTACATAGAACACCAGTAGGAGGAAGGCTACAAAATTTCTATCCGCACTGGCAGGACATCACCACAGACCAATGGGTATTATCAATAATTAAAAATGGGTATTGCCTAGAACTCAAGGAGACACCACCCAGAATACCACCAAGAACACAAAATATGCCTCAAGAACATCTTACCCTTTTACAGGCCGAGGACCAATCTCTCCTTCAAAAAGGGGCAATAGAGATTGTACCCTTACAACATCTTGGACGTGGAGTGTATCCCCAAAAAGGACAAAACACTAAGGCCCATCCTAGTTACATCTCCTCAGAACATTTTCACATGGTCACATTACATGAGGTGATCTGTGATAGAGACATCCAGCCACAGATTCCTTACCATTGAATACCCCAGGAGTCGGACTGTATCCAGAAGATTTTTCTTTGAGCAATACCCCTGCACGCCGGAAGGTGGCATCAGTCGGCTGCGCATGACATTGGCGGCGGCGTCTCCACTATAGTGACAACTGCGTCACCTATATAGGCACCACCTCGGCACGTGGACGTCAGTTATTTCCTTTCCGGGCCAGTCAAGCGCTGATCCGTGAAAAGAGCTACCCTCTGTCAATTTTGACAGGAATTTTTCACATTTTGTCAACCCCTTTATGGTGTGATAGGTTTTTCCCGTCATGTCTAGAAAGACATCTGGCTTCAAGCTGTGCTGCGAATGTCACCACGCCATGTCAGTTACAGACCTGCTCCTTTTCTGCCTGTGGTGCCTGGAGCGCGACCATGACTGTAAGTCATGCTCCATCTGCCGGACTAGGACTCCGAAGGCTTTGAGGGAGTGGTCCCTAAAGCTGCTTGCAGCCCGGCAGTCGGTACCGCATAGTACGACTCCTCGGAGGTCTCGTTCACAGTCTGCTTCAAGAGGAATGTCCGGGCACCGTTCCAGGAGTACCAAGTCCTCTTTGCCCCACTCCAAGTCATCGTGACATTCCAGTAAGAGGTGCAAAAAGCACAAGAAGTCGAAGCGTGCTTCGACTTCTTCCTGTCTTTTGGGCGACCTGGTGGAGGAGTCTCTGCATTCTAGGCCTCGTTCTTCAGAACCTGTGCCTGGGTCGGCTCCGTGCCTCCCCGATTTTCCAGAAGCTGCAGCAACCCTAGCCCAACTAAGAGAAATTTGTGAGGTCATGCTCCTCATTTTTGGGTGACCTGAACCCACTCGTGTGAATTCAGGCACTGGAGGTCAGAAGGGGCTCCATCGGGTTCCACGCCTGCGGCTCAGGCCCTGTCGCCAATGACCTGCCATGGATCCAGCAATGCATCCAGACCGACGGTGGTCGTGCCATAGTGACCTTCCCTGGCACTGGCCCCGACACGGAGACTCCTGACACCGCTGCCAGTTCCATTCTGATTCCCGACGACTCGGAGCCGGATCGGTGCCTACCAACGCTTATCCCAGCGGCGACAGAACCTACAGGTCCTAGGTCGTTTCCTCAGCTTTATTCTGAATGGCTAGGAATGGAAGAAGATTGGGAGGTGTCGCTGGACCCTTTGGAAGACCAGCATTATCAAGAAATGCACTGGTATGAAGAATAGGGTGAGGCTACCGGACTGGATACCTCTCCAGATTCTGGCATGCTTTCTCCCCATACCGTGGCTACGGAGGAGGGAGCATTCTATGCTATGGTGGTACGAAGGGTGGCTAAGGTCCTAGACCTTCAGCTCCCTTCCATGGTGGTCAAGACTAAGATCTTGACAGAGGTCCTGCAGCCTAGTGTTTCCTATTCGGAAACCTTGCAGCCCTTTAGCAAGGCCTTAACAGATGTCCTACTGGGATCCTGGTCCAAGCCCAGCACAGGGGCTCCTGTGAATAAGACAATTGCCCGCCGCCTCAACCCTGCCCAAACTTCCTCAATACCCACCCTACCCCATAGAGCTTGGTGGTCCAAGCCTCTACCTCCACGGGTGCGTTCCCTTCCACTCCCCTGGACAAGGAATCCATGAGACTGGACAGTTGGGGTAAGAAAATTCTTCTTCTGCCAGCCTTGCATTGCGGTCAGTGAACACCATATGCTTATTGGGCCGTTATCCCCACTCCCTGTGGGAAATGATTGTGCAAGTGCTGCCACAGGTCCTGGAGGAGGCCCAAGCTGTCCTCTCCCAAGTGATGGGAGAGATGAAGCAAAGTTCACTATTCATTGTGGTCTCAACACGACTGACTCGCTGGGCAGAGCGATTTCATGGACCGTGTCTGTTCGAAGCCACCCCTAGTTGAGAACATCTGGCTTTTCAGGGGATGTCCAGGCCTCGCTCGTGGACATACCCTTTGATGGCACTTGTCTCTTCGTAGACGAGGCAGACATGGTGCTGGAGTGCTTTAAGGACGCATAGGTTATGGTCAGGTCCTTGGGCCTCTCAGTGGCCACACGTCCACAGTCCGTGCTTCGCCCCTTTCATGGATACGGAAGGGGCTTCTAGCCATGCCAGCCATACCCCAGCCACAAGGCTGTGCAAGTTCAGCAACCTTCGCGTGGCTGAAGGTACGGCTCGTTCCGACCCGGGGGGGGGGGGGGGAAATCGGGTGACCAGAGGTCTGGTCAGGCCACCAGCCCCCCTGCAGCCTCAGCCTCCAAACCATCCTAGTCTTGCCTTTCTAGATTATGGGTGGCCAGTAGGTGGCAGGATCAGTCATCACCTCCACTGCAGGCAGAACATAACATCGGACAGGTGGGTCCTCCAAATAGTCCAAAGGGGCTACTCCCTCCCCTTCGAGACTACCTTTACCTCCATCTTACGTCCGGCTGACTGAGGATCATCTGAGACGGAAATCATGACTCTCTTGGCCAAGGGAGCCATAGAGAGGGTTCCAGTGCCAGAAGTATGCTGTGGTTGCTATTCCCCATACTTTCTGGTCCTGAAAAAGGACAAGGGTCTTCACCCTATCCATTATCTATGAGCCCTTAACTACGTCCTCAAAAAGGAAAAGTTCAAGATGCTCACACTAGCCTAGGTACTGTCTGCCCTGGACCCAGGAGACTGGATGGTAGTGTTGGACTTGCAGGACGCCTATTTTCATATCCCCGTCCTGCCTGCTCACCTGCGGTACCTGCGGTTTATGGTGGGCCACAAGTATTTTCAGTTCATGTGCTCCCCTTTGGCCTTACCAGCTCGCCTTGGGTGTTCACCTAGTTGATTGCAGTGGTCACAGCTCATCTGTGCAGATCAGGGCAGGTGCCAGTCTTCCCCTATCTCGACAACTCAGTGTTGAAGGTGGGCTCACCCCAGTCAGACGTCTCCCACCTTCAGAATATGGCGTACCTCCAGCATTCCCTGGGGTTCACTAGCAATGTGCCGATGTCACACCTGACTCCCTTGCAGACGCTCCCTTTCATTGGAGCTGTTCTGGGCACAGTGCCGATTCGGGCCTATCGTCCCCCTCCCTCCCCGAGTGGTGGGTCTGGGATATTCAGGCTATGATACCAAAGTGTCAGCCTCTGTCCTGGATTTCGGTGAGAACGACTCTGAGGCTGCTGGGCCTCATGGCCTCCTGCATCCTGCTAGTGACACATGCCAGATGGCATATTGGGGCTCTGCAGTGGGACCTGAAGTTCCAGTGGGCGCAGTATCAGGGTAACCTCTCCAACATGGTCCATATCTCGGAGTGAACTCCACGAGACCTATAGTGGTGGCTGACAAACCGCGATTGTGTCAGAGGCAGACCCCTCTCCCTTCCCCAATCAGATCCCACAGTAGTGACCGATGTGTTATTCCTGGGGTGGGGCAGTCATCTGGGAGAGGTTGAGATCAGAGGACTCTGGTCTCTGGCGGAATTTGGACTCCACATCAACTTGCTGGAGCTCTGAGCGATTGGCTTGGCATTGAAAGCCTTTCTTCCTTCCATCAAGGGGAGGCTTGTACAAGTGTTCACAGACAACAACACCGCCATGTGGTACTGCAACAAACAGGGCGGGGTGGTGTTATGGGCCCTTTTTGCAGTTCCTGGTCATTTGGTGTGGGGAAACTACCATCCCCAGGGCACTTTGCGGCTGGCGTGCCACCAACCGCGCAGTTCCTACGCGCCTGGAGGCGCATTTAAGGCCGGGGGCCTCCCGCAGCGCGGGGGTCCGTTTTGCTGTTTCTGGTCATTTGGTGGGGGTAACTACTATCCCCAGGTCACTTTGCGGCCGGCGTGCCGCCAACCGCGCAGTTACTACGCGCCTGGCGGCGCATTTAAGGATGGGGGCCTCCCGTAGCGCGCGACACGCCCGGGCCGCGCCCGGGCCAGCCAGGGCCAAGTGCGGGCCCATCTGCGCCCGGAAGAGGCTGGGCTGGGCCACCCCTCTGACAGCTGCAGCGCAAGGATTGATAAGCACCATTTAAGGTACTGTGTGTCACGGTTGTGCCAAGTTTAAACCTGTCCTGGCTGTCTGGGCTTAACAATGGGAAAGCGTAAAGCAGGGGACGTTGCAAACTATGATCACAATATAAAGAAATTAAAGAAATCAGGTCCAGCTAAGCATGTGGTCAGAACAGGGGCTACTGCTCTTGATCAATTCACATTAGCAGACATTGATACATTAATTGGTGAGGTCGAGCAGCTGCTTACATCAAGTAATCCTAGGGGTAAGTCCAAAATGGCGAAAGTTCCGGCTATGTTCAAGGCATCAAGTGCCCCTAAGGCTCCCATTTTGGATTCGACCTTGGTTGAGAGCCCTTGTACATCGCGTGCACCCTGAGTAATGGAGTTGGAAAGCCAAGTCAATGGGCCTGCTCCTGTTTTAAATCAGGCCCCTGTATTACCTCAGCCTGCTGATATTAACATTGTAGATCATTCTAATAAGACCCCTTGCTCTCTATATCCAACCATTACAGTGATCCCGAATGTGCCCTGTTTTAACCGATTTGATCCTATTCAACCTATGGATGAACCGGCGGGAGTTGAATCATCGGAAGTCTCACCACAGGACATTCCCCCCCACTGTTTCCTCGACAAAGTCGCAAAGTGCACATACAGTTATGATGAGCAATCGAGTGGACAATGAACTGTTGTATAGTAAAATGAATGAGCTTTGCATTCAACTTGGGTTACTATCAGCAAATGTATTGACTCTTAAATCTAAGCTCTCATGTAATTGTTGTTGCAGCTGTAGGAGCTCTGGAAAGTCACACACTGGGAAGACTCCTCCATCTGGGGTGGCCAGGGATACAGAGTTGGTTCCTGGTTCCATTACAAGGAGCTCGGAGAAATGTTTCACTGAAGGCCCTACGGGCCCCAGTACCCTTAATAACAACACTTATTCAATGTCTGTACAACAGAATTGGCATAGGGATGATTACCTCCTTCAGGTGCGATACCCGAACCTGTTTTTACATATCCCTTTACATTATTGCCCCAGTGGGACACCAACCAGATGTCAGTAAGTAAGTTTCACACCAGAAGACCACTACATCACTCTGTCTCTCATGGGGTCTCTTCCCCTCATACTATGTTTACTGGCTCTGCTCCATATCCACCTACAAGGAGCTTTCCCTTGAAGTTCGATCTTCAACTATCTAGGGAAAAACAGAAATCCAATAGGTCCATATACATGGTACGGGTTCCCAAACTGAACAAAGATGTCAGGGAGGATACTGAGGCACTGATCAATAAGGTGATCTGTTGGCTAAGACATGACTGGAACTGCCTAGCTATAATAGGATCTGATATTGTATTTGCAAAAAGGCGCACAACTCCATCCTCGCATTATGATCACATTCATGTTGTCCTATGTTCGAATTTTCTGGTTGAAAATCTAATTACGTACCTGTGACTGTGCGGGGGATAAACAAACAGGAATTCAACTAAAAGCATTCTCCCCGCTATTGAGGGAACGGATGGGCCAACAGAATGAGGGTTTTGTCCATGCAACTGATGATTTTAATGTTTCTAGTTCTCGTTCTCCTGCTTTATCTCCCATGAATGCACCAGATTGACTGTACAAAAGGCATATGTGTCCAAGTAACAGTACGGGTCGTAAGAGACTCGGAGCAACGTGGGATGTAATGATTACTTGTGGTACAAATCATGTAGATGAACAAGTGTCCCCACCAGGTATTAATTATAATAAGGATGCTTCGCAAGATGAGGCCCAAAGCTTACCGGAAATATAGGATAATGATGATTGCAATACTTTACGACCCCCTGATGAACACACAAGAGCACAAAGCCTCTCGGGGCTTAATTCTAACACCAATACAGCTGATGGCGCTGATATTCTCCCGTGCTTAAATTTACTGTCCTGGAATTTAGCAGGTATAAACCCGAAATTATGTGATCAGGACTGATTAAGGTATATTACGAGTTTTGATGTGTGTCTGTTACAGGAGACGTGGGCTACAGAGAGAGTCTACATAGATGGGTATACATCCCTTAGTGTAGACGCTAAACCTGCATTGCACTTTGGCAGAGCTAGTGGAGGGCTTTTAACCTTGATAAAGAATGGGCGTTTTAGCACTTTAACTCCCTTGGAAATAGACTGCTCGGACCTAATGGGGACTCTAGTCACCCTACCCTCTGGTCTCTCTCTGGCAATATTTAACATCTATGTTAGATCAGTTAAGCACAACTATACATCCACTACTTTAGCATTATTAGATACTGTACTGGATGTTTTACCCTCTGATACGAGAATAATAGTAGCGGGAGATTTCAATACCCCCTTTGAAGCCTGCTCCTTTTTAACAGAGATCACAGCAGAAGAAGATGAGCACTGGGGAATTCCAAATTTGTTAACACCTCCAAGAAAAACTTTTACTTCCTGTGCACTACAACTAGTCTCGCTGGTTACTAGTAGAGGTCTGAGAGCCCTTAATGGTTGTACCCTCTCTGACCCTCTGCGTAAGAGAGGTATATGTGTCAGTGTAATTGATTATGTATTAACTGATGTGAGAATGTGGCCCTTACTAGCTGATATGAATATTCATGTAAGGTCTGATAGTGATCTTAACTCACTTTAGGTGACATTTGCTGGAGAGCCCATGGGACAATGGTACGTTGCCCTGCATACGGCTGTCCCCGCACCTCCAGTAGCTAACAATCGTCGCATTGTTAAATGGCCCAAAGTTATGGCAAACCCAGAAGTTTATTCAGAACTCTATAAACAGTTTGCTCTCTCCTTTGATCAATATGAGGGGATAGACCCAGCTAGAATACCTATTTTATCAGTCCATAATCAGTTGTTTGGTGAACTCCAAAAGATCTTTTATAAAGAGGTAACTGTTACTAATATGACACATCCTAGATACAATGTTTGGTTTGACTCTGCATGCAAAGCAACAAAGAACTCATTAAAACTTGCAATTATTGAGGGTGATGGAGGCAAAATTCGTACTGTCAGAGGAATCTACAAATCCCAATTTAGACAGGCTAAAAGAGATTGGGAAGATAAGTTCTGACAGGACTTACTTGCAGCCAATAAAATCAAGGACAGTAGAGCCTTTTGGAAACTAGTAGCACAAAATAACCATGAAAGTGTGAAGTACCCAAGTTTTAATATATCACCTGAAAACTGGGTGGTCCGCTTTTCATCACTATATTCATTAAGAAAGCCTGAGGATTCAGCAGGTGTGATTAATATAGCTGAAGATACAACTTTACCTCATTCAGAGCAAAAGCCATACAATACTCCTCTCTTGTTTAGTCTTGAAGAGAAAAATAGTGCAATACTTTCTCTTAAATCAGCTAAGGCACCTGGGCCTGATAAAATTCCGGGTGACCTTTTTAAGACAGAGCCACTCATCTGGTCAGTCAATTTTAACCTTCTATCAAGTGCCTCACGACCGGGGAGCTGTCCCTGATTCATGGAGGGGGGGGTCGAGATAATAACAATATTTAAAAAGGGAGACGCTAATATTCCAGCCAACTATAAGCCAATAAGCCTGTTAGATAGTGCCCCAAAAAATTTCAGTCGGCAAGTTCTGAATGAACTAACGGAATGGATGGATGAAAAACAAATACTCTCTCCCTTCCAAGCTGGTTTTAGATCGAAAATTAGTACTATAGACCCGATTTTTAGATTTTCTTTATTGCACTGGAAAAATTTGCTTTTATGCCAGGGTACGCTGTATGTTGCGTTTATAGATCTTAGAGCTGCTTTTGGCCTCATCCCCCGTCCCAATTTGTGGCAGGTCCTACTTAACCTAGGTGCCCCCAGCAATCTTATACATTTACTGAGTAAGTTACACGAGGATAATTATGCCCAAGTACGCTGGGGACAGAGTGGTGAACTAACAGAACGCATTCCAATTGAACGGGGAGTTGGGCAAGGCTGTGTGGTCGCCCCTACTTCGTTTTCCCTCTACCTAAATGATTTAGTCAAGGATTTGGAAAATTGTGTAAATGACTCCCCAATGCTGAATAATAGAATGGTACCGATTTTATTATTTGCCGATGACTCACTACTCATTTCTAAGTCTCCCATGGGTCTGCAGACCCTGGTAAACAAATTCTTAGGCTTCTGCAATGAAAGGGGTCTCGAGCTCAATGTTAACAAAACGAAATAAATGATATTGGGTAAGGGGGCCAGGAGAGTTAAAACAACTATTTGGGTTGGTAATGAGGTCCTTGAGAGGGTTGACAATTTTGATTATTTAGGAGTACGTTTCATGGATAGTTTTAAGTGGGTTGACCAGATTATGAAAAGCAAACTCCTGATCGAGCATAGGTCTATTGCAATTCTGAGGACGCAAAAGAGAAAGGTGTCCCACGTAGTATCCCCAGTCCTGGAGATTTACCGTGCCAAGGCGCAAGGGGCCACTCTCAATGGGGCTGAAGTTTGGGGCTATGTTGACGCACAGCCCTTGGCACTAGTAGAAAATAGTTTTGCTAGGAAAGTATTAGGTCTCCCTCATAGTACACCACTTATCCCATTGTATTTAGAATTGGGACTAAAAAGAATAACTGATTTGACTGCCTTGAAAATACTGGTTTATTGGGTCCGTCTCTGGTCTACACCAGAGCTTGCCGATTATAGGGATTCTCTGAGTGAAGTTCTTAATCCATCAGGTGCTAGATCGCTCCCATGGATCAAACATGTGTCTTCGTGGATGGGAAAGTTAGGTCTCCATAGATTCTGGGCTGATCCTACCAAATTAAAGAAAACTGACATACTCCTACTTAAAACCACTTATTGGGATTTTATCAATGAAGGTTTACTAAGAAGAAGTTCTGTAGGATCTCTGACCAATAAATTTCTTGATTTTAAATCTCTCCCATTTTTTATGGAATACCTGGATTTTATACCCTCCGCTTTCCCTAAAAGCCTTTTTTTACGGTTTCGTCTGGGGATGCTTACCTATAAGATCATTTACACATAAATGGAATAAAGTACAGTTAACATTGACCTGTCCAACGTGTAATCAGGGTGATGAAAACGAATCGCATATACTATTCTTCTGCTCAGAGTATTCCTCCCCGCGCAGGAAGTGGATTATTCCCATTTATCGTGAACTGGGGGTTACACGTTATCAAATAGCCCTAAGGATCTTAAAGACCAAACTCTCCTTTAGAACTGTTTTAGCTGTTAGAAAATCTTTAGAGGCAGTTTGGTATAAACGCAATGCAATTTTTAAAATTAAACCAGTGTAATGATTATGAGCTCTATTTTTGTAATAATGAATTGTTTTTTCTTTTGTACTGATCTTATGGCATTTTTTATTGTAGTTTAGACATATATATTTATTATGGTTTTTATACTGATGCTACTTATGGTGCTATCTGTTTGATTTTTGTTAAATTAATGTGCTACTAGATGTTAACTGAATTTGAAGCACTAGGCACTTTAAACCTAGGTATGTCCCTGATGAGGATTGATACCATATATTGCCACTTATGGTGCTATCTGTTTGATCTTTGCTAAAATATTGTGGTACTAGATGTTAATTGATTCTGAAGTACTTGGCACTTTAAACCTGGGTATGTCCCGGATGAGGGTAAATACCATTTCTCTTCCAGGGGATCCTCATCAATAGTCATAAGCACTGAATATTCCCGCCCATGTGCGGGGACCCCAGAAATAATAATAAATTATATATGAAAAACATACATATACATATATACAGCTCTATATATATATATATATATATATATATATATATATATATACACATATATCATTTTTTCTCATCCAAATGCAGCCCCATATAGGAGGCTAAAACAATGCAATAATAATCAAACAAATAACATCTTTTGCAATACATATTACTATATATATATATATATATATATATATATATATATATATATATATATATATACCACAGGAAAACAAGTATAACTCAAACTCCTTTTAATGAGCAGAGTTATGAAAGAGAACTGCAAAAGAGCAAGCATTGTTAGCCTACAGGCTGCATTGGAAACCAATAGCATAGAAAATGAAAGCCATTGTACATAAAAACTGGCACCATGCCTTTAAGGCAGCCATGACCCCTAGCTTCCCATCATGCCTCAGGGGTGACAGTTAGATCAGTTGTTCTTTCCGGCTCCTTCAGTCAGGACCCTGGATTTCACAGCTCTGTCTTTTTGACTTTTTTGTCAGAAAATTCTTCTTGGATTGTGGTTTTCTACCTTTCACTCAACGTCTTTTAGGCTCTAGAGTGAGGTACAACAACTTTTTTGACAGAAAGTGATTTATTTTCTGTCATTATGCCATCTCTTTTTGACCCTTGCCCCTCCTGTGGCAAGAAGAAGGCCAGGTCTGATACATATCAAGTGTGTATCCTCTGTCTCTCATTCACCAGAGACTTGCCAGCATTGCAAGAAGCTGTCCAGGAGAACCCTCGGGGACAGAGTGAAGATTCGGATATATGGTCTCTCTGAAAGAGGTAGGTCTCCAGTGAGACAGAAGAAAAAGAGAGCAAGATCGACGTCGAGAAGCAAGATTCCGATCGGTTCTCCATCGGCATCGGGAATGACGTCGAACTTACCAACGGCGAAGACGACGCCGTCGTCGAAACCTTCGACGGTGCAGGTGCACCATTCGAGTTCAAGAACAAAGACGACTGTTCCAAAGTCGAGTCACCAGGTAACAGACCCTCCGCTGACGTCAACCCGGCGACGATCAACGTCGAGGAGCAGGCCTCCGTCAGCGGGTGAACGCTCATCGTCGAGGCACGACACTCCGTCGGCGTCCCCTCGCAGGCGATCGACGTCGAGGCACAAGTCTCCGTCAACGTCGTCTCGGCGACGATCGGCGTTGAGACAGAAGACTCCGTTGGCGACTTCGCGTTCTGCAACGTCGCGAAAGTCACTATCATCGACGTCAAAGAAAAAGACTCCGTCGGTGTCGTCTCAGAGGTCGACGTCGAGGCACAAGACCCCGCCGCAGAGGCGATCAACGTCGAGTCAAAGGGCTTCGTCGGCGTCATCACAAGGATGCTCGACATCGAGACGAACTCCGCCGCCATCTAGACGACGATCGACGTCGAGGCACAGATCTCCCCTCAACGTTCCGTCTCACGTCCCGTGAGCATTTCTCTGTCTCCACCACCGACGTCGAGGGCAGGATCTCCAACGCTGGTTCATGCAGTGACTCCACGATCAAGGTCGAGACACTCTCACCAGTCGGCTTTGACCCATCGCACTGTTTCAAGACGTTCTTCGTAGTCATCCTCAAGATCGCCTGAGATGGTTATCTCGACGTCGAACAGTCCCACTTCGTCACCTGATCGCCCCGTTCACCTGAAGCTCCTGCAAGGGAAGAGAGACAGAAATCGCCATCGATACACCTCTCTCCTCGATGGATGTTGCCTCTACATCACTGGAAAAAATCGGATGCACAGGCACGAGATAATCAGGACTACTCCAGTCCTTTGCACAGATCTCCTTTAACCCGACTGGTTCAAGCGGTAGATCTTTCCCCTACTACTCCACCTAGGGGTCGAGATCGGGTACGTACCCCTGCACCGTCCTTAAGGAGATCCAGGTCTCGAGGTAAGAGGAGAAGACACAGATCTCCGACACCCTCTTCCACCCAGTCTTCAAAGAGGGACTACTCACCTACCCTTACAGACAGCCCACCGTCGAGGATCTCTCCGGTGGATGACGTCAGCGCCTTTCAGGATGTTCTGGCCATAGGGGCGAATAAACTGAACATCGCTATGCCCACTCAGCAAAGTTCATCCTCCGTGATCTTTGAGACTTTGCATCAGAGGTCAGCAGCCAGACCTTTGTTGCCTTTGGTGCCGGGACTGCTTCAACCGGTGATGGACACTTTCCTTATGCCGGCGACTCTTAAGACCGCGCCTGCGAGGATCTTAAAGAAATACAGACCCCTGGAAGAGGATCCATTATTTCTCAGATCTGATCCGCTTTCGGACTCAGTGATTATCGCTGCTGCCAAGAAGACCCATGCAGTGGCCTCCTCATCAACAGTCCCACCTGATAAGGAGAGCAGGGCACAGGATGCGTGGGGGATAAAGGTCTGTGGCACATCAGCTTCCATGCTGAAGGTCTTCAGCGCCTCAGCACTATTAGGGCGCTACAATAGATCTTTGTGGGACTCACTTCAAAGATTTACAGAAAAGTTGCCTAGAGAAGATCGCAGGGATTTTGAGGAGATTTTACAGGAAGGCAGCTTGGTGGCGAACCAAGTTATCAGCGCTGCAGCTGATGGAGCGACGCTGGCTGCACACTCCTATGCACATGGAATCTGTGCCAGAAGGTCATCCTGGCTCCGACTGACTGCGCTAAAACCAGAAGCGCAATCCCGTATCCTTAACCTTCCTTTCTCAGGCTCATCCTTGTTCGGCACTCACACAGATGAGGAAATGTCGAGGATGAAGACTGAGCTTGATACCCTGAAGGCGGTCGGGCTTGAAAAAAGAAAAGAATTCAGGCGCCGTTACCGGCCATGCGATCGGCGTCCCTTCCATCAGAGGGTTCAAACCCCTCACTGGCAGAGGCAGCAACATCAAGGCCAGTCGAAGTCTCATTACCAGGGACGTCGTGCCCCTAGAGGAAGAGGAACGCCTCGTCAATCTACCGCCTCAGCGAAGACACCATCTAAGCAATGAGTGTCCACTTCCCCCGTCGCCGTTACCCACTCCAGTGGGGGGAAAGTATTGCCAACCATCTGGAAGAGTGGCATGGTATCACAAAAGACCAGTGGGTGTTAGCTACGCTGCAGAGTGGTTACTCTCTACATTTTCGACATCAGCCTCCCACGATCCCTCCAGTAAAAACAGCGTGCCACCAAATGAAAATGCTGCAGCAGGAAGTATCCACCCTCCTGCAAAAATCAGCCATCGAGGAAGTTCATGTATCGCAACAAGGTCGAGGGGTATATTCAAGATACTTCCTAGTGAGGACTAAAGGTCGAAAATCAGAATACAGACCGATTCTAGATCTTCGGACCTCAACAAATCCATCAAAAGAGAAAAGTTTTGCATGTTGGCCCTCCATCAAATATATCCACATCTGCGGCAGGGAGACTGGATGTGTTTGCTGGACCTGCAAGATGCATACTTTCACGTCCCGATCAGTCCACACCACAGAAAGTTCCTGCGTTTTCTGGTGGGATCAACACATTATCAGTTCAAGGTTCTGCCCTTCGGGCTGAAGTCAGCTCCTCGAGTGTTTACAAAGTGCATGGCAGTAGTGGCAGCCGCTCTACGGCGCAGAGGCATCTTTGTGTACCCCTATCTCGACGACTGGCTTCTGAAGGGTCCTTCCCCCCAGAGCGTGAAGAACCATTTTCAACAATGTCTAGCACTTTGTCACCAACTGGGCCTCCACGTCAATTTCGAGAAATCGACTCAGCAACCCACACAAAGAATTCATTATATGGGTGCAACAATAGACTCCGCAATAGGAAAAGTGTTTCCTTCGGAGGAGAGACTGTCATCTATGAAACTGAAGGGCAAGCAGATTCTACACAACAGCCTGCCTTCGGTCCGTCAGGTTGCCTCCTAGGGTCGATGGCATCCTGCATCTTTCTTGTCCCCAATGCCAGGCTGAGTATGCGTCCTTTGCAGCAGGATCTGGAGGACAAGTGGGATCAACGAACAGATCGATGGGATGACAGAATACAACTGTCAGAAGCAGCCAGAGCATCCATTCCATGGTGGATGCGACAGGAAAATCTGCTGGTAGGAGTCCCATTCCACTCTCTCAATCATTGATCACGGATGCCTCTCTCCAGGGTTGGGGAGCTCACATGGGGTCTCTCCAGACTCAAGGTCAATGGTCAACAAAAGAACAGTTGTACCACATCAGCATGCTGGAGCTGAGAGCGGTTCATCTAGCTCTCAAGGCTTTCCTCCCTTCGATTCAGACCAACTCCATTCTGGTACAGACGGACAATACAACCACCATGTATTACCTAAACAAACAGGGGGGAACTCGATCGAGGACCCTGTCACTGGAGGCCCAAGCTCTCTGGCATTGGCTCCTTGCGAGGAATTTATCAATAACAGCAATACACCTACCGGGGGAGCAAAATTCACAAGCAGACGCTCTCAGTCGTCACTTCGAGGACCAGCAGGACTGGCTTCTAAACGACGAAGTCGTAGAAAGCATTTTCCAAGAATGGGGTCGGCCAAGCATCGACCTGTTCGCAGACGACACAATTAAGAAATGCCGAGACTTTGCATCAAGGTACTACCGACCAGGGTCGAAAGGGAATGCCCTTTTGATCAGCTGGTCAGGGGCATTTGTATACGCCTTTCCTCCCCTTCCACTCATACCGAAGGTCGTGACCAAGCTCTCCCACTCAGAAACGAGGATGATTCTGATTGCTCCGGACTGGCTGAGGCAGTGGTGATACCCGGACCTGCTACACCTGTCAGAATGTCCACACAGGAGGCTGCCGTGCAGACCGGACCTGCTGTCCAAGATGAACGGGAGCATTCATCACCCCAACCTTCCATCACTGAACTTGGCAGCATGGCTCCTGAGGTCCTCCAGTATGGTCACTTAGGTCTTCCACAGGACTGCATGACCATCTTAAAGGAAGCTAGAAGACCCTCTACAAGACATTCATACGCTTGTAAATGGAAACGTTATTATTTATGGTGTGTGCAAAACAATTGTGATCCTACCAAGGCTCAGGAGGAGGTGGTGTTGCCCTACCTGCTTCATTTGGCTAAGGCAGGACTAAAATTCTCTTCCATTAAGGTACACCTTGCTGCCATTACGGCATATAGGCGTTCTCCTTCTCAGCCTTCCTTTTTTCAACTGCAGGTAGTAAAGGACTTCTTGCAAGGCTTAAAGAAGGTCAATCCTCCTGTTCGGCCTCCTTCACCTCCCTGGGAGCTGAACTTAATACTATCTAAATTGATGGGTCCCCCATTTGAGCCTATCCACAAAGCTACCTTACAACACCTTACGTGGAAAGTAGCCTTTCTAGTGGCGATTACCTCGACTCGCAGGGTGAGCGAGATACAAGCTCTCTGCTCAAAAGAACCATACACAGTGTTTCATCTCAATAGAGTTGTCTTGAGAACCCACCCCTCCTTCCTTCCGAAGGTGGTGTCAGACTTTCATGTAAACCAAACCATTTCACTTCCGACCTTTTTTCCTAATCCCTCTACTCTAGCTGAGAGGGCTCTCCACTCCTTAGACCTTAAAAGGGTTTTAATGTTCTACTTGGACAGGTCAAAATCGATTAGAAAATCTGATCAATTATTCATTAATTACGGTTCGATCAGAACTGGTTTTCCAGCTTCCAAACGTTCCATCTCCAGGTGGATAGTCTCATTCATCAAAATGGCTTATCAGTTAGCACAAAAGCCACTTTGGTCTAGACCCAATGCTCATTCTAGTAGAGGAAAAGCGGCTACAGCTGCTTTCCTTAACAATGTACCGATTTCTTAGATATGTAAATCAGCCACTTGGAGACCTGTTCATACATTTACAAGACACTATTGTCTTGATTCGGATACCAGAGCAGACACCCAAGTAGGCCAGGCCTCCTTGAGGAATCTGTTCCAACACTGATTAATGCTGGTTGTTTGTTGGGTCATTTCTTCTCATTTGCCCGCAGGCGGAGGATGGGCTTGCTATTCTATTCAGTGCTTATGACTATTGATGAGGATCCCCTGGAAGAGAAGGATAAGTTACTTACCTGTAATCCTAGTTCTCTTCCAGGGGTATCCTCATCTAAGTCATAAGCAACCCACCCGCCTCCCCAGGCAAATGAGACTGTTGTATTGTTGAGCTATATCTTTGTGCCCTGACCTTCGGGTCTCCGCAAAGAACAACTGACCTAACTGTCACTCCTGAGGCATGATGGGAAGCTAGGGGTCATGGCTGCCTTAAAGGCACAGTGCCAGTTTTTATGTACAATTGCTTTCATTTTCTATGCTATTGGTTTCCAATGCAGCCTGTAGGCTAACAATGCTTGCTCTTTTGCAGTTCTCTTTCATAACTCTGCTCATTAAAAGGAGTTTGAGTTATACTTGTTTTCCTGTGGTCTATATATATATATATATATGAGTAATATGTATTGCAAAAGATGTTATTTGTTTGTTTATTATTGCATTGTTTTAGCCTCCTATATGGGGCTGCATTTGGATGAGAAAAAATGATATATGTGTGTATATATATATATATAGAGCTGTATATATATATATATATATTATCTACTGGCGGTCGCCAGTAGATAGTTATAGTTAGGACCTATTTTCCATAGGAAATCCGCGACATTCTATTTGAAATAACGTTGGCGCCGGTTGACGAATCTTCGCAAAGTTTCCAACTTGTTGGGCGCTCCGGTCCGCTCCTATCCTGAAAGTCTCGGGGTGATACGTCAAGCGGGGGCCGAGAAAAAAGGGGGGTCCCAAAACCCGTTTTCCCCATTCATTTTTCCATAAGAACCTTTAGTCGCAGCTACAGCCCGAACTGCTGAACGGAATTACACCAATTTTGGCAAAGAGGTAGCCCTTGGTTCAGTGTCGTGCCTTTTGCTTAAATGGTGTAAATCCGTTCAGTAGTTTCTGAGAAAATCACAAGTAAAGTCACATATATATCTATGGCCAAGTAGGGTCCACGTACCCTGAGCGCACCCTGCGCGCACCGTCCCGATCACGAGCTGCATGCTAATTGGCTGTCAAGTGGCTGTCAACACTCCAAATCAGGAAGAGTTGGCAGCCATTTTGTCCCTCGGTAAAACCGAGGCACAGAAACAAGTGCGCAAAACGCACAAAGGGGGCAGGGTAGAAACACCCTGACCCCCTAGGTCTGCTCAGGGGGTCCCACAAGGACCCCCCTGGGCAGAAAAAAGCATTTTTGAAGAAAACAAAATCGGCGGGATGTGCTTAGGGTGCGCGAATCCCGCCGAAAAAAAAAAAAATCGAAGCGCGGTCTCCCGCATTTCGATGATATTTTGCCCCCGGGTGGGCCAAGTCCCGGGGGCATGCGGAGGGTGGGTTTATATTAAATTTTGGGGGGCCTCGAAGGCCCCCGCAGCCCCGGGGACCGCCACCCCCCGGGGCTTCTTTTATTTTTTTTAAAAATTACCTGTGTGGGGGGCTCGAGCCCCCACACGCCCAGTACCGCACACCTCCCGGGGCACTAAAAATTTCAATATGGGTGTCCATTACGGAGCCCCGGGACCACCACCTCCCCGGGGCTTTGTCGATGGAGGGAGGGGGCCCCCTCCTGGAGCCTGTAATGGCCCTGGGGACCGCCACCACCCAGGGCCGGCTCCTGCAGTGTCCCGGGGTGCCTACCCCCGGGACATTGTAGTTTGCTATGACAGGACGGGAGCCTCGCGGCTCCGTCCCTGTCATAGCAAACTGCTTTGGATATTAGAAGCGAGAGCAGGAAACCTGCTCTCGCTCCAATATCCAAAGCAAAGTGCTTTCCACATGGGGAGCTGCATGTTAGCAGCTCCCCATGTGGAAAAGCAATGCGGCTCCCGCAGGAGGCGGTGAGCCGGCAGGGTCCGTGGGGAGTTGGGGTCCCCCACGGACCCCAAAGGATAGGGCCAGCCCCGGGGGATGGGGTCCCTGGGGCAAGTAGTGGCCCGGGAGGGGGGCCACGCGGCCCCCCTCCCCAAAAATAATAATTTAAAATAAAGGCCTGCCCCGGGGGATGGGGTCCCCGGGGCAAAAGGAGGCCTGAGGAGGGGGGCCACGCAGCCCCCCTCCATAAAAATTTATTTAAAAGTGTGGCCATGCCCCGGGGATGGGGTCCCCGGGGCCGGATTCGGCCACGGGAGGGGGGCCACGCAACCCCCTTCCCGTTTAATTTAAAAAGAAAGAAAAGGGGTAAGGCTCTGGGGGATGGGGTCCCCAGGGCCCAAAAATAGGAAAAAGGAAGAGGAGCCACACAGCCCCCCTTCAGGGAAAAAACAAACAAAACAAAAAAAACGATCGGGCCGCAGGCCCCGCCCCCTTCCTTTACCACTCAGGGGGCGCGTTTGCAGATGGGGAACGAATTCCCCTTAAATACTGGGGGTCCCTGGGGGCCAACTAGCCCACCAGGAACCTCCAGTATGCGCCAGGGGGCTGCGTTGCAGAGAGGTGTACAGAGGCCACGCCCCTTTTTACACCTCTCTGCAACGCAGCTCTGTGGCGCTTTTTGGAGGTACATGGTGGGCTACTTGGACTCCAGGGACCCTCAGGATTCAAGGGGACTTAATCCCCCAACTTAAAACGCGCCACGGGGCGCGTTTGCACAGTGGTGAATAAAGGGGGTGGGGCCTGAGGATACATGTCTGCAAACACGCCCTGTGGCGCGTTTTAAGTTGGAGAATTAATTCCTCCTCAATCCCGAGGGTCCCTAGGGGCCAACTAGCCCACCAGGTACCTCCAGTAAGCGCCACGGAGCTGCGTTGCAGAGTGTTGTAAAAAGGGGCGTGGCCTCTGAACACCTCTCTGCAATGCAGCTCTCTGGCGCATACTGGAGGTACCTGGTGGGCTAGTTGGCCCCTAGGGACCCTCGGGATTGAGGAGGAATTAATTCTCCAACTTAAAAACGCGCCACAGGGCGTGTTTGCAGACATGTATCCTCAGGCCCCACCCCCTTTATTCACCATTGTGAAAATATTCTTCTAAAATCAGCCGAACTACGAATTCTGATTTACTCACCTGTTATCAGGAGAGACCTCAGTGCTGCATCTTTGAACCCAGTACTGATCCTGAAAAGTAATTTTAACCGTACTTACCAGTAACTTGAATTTCCTTCCTTAGGATATCATTGCCTGCTTTTTGCTGAAAAAGTTTCTAAGTGTCGATTTTTGAAACTTACAAATATTCCTCTAAAATCAGCCGAACTATGAATTCCGATTTACTCACCTGTTATCAGGAGAGAACCCAGTGCTGCATCTTTTAGCCCAGCACTGACCCTGAAAAGTCATTCTAACCGTACTTACCAGTAACTTGTATTTCCTTCCATAGGAATCCATTGTCTGGTTTTCAGCAGTAAAGTTTGTGTCGATTTTCACAAACTACAAATATTCCTTAAAAATCGCCTGTGTGACTTAAACGCATTCTTTCAACTGTTTACAGGAGATGCACCAGTGCTGGATCCAGGATCCACCACTGAGTAAGAAAAAGTAACGATAACACTACTTACCTGCTAAGTGAATTTCCTCCCATAGGATAACATTGGTGATTCTATGTGAAAAAGTTTCTAAGTGTCAACTTTTAAAATACAATAATATTCCTTAAATATCACTACTGTAACCAAAACGCTTTTACTCAACTGTTTACAGGAGATGTCCCAGGACTGAATCTAGGATCCAGTCCTGTGGTTAGAAAAGTAATCCATAAAGTAACTAATTGCATTTAACTAGAAATTCACATTGAGCTCAATGTTGCATTGTTTTTGAAATTGTGTTGCCCATTGCAACAACTGTAACTACTGTACTTAAAAGTCTATTGCCTATTTGCAAAGTATTTAAACTAAAGTAATTCATTCTGAGAAAGTATATTTTGTAATGTAATGTATAATGTAATTACAATGTAATTTAAAAAATAAAATATCTAAAAATAAATAGTTTAAAAAAATGTTGTAAATCAGTATCAAAAAAATAAATATAACAATTAATACATTTAAAAATTGTCATTTACAAAACCTTTGAAATTCACTGAAAAAACCATAGGTTTCAGACACGTTATAGTTCGGAATTAGCATTTAAAAAACCTATGAAATTCACTGAAAAAACCATAGGTTTCAGACACGTTATAGTTAGGAATTAGCATTTAAAAAACCTTTGAAATTCACTGAAAAAACCATAGGTTTCAGGCACGTTATAGTTAGGAATTAGCATTTAAAACTTAGAAATTCACTGAAAAAACCATAGGTTTTAGGGACAGTTATAGTTAGTTGGACATTGCACTTGTACAAAACCCGTGAAATTCCCCCGTTATAGATAGTTCAGGTAACTATAACTCGCGCCCCCGCATTGCACTGCTGATGACGTCACATATTACATCACTCATGACATGGTCAGTGACATCACTGATGACATCTCAAATGACATCACTGATGACATCATCCATAAGATAATTTAGGTCTACACACACACATCTACTCACTCACCCGTACAATCACTCATACTTATAGTAACTCAGTACAGGACTATTATATGCACTCATACACCTATATAAACACTCACACACCGCCACTCATCCATAGAGGTACTCACACATCTAGTCAGTCATGCAAAAAATTAAGCACACACCCATTTACTCACCTATACAGTTATACACACACCAGCTCACTTACTCATACAAATACTAGCACATTCTTACGCTCTTATACAATCTCTGATACAAGCACACACTCATCCATACAGTCACTCTCACAATCACACACTCTCAGCTTATAGCTATTTATATACTCCAACACACATATATACTGCCTTTCACATATGTAGTTACTCACACATGTACCACTGGGACAACATTCACTCACTAACACACTCTTACACACACTTACCGACCCATACAGTCTATCACAGATGCACTCTTGAAACCATCCACCCAGTGAATCACCCACTCACACATCTATGCACAGTCACACACACCCCACCCACACAAACACTCAGGCACACATACAGATACTCAGACAACCAATCAATAACTCATATAGACACTCATGTAGCTATTCACAAACCCATGCAGCCACTTACACAGCAACAGACAGACGGATAGACATTCACCCAGTTTAGTCACTAACCCATGCATTCAGTAAGATTCGTTTAATCACTCACTTATCGAGTTAGTCACGCACCTACTAAATCATCCTTTCAGACACTTATACACCCACTCATTCTTCAATACGCCTTTCCCTATATATATTAAACATATTTAAACTTTACAGAAACACAGTCACTGGATGATGTCATCAGTGATGTCATTTGAGATGTCATCAGTGATGTCATCAGTGATGTCACTGACCATGTCATCAGTGATGTAATATGTGACGTCATCAGCAGTGCATTGCGGGGGCGCGAGTTATAGTTACCTGAACTAACTATAACGGGGGAATTTCACGGGTTTTGTACGAGTGCAATGTCCAACTAACTATAACTGTCCCTAAAACCTATGGTTTTTTCAGTGAATATATATATATATATATATATATATATGTTTTTCAATATATAATTTTTTATTATTTCCGGGGTCCCTGCACATGGGCGGGAATATTCAGTGCTTATGACTTTGACGAGGATACCCCTGGAAGAGAACTAGGATTACAGGTAAGTAACTTATCCATATTGCTGCTACCATTGTATGTGGATACCTGTATTACACATGTTTTATCTTTTTATTGTTTCGTTTTTATTATTATTGCACAGTTTGTATTGGAGGTGGCACTTGAAATGAGTTATATTCCTCTTGTGCTGGGGGTGCTCAGTCTTTAGCCTTGACTGATAATGTTGTCTTTGGCAATAATACGATCTATGTCTGTGTATTGTTATTGATATTTGAATGTTTTGTTGGAAACTTGATGGTTGCAACAACCGAATAAAGTAAATTACTGCTACTATGGACCCTCTGACAAGAGTCCCTGCGTCTCTGGACTTGGCTGGAGGAGCAGGGTATATCCCTGGTGGTTGTACACCTGGCAAGTTCTCTGAACACCAGGGTGGACAAACTCAGCCGTCGATGCCTAGCGGATCACGAATGCCATCTTCATCCTGAGGTGGCGCACGGTCTCTTTCTGCAGTGAGGAGAGCCTTGGTTAGATCTGTTCACCTCTGCCGAGAACGCACAATATCAGCAGTTTTGCACCCTGCAGTTTCCAATACGGCTCTCGCTCAGACGCGCTTTTCGTTTCGAGTGGAGCGCAGGCCTTTCTGCTCATACCACTCCTGTCCAGAGTGCTCAAGAAGAACAGGAGCGACCGGGCCCTGTGGCTCTGGACTGGGCATTGACAGTCTGGTATCCTGAGCTTCTCCAATTTTATTATTAGGCAACTAAAGACCAAGAGTAAGAGAAGCGGAGAATGGTAACGTCAATGTCAGTCACTTATTGTTTTGGGAACAACCAGATCTTCAATTTTTTTTAAATTTCAGCATGTCCATATGTGATCTTAAATTAGGTGGCAACTTATTCCATAACTGTGCCGCTTTAACTGAGAAAGCTCATCCACCTTGGCGTACCTTTCAGAATCTATGTTCCTGAACAAGGTTTGCCATAGTGGAACGTTGCGGTCTCCTTGGCACATATCTTTTTAGTCTACATTGCAATTGAGCAGGGCCCTTATTCTGAAGGGCTTTAAACACAATGCACATAGATTTGAAAAGGGTCCTTTGCTCTCCGGGAAGCCAATGGAGCACCCTGAGGGCGTTAGAAGCAGAGGACCTTCGGGATCTGTTTAGAGTCGGTTTAGCTGCAGCTACCTGCACTGTTTGCAGTCTCCTGACCAAATAGTCCGGAGCACCGAGGAGAAGAGCATTACAATAATCAAGTCTGCTGAGTAGAACACTCAGTGCAATTAAGGACTTAGCCTGTGCGGGAAGCACTGGAACAACTTTTGAATGCCCCGGATCAATGCAAAGCACAGACCAACCACTCCGTTTACACGCTTTTCAAGATAGAAATGATCATCAAAGGCATCTTCAAGGTTGTATTGTATTGTATTTTTAATTTGTAAGGCGCAACAGCTACCCAAAAAGGGTTTCCCGGCGCCAACTAGGAAGGACCAAGAAGAAGGGGACAATTATTGATTAAACAGCCAAGTCTTTAGGCCTCTACGAAAATTCACATATACAGTTTCATTGCGAAGTGGCGCAGGGAGAGAGTTCCATAAAGTGGGGCCTAAATAGGCAAATGATCGACCGCCCATACGTGACAGTCTAATTCTAGGTACAGAGAACTTTGCCTGAGTGGCAGAGCGGAGCGCGCGTGAGGGCAAGTAGGGGTGAACCAGTGCCTGCAGGTATTGTGGGGCCGCTCCAGATTTGATTTTAAACATGTAGCTCAGGGCTTTGAACTTAATTCTGCTCTCCACCCTGAGCCAATGAAGGTCACGCAGTGAGCCTGAGATAGAGGCAGTTCTGGGAACCTGACAAATCAGTCTGGCGGCAGAATTCTGGATTACCTGCAGCTTGAGGGTTACCTCCTTATTTGCCCCCAAATAGAGGATGTTGCCATAGTCCAGTCTTGAGGTGACAAGAGCTTGGACCACGGTTCTCTGGGTCGAACTAGGCAGCATCCATATGATCTTTTTGAGCCATTTCAGTATGGTAAAACAAGTTGCAGCCACCTTTACTGCTTGATTTTTCATAGATAATGAGTCGTCTATAATGAAGCCTGGATTGCGAATATGGCCAGAACGTTCAGGGACAGCACCCATTTCAATGGGCCAGTGTTGGGGGCCCCAAAGATCTTTATGCTTCCCCAGAATCAAGACCTCCGTCTTCTCCCCATTAAGTTTAAGAAAATTAGCCTGCATCCAAGAAGCAATGTTGCGCAGACCTAGCTGCAAAGCAGATGTTACAGATGCTTTCTCAGCAGAGAGGGAGAAGATAATCTGGGTGTCATCTGCATAGGAGAACAAGGACAACCCAGCCTCTTCTGCAATGTTGGCTAAAGGTCTGACATACACGTTGAACAGTAAAGGGCTTAAAATTGAGCCCTGAGGTACCCCATAGGGGGAGACATGCTTATTGGAACAGGCAGCCGGAGAGAAGACCTGGAACGTACGGTCAGTGAGAAAAGAAATGAGCCAATTAAGTGCTGTTCCAGTTATGCCCAAGGATCGTAAAGCCTCCACTAACATGGTATGAGAGACCGTGTCAAACGCTGCGCTTAAGTCCAGCAGTATGAGGGCTACCGTGGCTCCTGCATCTAGATGGTATCGCAGCCTTTCCGTGACTCCAAGGAGTGTCGTTTCAGTCGAAAAACCGGCTCTAAAGCCTGACTGAGATGGATGTAGAAAATTTTGAGATTCAACAAATGGGGCTAGTTGAGAATTTATGTGCTTTTCAAGAATTTTTGAAAAGGACGGAAGCAGTGAAATAGGCCGGTAGTTGGACGGCTGGTCCGGATCAGCATTGGCCTTCTTTAAGAGAGGAAGCACCATTGCGTGCTTCCACTCTGAAGGAACTGTTGCTTCCTCCAGGGAGGCGTTCAGAAGTTCCATAATTATCAGGAGTGAAGGCGACTCAAGCTGTTGAAGCACCGAGATTGGAAGAGGATCTCGGGGTGAACCAGATTTGATATTATCTAAAATCCGTTTGAAGGAGTTCGTGTCTAGAGGGGCCCAGGATTCAAGTGTAGCCCTAGATTCTGATGCCTCATTGTCTTGGTAAAAGATGGTCCTGGCTAAAGGAGTAAATGAGGATGTTTGTTGAAGGTTGTTGTCCGGTTTCCTGTCCTTCATTTCAAAATATATTTTTTCTACTTTATGGAGAAAATATTTAGCCAAGTCTTCACATTGTAGATTATTTAGTGCAGGAGGCATGGCTTGGGTTTCGGAGCCCGAAAGCGCTTTAACCATTCTAAAAAGGGTCTTAGAACAATTCAGTGCACTAGAAATAGTCGAAGTGACGTATTTGGCACGAGCCGATTTGCAAAGAATATGGTAGTCCTTTTTAGCCTTTTTGTATGCGAGTTTGGTGTCAGGCGCATAGTCCCTCCTCCAGCGTCTTTCCAGCACTTTGCATTTAGATTTTTCCAATTTCAAGTTCTCAGTGAACCAAGGTGCAGGAGGACGATGGTTGTTCGCCTTTTTGATAGAGGTGGGAAGACAGGTATCGATGGCTTTTAAAAAGTTGTGTACCGCCTTCAAGGAGCACACAGTCTCTGTAGGGTAAGGCCAGAAATTTGAAGGTAGAGGCATTGGGATATTATTTACGGAGCAGCAGAGAAACTCTGTTTTATCCCCATTTAATTTCAGGGAAATTACATTCATCCATTTTATAATTTCTACTACACAGTTCTGAAAGCTTTTAATAGTATCCTGCTGGCTATTATTGAGTAACAGGATCAGCTGCGCATCATCCGCATAATTGATTAGAGTGATGCTGTTTATTTTTATTAGCAAAATTATTGGCTTTATGTAAATGTTAAACAACACCAGACTGAGTGCAGAGCCTGGTGTTACTCTATGTTGAGTACATCTGAAATCTGAGCAAAAAGGGGGTAGACCCTCAGCTTGACAGCGGTCCTGTAGGTATGACTTCATCCATTTTAGCACAGTACCACCAAAACATACCAACGCTAGTTTGCAGGGTGTGGTGGTTAACGGTGTCAAAGGCTGCTGACAGATGGAGCAGAACTAACATTGTAAATTGGCCACTGTCCACCCTCATGCAAATCTCATCCATGGCACTCAGTACAACAGTGTCTGTGCCATGGACAGTTCTAAAGCCAAATTGCTCCTCTTCTAACAAAGAATTATCCTCCAGGTATTGGAATAAGATCTTAATGACGTACTGTTCCAGAATTTTTACGGAAAATGGAAGAGGGCAAATTGGCCTATAGTTGGCCAAAATTGTTGGGTCTGCTGATGTTTTTTTTTTTTTTTAGCAGTGGCTTAACTATTGCCTTTTTGCAGCTTAGGGGTACCATCCCAGAACTTAAGTATTGGTTACAGAGTTGTAGAATTGATGGCAGTAGCTCGTCTGCCCATTTCTTCCATTGTCGGGGGCGGGGGGCCTGGAGGAGATCCAGACATAGTGGACATGGCAATGTTATAAGAGTTATCCTCAGAAATTAGGTCAAGACATTCAAACCTACAATTAGAAGTCTCAGGAATAAGTTTATCGTTATCTATGGGACTGAATATTTTTTAATCGTCTTTAATAGACCAGGGGATGGTAACCACAGTAGTATTTCTATTTGGAAATGGCATATCTGCCTCAGGGGGGCATTCAGTATCCTCCATGATTTTACTGATCTTTTTCTCAAGAAGACTGCCCAGTCATTACACAACTTCTGTGAGGGAGTTATTTCTTGTTTCAAGCAGTGGGGTTTGGACAGATCGCAAAAAATATCAAAATCTTTTTTGCATTATTTGAGACCACTAAGATGGAGTTACAATAAAAGTCAGTCTTTGCCTTTCTAACCTCCATTTTTATAATCATTCAAGGCTGTCTTCAAGTACTGTTTATCTTCATCTGAATAGTGTCGGGGCCAATTCCTTTCCAGCTGCTTACATACTAATATCAATTTAGCATCGATCCTCCAATCAGGCTGCCCCTTCGGGAGGATCTTCTGTCACAACAGCAGGGAAGGGTCCTCCACCTGACCCTGTCTACTCTACTCCTTCCTGTGTGGAGGTTGAGCGTCGACAGTTGATAGCATTCGACCTTCCTCCCGAAGTTTGTAGTGTTAATTAGGCAGCCAGGCATCCCTCCACCAAGACCTTGTACGCCTGCCATTGGAACAAATTTGTATTATAGTGTACAGAAAAGGCTATCGATCCTCTTTCTACTTCCCTTTCGGATGTTTTGTTTTTATTTTGACCCTTGCCCAGCAGGGCTCCTCCCTGGGGAGTGGGGGGTACCTTTCGGCCATGTCTGCCTTCTTGCGGCTGCCAGACCAACCCTCGTTATTTAAATCCCCAATTGTAAATAGATTCCTCAACGGTCTTGTACATATCATCCCACCTTCCCTTTTCATCATGCCTCAGAGGGACCTTAATTTGGTTCTCACCTTCCTGATGAGTGTTCCATTCGAACCTCTGCACAACTGCCCCCTCCGGCTGCTTACCATCAAAACAGACTTTTTAGTGGCAATCTCGCATCTGCCAGGAGGGTGAGCTAACTGCAGCCTTTGTCATCCAAGCCTCCTTACCTGACAATATTCCTTCCATTCCATGTGAGGCAATCTATGACCTTGCTCACTTTCTCCGCTTCTCCGCATCCCTCTAAAGAAGAGGAGCGACTCCACTGTCTAGACCTAAAAAGCGTTGTTCTACCTTGACCACACTAAAGAGTTCCAGATGGACGACCAACTCTTCGTGGGGTACGTTGGAGCAAAGAAAGGTTGTGCGGTGCAGAAGAGGACTATCTCATGATGGGTCATTCTCTGCATCAAAATTTGCTACGCTCTGGCCAAGAAGCAGCCTATTGAAGGCTTAAGAGCTCCCTCAGCCAGAGCTAAGGCTGCTACCACAGAGTTGCAATGTCGGGTTCCAGTCCTGGACTTTTGTCAGGCAGCAGCGTGGGCATCCGTGCACATATTTACCAAGCATTACTGCTTTGACAGTCAAGTCCGCAGGGAGGGCCTCTTTGACTGCTCTGTCCTGCAGGATTTTCTGGTCTAACTTGTCCGCTGTCCCTCCTCTGGGGATGGCATTGCTTGGGTATCAACGGTAAGGAACCTGCGGCTAGATGTCTCTATCAGATGAACAAGTTACTTACCTTCGATAACGCCATAATCTAGCTGCAGATTCCTTATTGACCCACCCATCCTCCCCGCAGACAGGTTTCTAGGGTCAGGGCGGATCCCTTTCAGGGCCCTAGTGGTTCAGAAACACACCAATATCAGTGCACTTCATGGCTCTGCGCTCCTGATGTGGAAAGTCATGTAAAGTAATTGACGTCAGCATGCCGAGGTGGTGCCTCTATAGGTGATGCGGACGTCAATACGGCGCTAATGCCGATGACATCACGTGGAGCAGATCGACGCCACCTACTGGCGCGCAGAGCTATTGCTTGAAGAAAAATCTTCCGGATCCAGTCTGACACCTGGGAAATTCAAAGGTAAGGAATCTGCATCCATATTATTTCGCTATCAGATAAGGCATTACTGAAGGTAAGTAACTTGTTCACCATTGCTACAAGGGGATTTCATGATGACATTTTACATCAAAGACATATATTTCCATATTTCCAAACATCCGGTGCACCGCTGTTATCTCCTTTTGAAACTCAACGGCCAACACTACCAATTCAAAGTGCTACCCTTCGAGGTCACTACAGCTCCAAGAGTTTTCACCAAATGCCTTGCAGTAGTGGCGGCTCATCTCAGAAGGGTATGAATACTCATTTTCCCCTATCTCGACGACTGGCTCATCAAGAGCCCAAACTACCAGCAGTGTCTTCAGGACACTCAACAGGTAATCAACCTTCTGCACATACTGGATTTTACACTCAACATACTAAAGCCTCATCTGCAACCCCTAAACTTTCAGCCCTTCCTTGGTGCAACACTCAATTCAGTCTCAGCGAAAGCCTATCCCAGTCCAGAGAGAGTGCAAAAGTTCAAACAAGCATTGCCTCTTTTTCAATCACAAGCTCAACTCATAGTAAAAGTAGTAATGGGTCTTTTAGGTATGATGTCTTCCTGCATAACCGTAGTACCACATGCTCGCCTACTTATGTGACCCCTCAGCGCACTCTGCAATCGCAATGGTCTCAAGCGGAGGACATCTACAAGATCTAGTGTTGGTTGGGCAGGACCCATTGCTATCTGCAGAGGTGGAACAGCAACAACTTGTTGCAAGGTTAGCTCTTTAAAGCCCCAGTTCCGCAAATCATCATTACCACAGACTTATCCCTTCAGGGATGGTGAGCAGTATGCAGAATCTCAAGTTCACGTTCTATGTACAGTATATCAGAGACATCTACTTAGCAATCATCTATAGCTTTTAGCAATTCAACAAGCCCTCAAAGCTTTTCGCAGTCACCTACACCAGAAGGTAGTGCTCATACGCACAGACAATATGACTGCAGTGCATTATATTCTAAATGAGTGGTGGGGGGACACACTCTTCACAGCTATCCCTCCTATCAGAGTGCATCTGGCCCTGGGTAACCTCTCACAAAATCCACCTCCTAGCAGAATACCTACCTACGGTGGACAATGACTTCACAGATATGCTCAGCAGAACACCTCAGCAGGTACACAAGTGGGAGATCAACCTACCACCACTCTACTCTTACTTCAACAGACGGGGGATACTGAACATAGACCTGTTTGCCACTCACCTCACCATCAAATGCCAAAGCTTCACCACCCGGTTTCCTCACCCTCAATCCAAGGGCAATGCACTATGGATGAACTAGTCAGGAGTATTTGCCTATATTTTTCCTCCTCTCCCACTCATTCCATATGTGGTACAGAAGCTAACACAAACGTCTCTACCACTAATCCTAATAGTCCCAACATGGGCATGGCAAGCATGGTTCACAACCCTACTGCAACTATCTATAGTGCCACATGAGAAACTACCTCTCTGGCCACATCTAGTGATGCAAGATCAAGGGAAAGTAATGCATCCCAATCAGCTAAATCTAGCGATTTGGCTCTTGAAATCCTAGAATTTGGGCATCTCAAATTACCACAAGAATGTATGGACATCCTTAAACAGGCTCGTCCGTTTACAACTAGAGCATGCTACACTGCAAAATTGAAACGCTTTGTACATTACTGTACAAATAAACAACTCCAGCCTTTAGTGCCCACAGTGCAAGACCTTATAGGTTATCTCTTCCATCTCCAGCAAGCGGGGCTCGCTTACACATCTATCAGATTACACTTAGCAGCCCTAGCTGTCTACATGCATAGCAGGCAACCTTTGTCCATATTTAAAACACCAGTTATCAAACCATTCATGGAAGGACTCACAAGGGTTGTCCGACCTTGCCCTCCACCAGCCCCAGCATGGAAACTAAACATTGTCCTTACAAGGCCCATGGGGCCACCAATCGAACCACTTCATTCCTGTCAACTCCAATTTCTAGAATGGAAAGTTGCCTTCCTCGTGGCAATCACTTCTCTCAGGAGGAACCTTTCTTTAACATTTTCCCATCAAAATTAGTTCTACAAACTAATCCAAATTTCCTACCTAAGGTGATCACAGCCTTTCACACAAGTCAGACCATAGAACTACCAGTGTTCTTTCCTAACCCAAACAGAGAAGCAGAGAAAGCCCTACGTACATTGGGTGTCAAAAGGGCTGTCATTTCTACATTGATGGAACAAAATCCTTAGCTAAACACAACCACTTTTTGTCGCCTTTACCAAGCCTCACAGGGGGCACCCATATCCAAGGCAGGAATTGCTCAATGGATAGTTAGATGTATTCAAACCTGTTACCAGAAAGCCAAAAGGGTACTTAAAGTACCATTGTGGGCTCATTCCACACGTAAACAGAGAGCCACCATTGTTTTTCTAGGAAATATCCCTGTAGAGGATATTTGCAGAGCAGCAACATGGAATAACCCAAATACATTCACAAAACACTACTGTGTTGATGTCTTCACAGATCAACAAGCAAGAGTGGGTCAAGCTGTACTTAAAACACTGTTTCAAACCAGTACTTCAACCAATCGCTAGACACCACAAAGGGGAGCACTGCTTTTTATTCAATGCTAATCATATGTATCTTCGCCCTACACATGCTACGAATGGAATATGTTTCTTACCCTATATGCATCTACTCGTAGTGTGTAGTGCTGTAGATGCCTATGCACCCACCCTCCTCCCAGGAAGCTTTTGGTTGCAGTATTTACTACTATATTTAGTACATTAAAGTACACACACTTTCTATGTATGTTTCTCTATTCTTTCACTGTATTGCTCCTTTTCTAACCTGATGAGCCAAAAATAATCTAACAAACGAGCCGAGGAACATTTGAGGAGGATTCACTATAACTCGTGACTCAAAGAATTCTTTGAAGAAAAACAACTTGTAATTGTCCGAGCCCAAAACTAGATGTTAGGATAATGCCAAGCATATGACTCTACGGCACTATACGCTACAATCAATCAATCAATCAAACAAACTTTATTCAATTTTCACATCTAAAACCGTAAAAGTACTCTAAAAAAAACCATACATGGTATTAAAAAGAATTGATAAAATATTTATACAAACGTCACATGAAAGACAAAACTACCCTAAAAATCTCATACAGTACATAACATATGTTATAAAGTGCATATACCCTAGATCATAAAGAGTAAGAAGTAGTTAGAGGGATGAGTCCAAGGACCTCATATAAACTATGTGTCATCAAAGTAACTAGAGTAAAAGCATGCCCTTATAGCTACTGTCATTTAACCAAGGCAAGCTATAAGCTTCACTGCAGATTTAAGGAAATTAAGAACAAATAAAATAGAATCTTCATGCAACAGTTGTAAATAGATAAGGCCTTGACGCACCTGCTTAAATTCCAACCTCCTTAAAATAGGGGTAATAAAAGCTTTCCGGGGGGTCGCATAATGCTTACAAAATATTAAAAAATGAAGCATGTCCTATGGAGACTCACCGTCGCAGCCACAAGATAATAAAATCTGGCCTCTACTACTCCCTTGTGGCGAGGCCAACAGGAGGTGAAAAAGATCCAAACGGAACCTAGTCAGTAAAAAGCGTTCATAGGTGCTGAAAGGTCCCAGGAGATATGGCTCAGTCGTTTGTTTTGTTTTCAAAATTAAAAATTTGCGAACACTGGGTTTCCTCAGTTCCAGCTCTTCCCTCTCTAATTTCCTTAAACTGCAAAAAGACTCCCTGGCCCACCCCGGGTCCTTCTTGGTCACTGATTTTGGGTTTGTGAATAGTTCAACTCTTCCCAATCTTTCAAAACTGCTCTTGATATATCTGAGCCAGGGAATGTGATGGACATAGTCAAGGGTCATACACTCCTTCAGGATCAATAGACTCAAAGACAATCCTTCATTCAGCCAAAATGTTAGGGGGCGAAGAGCCAATAAATCACAGAGATAGGGCACCCCCAGTTCTTCATGTACCACCATATTAGACGTTCCCCGGGGCACACCTAACAAACGCTTCAAAAATGTACTCTCATCCACTTGTAACTGGTCCATAGTGACGTGACCCCATATTTCGCTACCGTAAGAGGCTTTAGCGACACACTTAGTCTGATATATCTTTAAAAGTGCCGCAATCGGTCTCCTACCTAATTTAGAAGCAAAATTTAAAACTGGTTTATTTGCGTGCACTAGGTCTTCCCTCTGTTTTAGTGGGCCCCATTTCATTTGCTCATCCATTAGGACCCCCAAGTACGAGAAGACAGTGCGGGGAACCTGAGCGGATCCAACCGTAAATTGAAAGGGCTTTTTCGGGCGAAGTCCCACCTGCATCACATAAGATTTGGAATAGTTTATTGACAAGTCCAGATCCACCATAAAGAAGGAGTTAAGCAATGTTTGTAACCCCCTAGCGGTCCTAGATATCAGGACCACGTCGTCCGTGTATAACAAAACAGGCAGACTACGTCGACCTACCTGTGGATAATCTACCCTTGTCTTCGTTAAAACTTTATCCAAATTATTGATATATAAATTAAACAGGAAGGGGGCTAAAATACACCCTTGGCGTACTCCTCTTTTTAATGCAAAATTGCGGGAAACCCTTAAATCTTTAGAGAATCTGACCTGCGCCTTTGTTGCTTTGTGGAGGTCTTCCAGAAAATGAACAGTATTGCCATCTACCCCGATAGCCAACATGGTCTGCCGAAGTTTAGCCCTATTCACGCAGTCAAACGCGGATGACAGATCCATGAAGGCCAAGTAAATAGTTCCGGGGCGGGCGACTGTGTATTTATTAAGAATGATAGATAAGTTAAGGCACTGGGCCACAGTGGACCGCCCAGGACGAAACCCGTACTGGACGTCCGATAGAATAGCGTGTTCCTCCGCCCAGCTAGTCAGCCTTTCTAGGAGTACTCGACCTACCACCTTAACCACCGAGTCCAGCAGTGAAATCGGTCTATAGCAGTGAGTGCTATCTCGGTTGCCCTTTTTTTTTAAAACAGACACTATAGTGGAAGTAGCCCATGACTCGGGGACAACCGGATTTTACCGCCGCATTCATAAATGTTGTAAGGACCGGTGGCAAAAAAGTTGGGTCTGATTTATAAAGACCTGACGGAATGCCATCAGGGCCCGGGGATTTATTACTTGACAACCCGACGATACCATCCTTAACCTCTTCTGTATTAAAAACCAAATCCGAGGTACCTGCCTTGCGACCAGAGGGGCAGTTTAAGTCAGGGGGACATTGAAACATGGCTTCAAAATGAAGCACCCACTCCTCAGTAATATGGGCACCCACCGCACCTCCTTCCTCGTGATTGAAGAAGGGGCTATTAATTATACTCCAAAACCTGGAACTGTCCCTCAGCGTACTAGCCTCAATTAACTCCCTCCAGGCTTCCTCCTTTAACATGGACTTACGTCTTGCCAGTTCCGTCTTGTACTCCCTTTGGCAGGTTCTAACTAATGTGGAATCTCTTGGGCTCTTATTTAAAGCTTCCCTCAGCTGCCTGGCAATGGGAATCAAACCATCTAGGGACCTGAGTGGAAGATCGCTGAGCCGGGGCACTTAAAATGTCACTTATTTTAGCAGAAATGGTTTTAAAAGCACAGATGACCTCTCCTGGGGCCGTTGACTGGGTGGTGCACAGGGCTAACTCGTTAGCACACGTGACGGTTATTGACTCGTAAAATACATCTGGGGATATCTGGACCCATTTTAACCGCCTTCCACCATCTGTTGGTCTCACCACCCCACACTGCCTGGCCCCCCCTCTATGTGCCAGTAAGGGCCCGCTAAGATAAACACACAAAGGGATGTGGTCACTATGCACACTGGCTTTGAATGATGAATCCTGTAAATAATTCAAGTAGAGGCGTTGATACCAGTATAAAGTCAATAAATGAACTACCTCCCCGCCAATTAAAGGATGGAATAAGGGCCTTACTATATGCTACAAATAAATGCTTACAGGGTAAGTAACATATTCCTTTTCTTTTGACTCATGTTTGTTTCCTTATCTAGTCCTCAAGCCTTTATTAGTTACTGTTTTCTACTGTTCTGTTTATCTTTTTGTGATGTATTCTCCTAGTTCAAATTTAAAGCGAACTAATGTGTTGTGGTTAAGGGATACGATATATCAACTGATAAATAAGCAATGGAATTGGTCACTTTGTTGTGTTCCTCATTGATACATTATGGCTGTCAATGTAATGACTGAGGAAGAGCATTGATTTTGCTACAGTCAGTCCCTCTCGCTCCTTAGAACACAAGAAAAATTCCTGGAGTTTCGGTTCCAGTTCCTTACATGGACATTTTCTTGAGCTGATCCACATAACACTGAGTACCAGGGAAGGTTTGTTCGCTTCCGAAGAGATTGTGCAATGTCAGCTGTTTTGCGCGCTGGAGTTTCCAAGGCGGCTATCGCTCGGTGGCGCTTTACGTCGCGAGTGGCGCTCAGGCCTACTGTATGCCTTTCCGCCCATAGAACTTCTACCCAGGGTTCTCAAGAAGATCAAGAACGACTGGGCCGAAGGCCTTCTTGTGTCTCCGGACTGTGCAATGATAGTCTGGTATCCAGATCTTCTGAAAATGAGCATCGAACCTCCGATCAGGGTGCCCCTTCGGGAGCATCTTCTGTCGCAGCAGCAGGGTAGGTTTCTCCACCCAAACCTGTCAACTGTCCGCCTCCATGCGTGGAGGTAAAGTGGTGACTGTTGATAGCTTTCAATCTTCCTCCCAAAGTATGTGAGGCTATTTTGGCAGCCCTCCACTAAGACAGTATATGCCTTCCGTTGTCAAAAGTTTGTAAGATATTGTACAGAAAGATCTATTGACCCTCTTTCTGCTTCTTTATCTACTATCCTTTTTTTCATTCTTATCCATGCCCTGCAGGGCTCTGCGTTGGGTACTCTCAATGGTTATCTTTCTGCTCAGTCCGCTTTCTTGCAGCTGTCAGACCAACCCTCTTTTTAAAAATCTCCTGTTGTAAATAGATTCTCAAAATGGCTCGTACATATGTTTCCACCTACGCCCTTTGTCATGCCTCAGTGAGACCTTAATTTGGTCCTCACATTTATATATGTGCTCCTTTCGAGCTGTTGCATAATTGTCCCCTCTGGCTACTTAGCATTAAGACAGCCTTTCTAGTGGCAATAACATCTGCCCATAGGGTGAGTTAGTTGCAGGCATAGTCATTCAAGCCTCCATTAATGATGGTCTTTACAGATAAAGTGGTGCTTCGCACCTGTGCTTCATTTCTTCCAAAGGTGGTGACCCCATTCCATCTGGGTCAATCAGTCATGCTGCCCACCTTTTTTGCTCCCCCGCATCCCTCTAAGGAAGAGGAGTGTCTCTATCGTCTGGACCGAAAAAGAGCATTGTCATTCTACCTTGACCGCACAAAAGAGTTCCGGGTAGACGACCAACACTTTGTGGGGTAAGTGGGAGCTAAAAACGGTCGGGCAGTGCAGAAACGGACAATTTCTCGCTGGGTCGTTCCCTGCATTAAGATTAAGGCTCCCAGTTTCCATTTTTACTGATTTTTACAGATAAATACAGACAGAAAACAATGTTTTTCCTGTTTGTATTTATTTTTAAAAGCAGAAAAATTTGGAAAATTGTGCTTCATGTAGGTGACTATCCATGCTGTGTTCGCGATGTCCAGGACAACAGCTGAGGAGATAGACAGCATGGGAAGTTAAAAAAAAGCAGGTTGAGATTTCCCTAAATACAGGCATACATTAAAACATATTCGTATTATAACGTAGTTATTTACCCGTGGGTGTAGTGTTTCACTATATTTGGCTGTTTAATTTGCTAAAACGCGACAGGCACCAAAGTATGATTGCATATTTATCAGTAAAATAAATGTGGAAATATACCAATTCACAACTCTATTTATTCTCAAAAAACAAAATAAAAATATGGATAAATACCAACAAGGTGGCCAAAAAATAAATATGGATAAATACAGAAGGAGATGTAAAAAAAAAAAAAAAATACCATCAAACCGGGAGCCCTAATTAAGATCTGCTACACCCTGGCTAAGATGCAGCCCCCAGAGGGCTTAGGAGCCCATTCCACCAGGGGGAAGGCTGCAACCACGGCATTGGCTTGGGGCGTCCTAGTCCTGGACATCTGCCAGGCAGCAGGGTTGGCATCTTTGCACATGTTTGTCAAACACTACTACCTGGATATTCCGGTCCGCAGGGACGAGCATTTTGCCTATTCGGTCCTGCAGGACTTTTTAGTATTAGAAATCTGTCCGCAGCCCACTGCCAGGATGGTATGGCTTGGGTATCTATTCAAGGTAAGGACTGTGCAGCTAGAAGTCTCTATCAGATGAACAAGTTACTTTTCTTTTTTCTTTTTTAATTTTTTAAAATATGTTTTTATTAGTGAACCTTCCCAGCATAGTACAATACTTTGGACCAACATTACATTTCGTGCATAAATGTACATAAAAATATCTCTCACGGATGGAATCTCATCCTAAAGGAAAAGAAATTAAAGGACAATATATTTCCTTCACATTTGTATCGGGACATAGAGCATTGTACTAAAGCGTATACCGGTCTATCTCACTCAGAGAAAAGAAAAAAACATAGCGTCCTAAAGCTAACTACCCCCTCCCCCCTGAGTGTCACATGGAAAAATCTCTAACCTGCTATCACTGTACAGGCCAGATACTGAATATGCGTGGAGATGTCTACACTGCGCCCAAGGCGCGCAAGGCCTGTGGGCTTGTTACCTCCTCAGAGTCCTTATCTTCAATATTTCGTTCGTCTACCACTTGCGAAGTAGGGCCCACCCCTCCGTGCACCTCTGTAATCATGGCATTCCAAGCCATTGCATCGTCTTCTATTTTTTCATCTTTGCGGACCCGCCTCATCCGTATCAGCTCTGCCGTCCCCCATTCCCGCAGATCCCCAGTCCACTGTTTCATCGTGGGGGGCCTCGGACTCATCCAGCTAATTGCGATCCTTCTTTTAGCCAAAACCAACCCCAGCTGGAGGAACCTACGGGTAAGCTTTTTCCCTTTGGTTCTAGGAAGCAATCCCAACAGTATCCCTCTAATAGTTTGGGGTAATGACCACCCTGTCACTCGACGCAAAGTGTCAAATACAGACTCCCAAAAGAGCCCCAGCCCCGGGCACTCCCACGTCATATGTAGAAACTGGGCGTCGTCTTGCCCGCACTTGGGGCACCTAGCGGGGCGATCCGGGTATATTTTATGTAGTACACTCTGTGTCAAGTAGGTTTGGTGCACTATATTGAATTGTGTGAGTTTAAATCTGGTGTTTGAACTTATACTTTTAACCCCTTCGTGTACTTTTCGCCATTCCAGGTCTTTCAGGGGCTCCTCTAGCACCCAATCCCATTTAGCTTGAATAGGGAGCGGGTGGATAATCAAGTCCTCCCTCAATGCCTTATAGATGTGCGACACCAATCTACGTCCCCCCGCCAATGTCACAAGAGCCTGGAGTGTAGCAGTGGTAGGTGGCTCCTCCAGGAACGTCGGCCACACCTCACGTGCGACCGCTGAGATCTTGGCATACTGGAGATACTGCCCCCTCCCTAGTCCGAACACATTTTCCGCCTCCTCTCTGGTAATGAACTTATGTCCTATATATAGATCTCCCATCATGAGACAGCCTCCTTCCGTCCATCTAAGAATGGACATAGTGTGGCTGATTCGTTTAAACTGTGCCACCGCCCACAGCGGGCCCTCTGGTGCGTAGGGTGCTTTCTTCACCACATTGGTAATCGCAAGTTCCCATATGGCGGCCACATGTCTTACAATATATGGGTGGCTCTCTGGGACTCGGGATCCCATCATGAGAAGATCTGGGAGAGGGGTTCCCCCGTGGGTACCCTCCAGCAGCTGTTTCTCCCAGTTGTTGTCCTCATCCAGCCATTGAACGGCGTGTTGCAGTTGGGTCGCCATATAATAAAAGCCCAGCCTAGGAACCTCCAATCCTCCCCTTTCCCATGTCCTCTGTAGGGTGTCTGGTTTCACTCTTTTCCTTTTGGTCCCCCAGAGGAGATCCACCAGTAGGTGATCCAGCGTACGAAAGTAGATCCACGGGATACGGTAGAGGGAATTCTGCATAGTGTATAAGCAACGTGGGAGGATCACCATTTTAATCAATGCTGCTCGTCCCATCAGGAAGAGGGGCAAACCCTTCCAGAATTCAATCGAGTTACGAATGCCCTGAATGCAACGCCCCACATTGCACTCCAGGTAGGTCTCCTGAGTGTGTGAAAGCCTAATCCCAAGATAGCGTATCAAGTCTCTAATCCAGGTCATCCCCACTCTAGGTAGCTCACTCTCCTCTTTACCCACCAGGCTTCCCATTGGGAAACGTTTAGACTTCCCTGGGTTAAGGCAAAGCCCTGACAATTTACCAAAGTCATCTAGCTCCTGTAAGAGTTTGGGAACCGCTTCTATTGGCGGCCTAAGGAATATCAGGGTATCATCAGCATACATTGATACCACGTGAAGTGTCGCCCCCAGCCGTATCCCCCAGGGCGCCATCCTACTTCTCAGGGAGGCCGCCAAGGGCTCCACTGCAAGAGCGAAAAGGAGCGGCGACAGAGGGCAACCCTGCCGATACCCCTCTGGAGCTCCAAACTTTCTGACACCTGGTTGCGAAGGCGGACCCGGGCCGTTGGTTTATTATATAACAGTTTTAGCCATTTCAGGTACCCATCTCCCAGCCCCATCTGCCCAAGGACCATCCACATATAGCCCCATTCAACAGAGTCGAAGGCCTGTCGGATATCTAAGAGACATAAAGCCCAATCCTCATCCCGCAAATGTGGGGCATGCCAGACATGTGCAAGTCTGCTCAGGTTGTGCGTCGTATTGCGACCAGGGACAAACCCAGCTTGGTCCGGGTGTACCAATCGGGTCATATTTGGCAAAAGACGCGCCGCTAACACCCCGCTCAGAATTTTGTGATCCATAGTTAGCAGAGAGATGGGCCTGTAGGAGTCTGGGGAGAGGGGGTCCCTATCTGGCTTTAAAATCATGGTCACTAGTGCTTCCATCATAGTAGCAGGAAGGGTCCCCGTGTCCAGAGCCTCATTATACACTGCCCCACAGCTGGCGGACCATCTGCTGGCGAACATCTTATAAAATTAAGCGGGGAGGCCATCACTCCCTGGACACTTTTCAGGTTTTAATTTTTGGATCACAGCTAAGATTTTGTCCTTTGTAAGTGGCGCCCCCAAAGCTGTAGCCTCGTCCTCCTCTAAGATGGGAAATGTTATGTCCCCTAAAAAGTCCTGGAATGTCTGTGAGCTAGCCCAAGTCACAGTAGAACATGTCTGGTGCAAATGAGTAGCAAATTCCTTTATGATCGCATCCTGGGTGTACACCTCGTCGCCCGAGGTATTATGAAGCTTCAACACCGGAGACTGCACTGTCTCTGTGCGAATGAGTCGCGCTAGGAGCGCCCCCGACCTATCCCCTTCCATGTACAGTCGTTGCCTGTACGTGGCATAGTTATGTTACTCCAGTCTCGGCCAGGCCTCAAGAAGGTCACCCCGGAGCGGTGTCCAGTCGGTCATGTCAGCGGGAGTCTTATATAGTGTATATTCTAGGGACTGTATACGTTTTACTAAAGTGTCGATATCACCACTGAGCTGCTGACAGACTCCATAAGTAGTCCGCATACAAACCCCCCTAATAACGACCTTCATTGCCTCCCACTCCGTGGATCTAGAGTTCGTAGATCCCCAGTTTTCCTCAAAGTAATGACAAAGGGCCTCAGTCACGGTCTGCACATATGGGGGTTACGTAAGGGCCTCCGCCCGAAATCGCCACAACGGAATAGGTGGACGTCTGGGTCCACTGGACAAGGTCAACAGTAACGGCGCGTGGTCAGAGAGATAGCGCTGTAAGTATGAAATGGTTTGCGTGGTAGCAGACAGGCCCTCAGAAAGACAACAATGGTCAATGCTGGAAAAGGTCTGGGCAGCGGGGGTATAACAGGAGAACTCCCTCTTTGTGGGGTTGCGTGCTCGCCATTCGTCCCGAAGTTGCATACCATGCAGGATACCTGTGAGAGACCTCAGCATGCGAGGCTTGGTGGGATCCCTAGGGGGTTCCCTATCTAAGACTCCGTCAAATAAACAATTAAAATCCCCAAAAAGAAGGACCTCATCCCCTAAGTACGGAGTAGCCGCCTTCAGGACAGTCGGGAAGAAATCAGGACAATCCACATTGGGGGTATAGACATTAATCACACATATTTCTCTCCCTTCCCATCTCCCAAATAGAATAACATGGCGCCCTTCATGGTGAAGGTGCTGGAAAGGGACCCCCGGTGCCACCCATATGTGTCCCCCGTGCAAAACCCGAATACGATGTGGCGTAGATCTGTCCTCTCCATCGCCTCCGTAGGCTATGTATTGTGGTCCCCCATATATGTTTTTCCTGCAGGCCCGCTATGGCTACCTTATATCTTCGCAGAAAGGCGTGAATCCGTCGGCGCTTATCTAGGCCCACTATCCCACGGACGTTCCAGCTAAGGACCTTCAACGTTTGCACGGTCATGGCAATAATATAATAAGCACCTCCCACATATGCCCCAGAGGTCAGTACGCCCACCTCGATAGTTCCCCAGCCTGTATACCCAAGTGTAATCCTGTGCGACTCTGTTGGTTCCCTTAGAACAACAACAACTTGTAAAAAATGAACAAACTTTTACCCCCCCCTCCCACGGGCAGTAGTATGAATTGGTACTCACATCTCCTTTTCTCCACACCAAGTGATAGATATCGCCCCAAGCCCCCCTCCACCCCCCCTTCCCTCAAAGTTCCAAAAACAGCATGTTACGCTTAAGGCATTGACTCAAGATTTCGTTATCCAATATACCAGTAAATGCGTCTACCAAACGCTGTGCAAGAGAGTTGGTGACGTCGGGGCGCGAGATTCCTCTCAAGCTTCCCCGACGACCCTAGTCTCTAGTGGGGGCGTCGCTGCTCCCGTCGCCGCCCTTGATCCCACCCGGACAAAAACGCTACCTGACCCCCAATCCACATCTATTAGACAGTGAAAGATAGGCCCCAGAGGAGGGACTGAATAGAGCAAACAGGGGAATTGTTTCTCTCATCGGGATATAAAAACCGCCCAAGGACCCCTACTGCAACTGTTCCAATCGGAAATGTCAACCTGCTACATTAACTGTAATATACACATGACTTATCTCTACATCACAGCAGGTAGTGTTCAGTACATGTAGTACATGGAGTTCATGCACAGCCACTGCCGGGACCGTTGGCTCCCAGCTCAACATCCCAAAATGTGTCCATCGAGTCGGGAATCGCCTCCGAATCGGATGCTTGCAGCGTGCCCTCATGTCTAACTGATATCCGACCCAGGCTCATCGTCTTTTTTTGTGCTTTCTGACGTGTGGATTGTCTCCGGCCTCTCGAGGAGGGCAACGAAGACGGTGTCCCACTAGAACTCATAGAAGGGACCAGGCGTCTCCCGTCCGGGGCTCTGGCATCCAGTCAGTCACTCGCCTCTCCTGCAGAGAAGAAGAATAATGTTCGTCGCTCATTCTCCACCCTTAGCTTCGCCGGGAACATGAGGCTTTATTTTAGATTTAGGTCTCTCAGTCTACTTTTTACACTGATGAAGGTTTTCCGCTGTTCCCTGAACCCTTTGTGTATAATCCGGGAATATTGGTATGGAATGTCCCTCAAAGAAATAGCGTTTGCTGCTACGTGAAAGCTGAAGTAAAAGGTCCCTATCCCGGAAGTTGAATAGTTTTGCAATTATGGCTCGAGGAGGCGCTCCAAGTCTAGGAGGGGCAGCCAGCGCTCTGTGTGCCTGTTCTACACTGAAGAACTTCAACAAGTGTTTGGGAGCCATTTCTTGAATGATCCAGTCCTCCAAGAACAGGCCCACATCCGGCCCTTCCGCTTTCTCTGGAAACCCAACAAATTGTAGATTCCCCCTTCTGGAGCGACCTTCTGCGTCTTCCGCTCGATCGTCAAGCTTGATTACCTGACGCTTCAGTTCCACCACTGTTTCACTAAGCTCTTTGACCTCTTTCTTGAGGGCCTCCGTGTCTTTCTCGGTGGTCGTCACCCTATCAGAGACCTTCCTAAGATCGCATCGTAATAGATTAACATCTATGGCCACTGCGTCGATCTTCTTAATCATATCGTCCCTAGTGGACTGGACGGCCCTGATAACTTCCAGCAGCTTTGGAGAGTTCTCGGCAGGTTCCTCCAGTGTTCCTCTTTCCATTATGGGGTCTTCACTTCTGTTCTCCGGACTATGGGAGATAGGTTGAGCGTAATTTGAGATCTTGTTGGATTGTGATTTTGCTGTTTTATCTTTCCCCATATTGGTCCTCAAGCTGTAGCAGAGCAGTGCGTCCGCTTCCTCCCGGGAGAGGCGGAACCAGTCTATCTCACACCTTACCGAGATGTACCGCAGGAACTGTCCTGCGCGTCCTCGCACACAGCACCACTCTCCCTAACTCATGCCGGCAGGACACCAGGCAGAAGCGAACTATTCGACTAGTTGTAGTTTTGTGACGGGAATCTCCCAGCCGCCTCACCTCCCCTTCGTCCTTCAAGGTGGCGAGCCCAGACAAGTCGTCCTTCACTGCTGACGTAGGGTGCTCTCGAGGATCTCTTCAGAACCCTCCGTCACGGTTCCGAGCCACAGGGGTGGGACCCCGAACCATCCCGTCTACTAGCCCGATCTTCTTCCACCAGACATCACATGATTCAGGATGCTCCCCTCATAGTCGTCATAGCACCACTATTGTCCACTACCCTGGGAGCGCGCTGTTCTAGGGTGTATCAAACCTCTAGGTCATGTCGTACAGTTCTCACCTCTGGTCTCCCAAGGCGTCCTTCAGTTATTTTAGGAACATCCCCTCATTGGACTGTATAGGTCATAATATGACAGACCCACTCAGATGTAGCGTCACGTGCCAAATGCCACTCGCCCTCACTGTGGAGATTTATTTGGCCCCTAAAGTCCTGCCAAAACCGTGAAATGCGAGGCGTCTTCAGTGCCCCAGCGCAACCGGGCAGAGTCCACTGCAGAGTGTTGTCACGGGAGTGTCATTAGTGGTAATTGCTTCCCACCGGCATCCAGTGCTGCGCCAAGAACGCTGCTGTCGGAGGGCCGGCCGAATCCCGGCCGCGCCTCCACCCCGCGACCCCCCCAGCTGCCGCCCAGGGGGACCGCTCACCAGCCACTAGTCTCTGATGCCCGGACAGCGTCCTCTCTCCGTCCGGGCCTTCAAAACGGGGCCCACCACCACCCGGGCCTGTGCGGGAGGGGCACTCACCAGCAGCACACTCCGGGGCATCCACAACAGGCTCCGGTCCTCAGGAACGGTATCTCCCTCTGCAGCTCAGCACAGGGGCACGAACAGGAGGGCTCCTTCACGTCTCGGCGCAGGGCTCCGCCCCCGAGCCCCAGCGGCCCTCCGATACCGCGGCCTCCGGTCCCGCTCAGCCCTGGTATCAGGATCACAGCCGCGGAGCCCCAAACTCACACTCCACGCCTGGGCGACCCCCGGGGGCAGATCGCGGGGCGACCCGGCACACGGCCGTTCCTGTGAAGAGGCTCTGCGTCCCCGATCCATTCAGGGCAAGATGGCGCCTCCACGGACTTCGAGGAACCCTGCAGCTCTGGGAAATTATCGATGCCCTCACCTCCGCAACCTTCAGCGGTAGTTGAGCGGGGGTCTACAGTAGGCAGGATACGCTCCGGGATTGTTCAGTAGTCGGGATAATGCAGGATTCTTAAGTCAAAACAGGCCGCTGCACGGAGCTTGCCTAAAACACGTCTAGGCGGCCATGATGTCAGGCCACGCCAGATGAACAAGTTACTTATCTTCGGTAACGCAATATCTGGTAGAGACAATATCTAGCTGCAGATTCCTTACGGACCCACCCATGCCTCCCTGCTTTGCAGACTCATTTGCTAGGGGTAGAGTTGCTCCCTTTTCAGGGCCATTTCTTATGACACACAATTATGTCAGTAACTTCATGGCACTGTGCATCTGGTGTGGAAAAGTGAAAAGCACTTAGGGATGCACGCCTGGGTGGCGCCTATATAGGTGACCGCAACGTCATAGCCGACGACATCACGCTGAGCCAAATGGAGCCACCCGAGGGCATGTGCAAGGGGTACTGCTCACGCAAACGTTTCCAGATCCAGCCTGATGCCTGGGGAATTCAAAGGTAAGGAATCTGCAGCTAGATATTGTCCCTACCAGATAATGTGTTACCGACGGTAAGTAACTTGTTCTTCTGGCACTTCTGGGTCCACAGTCTGATGTGAAGGCTCCAGGTGCACTGAAAGCCACTGGAGATGGTGAACTTATCAGCCAGACAGGTGGTTGTGCCAGTAGACCTGGCTGTGTAGTTGATGCAACTGGCTTTGAAGGTGGTGTTGCCCACCAAGGCAAACCAGAGGAGTTCCATCATTGTGGGGTAAGCAATGTGGTCATATTTTTTAAGGCCTTTGATGAGGCATGCTGCGGCATGCAGGATGCTGTTAAGGGGGGCAGTGTAAAGGTTGCAGATTAAAGTGTTGGCATAATTCAGTTGAGAGAATACAAAGATTTTGAATGCAGTTCAGAAGTTGTTTCCTAGGGGTAATGGTTTCACTTTCCCTGGTAAGATGATGATTTCAACTTTTCTGGTCTCAGTCATTGGATTCAGTTTCAGCAGGTATTCTTTTGCTTATGAAGTTGCTTAGTCAAGTTCCTGATATCTTAAGAGATGAAGTTTTGTATTTTGAAATTGCTGTGATCGGGAGCCAGTGGAAGGGTCTGCTTGATTTTGGTTCTGAATCAGATTTATATTGGCTACCAGATAGCATTCATTTAAGATATAGTCCATTGATAATGGTTGTCCCTGGCACATTACGTTAGGACTAAATGTCTGTATCGCAATTTACACCATATTACCATATTACATTTTGTGAATGCTGATGATAGAAGAGTAACATGTACACTGTTCTTCCTCACAGGTCCCTCGTAAACTTGTTTATGACCAGCTAAACCAGATCTTAGTGTCAGAAGCAACACTTCCAGAGAACATTATTCTGGTGAACACAGTAGACTGGCAGGGCCAGGTAAGATTCATCTTTCGCAGGCAGTGAATGCTCATGGAGTGAATTGATTGTATTGTTTAAAGGAGCACAAAATTCAGGCTAGGTCAAATGAAGCAGATTGACCTATAAGACCAGGCATAACTGTTGTATCTTATTCCTTGTTTTTTGTAAACAAGTGCTCGTTATCAAGTCTTTAGTGGCTTCTTTACCTAGCCAATCACCATGCAGTTTTGAAATTTGTACTACATTTGATGGTTCCTAGTTCTCCAGCATTGTATCTTTCATGGGTTCACATGCTTGAAACATTTTTTCGTTGTCTAGGTGGGAGTCCCACTGTAAATTTACAAAGCAGTATAAAGACAACATGCCTGAAAGGCCTTAGAGCGGAGCGGATTTAGTATCACCCACATGTCATTGGAAAAGACCTAAACTTCAGCCAGTGAGTTTAGTGCCTTGCGCCTCACCTCTCCCAGAGGCCATTTCACCCAGTTTTCTACTGCATCTCTTGTGGAAAGGGAGTCAAAGAGCTTTGCTTCCTCTTCAAACAGATATTCTATTTTTATTTCAAAAACCTTTAATTTAGCTTTTCTTTAAGTGTGTGTATTGAGTTTTTCCAACACTTGGTCTGGATGAGGACATTAAATAAATCGGACATGGTGAAACCTTTAAAAGCAGCCTGTTCCATACATATGAGTTAAGTGGCAAGCTGGGTCTATACCGTCAACCTCACAGTATGTGCATTTATTGTTTTCATCTGGATCACAAAACACTGTAAAATCTGCAGGACATTTTCAGCAAAACCCTCATTGACCATGAAGGAAGTATTCTGAGGTGACTACAAAAATCTAATGCTGCTGATATCCCCTCTTCTGGGGACAAATATGTTTCAAGTGCTCCTCCTGCACACTAAGAGAGAACAGAACCATCACTAATGCTCCAAAAAAGAAACCTTCAACACAGGAATCAGCATCCACCTCATATGAGCCTAGAGGGGCAAATACGTAAAAAGGCTCTGACAAAATCTGTCAGAGCTTCTTCTTCACTACGAGTGTGATGGGAAAAAAATTAAATCTATATTTCCCCACTGATATTGCCTTAGTTAAAGAAGATAAAGTCAACAATCGCATTGTCGACAGCCCCACCATCAACTGTTCTTTCACTGTTGCAGAAGTCTAAGTACTTCGCATTGTTGACGATACTGCAGAAGGGTAAGAAGAAGCCAGTGAGGAATCCATGATCTATGACTACCCCATTGACGTCACTGGCTACCAGCCTGCCTAAGACTGCTGCATCAACGACTATCCTGTTGACAACAGTTTTATAAGTAAAGACTGACAATAAAGGATCTTCGCAAAGAAAAAATAAACAACCATCTGCAATTTTGCTTGAACATACTTCTCTAAGGAAAATTCCATTGCAACCACCTGCTATGCTCCTGGAAACAGAAGCTGATGAAGAGGCAGACCCAGATGATGGCTATGGGGCAATATATTGTCGGGACAAAATAAAAATTAAATATCAGGGCACAAAAAAAGGACATAGGTATTCACCTCCAGAAGATCAACAGCTTGTATGTCATCGAAACTATCCACGCTTCCATAAGAAGTGGTCAGAAGATCATGCATACTGTGATCACAATTTGCAATCCCTGTGAGGTAGACTGTGAGGATTACCACAAATGGCCCTTGATGTAGGTGACTGTGGATCTCATTAAAAGCTTCTGTCATATGATGGTGGAATATTACACTTGTTTCCCTGAAGAGCCATCCTTTCAAACTGCTTATCACTACCATAAACCTCCCAGATGTACCTCTGCCACCACAGGAAGCTCTTTGGCCAGAGACTAACCAGACCAGTCAGCTAACACATCATCACCTGCTCCTCTGACTCCATTGCCCCTGAATCCATCCGTGCCTGATCTGCCACCAAGACCTCTACAGGTAGACTCATCAGATGAAGACCATTATTCCAATGACATTGAGGATGGAGAACTTCCAAATTCTTCTAGACTATAAGGAGAGGAATGACCTTATCATTCCAATAGTGAAGCTGGTCACTCCTTCTACAATAGACTGACCCCCTGATGACATCACCAGGTTTCTTGTCCTTGTTGAGAAAGTGTCTAAAACATTTTACCTCCAAGTAACAAGCAGAGAGACAGACTGCTTCCTGTGTGCCAGCAAGGAGTTGGTTCAGGCAATGCAGATTATTATATTCTATCTTTGGCAAGAAGACTTAAAATGAATGCAGACGGTGGCAACAGCTATAAACTACAAAGAGTTTTGTTGGGTGATACAATTCTTCACCAAGAATTGTAATTAATGTTGACCATTCAACATTGATGAAAAAGGGTCACAAAACGATCCCTTTGAAAGATAAGTACAACTTGGTTCTGAAATACGAATCATACAAAAACCACAGTCACGACTCAAGTAGCAGTTTCTAATTAAATATATTCATTATCATATATCGAACATTTCTTCTGCATGATACATATTGTTCACTTTTTGTTTTCCTATAAATGATCAGCTACCCATAAGACATATACTACATACAGTACATCACAGAAACATATACATGGTGAGAGTAAAAAAATCCCAGTGTTAACACACAACACTTGAGATAATAAAAACATATAAAATTAAATGTCCAAAGATTAAAGTTTAGGATATCCTTATATCTTCGTTTTCTATCGCAGAATAGCTTACTTAGGACATAAAGCAATGTCGTCAACGTTTCAATCCTATGTTAGTCATCACACATCATAACAGTTCTTCCTCAGGACTAGAATGATAACAAACCAAAGGACAGACTGTAAGGAAATGATACCTTACGTCAGTGTCGTGCGAGATAATTCCAGTGGTTTTAAAACGAATGGGGGGACCCATGGGTGGTCACTCACCTTCAGACGATGTAGACAGGCACACACAGCTTTTGTGCTGTTGAGTATCAACTTCAACTTGTGTTTCATAACACCATTGACTCCAGCCGGGGTTCATCAGGAGTCCAAAAAAAATATACATATGGAAAATGATTGTGAACACTCCATGTCGAGTATATTAAATGAATCCCCACAGAGTGGTCTCTAGTTGATAAAAAAGGCTCACCTTATTATGCAGGGGGTATAAATCATCCCATGTTTCTCCCCTTGATTAATTAATTCCTCAATTGAGATTCTGAAATAAAAGCGCACAAAGAGTGTATAATGACCCCAGCTGTGGCCAAAACAATCAATGCTTCAAAGGTTGCCTTAGTCATGTAACCTTATAACCCGTACAACTGTGCATGTGAAGGACTAAATTAGTCTAACCAAAAGTTCCGGGTTGCTCTCTGCATGTAGTGCACAACATTCTTTAAACACCCTCCGTGGAAGAAGTTAAATCATTTATCGGTCTTGGAAGGAAAAAGCCTCAAAACATGCCGTAACATCCTTTTGAAAGCGATTCCTTGCACTAGAGCAGCAGCTGCCTTGCTCGTGTTACCTCGTCACGCGTTGACGTGCTCTGAAGTAGGGATGATTTATAACCTCCGAGCACATAAACTTCCTGGAATTCAGAGCAATTTCACTTGCCCAACAGGCTTTCTTTCCAAGAATAAGAGGATCTTCTGTCTTGATACGAACAGACAACACAACCAGTATGCACCACCTGAACAAACAAGGAGGCACAAGATCTCAGATTCTTTCACAAGAGGCGCAGGAGATCTGGAGATGGGCCTTAGCACATCATGTAACACTGCGAGCAGAACATTTGCCAGGAGTGACCAACAAGTTGGCGGACACTCTAAGCAGAACGACTCAGAGTTTCCACAAATGGGAATTCAATCAATCCATTCTGAATGTAGTCTTCCAACAATGGGGCAAACCAGAGCTAGATCTCTTTGTGTCTCAAGAGAACCGAAAATGGTGGTTTTATGCAGGCTGGGACCATCAAGAAGGGTTGTGGTGGAATGCGTTTTTGATCAGATGGTCAGGGATCTTTGCATATGCTTTTTACTCCGGTCCTTCTCATTCCCAGGCTACTTAGAAAGATGAAGAGAAAACCATGTCACCTAATAGTGATTGCTACACTGTGGCCCAGGCAACACTGGTTCTTGGAACTTCTACTGCTTTCAGGGGAGAATTGCATTCAGCTGGAGCCCTGGAAGGATTTGCGGTCAATGAGCTGCAAGCAGTTCCTTCATCCAAACCCGACTTCTCTGCCCTTATCAGCCTGGCTCATGAATTCCATGCGCTTCTACACTTAGATATCCCAGAGCATTGCAGGGATATCCTTGCAAGAGCCAGAGCTGATACTACTAACAAAATATATTGCCTAAAATGAAAGCAGTAGGAAACTAGACTCTGTTGCAGCATCCCCCCACTTTTTGACTGGGATCTGATCCAACTTTGACTGAAAGTGTACTGGATTCCTGCTTACCAGGTCCACAGTACCAGTGTTCTTTCCCTAATGTCATGTCCTTTAGGTCAGTCCCATCATGTACGTACCGATTACATACATTGTGTCCCATCCACATGACATAACGGTCTTACACAGGTGGCCTTTTACCTAGTAGCTTACTTCTGTCTCTCCGACATCAGGCGGTTGGTACCATATCTTAATCCCTCTAGCTTACGTACATAAACATTTTCCCAGGCACTGTAGATTTATTCTGTACAAGGGTCACCACTTTTTTTCATCCATGGCCAACAGCCAGCTGTGCATGATCATGTTTGTTTAGAAAAGGATTAGCAGGGGATTAACGAATGTTTTCAAAACATATCGATTCTAGATAAACCCCAGAGTGGCCACTTTAGTATAAAAGACCCTCACTCCCCCTTAGACAGACAGAGGAGAATTCCTTCCGAGCTGGACCGAGACTCTGCAGGCTGATCCTTCGACAGGTAGAGACCTGACATCCCTTGCGGGGTGCCATCCTCGACGCAGAGACGGGGTCCTTCAGTCAGAACCATCAGGTGACGGGTTAGTACTTCCCCGGGGAATTCTTGGCTCCATTAGGTTCCAATAGGACATATCCTAGCACTTACACATACAGGCTTCACCTACACCTCTAGGCTAGGCACGGTTAGGTAGGCTACGCATCGTAGGGGTACGCCAATGCTATTGTTTTATATAATATGCTTTTATTCATCTTATTAGCACTATGGTAGAAATGTATCTGCTATTTACGATATTGGTACTAGCGGTCACATTTCTCTGCTCCTGTCTTTTGATTGTCGCAGCTAACATGTTTCATACTAGACTGACGCTTGACCAATAAACAACTATTGAAACAGTTCCAATCGTCATTCTATGTATTCTGAGAAAAGCAAGCACGAGTGACTGAGCGAAAGATACCGTATTGTTTCCACGATACCTGAGGAATCAGGGTTGTCATGTTCTTTGGTTGCCAGAAACTACTTGCACCACTGTAAAATACAGGTGGATGGTAGTGGCACCGTAGAGCTAGCTGGTCTAACGGCTGACTCATCCTGTGGGGGTGTCCAGAGTCTGTCTGCACACCAAGCCCTCCGTTTAGGTCATCCAAAACGTGCAGGTCCTGGGCGATCCTAGGAACTACACGACACTAAACTGTACCATTGTTCCACAATTTGCCACCCCTTTAGGATCCCTGTTAGTCCCTAGTTAGTGGTACCTCTGATACCTAGGGCCTTGGAGCTATAGAGGGTCCCTAAGGGCTGCAGCACAAATTGTGCCATGCTATGGGGCCCCTCACTAAGCTCATGCAAACTGCCATTGCAGCCTGTGTCTTTGTGCAGAGAAAATCGAAGAGTCAAAATGGTACACACCCCTGTGTGCCATGCCAGCAAAGCACTGCATGTGATATAGGTAAGTCATCCCTACAGCAGGCCTTACAGCCCTAAGGCAGGGTGCACTATATCCCATGTGTGTGCATATCTGCGTGAGCGGATGTATCCATGTGATAGCTAAGCAGAACCTTAGATATTACACTTGCACAGGGAACCCATGACGAGTAAATGGGCTGGACACTCGTAATTACGAGTTCCCAAGGTGCATGATGGCTTTACTGTACCACAACGTGTTTGGCACCAAGCACCTCATCTTGTTGAACCCATACTGATGCCAGTGGTGGATTTATTCAGCAATGCACCTTCAGAGATGCCCCCTGAAAACCTACCGACTACTAGTGTGTTGACTGACTGGTCTCGACCAGCCAGCCACCGTATACAGGTTTCTGACCTCCTGAGGTGAGAGCCTTCCCTCTCGGAGGCCAGGAACAAAGCCTGCTCTGGGCGGAGGCGTTCGGTCACCCGTTGTCTGGAGAGACTGTATCTAGCTGCAGATTCCTTACCGACCCAGCCATCCTCCTAGGTCTGCGAATGGATTTCTAGGGACAGGGCTGATCCCTTTCAGGGCCCTAGTTTTCTGCACCAGTGATCAGTGTTCTTCATGGTTCTGCGCTTCTGACTTGGAAAGTCATGAAAAGAAACTGACGTCGGCGTTCTTGGATGGTGCCTATATAGGTGCCATGGACGTCACTTCAGGCACCGGCGATGCCGACGACGCATGCAAAGCTGATCGGCACCACCGACTGGCGTGCAGAGTTACAGCTCACAAAGTATCTGCCGGATCCAGTCTGAGGCCTGGGGAAATTCTATGGTAAGGAATCTCCGGCTAGATGTAGTCTCTACCAGATATGGCGTTACCAAAGGTAAGTAAGTTGTTTGTTGAGCTTGTCTTCTAGGATGATCCCTAGATTTCTTGCATGGTCTGTGGGTGTTGGTCCTAGCTGCGACGGCCACCAGGTGGAGTCCCATGGGGAGGTCTTGTTGTCGAAGACCAGTATTTCTGTCTTGTCGGAGTTGAGCTGTAGGCAGTTGGTTCGCATCCAGTCTGCTACCATGCAGTTATTGAAGTTGGTCCTGGTGGTGTTTTCTTGTCCGTCGGGAAGAAAATGAGTTGGGTGACATCGGCGTTGGAGATGATGGTGATGTCTTGTGATGGAATGATGTTGGCCAGCGGTCTCATGTATACGTTGAAAAGGGTGGGGCGGAGAGACAACCCCTGTTGGACTCTGCATATCAATCTCTTGGTCCCTGATGTGAAGGATGGCAACCTGACACTTTGGGTTCTTCCTGTGAGGAAGGAACAGATCCATTTGAGAGCAGATCCTTGTATGCCAATCTTATGGATTCTTCTGATGAGGGTCTTATCGGAAACTGTGTCGAAGGCCACGGAGTGGTCGAGCAGGATGAGTGCCGCTGTTTCTCCTCGGACCAGGATGATTCAAATGTCGTTGGTGGCTGCGATGAGTGTTGTTTCTGTGCTGTGGTTCTTTCTGATTCCTGATTGAGTGTTTTCTAGAAGATGGTGAAGTTTGAGGTGGGTTGGGAGTTGCTTCCTGATGCCTTCTCAATCACTTTGGCTGGATAGGGGAGCAGGGAGATGGGTCGGATATTGCTCAGTTGATTCAGGTCTGCTCTGGGCTTCTTGAGGAGTGGTTTGATTTCTGCAAGTTTCCATTCATCCTGAAAAGTAATTAACGTGACGGAGGTGTTGATGATGTGGGTCAGGGTGATGCTGATTGGTGATGTTCCCAGGTTGTAGATGTAGTGGGGACATGGGTCCATTGGGGCCTCTGAGTGGATGATCCGCATGATGGCCACTGTATTGTTTCTCGTGAGGGTTGTCCATTCGGTCAGGTGGCCATCTTGGTTGATGGTGGGTAGGTTAGCAACAAGTTCTCTGGGGTTGGGTTGGTGTGCGAAGTTGCTGTCTCCACAGTAACACCACCTTCTAAACCACTGCCACTACCTCCTCTGAATGGCACCAACACATTTCATGATGATTAGAGTGAAGAGTGGGAGCTTCCTGAAAACCCTCAGGATCAGCCTGATGAGTGGGATGAATACATTGTACTTGCCATGTCACAGCTAAAACCTGCATGTGGACTCCTCATCAGGTTACCGCACTCGATTTCCTTCACTGGTGGAGAGTACCTCCAAGAGATTTTAGTGGCCACTCACAGTTACAATGGTAAAATTATTTTTGTGTGATATCAAGGAGGCACCTAGGAAATCTATTAATGTGATTCACTTTATTGATTTCATTTGGCTGGAACGAATATATGTAAGCGCCAGCATCCATCCCTGCCATAGTGCATTGTTTGGGGGGAAAAAAGTATACAGCATGTCATAATACTCCTCCATGCCTCATAAGCCATCTGCATGGAGACTTTGTGGTTAGGCAAGTGGCACAACACTGCTCATGGAACCCTACCTCACTCTCCATGGCACCAGCAGACCACAAATCCAACAAAGTGACAAATTTGGCAAGAGGGCGTCCACAAGTTCTGCAACATCCATCAAAGCTGCTAATGCTCTTGACATTTTGAAGGGAGATCGATAAAATAGGCAGCTGTTGGCGAACGTGGCACTTTTCCCGAGGCTTTCTGCCAGAGTAAAAGAAATGGGAAGCTACAGAAATTTAGAAAGAGGATGCAAAAGCAGCAGCTGCAGTGATTCATGGAGCTATGAATATAGTCACCAGACAGTTCAGGCAAATGATGGGTGCTGCGTTCAACATAGTTCTGCCCTGAAGTACAACATCTCATACTTGGCCCAACAGCCCTAAAGCAGGGTGCACTATACCCATGTGTGGCTGTATCTGCACAAGTGGATGTGTCCCTGTGATTTCTAAGTTCACCCTTGGATGCCACAAGGGCACAGGGAAACCATACCAAGTACATGGGCTGGACACCTGTGATTAAGAGTTCCCCCGCTACATGTTGGCTTCACTGTTCCCCCAGATGTTTGGTACCAAACATCTTGTCTTAATAAACCCATACTGATGCCATTGTTGGATTTATCAAGAAATACACCCAGAGGGCACCTCAGAGGTGCCCCCCCCACCTACTGACTAATGTGTGTTAACTGACTGGTCCCGGCCGGCCAGCCAGCCACCCTAGAAACGTTCAGATTTGTTTATTGCAGCGAGCACCATCTATAGTTACCCGGGCTAATGGAAGAATAACTCACAGCCGTGTGTACGATGGCTTGCTGATCTAAGTACAGCAGATGACCTCAGACATTTTTCCAGAGGCAGACCTGCAGCACCTCTTGGTTTTGAATACTACGCGCACTGATTTATACATGTGTGACATCAAATGGTGACAGGGTTACTATCTGCTATTACCCGCATGGCGGGATCTCAATTAAATGACGACAATTACGTTTTTCCCTTCTTCCTTTGTCCTGAGGAGGCCTGAATAGTTTGACCGAAACGCGTTGACCATTTGGAATGGAGGAGTCCTATTAAGTATAACAGTGTGCATATGACTTGAATACACACCATATATGTTTGAGGGGTCTGTTTTTCCTGGTGATGCTCGCAAGTGCCCCCACCCCACCTAACTCTAAAGGAGAGGTGGTCACACCTCTCCTTCGCAGGAGATCTTTTGTTCAGCTTCCCCTGCCTAAGTGAAGCTCATCTTGTATAAACAAAATAATAAGTGGGTACGAATTAAAAAAAAACATTAGAATTGAGAAGACATAAATTAATCTCTATTGCTGGGTATCATTATCCCAACCAACCTGTATTGGTTTAGTTCCAAATTCACGAGCAGACACCAATTCCAAGTATCCAATATTCGTTATCGGGCAAACAAACATTTAAATACATAAACAAAACATCACAACATATATAATGTACATAAAGATTTTCTCTAAGTGGTAGCTGTGGAGAGCAGCCTTCAGGCTTAGTCCAGAAAGAGTGTAAAGCAGCTCGTTTTACCAGTACTAATCATATAGTGTAGGTAAAGTGAAAAGGAACCACACAGTGTAGTTATAAAAATATGTATTTATTATAAACACTCACTAACACATTGCAATATCTCTTTCCCGGAGATATAATCACAATACACACAATGCTTCAGTAATAGAACACGCAAGTAGCACAAATAGACAGTTTTCCCAAGGGGGAGACCAAACCATATACTAATAAAGTGGAATGCAAACCACGACCTATGTCGAGTCTGGACCCAGACGACATAGGCAATCCAGGGACCCAAGGAACCACCCAAGGTAAGTACTCAGGGACCCCATGGAGGCAGTGTGCAGAGTGGAAACACAACACATGCTCAATACAAGTCAGTGGTTGCGGTTTTCAAGAAGAAGGACCCTTCCCAGAGGACCCTGAAGAAAACCCCGTGGAAGATGGAAGGTTGGAGAGTCACCCTACCCATGGATAACCCCGAGAACCAGGATACCTAAACCAGAGAAGCCGGGTGCATAGGTGCGAAGTGATGTCGGAAACCGCCGTAGACCACAATGTAGGACTTCAGTAAAGATGTCGCTGGCGAAGAAGGTGAAAGAGTCCTGTGGAACCCAAGGGTAGATTCAGGAAGAGAAGTACCTGCAAGCAGAGGGGACAGAGTCCCTGCCACTCGGGAGTGACCAGGAGGCACGGAAGACGAATGCCCACCGATTTCGGAGGATGCAAGAGAGTTGACGGTGACCTTGGCACTGTATCTGTGGGGACCAGGCGATGCAGTGGAAGACAGGAGCCGTTCACGAGCTGTCCCACGTCGAATGTCAAGAGCCAGGGGGTCGGTGTCTGGCGGGAGCACCAACAAGCCTTGGCAGCGCCACCAAACGTTGCAGATGAAAAAGTTGCCATTTTTTTTTTATATTTTATTTGAGTTTTATATAGCGCTGGCTAGACCCGGAGGTATCAGAGCGCTTTACATAGGGTTCCACAAAGTTACAAAATTACATCAGTTACAAGTTACATCAGTTACTAGAAAAACATTTCAAGAGCGTAAAGACGAGATAAATGGAGCTTAGAAGGGAGAGGGGTAGGGTAAGGGGGTAGGAGGGAAATAGGGTGGAGAGACGAGGAGAGTCTGTCCAAAGTCCGGCTGGGTAGGTGACGGCCGAGGGGAAGTCCACAGCCCATCTCCTCTATAGCTATCAGGTAGCTCCACCGGGCATCGGCCAAATATCTAGGTCTCAACGGAAAAACATTTAAAAAGCATAGGGGACAAAACAATGGAGCACAGAGGGGGAAAGGGGGTAGGGTAAAGGGGTGGGAGGGAGAAGGCGAGACGAAGGAAGGTCTGCCCAAAGCCCGGCTGGGTAGGTGCCGGCCAAGGGGGCCATCTCCTCTATAGCTATCAGGTAGCTCCACCGGGCATCGGCCAAAAAACTAGGTCTAGCGCTTAACATAAGGAAACATTGTGTTACAAATTACAAAAATGATCACATTAATGTCGTTACCAGCAAGGTCCAAGTAACTCACCACAAGCAGGTAAGTCAGATCGGCCCCGAGCAAACAGGTGAGCCCACTGGAGCCCAAGAAGGCCCTCAAGAGGACCCACAGGCCGGAGGCACAGGAGTCACAAGAGGACCTTAAGCAGCTCACCAATGATGCAGGCCCACGGTGCAGAGGATGCGGTGAGGACGAAGACCTTGGTAGCAAGAGATGCTGAAGGCTGGAGCTTTTTGGAGCCCAAAGATCTCTGGAGGAGAGAATCAACAAGCCTTGGCAAATGCAAGTCGACGCGGTGAACAGAGGTACTGCACCAGCGGTTCCGGCGAGGGATACGGACTTCAGAACTAGCTGTGAAGACAGTGCAGGCCTCAAGGGAGTTGCAGAACCACCACCTGTGTTGCTGAACCTTTCAGAGTCCATGGGAGCTCAGGAACAGCAGACTGGTCAGCTTCATTGCGGTGCCTGCAGATGCAGAGGAGTGACTCCTCCACTTCAAGGGAGATTCCTTTGGGTGTCTTGGATGCCCACAAGACTGGAGAAGAACCTGAATGGAGCAGAGGCACAGACGACGCAGAAGACTGGCAGGACGAGGAGACCAGGAGCAGCTGGAGTCTTCCAGATGCAGTCTCTGTTCCTGAATCGAAGTCCAACGAAGTCCAAAGTGCCCAGACGGTTGAAGATAAAGTGGTTTCAGATCTGAATCTTGTCCCACAACGAATCTAAGACCCACCCACAGGTAAGCCCTTAAGTACCCTAAGGAAAGGGTTGGGACGATTCAGGGGTCCCTCCCAGAGGAGGGACGGACAGTGGGGAGGATACTCCCATGTCCATTGTCCAGCTTTGCGCCAGAGTGGGAGCCAATGGCTACCTGAACTGGTTCCAACTGGAGAATGCAAGGAGGGCACCAAGCGTGCCCTTCAAAGCAGTCTAGTGGCGCTGGCAAGCGCCCCCACTCTGGTCCAATACACTAAGTCCTATCTGGGAGGTGGTCACACCTCCCTGTGACAGGAAACCTATTGTCCTACCTTCCCCTGCTTCAGCTTGGCTCAGCAGCAGGAGGGCAGAATTGTGCCTCTGGTTGGCAGCAGCCATGACTTGCCGTGCGGGTCTGGAAGACTGATACCGGGAGCACGGAGGGCTTCCCGGAGAAGCCCCTCAGTGCATGAAGTCACACCTCTAACACCGTTTATGGTGTTGGGGTATGATTCCCACATGTTTGATACCAAACATGCCAGGGTTCGTTAAAGCCCGTTTAGAGTTCGCCATCGCGTAATGACGCATGGGTATGTATCGGAATGGCTGATTCACTTGCAATGGCGGGAAAATGGACTCCGGGAATTGTAGGAGTGTCCTGCTCATGCAGGGGCACCCTCACACTTATAACCAAGCACCCTGCCTTCAGAGTTGAAAGGCCTGCCTTAGGGGTGACTTATAGGTTTTAAGTATAGTAATAAGTGTCGCTATCACCACCTTACACAGGCTACAATGGCAGGCCAGTAGTCACAATTTGATTGGTCTCCCATGGGTGCCATAATACATGCTTCAGCCCATGGGGGACCCCTGGTGTACCTATGACCTGGGTACCTTAGTAACATATACTAGGGACTTGCAAGGGTACACCAGTAGCCAATCTGAGGGGTACCTAAGGACTCACCATGGTCCAATTTAGGGAGGAAGCACAGAGACTGGGGTCCTGATTAGCAGGATACCAGTCAGACTAGTCAGAAAAACACAATGACACCAGCAAGAAGTGCAGGTAACCATGAAAGCAAATCCTACTTTCCTACACACTGGAACTCTGCTGTTCTTCAAGCCAGGACCCATGACAAGACTGCTCCCGGTAGGAAGAATCCTGCTGCATCTTCATCCATGTGCTTTTCCAAAGATCTGCAACTCCGTGGCCGTGCATCCTCCAAGTTTTCAAGGACTCAGCTTGCATCCCAGCCTGAAGAAATCTCCCCTGAAGTGAAGGAGTCACTTCCCTGCATCCGCAGGCACCTTGACGCCGACGCCCGGTTTCCTGATCCTTTTGGTGTTAGTTTGTTGGTCCTCCAGAGGCCTGACCAGTTTTCCCTCCCAGTTGGGAGACTGTAATCCCTCTCCAGCCAACGTAGACCGCATCCCTGTGCACCGCATCTGCTTGTCGTCACCAAGGCTTGTAGGCTCTCTTCACCGAAGATCTTTAGGCTCCAAGTAGCCCCTGTCTCCAGCACTGCACAGCTCCAAGCACATCGTCCTGCCTGCATCCTCTGCATCATTGGCCTTCATCTCCTGTGTGCTGCTGGGGCTTCCTTGTGACTTCCTGTTCCTGCTGTCAGAGGGTCCTCGAGGGGGCCCCACCGATTCCTGCTGGCTCTTGTGTGTGCCGAGGGCCGGTCCTGACTTAACCTTGCTGGGTTAGTCTTGCAGACCTTGCCGGTCTGCAACCAAGCATCTTCTCCCGCGAACCGTTGTTTGCATTTGCCAAGGCTTTTTGGTAGTCCTGCTGGCCACTGACGTTCCAGCATTTGTCGACTGGCGTGGGACAGCTCATGAAAGGCTCCTGGGCTTCTGCAGCATCGCCTGGTCTCCACAGCTGCTGTCTTCTCTTCACCATGCTACAGTGAGAACCTTCACCCAGGGCTGGTATTGTGCTCCTGTGCCTCCTAGTCACCTCCAGGTGGTTTAGACTCTTTCCCTTTTGCTTTCAGGTTCTTCTCATCTGGAATCTTCATCCTGGTTCCACCTGCCTGGTCCACGAGATGCCGTAGCTGCTGAACTTCCACGTCCTTCCATTGGCATCTACGGAGGTTTTCGATAGCACTTCACCCCTATGCACCCTTGCTCCCTGGTGCAGGTATCCGTATCTTCTGGGTATCTAAGGGTGGGGTGACTTGCCAACCTTCCTTGATCCAAGTGGTCCCTTCGGGGTCCTTTGGGAAGGGTCCTAGAGCTCGAATTTTCCAACCACTACTTACCCTGTGTTGTCCTATGGATGTCTGACCCGGTGTAACCACTCTGCACCCGGGTGCGTTGAGGTCCCTGCCTACTGACCTTGGGTCTTTCCTTGCTTCCCCTTGGGTCCTCCAACCTTGAATACTTGTCCCGTTTTGGTAACCATTTCGCATTCCACTATTTTAGTATAGGGGTTTCACCCTGGTGGGGCCCTATGTGTTTTTCTATGCTACTTACCTTTTACCTCTTTTGTAAGTATTCCTTGTGTGTAATTGATACCTCCGGGTAGGAGGTGTACCAAGTTAGTGTCTAGTGTGTAGTTAAAACTATAAAGTCTTTTTCTACTCCTCTGGTGTGGTTCTTTCTTGTGTGAATAGCTTACTGACTGACTATAGTAGTACATGCACCTGCTTAACACCCCTCCTGGATAAGCCTTAGCCTCTCTCCACAGCTACCCCTTGAGAAGTTTTGTATTTCAGGGACCTAAACACTATCACTAAGGGTTGCCTTGACTCAGTGTACAGTGCCTCGTCATAGGTGGGCACTATATACTGAGACAGCCTCCTTCAGGCAGTTGCTTCAGTTCTTTTTTCCACCTTCTGCTGACAGGACCCTGGAGCATTGAGCTTGGCCTTTTTTTACATTTTTTTCTCTCAAAATTCTCTACAGAAATCGGTAGCAACACCTTTATTCGATGCCTTTCACCTCTTCCTGCCTTTTTCTGTTGTTGTCTGGCAGAAAAGTGAGGTGTTTAATCAAATAAAATGCCTTCATTATTTGACAAGTGCCCATGATGTGGGAGGAAAAAAGCCAAATCAGACCATCACGAGGTCTGTATCATCTGTCTATCACCATTGCATGTTCCTGACACATGTCATCATTGCAGGAATTTTTCGCAACGCACCTTACGTGAAAGGGAGAAGATTCATCTTCATGGGACTGAAGAGAGACGGCACTAGCAAGCACAGCGTGAAGGTGGGACCTCAGAGCGAGGGTAAGGTCTATCTTCCACCAGCGCGCTTTCTATATCTTCTAGAGGATGTGGGAGGTCTGAAAAGAGGTTTACTGGCCAAAAACGACATAAGTTGCAGTCGAAGTAGAGAGGATCGACGTCTATGCAAGGTACAGGTCCGACTTGTTTGCTGTCAAGAGCTGTATCGATGTCTAGGCAACCCCGGTCGATGAAGAAAGGCCATACACTGTCAACCCCAAGGCTGCGGTTGAGATTGAGGAGTGCTTTGTCATCAGGAAGGAGTGGGGCTCGACGTCAAGAAGTGGAACAACTTCTAAATGTCATAGTGAAATGTCGACGTCGAAGAGACAAGAAAGAAAAGGAGAAAAATATATTCTTCTCCAGACTCTCAATATTAGAGAGTGTATTCACCCTCTCCCATTCTGGTGCCTTCCTCTCCTTCTCATTCTACGTCACCTGCTCCACCTCCGTCTCCTCATCCTCCATTACCGTTGCTTCCTCCACCTCCGCAACCATCCTCGCCTCTTCCACCGCCACCTTCACCAATAGCGCCTCCTCCAGTGACTCCAGTTCCACCTAGAGGCACTCCAGCTCCGAGGAATAGGTTGTGCTTTCGAACCCGCCACTGTTCTCGTTATCGTTATCGCCATCATGGCCCTAGGCGCTCATCAACATCTTCGTGCCGATCTCATCGATGCCATAGTTCTCACCATACAAGATCTAGATCAAGATCTTACCAAAGACCTCCATGTCTACACGAGGATATTCTCCAACAATATCAAACTCTCCACCTCCTCGTATCTTCCCTGTGGTTGACATTACAACCTTCCAAGAGGTCCTGGTACAAGGGGTAGCTAAACTGAATATACAGATGTCGGTCCCAACACCTTACACATCTGTGATATTCAAGACACTACGCCAACGTACAGCTTCCAGACCCCTACTTCCATTTGTCCTTGGACTCCTAGAACCTGCCATTGAACTGTTTTTGACACCGGACATAATTAAGCCTGCTCCTTCGAGGCTTCAAAAGAAATACCGGCCTCCTGATCAAGACCCTCTGTTCCTTTGCTGTGATCCTCCACCAGAGTCTGTGGTAATATAAGCGGCCAAGAAGTACCATACCACATCTCCATCATCACCTGCTCCTCCGGATGAAGAGAGCAGGAAACCAGACTCGGCAGGCCGCAAACTCTGCAGCACGGCAACAACATCAATGAAAGCAGCCAGCGCTACAGTTCTCTTGGGCAGATATGAAAGAGCCCTCTGGGATTCCATCCAGCATTTTGCTGAACATCTCCCTAGAGACGAGAGAAGACTTAATGGAGATAGTCAACAAGGGCACAATGTTGTCTAATCAGGTTTTTAGAGCAGCAGCAGGTTTTTCCCTACTAGCCGCACATGCATACTGTCACTGATTTATCTTAAGGAGTCATGCTGGTCTCAGGTTGACGTCCCTCAAGCCGGAGTCGCAACAGCGTATACAGAACTTGTCACTCTCAGGTTTCACACTTTTGAACGTCGCGCTGATGATGAAATAGAGAGAATAAAAAGCGAAATGGTTATCCTCAAAGCAGTGTGTCTAGAGAAACGAAAAGAACAAAGAAGATCGTTCCTACCCTACCAACGTCCATTTTATTCACAGAGGGTTCAAACCCCAGTAGTGCATAGGTAGACCTTAATAGCAACACCAAAGGTCGTACCAGCCCCAGCGAAAACAGATGAGCGGACGCTCTGCTCAACAGCCTGCCCAGGGGGGTAAACTGACAGCCGGATCCAGACCATGAGTCCTCTCTCTCCCCTCTTCTGTAACCCACACCGGTAGGGGGAAGCATTTCTCATTATCTAAGAGTGGCAACACATCACAAAAGACGCCTGGGTTCTGAATAGTGTGCAAAATGGATATTGTCTTGGGTTCACCACCCCTCCACTGTTCATTCTTCCAAAACCGTCCAATTTCCATCTTACAATGCTACGGTCAGAAGTCAACATCCTCTTAAAGAAGAAGGCGGGAGAAGCCGTTCTCCACAGACAACAGGGGACAGGCATTTACTCCAGGTACTTCCTGGTGAAAAAAAAAGACAAAAATGAGTTCAGACTCGTACTCTATCTCAAAATAGCCAACAAGTGGATTCAACTAGAGAAGTTCCGGATGCTGGCATTACATCAAATCTACCCCCAACTACACCAAGGAGATTGGCTTTGCTCTATCGACCTTCACAATGCATACTTTCACATTCCAGTCACCAGAAAGTAGCGAATATTTTTAAGTACCATTATGAGTACACTGTACCTCCATTTAGACTAAGGTCAGCACCCAGAACATTTTCAAAGTGCATGGCAATGGTGGCAGCCCATCTGAGAAAGCACTGAATCTTCGTTTACTCATACCTAGAAGACTGGCTCATAAAGGCGTCAATGTCTCAGGAAGCCCAACTTCACTTCAAATGGACCTGCGATCTCCTTCAGTGGTTGGGGCTTCATGTCAGCCTCAACAAGTCCACTCCAACTCCGGTTCAGAATGTGCATTACTTGGGAGCCTCCATCAACACCAGACAGGCATAAGTGTGTCTTTTGTAGGTGCAGCGCTTATCAATCTCTCAGAAATGTCATATTCTTATGAAGGTATCTCATCCAGCGGTGAGGGTAGTTGTCATGTAGTTTCCACTAATCAGTAGGAACTGCACGTTTGTGGATGACATAAACGTTGGAATGGTGCCAGACTGATTTTGTACATCCCACAGGATATGTTGTCCCTTAGACCAGCTAGCTCACAGTCCCACTGTAAGGCCCCCTATACCTAGACAAGAAGCTAACAGTTTTGGCAACTGCTGAACATGTCAACCCAGACCCCTCAGGAATCGTGGTGACAGATCTAGGACCTTTCTCTCTTGTGATCTCTCTTTTGCTCAGAGAAAATACAAAAAATACAAGAGAGGGACGTTTTCAATGTTTATTGAACCAACGTAATCCTTGTATAGAATGTATGTGCTGAAATGATCAATAGACAGAAGCAGATGAAAGTTATAACGAGCATCAACACAGTAAATAGAACTAAACGTTTCACCATCTCACTGAAATAGTATATGTAGGCAAGCATATAGAAAATGATATAACAATCTGGCATACTCCTTCTACGCAGATCCTAACCTATGTGTCTAGGATGTAGTTGTATGTTCTGCCAAGAATCCCATCACTGGATGATCCAACCCCATTACCTGGTGGGTAAGAATACAGGACCCCGTCGTGGCCACAAGCTGGACACCCCTCATGGAGATGTTAGTCAGCTGCTGGGTAAAGCGTCAGCATGCAGGGACCCCTCGATGTCAGCAGATGTGTCTCCTCTGATTATACCCAGAAACAGATGTTTATTTATAGAAAGAGGCATCCTTGCTTTGGGCCTGATTGTGATCAGGCTGTCATTGTTTTCGTGTTACTGATAGCTTTGTCATCATATGGATGTAAATACCAAACACATTTGGACAACGTACATGCAGGCCTTGTACATAATGCCAAGGCACTATGATAGTGTTCCTTCGAAGATGGTCTGTGTAAGCAAGGTCGGTGCTTCCAGAGAACAAACCCAAAGTGTCACAAATCCAAATGTTACAAAATTTGATGTGGAAAGTGAAGGACTTTAAGAACCCAGAAACTTTAGGAAGGAGCCGTGTATATGTAAAAATTACAACTTTCCCTACTAAGCCTAACTGGGACACATTACACAGTATCATTTCTTCTCAGCTCGATGTCCTCATATATCTTTCTCACCTCAAATGCTCGCCTCCACATGCGGCCTCTCGAAGAATGTCTGGAGGACCAGTGGGACCAACTGAGAAGACAAAATCAAACTGTCCATACATGTAAAACAGTCCCAGAAATGGTGGTGCTCTCCAGCCAATCTCCTACAAGGCATGCCTTTTCACCAACAGCTCCGCTCTCAGACTATAGTGACAGATTCATCACTGCTAGGATGGGAAGCCCACGTGAATCACCTCCAGATTTAGGGCACATGTTCAGAGAGAGAGAGATGACTTACCATGGCAATCTCCTAGAGTTCTGTGCTGTTCATCTAGAGCTCAATGTCTTTCACCCCTCCATCACGACCACAACCCTGTTTGTTCAGACAGACAATACAACCACCATGTACTACCTCAACAAGCAAGGGGGGGATAAGGTCCAGAGCCTTGTCCCTACAGGTCCAGGTGATTTGGAGATGGCTCTTAGCCAGGAACCTGAAAATCATGACTACTCACCTCCCAGGTGTCCAAAATGCTCAGGCAGACACTCTCAGCAGAGATCTTGACGAAAGCCACGAATGGGTCTTTCATGACAAGGTCATACAAAATATCTTCCAAATGTGGGTCACCCCAACCATCGACTTGTTTGCCACTGCAGAAAACAGAAAATGCTGCGGCTTTGCCTTCAGGTTCTACCATCTAGGGACACTGGGGAATGCCCTATGGATCGACTGGTCTGGCAAATTTCTTTACACCTTTACGCTGATTCCCCTGATCCCACCAGTCCTAATCAAGCTGTCCCACTCGAGAGCCGAGATGTTTCTCATAGCTCCAGAGTGGCTACGTCGGTGGTGTTTCACAGACCTGCTTCCCCGTTCAGAGTGTCCACATCTCAAGCTGCCATGCAGACCAGACCTACTAACGGAATTCAGAAACCAGATGGTTCACCCTAATCTCTCCTCCTTGAATTTGGCTGCATGGCTAGTGCAATACGGACATTTTAACCTGCCACAAGACTGCATGTAGATCCCCATTGAGGCCAAGCAGCCTTCCACCCGTTCCGCATGCACCTTCAAGTGGAAGAGATTTTGCATTTGGTGTTCCTCTAAGAACGTGGACCCTACTATGTGCCAAGAAGATGTCATTCTTCCATACCTTCTACACTTGGCTTAATCTGGCTTGCAATTCTCTTCTATAAAGGTTCACCTGGCAGCACTTACTGCCTACAGAAAATGTCCTTCACAAACCTCTTTTTTCAAAATCCCTGTGATAAAAAGATTTTTTAGAAGGGTTAAAGAAGGTTTTCCCTCCCATTAGGCGTCCCTCACCTCCCTAGGAACTTAATATAGTACTTTCATGCCTTATGCAGGATCCCTCTGAGTCTATTCACAAAGCCTCCACTGCATCACCTTTCATGGAAGACCGCTTTCCTTGTAGTGATAACATCAGCTCGCAGAGTTGGCAAGATCTAAGCACTATGTTCTCATGAATCATACACAGTCTGCCACTCCAAAAAAGTGGTCATGAGGACTCATCCGCAATTCCTCCCCAAGGTGATTTTGGACTTCCATGTCAACTAGACCATCTCATTACCTACATTTTTACAGAATCCCTCTACTCCAGCGGAAAGAACTCTTCATTCCCTGGATGTGAGGAGAGTTTTAAGATTCTATCTCAATAAAACATGGGACATCTGCTGATTGTTTATTAACTATGGTCCGGTCCATACTGGTTTAGCCACTTCCAAACAAGCCATTTCCAGATGAATAGTTTCCTGTATCCGGTTGTGCTATAAAAAAGCGAACAAAACGCTGTCAGCTAAACCTAAAGCACATTCCACTAGAGGTAAAGCGGCTACTGCTACCTCAATGAGAAATATCCCTATAGCGGATATTTGCAAAGTAGCCACATAGAGATCGGTTTACACATTCATCCAACACTATTGCCTAGACTCGTATGCTAGAGCAGACTCTCAAGTAGGGCAGGCAGGGCGGGACTGGCCGTAGCAGGCATCAGGCATTTCCCAGGGAGGCTAGAAGGGTGGGGGCCAGTTTTGTAGCGGTGGGTGCCAGTTTTGTTACTAGGTGGCTGGGTTTGCAGCAGTGCTGCAATATCGGCCCCCAGTAACAAAAGCAGCAGTGCTGGGGGCTGGTCTGAAAAAATTGCAAGGGCTGCTTTGTGTTCTCAGTCTGGCCCTGAGGGCAGGCTTGGCTCAGAAATCTATTTGCATAAATGCTACCTTAGTTGATCCTCGGTCTTCTCCACTGCTCTTAGTGGGGATGGGCTTGCTACTCTTCAGTGCTTATGGCTTTAAATGGAAATCCTCTACGAGAGAAGGAATAGTTTCTTAACTTTAACTCCTGTTCTCTCGTAGGGGAATTTCCATTCTTAATCGTAAGCAACCCTCCTTCCTCGCCAGTGGACTGGACAGAGGTATCCATGGAATCTACATATTATCATACATTGCCTTAAAAAAAGAACTGTAGCAACTGCCATCTGCTGAGCATGATGGGATACTGGTGGTTTCTGGGTTCTTAAAGGCACAGTCTTAATTTTTAACCTTATAATGACAGCCTATGAGGCTACACAGCCCTGCTCTCCTTCATCTCTGTCATAAAAAGGGTTTGTGAGGGAGATTTATGCTGTTTGCTAAAACATCTTGAAATTATACACAAATATTTTGGTCTGGCCCTTTTTTAACTTCATGATGAAGGATTCGGCCATTGTAGCCTTTATATATAGGCTGCATAATCTGTCTCTTTCTTAAGTGTCTTTGTAGGCCTTCCCGAAGAAAGGCGAAAGTCTCCACTGACGAAGATATATATTGAAGAATTGCTCCGGGGTCCCTGTACGTGGGCGGGAGTATTCAGTGCTTATGACTATAATGGAAATTCCCCTACAGGTGAACAGGAGTTACAGGTAAGAAACTATTTCATCATCATCCTCCTCTGGTAGACAGCAATCCAGTAAGAAAGGAGGACATTTGTCCAAGTAGTACTTATCACACAAACACTGATAAACTGGAAGGTCCTAGCTACTTCTGAATTTTAACCATCTCTCTATCCAGCACTATTTGTGGAAGAAGCTCTGTTTTCTATCACCAGTGGCAGAAATCATCTCATATATGTGGGATTTGGACCTAGTCATCTGTTGACATACATTCTAATTCCTACAAATAGCCAACTTTGCTTTGTTAGAAAATTGATCTATTAACCACAGATGTGCAGCAGACACTTGGTTGTCCATACACGCATTCACAAAACATTGTGTGGACTCACAAGTTAACAGGGAAGCACTGGTGTGTCAAAGAGATCTAAAGCATCTGTATGCAAACACAACTCATTTCATCCCAACGTCTAAAAAAGGGGAGGGTATCGCTACAAAATCAATGTTCAGAATGTGAATCGAGAAAAGATTCATGCTGCAAAACAAACTGATTACTTAACTGTAGGTATAGTTTTGCAGCTTGAAGAATTTTCTGGATTCACTTGCACCACTCCAACCTCCCTGAGAAATGAAGTGCTTTACAAATGAACTGTGAAGGAGAAAAAAAAGTTCCCACATGTTTAAAACAGGGAGCCCAAGAAAAATATGCACACAGTCACCATGGAGAAAAAGTATCCAAAGATGCCAACCAAACACTGGGGCTTCCGAAGGGCACATCTGACGTCACATTAGGACAGACATGCTGTAGGAGAGGCAAGATGGCGTCCGTGCTGGACGTGTGAGCGAGGAGCTCCGGAGTTGTTCCCCCATCCAACGGGATCACGGCTGAGGGGTGATTGAGTTCAAGCAGAGGAGAGGAGCAGTGACGAAAAGGAGGAAAAAATTCAACCGCGTATACAGATTGAAATTAAGAACTGGTAGTACGCAGATAAATTATAACATCAAAGGTTCCTCCCCACGGTGTTCCGGCGTTTCGATGGACCGGCGGATCCGCTGCGGGCAGTTTCAGTGAGAGTGCCGAGGCTGAGAAGTCGAGAGCGGTTCAGCGGCTCAGCATTCTTTTTTCCGTCTCAGCGTTTTAGTGTGTGAGTGCTTCAGCCGCGGTCGGGGGTGGCAGAGACTGCGACCACTTGAGAGGAGCAGTAAACTAGGACTCCCGGTAAGAGCGGGGAAAAATAAAGTGCATATTTGGACAAGCAGATTCTTACTGGGCAAAAGAATTGTAACTGTAACAACGGCTGAAGGGAGTTAATGAGGAGTTGGAGACTGTTACATTGTGGCGCTCTAATCACTTGAGTCTTTCGGTTTTGGCGCGACTGCTGAGGCTGGGAAACCACGGCGGTGAGTGTGTTAACTGTGGTTGGCGGCTGTATTGTGACATACCTGGTAAACTGCAGCCGTAATAATGTATCGAAGTGAGCTGTAGATTGCTACATTGTGCCGCTCTAACCCTCCGAGACTTCAGATACTGTTATAAAAAAGGGTGTTCTGGCTTTACTATATATAACGGCATCCGCAGTGGGTCATCTATTTTAAAAAAAAAGTTTGTCATGCCTCCAAAAACTGGACGTGGTGGTAAAACCAAGACAATTAGTGATGCGGTGAGTAGGGCTGTCCTCTCACTTAGCACCACTAAAGATGGGGCTGATGAAGTTTACGCAGAGCCTGTGACACAAGAGTTGAATAGTAGGAAGATACCCCAGATACCTCAAATATTTTTGGCAAAAAAAAACAACAACAATCAGTGATTTCAACTCGTAGTCTGGCTAAAGAAATAAATGATGATGAGGCAATATCAATGAGTCAGCATCCCGTGGCTGCACAGGGGAACGAGCACCATAAAGACTATATAAGTCAAAAAGATTTAGACCAAGAGGCAGTACCGGTGCTTGTAGATACAGGAGGGACTGTGAATATGATTAAATCTGCAGTGGCATTAACAGGGCAGCAAGAGGAGACGACTACGTCGGGGGCAGTAGCTGATTTGTGTATCGAAGGTGTTAACAGGGAGAGTGATTCAGGGGAAGGCAATTTTTTTTCTATGTCGGATCATTCATCAGATGATGATGAGGATGAAGAGTCTGGTCTAAAATCCTTTTTTTTGGAGCGATCTGGGATTAGTTCTGGTAGTGAGTTTAATATTTCAAACCCTGATGAAGATAATCTCGAGACTACCATGGTACATAAATAAAGGGCGTATAAGGAGGTTGAAGCAGTACTTCAGGCAGCCACGATGGGCGGCCCTCCTAGTTTTTATTGCATCTGAATCAGCTCCAGAAATGGCAAAGGGTGGTGAAGCAGACGAACGATCTCAAGCACTGAATCAGCGTGGGGAGATTTCATTGAAGTCAATTTTCCAATGTATTACTGAACATAGGGCCGAGACTCGTACGGAAAGTGCAAAAACACATGCTGCTTGTCGAAAACTACAGAACGCCGTTAGGCGGATAGCAAAATCATGTACTGAGTTTACGGAAAGGCTGAATGAGGCCGAAGCCAGAATTTCTACATTAGAAGACGACATGGCGAGACAAAAGGCAGTGGTGGTTGATTCACAGCAATATAAAGAAGATGTGCAAGCCAAACTTGTGGATTTGGAAAATCGTATTCGGAGGAACAATTTGCGGATTTTAGGAATTCCGGAGGGTATCGAGGGACAAGATATTCGCAAATTTGTTGTGGAATTATTCACAGAAGCCTTTCCAGAATTAACAGATTGGAACTGGTCCAATGAAGTGCAGCGGGCACATAGGTTCCCATTCAAACAGAGGCCTACGAAACCTGGTGATAAGGATGTCAGACCAAGAGCAATTTTGATTTGTCTGAGTAACTTTTTGGCACGCCAGGTGATATATGATCTGGCACGGCCAGATAAAAAGAGGGCTGGGAAGGGGACTCAATTCTTTGTGCGACCTGACTTTTGTCATCAAACTGTGGAGAAAAGGTGGCAGTTACGTCAGCTGATAACTCCCTTTCAGGGGAAAGGAGCGCAAGTGTTTTTGTTAAATCCTGCCACCCTTAAAGTGATCTTTAAGGGTCAAACACGTTTTTACTTTAGAATCGACAGCGAAAGAATATCTGGCCTCAATATAAATGTTTGTTTCAGCATCTATGTTTATTATCGCCCTCTTAGCCGTGTACAATGGCATAGAATTTTATAGCTGGCATAATCTGGCTCTGTCAGTATTATGTTTGGGTTATGTGTATGGTTGTCAGATTAAGAATATAGTAGTGAATTGTGTATCCATGTAAGGCATTTAATTTAGTTTTGTGCTAGCCAGATATGGGCGGGTAGGATGGGGGAACACATGGGGGAGAACTCACTCTACATCAATAGGGCCATGGGCCCATTTGCCTGCAAACTGGGGAGAGGGAGCGGGGAGGCAGGGGTGGTAGGGTGGGGACAGGGGCTGGGGGCACTGGGGGGGATGAGGGCTTGGTGTGAGGGGATGGTGGGGGGATTTATTTCACAAAAATCAATCCATGTGCAAGTACCTTTGTTTTTTTCAAAACGGTCAATAAGTATCAGACAAAGATTAAGTATGAGTCAGTTATTATTGGATTACTATGTGAGATATGGCGGTTAAGGGAATTCGTATATGTTCTTTTAATGTTTGTGGCCTAAATAATAGTATTAAAAGGCGTAGGATAGCCGCAGAATTACGTATTATCAAACCAGATATCCTGTGTATCCAGGAAACACATATAGCTTGGTCCAAACGTAAATTGTTGGAAGAAATAGGATACACACTTCTTGCTGCAACCCGGCAGACCACCACTAATAGGGGCGTAGCTATTTTGGTATATGGTGGCATCATGGGGACAAGGAGGGTAAAGGTGGACAATTATGGAAGATGGGCGATTGCCGAATGTTTAATAGGAACAACTAAGTGTACTATCTGCTCTGTCTATGGGTCAAATATAGATGAAGCAGGTATATTGGAAAAACTAAATGTTGAATTGGCATTATGGCCCACCCCGCTAATTTTATGTGGGGATTTTAATATCCATTTAGAGGGGCACATTTTAAACCCCAAATATAAGTATGTGGGCCGCAAACCCAAAGTTTTTAAGGCTCTAGTCCAAGTATTGAGGGCTCATGGGTTAGTGGACACATGGAGGACAATACATTCGTTAGATCCCGGATATACGTTTTACTCACATCCGCATCAAAAATTGGTAAGATTAGATTATATATTTTTGTCTAGGGCACTCTTAGCTGGAGCAAAAATGCAGGTCTGGCCCCGAATTACGGCAGATCATGGTCCTTTACTGCTGGACCTGCATATGATTTGGCAGAGGAAGGGTGGAAGGACATTTACTTTTAACAGGAAATTATTGAATGATAAGGCATTCAGAGATCATATGACTAGGTGGGCAAGGGATTTTCTCGACATAAATAGGGGATCCGCCTCGGGCCCTATTGTATGGGATACTCTTAAAGCAGGAATACGGGGTGAGGCACTTAGTTTCGGGCTAGCTAAATTAAAACAAGGGCAAACAGTTATGCACCAGTTGCTGGATGAGCTTCGTGAAATGGAATCGGAATTGATAAAGATTCTTAGACAGGGGTCAGACGCTAAAATTATATATAGTAAGTTAGCATGTGTTAAAGCTAAAATAAATGCGATCTGGTGCAAGGAAATTGCCCTTCAATACAATACTTATAAACAAAGTCGATATGAATATGGAGAGTCGACTGGGCGGTGTCTTGCACAGAGACTCGGAGTTAGACAATCCTCTCAAAGAATTTTGGCTATGATTGATGCGGCGGGTAACATGGTTGAAACAGAGGAGGGTATCTTGGGTTTTTTTAATGAGTTTTATCAAGAGCTATATAAGCAACAGGATTTTGAGGAATTAGATATCGAACACTTTTGTCAAAAATTAGTATTGAACCGGATAACTGTTGAGGAGCAAGCATCACTGGACGAACCAATAACAATTGAGGAAATGGAGGCAGCATTAGGACAGTTAGCACGTGGGAAAGCTGCTGGTCCCGATAAATTACCATTAGAAATTTATCAGTTGCTCTTTCCAGTGTTGAAAACTGATATGCTGGGTGTTTTTCAGGAAGCACAGCTGGGGAATGCGCCCCCATCTTGGGATGAGGCCAACATTGTCGTGTTTCAAAAAAAGGATAAGCCCCCTAACATACCAGGGTCATGCAGACCGATATCTTTGTTAAACGCAGATGGGAAAATCTATGCCAAGATTTTAGCTAATAGGTTAATGCGGGTTATTACGCCCTTGGTTTCAATGTCCCAACACGGATTTATTCCAGGTAGAAGTACCATTAATCATATTCACAGAGTTATTACTCTTATAGACTTCGCTAATGTTTATCATAAAAAGTTGGGCCTAATATTTCTCGACGCCGAGAAGGCGTTTGATCGTGTATCTTGGGTTTTTATGTGGGGTATTATGCGGGGGATGGGGTTTGGGCCAGAATTCATTAAGTCGATTCGAAGTATGTACAAGTCACCAAGAGCTAGAATCTGTGTTATGGGCAGGGAATCTCAGCAAGTTTGTATTAATAGGGGAACAAGGCAGGGATGTCCCTGTTCCCCATTACTTTTGCATTATATATTGCCCCATTTGTCCATATGCTAGAACAAAGCAGCATGATAAGGTCAATGGAATGTGGGCTCTATCGGGTACGTGTTCTAGCATATGCGGATGATATTGTTGTAGCCTCTGCAGATCCTGCACAGGCTATAAGGGAGATAGAAAAGCTGGCTGAAGAATTTGGGGCGGTGTCGGGATACAAACTTAATGCGGCCAAGACTCAGATAGTATGCACCGATCAGGCCTGTCCGGGGGAGAGTCAGGTGACGGACGAAGCTCGATATCTCGGTATTAAAATCAGAATGTCCCTACAAGAATTAATTGAGGTTAACTGGGGTAGTATCATCCTAGCGGTTAAGAAGCAGTTAGATCATTTGGAGTGTTTGCATCTGACTTTAGTTGGGAGACGAAATGTTTTAAAAATGATTGTTCTTCCCAAAGTACTTTACTATTTTAGAGCAGTACCACTAGAGCTTACAAACAAACAGCTACAAGGGATCCAATCTATATGTGATAGGTTCATGTGGGGACAACGCAAAGCGAGGAGAGCTTTTAAATACATGATGCTATCGCTAGACAGGGGAGGTTGGTCTGTTCCGAATTTCTGTTTTTATTATTATGTTTGTTTATTGCAAAATATACGTATTTTGTTGACAGGGGAAGACCCGATAGCGGCAGAAGCTCCATCAATATATCAAATATTGCTACGGGAAGAAGCTAGAAATGTGTTAATGAAATTTTCCGATCCAAGCTACTATAAAAAAACAAGGTTCAAGGTTATGATTTCAGCCTATAAGGTGTGGAAAAGGGTATGTAAGTGGTTGAATATTCCACAATTGAATTATTATACTCCTCTCGATTCAGCTGTCAGGTTCCCAGAAATATTTTGGGACTATAAGATGTTGTGTTGGAAGATGCAGGGGATTAGATATCTGGGTGATTTATATAAGGGAGGGGTGTTATGCTCATTTGTGGAATTAGTTGAAAGCTATCAACTTCAACATCACCAATTTTTTAAGCATTTGCAACTGCGTGATTATCTTGTTAGACATCACCTGTATGAGGGAATTATGATACTTCCAATGGTAGAGGCAATTAGAAGGAAGGCAAAGATAGGGGTACTATATTCTATGTTAATTGAGTCTCGAAAAGACGATCTGGTGGCCCATGATCTCAAATGGGCTGTACGTTTAGGGGTCGATGGAGGGGTGATGCAGACCTCTATAGACATTGCAGGAAAAATACTGCTATCGCCGAATTTACAAACGCAACACTTTAAGTCAATTTTTGACTTATATTACACACCCGAACGCATGATGAAGTGGGGTGGAAACAATGATGGTAAATGTTTCAGGTGCCGTATTGATGGAGCTGATAGTGTGCACGTTTTCTTTGAATGTATAGCATTGTCGCAATTTATACAACAAATAGAACTGTTTCTGCAAGAAGTAACAGGCACCTTTATATCAATGACGAAGGCAATGATGCTATTAGGGATATGGGTAAATATCTCACATGAGCAACCAGTGTATAAATTTAGATAGCATTTATTGCCGCAGCTGTGGCGCGTTTATGTATTGCCTCATGTTGGCTTCAAAGTGAGGCTCCCACATTCGAGATGTGGAGGGCAAAATTTTTTCATGTCTTTAATATGGAATATAATTTATATGCCTTAAAATCAGCCAAACGGCAAAAACTTGGGATTTAGATATGGGAGTCTATGATACAATATATGAAATAATCGGTTGATTTCTGTTGTTTAATGATATGATCTTAACCTGCTTTGCTGATGCTGCTTGTGCTGATCTACTTCGTGATGGTTAATGGTATTGTATTAATTATTTTGTTGGTATTGATTATAACTGCTATGACATGTATTTGCGACATGGATTGAGTCAATAAAAATAAATAAAAAAAAGGACAGACCTGCTACCAAATGGGTAATCAATGATGCCTAAACAGAACAAACAAAAGGCAGAGGTTGAAAAGTGAAGTATTCCATACCAACCACTAGATGGCGGAAGAACGCACAGCATATGAATCCAGAAAATTCTTCTAGCTGCATAACTATACCTACAGGTAAATAACCATTTCGTTACAGGTAAGAAACTTTTTTCTGCATTTCATGTCTACTGCATAATGATGTTGCCTTGTTTCGTTATTTGTTGCCCTTGCTTGACTGTGTTTACAAACAGCAGCTGAAGTGGATTTTTGAGACTCTAGCAAATCCACAGCCAGCTTTCAAATGTTTTGTACAGTTCATTTGTAATCCAAATGGTGCTCTTGTTTTTTTTCTAGTATGTTGCGGAGCTTCTTCAGGATCAGAAACAACCAGTGGTCTGTACGAGTTCCACAGTAGAAGTTCAGGCTGTCCTCTCCGCTATTCTCACAAGGGTCCAACGATAGTGAGTGCTTATACTTGGGCAACATTCTTTATTTCCACATTTAAAAAGTTTTTACATAAAGTTTAACAGTATGGACACAGCAGCATTACTAACCAGGTGGCAATTGGCAATGTTGAGAGGTGCCAGGCAGAATTGACAGGAACAAGGTGATTCATGGAGTAGTTATTGACCCATGTCTCTTTGTGAGAAGGATCAGTCCCATGTGCTTGGTATTTAGAGACTGTAAAATGTATGGAAATGAGGACACTCAAGTGTTTCAGGTCAACCGAAGCATTCCCTCACCCTCACCCTTGACCTCTAGACTGCTTAATTGAAGTTTAAATGTGTTTATTGTGCTAATAGGCAGTTAGAATCACACATTGAGCCCATGGAATTAGAAAACAAAGTATATACACCCCTCCCCATATAGTAAAGCACAAAAAATGAAATTTTTCATGGCCCAAAAGACTGAGTGGCATAAGAAGTGAAGATGGAGAAACAAAGTTCTGATGTATACTCTTCTGCAATACGTTTATCCTCTCAGTTTTCCACCCCTCCCAAAGTAGCAACCATGGACATCCAAATTAGGATATCCCCACCCTCACCACCCCCCAGAGCACATCACAACCTTGGCAGGATAGTGAAACACTACTAAAGATTATACTCAGACTCTAGAGCAAACTCCCTGAAAAAGGCCCTGACGGTTATTGTCCTGTGAAAATGCTTTGTCATTCCCCGTTGTTCAGCTGGGATTCTCATGGTAACATCACAACAACAGTAAGGTTACATTTCCTTGGAAATGCATTGAAACGTTTGTTTTAAATGCTTTCCTTTGTATTCCTCCCTAGGTTTTGCCAGACCGAAGACCGAGACAGCCAAACTGTTTGCCACCATTTCTCCCCTTACCATCATAGTTATTTTTTCCTCAGTAAAGTGTCAGGGTGTAGATCAGATCAGGAAAGAGTAAAAGAAAATGTTCACAGAGTTTGATAGTTTTTACTGTTATTGCAGCACGTAGACTTTTCTCCCTCTAGACAGGTGATTATAGGGCCAAGATCACCATTCCACTAGGGGAGCCGACCAGCTCTCTGTGTTATTCTTCATGGCCTTCCACAAGAACCTTAGGCTCAAGATGCTCCTGACCACCAAATTTGTACTCCCTGTAAGTTCCTCAAAACAGACTCAAATTCAGTAGCAAATGATCCTGGGAGTGTGACAGGCAACTCATCTGAAATGTATCAAGCATTTCAATTCTTTCATTGACTGCACAGGCATTATAAGCATCCAGCTCTTCCCCGTTGGAGGACACTGCATCCACATGGTTCTCCACTGTCTGAACTCTGTGCACCATCTTACATTTCCACTGTGAGCTCCCTACCTGCAAGGCCCTCCAGTGTGCTCTCTACATCTTTCACTGCGACCACTCCAACAAGTCAATGTGTAGGGTGCTAAGGATTTTACAAGGGCGTATTTCCCAGCCGTTAGTTCTGTTCCATCTGGTTAACCCACCTCGGAATATTTGGGGGCACTGGATTCTTTGGGCAGTGACATTGAGTGCAAAAAGGTCTCTCCTATTCTTCTGAACATTTTCTTTCTTCCATGTCATGGTTCCTGCTCGCCAAGTCCACTACCATGGCGACACAGCAACTTCTTGGTCCCATGATCTTCTTAATTCCAACATTTAGATATACAGTTCCCTATGTCTAGTCCAGACACCACACACGTTGGGTGGGATTTTTGGAGGTGGGGGTGGATGGAGCACTGACTCAGGGTGGTAGGAGTCAGTTCAAATAACTTTTACCTGATGTTCTGGAAATCCCTTGACTTCCTGGCACTCTGTGCTGTCTTGTGAACCCCACAGGCTTCAGCAGAAAGTACAGCCACCCTGCTTTTCAGCTGTTCATTCTCTGGACCGGACCCGCCTCAGAATAGCCCATACCTGGCACCTTTATGGTATGTGATGCTAACTAACCATCCTATCCCTTACTTCAGGGATATGCCTCTCAAGAATTCTGCCTTTGACCATACAGGCACATGTGCCTCCAAGTATTGGCGGGGGGACGGGGGGTTGACTTCTGGAGCCTCTCTCCCAATATGCTGTCTCTCACGTATTACAAACATTGCCTAACAAAGGGGAACCTTGATGAGTGCTCCAAGGAGTAGCCAACATGGGCAATAGCCAGCCCAGTCTGATGCTCCCCACCCCCCTCAAAAAAAGGTCTGCTTAACAGGATGTTAGGGTCTCAACCTGGAAAGAAGGGAGAGTGTGGAAGCAACTCCACACTCCCCAGCTCCACAAGGACAGTAAAGCCTATGGCACATTTCTCTGTAAAACACTGCTGTCATTCAGTCAACTGCTGTAAGAAAGTTAATTATCAATTAGTGTGAATGGTGGTCCCCCACTTATTACATCCAACACAGGGTTTCAATAACTTAACCCGGAGCTCAGACCATGGTAGCTATGGCACAGAGCAGACAGGATAGAGAAAATATGTATATCATTTAGAAGAACAAAAACAATTAAAAAAATGAAAAACACAGCACAATAAAAATCCTACTCTGATAAAAATAAAGTAAACTTTAATGAACAAAATGGTGCCACAACGGTGGCTTGGCGAGCCATCATGGCGGACGTGTGCTAAGCGAGCTCCGTCCAGCCCGCCAATTATCCTACATTTATCCTTGCTCCCCTGACTTTTCAGGCTTTTCAGTGACGACCCAGCAGCTCCACAAACCCTTGGGGTCACTCGGTGCGACTTTCAGGCACTTGCAGTGGCGGCTGGACGAGCGGGCGGGGCCCGAGTGGAGAGCGGCTTGCCAGCGAGGCGGAGGAGCCGGGGTGTCGCGCCTGGGGAACCGGAGACCAGCAGCGCTCCTGATCGGCTGAGGAGGGTGCTGGGCTGCCGGGGGCGGCCCGACGGCGCTGTGAGGCGGCGACGGCGGCCGAGAGTGTAGCTGCGGCCGGGGTATCCTGTGGCGTGGCCTGTCCCGGGAGCGGAGGAGGTGATGCAGCGGCCGACGTAGGCCGCGCAGGTGAGGAGCGGCTGGGAGAGGCCGGAGCAGGGACCTGCGCCCGATCATCCTCGGCCGCTGGGGCGCTCCCTGGAGACTGGCGCCTCGGCGGAGGCAGTGGCCGTCGGCGCGGAGAGGTGAAGCTTTCCCCCACGTCTGGAGTGCTTGGGCAGCTCGGCGGCAGATTCGTGCCGCGTGGTGTGGCGCAGTGGGGCCTGCCGTCGGCCCTGTACCCTCCCCCCCCCGCCTGACTTTCCTTATCATCCTCCCCGCGGGGGCTTGCTGCATCGGTGGCCCGGCGGATTGGGCGGTCAACAGGCGATCTGAGTGGCCTGGGGCGTGGGTGAGAGGCCCCCCCCGCTGCCCGCCCGTGTGAGCGCATCGGCGGTCGGTCGGACCGTGCGCGCACCGCGGGAGGGCCCTACAGGTGGTGACACCGGCCCCGGCTTTGAGGCTGCCATTGGGGGTACTAGTGAAAGACTCCGGCTGGACGGCATGGGCTAGCCCAGAGGTGGCCTTCGAGTCTGCTGCGTAGTGACTTGGTGGTGCGGCTGGCGGCGGGAGCGGAGAGGGAGGTGCGGTGCCCCCCTGACTGTCGGGATATTTCATCGGTGATTGGAGCCTCGGCGGCGGTTGGAGACAGTGTAAGGGGGTAGAGGTGCTCTTCCTCTCGCTGGGAGTTGCTGCGGGGGATTGGCGGCATAACCGAGCCGCGTGGGGAAGAGATCAGGGTCCTGTCGCCAGACCTGCCCTCGGCTGTTCTTCTCTTTTTCCCCCCCTGATTCAACTCTCCCCCCCCCCCCCTAGGGATCGCTTGCATCAGCGGTCAGTCGGGCCGCGCAACCCCTAGGTGTGACGCCGGCGGCGCGGGTGGGCATCCCCTGTGACCTCCGCGCGCAAACGGTCAGTCGGACCGCACGCACTCACCTCCCTGGGGGCACCATTATCGGCGGTCGATCGGGCCGCGGGGCCCTAGGGGTATTGCCTATAGCAAGACGGCGCGGCCTCGGACGCGGGTCCCTGAGGGGGCTTGCTGGCCCTGAATCGGGGGGTGCCTTCCCTTCGGAGTCGGCTCGGGACCCAGACTGATCGGTCCGTGCCTGCACTGAGGGAGTCGCAGCATCGACGCCGGACGGGGCTTCGCTCGCACCTGAGGGGCAGCCGCTGAGGGCAGACATGACAAGGGACAAGGGCAGCGGGGGCTCGACTAAACATGGACCCATTGATAAGTTTACTGGCCCGGGAGCGGTGGTTGGGGCTACTGGGGGTCAACAGGAGACCATCCCGGACAATGCGGCGTTGATGGCAGCGATTACTCAATCCAGGGACATGCTGGACGCCAAAATCGGGGCGGTGGGCTCGGACGTCATGCTGCTGCGCCAGGACTTGCGAAACACAGTAGCCCGCATTACGGAGGCAGAGACCCGCGTCTCAGGAGTAGAGGACGATGTTGCGACTCTGAAACAAAAGGTAGCGAATATGGAGAATATTCAGAAGGGTCTGGCGCTCCGGGCTGAAGATGCAGAGGGACGGGCCCGGCGGAACAACCTGAGATTCGTGGAATTTCCGGAGGGATGCGAAAATGGCAACATGGAACATTTCCTTACCCAGTGGCTTGAGAGCTGGCTCCCTCCGGAGGCCATGTCCCGGTGCTTCGTCGTGGAGCGGGCTCATAGAGCGCTGATCCAGAAACCCCCGGTGGGAGCGCGGCCAGTGATAGCTAAACTGTTAAATTATCTTGATCGGGACGCCATACTGAAACAGGCCCGGGCCAAAGAACCCCTGCTATATGAGAACGCTCGTATCCTAATATTTCCGGACTATACACGGCTGGTCCAGCAACAACGTCAATCATTCATGGCCGCGAAGGCCGAGACCTCAAGCTGCCGTACGCCCTCCTGTTCCCGGCTCGCTTCCGGGTGGTGTATTGCTCCCGCACCCACTTCTTTGTTACTCCGGAGGAGGTCTTTAAATGGACAGATGAAACGGTTCGAGTGAGGGTGCACACGCCGCCGGGGCGGGAGTCAGATTCCTCCTCGAGTGAAGTCGTGCTGAAGGGACTCCGAAGACAGCAGCGAAGGGGCGATAGACGATCCAGATCCCGGCGACGCTCCAAGTCGTGCGGGGCCTCCTCCCGCGGGGGCTCTGCTGCTGGCCAGCAGACATTGGACCTTTGAATCTGAAAGAGACACGTTAGTGACAGATTCCTTACCTTAGAATATCCCCAGGCGTCAGGCTGGATCCGGAAAGTTTTTTGCGTAGCAGTACCCTTGCGCGTCGGTAGGCGGCGTCGTGCGGCTCCGCGTCCGTCGTCGGCGTCGTGATCGCCGGGATGACGTCGCGGGCAGTACTTAGGCGCCGCCTCTGCGCGCTGACGTCAGTTCTTCTTTTCCGCGCCAGTAAGCGCAGATCCGGGAAGAGCAGTGCCCTAGTCACTTTTTGACTATCTTTTTTGTGAAATTTTTCACTGTTCTCTTCAACGAGTCTTCACGACTCCTAAGGTGTCGTAGGGATGCCCGGCTTTAAGCCCTGCGAGGAATGTGGTCGTATGATGTCCATCACGGACCCCCACCTCGAGTGTCTCTTCTGTCTCGGCCGAGGCCACGACACGAAGTTGTGCCCTGACTGCCGGAAACTTCATCCGAAGGCTTTGCGAGAGCGGTCTCGAAAGCTCCTTGAAGTCCGGCAGTCGGCTCCGCGCCGCAGCAAGCCCCGGTCCCGGGAGAGGTCGAGGGGCCGGACGCGGAGTCCCCGCCGTTCGTCGGAATCCAAGTCTTCGCGCTCCTCCGGTAAGTCGAAGCACAAGAAGTCTAAGCGGCGTCATCGCTCTAAGACTTCGCCTCGCCGGTCACGCGACTCGGCTGAGGTCCCTGTCGGCACCGTCCCCGCCCCGCGGCCCCGGACGTGCCTGTCGAGTTGCCCCCGCATTACCCGTCCTTCCCGGGTTCGGGGGCGACTCCGGCCGAGTACAGAAATTCCTGTCGGCCATGGCCCGCCTCTTCGGGCCTCAAGGTCCCTCCGGTGCTCCTTCGGGCCCCGCGGGCCCTGATGGGGTTGCTCCGGCGTCGCCGTCGACTCCGGTCCCGGCGTCGCCTGTCCCACCAGCCTTCGTCCCGGCCTCGGCTCCGGCCCCGGCCTCGACCCCGGTTCCGGTGGTGCCGCAACCCCCATCGACGCCGGTTGACCTAACCACGCCTCCACCGACGCCGATGTCCCCGGTGCCGTTTCCGACGCCGTCCGGGGCTCCGGGCGGCGTCGTTCCCCGGTTCTCCCCGGGTCCGGACATGGAGCCGGACCGGCGTCGCCCGACGCCGGTTCCGGCGCCGATGAGGCCTTGGGTCCCTTATGTCCCTCCTCCTCCATCTTTTCAACCTGAGGAGGACCAGGAGAGCTGGGAGGGGTCTGACGACCCTCTCACACAACAGTGCGAGTTTGACCCGGACTGGGTTGAGGAACTTGGGGATGCCAGTGGGCTGGATACCTCCCCGACTCTGGCATGCTGTCTCCTCCCGTGGCAACGGAGGAGGGGGCTAATTTTGCAACGGTGTTGCGTAGAGCTGCTGGAGCCTTAAATCTCCAGTTGCCTACAGTGGCCGTCAGGACTAACCTCCTGACTGAAGTGCTTCAGCCGGCGGCCTCCTCTTCGGAGCCTGTGCTGCCGTTCAACGATGCACTCACTGACGTTCTTTGGGTGCCTGGTCCAAACCCACCACAGGGGCTCCTGTGGATAGGAACGTGGCCCGACGCCATCGCCCGGCTCCGGGCGACCCCCTGTTTCTCTCCCAACACCCCACCCCTGAGAGCTTGGTTGTCCAAGCCTCTGCCTCCCAAACAGCCTTCCCTACCGCCCCTCCGGATAGGGAATCCAAGCGCCTGGATCACTTTGGGAAGAAGGCTTTCTCTTCCTCCAGTGCTGGCTTGCGGTCTGTTAATACCGCTTGCCTCTTGGGCCGATACACCCACTCCCTGTGGGATTCGGTGGCTGATGTTTTGCCGCAGTGTTCTGAGGAGGTCCAGACACTGCTTACCCGCGCTATTGCGGAAGGGCGTGATGCGGCTAAATATACCATCCGCTGTGGCCTTGATACCGCCGACTCGCTGGGCAGATCGCTTGCAACGACGGTGGCGCTGCGTCGCCACGCCTGGCTGAGAACCACTGGTTTTTCAGGGGATGTCCAGAATACTCTCATGGACATGCCCTTTGATGGAGTCGGTCTTTTTGGTTCGAAGGCAGACCATGCGCTGGAGCGCTTCAAGGACTCACGGGCTACTGCTAAGTCCCTGGGCCTTGCTGTTGTGCGCCCTCCGCAAACGTCTGCTTTTCGCCCCTTTCGTGGCCACGGAAGGGGCGCCCAGTCACGTCCGCAGCCCGGCCAACGGCCCGCGCAGCAAGCGCCTTCGCGTGGCCGAGGACGTGGATACCGCCGTGGCGGTTCGGGCAACCAGCGTGCGGGTCAGGCCACCACCTCCAACCCGTCCGCGGCCTCCAAGCCCTCCTAGTTCCTCCTTTCAGGTGCACAGCACGCCAGTCGGGGGCAGGGTCCGCCATCACCTTCACCACTGGCGTCCCATCACCTCGGACAAGTGGGTCTTGGACATTGTCCGAAGGGGCTACTCCCTCCCCTTCGAAACCACCCCCAGCCATGCCACCTCAATTCCACCGCATGTCAGGGGATCACTTGGTGCTTCTACAGAAGGAAGTCACGGCCCTCTTGGCCAAGAGGGCCATCGAGCATGTTCCGACCCCAGAAGTAGGGCGTGGTTGCTACTCCCACTACTTTCTGGTGCCCAAAAGGACAAGGAGGACATGCGTCCTATCTTGGACCTCCGGAACGTCAATCGCTTCCTCCGGAAGGAGAAGTTCAAGATGCTCACCCTAGCTCAGGTCTTGACTGCCCTCGACCCCGGAGACTGGTTGGTAGCGTTGGACTTGCAGGACGCCTATTTCCACATCCTCGTCCTGCCGGCCCACCGGCGTTACCTTCGGTTCACGGTAGGCCTCGAGCATTTTCAGTTCACCGTGCTCCCCTTTGGCCTTACCAGTGCCCCTCGGGTGTTCACGAAAGTGATGGCGGTGGTCGCAGCTCATCTGCGCCGGGCAGGGGTTTCAGTCTTCCCCTACCTCGACGACTGGCTGCTGAAGGCGGGCTCGTCCCAGGCAGTTGTCTCCCACCTCCAGACTACGGCCGAACTCCTGCACTCGCTGGGGTTCTCCATCAATGTGCCAAAGTCGCATCTGATTCCTTCTCCACAGCTCCTTTTCATCGGAGCAGTTCTGGACACGACGCAGTTTCGGGCCTATCCTCCCGAACGGCGAGTCCGGGATATTCAGGCTATGATTCCGATCTTTCAGCCCTTATCCTGGGTTTCGGTACGGATGACCCTGAGGCTGCTGGGCCTCATGGCCTCCTGCATCCTGCTGGTCACTCATGCCAGATGGCATATGCGGGCTCTGCAGTGGGACCTGAAGTTCCAGTGGGCGCAGCACCAGGGCGACCTGTCCGATCACGTCCAGATCTCGGAGGGGACTGCAAAACAGTTGCAGTGGTGGCTCTCGAACCGGCAATGGGTCATGGGCAGATCCCTCTCCCTTCCCCAGCCAGAGCACACAGTTGTGACGGACGCGTCCCTTCTGGGATGGGGCGGTCACATGGGAGAGGCGGAGATCAGAGGCCTCTGGTCTCCGGCGGAGTCCCGGCTCCATATCAACCTTCTGGAGCTCCGGGCGATCCGACTTGCACTCAAGGCATTCCTTCCCTCTGTCAAAGGGAAGGTAGTGCAGGTGTTCACAGACAACACCACCGCCATGTGGTACTGCAACAAACAAGGCGGGGTGGGGTCGTGGACCCTTTGTCAGGAGGCTCTGCGCCTCTGGACATGGCTGGAACATCAGGGCATGTTCCTGGTGGTTCAACACCTGGCAGGTTCCCTGAACGCCAGGGCGGACGAACTCAGCCGCAGGTGCATGATGGATCACGAATGGCGTCTTCACTCGGAAGTGGCGCAAGGACTCTTTCTACAGTGGGGAGAGCCTTGGTTAGATCTATTCGCCACCGAAGAGAACGCGCAATGTCATCAGTTCTGCGCGTTGGAATTTCCAAGGCGGCACTCGCTCGGCGACGCTTTTCGTCACGAGTGGAGTTGCGGTCTATTGTACGCCTTTCCGCCTATACCACTTCTACCCAGAGTGTTGAAGAAGATTCGGCACGACCGGGCCCAAGTCATTCTTGTGGCTCCGGACTGGGCTCGAAGAGTTTGGTATCCCGAGCTACTCAATATGAGCGTAGATCCCCGATCCGTCTGCCTCTTCGGGAGGATCTTCTGTCGCAGCAGCAGGGGACGGTCCTCCACCCGAACCTGTCCAGTCTACACCTGCTTGCGTGGAGATTGAGCGGCGGCAGTTGATTCCTTTCGACTTGCCTCCCGAAGTTTGTGATGTGATTCTGGCAGCCAGGCGTCCCTCCACTAAGGTGGTATACGCCTGCAGGTGGAACAAATTTGTGGCATGGTGCACAGCAAAGGCTGTGAACCCCCTTTCTGCCCCTCTTTCTGAGGTCCTTCTGTTCCTTCTCTCTTTGGCCCAACAGGGTTCTGCCCTGGGTACCATCAAGGGTTATCTTTGTGCTATCTCGGCCTTCCTCAGGCTCCCTGATCAGCCCTCCCTTTTCAAGTCCCCTGTTGTTAACAGGTTCTTAAAAGGCATTACTCACCTCTTCCCTCCTGTTCCGTTTGTGATGCCTCAGTGGGACTTGAACTTGGTTCTTACCTTTTTAATGTGCGCTCCCTTTGAGCCTCTACATAACTGTCCTCTTCGTCTTCTGACTCTGAAGACAGCCTTTCTGGTGGCCATCACCTCCGCTCGGCGGGTGAGTGAGCTCCAGGCTCTATCTTGCAAACCTCCCTTTCTGTCTGTTCATCCAGACAAGGTTGTTCTTCGGACGCGTCCGTCCTTCTTGCCAAAGGTGGTTACTGCTTTCCACATTGGGCAGACCATCACTTTGCCCACCTTCTTTCCGCCTCCGCATCCTTCCAGAGAGGAAGAGAGGCTCCACCGTCTGGACCCAAAACGTGCGCTCTCTTTCTATATTGACCGCACAAAACACTTCCGGGTGGATGACCAGCTCTTTGTTGGCTACGTGGGCGCCAAAAATGGTCGGGCGGTGCACAAGAGGACCATCTCCCGCTGGGTTACCTTGTGCATCAAGTCCTGCTATTCTTTGGCTAAGAAGGAGCCTCCTGTTGGGCTGCGTGCCCATTCCACCAGGGCAACGGCTGCTACCACGCCTTGGGCTGCGGTGTTCCGCTGCCGGTTATCTGTCAGGCAGCTACGTGGGCCTCGCTGCACACGTTTACAAAGCATTACTGCCTTGACAGTCAGGTCCGGAGGGACGGCTTCTTTGGCCGTTCTGTCCTCCAGGACTTCCTTGTCTGATCTTTGTTCGCAGACCCACCACCGGGGTTGGTATTGCTGGGGTATCTATTCTAAGGTAAGGAATCTGTCACTAACGTGTCTCTTTCAGATGCACAAGTTACTAACTTGTGTAACGATATATCTGTAAGAGACAGTAGTTAGTGACAGATTCCTACCGCCCACCCATCCTCCCCGTTCTGCGAACTGATTTCTAGGGTTAAGGACATCCCTTTCAGGGCCCTAGTATTTTTCAGACACCTATGTCAGCTTCTTGCATGGCTCTGCGTTCCTGGCGCGGAAAGTCGTGTACAGAACTGATGTCAGCGCGCAGGGGCGGCGCCTAAGTACTGCCCGCGACGTCATCCCGGCGATCACGACGCCGACGACGGACGCGGAGCCGCACGACGCCGCCTACCGACGCGCAAGGGTACTGCTACGCAAAAAACTTTCCGGATCCAGCCTGACGCCTGGGGATATTCTAAGGTAAGGAATCTGTCACTAACTACTGTCTCTTACAGATATATCGTTACACAAGTTAGTAACTTGTGCATTATGTTCTCCAGGTGGTGCCGCTGAGCTCTTCTAGCTGCTTGGGCGAATGCTCTGGACTAAATAAGTTGGGGGAGTCTTAACTTGGGCTGCATCCCCACCCGTTGGATGCTGGTTGGGGATGGGCCCTGAGGCCATGGGCTGTTCGATGGGGATCCATTGGCTGGAGTGGCCCTCGTCTCCCTGTTGGGGACTGGGTGTCCACCCAGCCGCGACAGATACTTCAGTGTTTTTGAGGTATGGGGTGGGGGGTTTGTTGAGGGGGGGTTGTTTTAGGGTACGAGTTGCACTTCCACGAGGGGTTCACTGCACTACACACACGCGCTTTCATGACCCACCGTCCGTGCTATGGCACTATCCGCTCCCCAATGGCTGGACGCTTTGAAGGTGGATGGGAGTCCCCGGGAACTCTCCGCATTATCAGCTGGAACGTACGCGGGGTTCTGGACAAAATTAAACGTGGCGCTGTTCTGCGTCAGGCAAAAAGGGCCAGGGCCGATATCCTCTTGCTGCAGGAAACCCACCTAATGGGTACGAAGGCCCTGTGTCTGCAGCGATATGGGTACCAGCAGGTTTTCCATGCCGGCTTTACGAGGGGCTCGAGAGGGGTAGCAATCCTAGTGCACCGAAGAATTCCATATATACACTCCAAACAGTGGGTTGATACGCAGGGGCGCTACCTGTTCATCCGCGGTATGGTCGGGGAGGCTCCCTTGATACTGGGCTGCATATACGTCCCCCCCCTTACAGTGGTCAATGGTGGAGAAGCTGTATACCTTATGGGCCGACATGCCCGATGAGCTATCCGTGGTGGGCGGGGACTGGAATGATGTTATGGATGTAGTCATGGACAGGCACAGGATTGGAGGGGGCCCGGGCGCTAGTCAGACCACGAAACTACACGATATGGCGGTAGGCCTCGATTGGGTGGACACATGGCGACGCGTCCATGGAGACAGGCGGGAATACACATATCTCTCAGCAGTCCATAACTCCTTTTCCAGGCTTGATTACATTTTCGTTCCCCGAGTGATGGCTGGTAGGGTGGCGGAATTGGTGCGGGCCGAGGCAGCAGTGGGGACGCTTGAGCGCCAGAGCCGGGAGGCAGGTGAGGGGCAGGTGGTGAGGCAGCTGCTCCTGGCGCAACAGTCCTATGCTGCCCTCCTGATGGACGAGGCTCGACAGGTTTGGCTGGCAACGCGCAGCAGGATATGTCAGTGGGGGGACAAGTCAGGCAAGATGCTGCACCGGCTCTGTCAGGGCACCTTCCACGCCCAGGTCATCCCTGGTATATTAGATGAAGCGGGAGCTCCGATTACAGACCCGGTGGCCCTGGCGGAGAGCTTCGCTGCATACTATGCGGAGCTCTATGCCCCCCGGGAGTGCCTACCGGAGTATATGGTGGACAAGTTCATAGCGGACTTGCCCCGCAAAGCGGTGTCAGATGAGGTGCGTGACTGGCTGGAACTCCCTCTAACAGACGAGGAACTAAGTACGGCCCTGGGTGAGCTTAGCTCGGGGAAGACCCCTGGACCCAATGGGTTCCCAAGCGAATTCTTTAGACGATATAATTTGCAGTTGGCACCTCACTACCGGGCGGCCTTGGAGGAGGCCAGGGAACAGGGTAGGCTTCCCCCAGATTGGAGGCACGCGGAAGTGGTGGTGTTCCATAAGCCGGGTCGGTCCCCGGAGCAGCATGCCTCCTACCGTCCCATCTCCCTTTTGAACGTGGAGGCCAAAGTCCTGGCCAAAGCATTGGCCAAGCGGCTCCTGCCCCACATCTTCGCACTTGTGCACCCGGACCAGGCCGGATTTATGCCCCAGAGGGCGACCAGGCATAATATACGGCGGGCACATGTGGCGATGGCAGCTATCCGACAGACCGGGGAACAGGCGGCGTTCCTCCTAGCGGACATAGACAGAGCATTCAACTCTTTGAGCTGGGTCTATCTGTTCGCACTGCTGCCCCGGCTTAATCTTGGCCCCCTGTTCTTGTCCTACCTGACGCTCCTGTATACTGACCTGACAGCATCAGTTCGGGTGGCAGGTGCGGTCTCTTCCAGCTTTTCTATCAGACGTGGCACCAGGCAGGGATGCCCCTCTCGCCGTATTTATTCGCCCTGGCTATGGAGCCGTTGGCGGCGTGGGTGCGCATAGATGCACAGATCAGAGGCTTTGAGTGGGCTCTGGGGCTGTCCGATAGGATTGCTCTATATGCGGACGATGTTCTTTTTTTCCTCACGGCTCTGGATAGAACGGGGCCATGCCTCCTGCGGATCATGCAGACCTTCGGGGAATCGTCAGGGTTGTACATGAACCCCCGCAAATCCACGCTGTGGGCTCTGGGGGATCGGACGAAGGTAGGCAATTGGGCGTCCACGCTTCAGGTGGCTGTGGGGGGCCTCAAATATCTGGGGGTGTTCATCTCGGAGGTGCCAGCCATCTCTTGGGAGCGAAATATAGAGCCGGTGTGGGAGCGAGTCCGTGCAGACATTAGGACTTGGTCGCGCATGCCTCTGACGTTGTATGGTAGATCAGCAATCTTTAAGATGGTGGCGCTTCCTCGGTTGCTATACCAGCTCCAGAATCACCCGTACCCGATCCCGCCCAAATGGTTCCGGCTGGTGAATTCTGCGCTTGGGCAGTTCATGTGGGAGGGGGGAGCTGTACGTGTAGCGCTGCGCACATGCTTTCTTTCCACCTACTGCGGAGGACTGGCGACCTCGGATATTCTTTCATACTACCAGGCCTTGCACCTATTGGTCCTCAATGAGTGGTGGTATGGCGACAGGGAGGACCCGGCATATGCGCTGGAGCGTTATCTTATGGGGTCCCACACACTACACACTATTCTTTACTCGGCGTCGCTACGGGGCGCGCTGCCACTGGCCACACGGGTGCTGTTCCAAATATGGAGGCAGGCACTGCGTCGCATGGGGTGGTGGAATACCCTGACCCGAGAAACCCCCCTGTGGCATAATGGGCGACTGCCCGACATCGCGGCCCTACAGGGCTTCCGGGGATGGGATGCTTTAGGCATCTCGACCCTGGGGGATGTTATGAGGGGCACGACGCTCAAGTCCTTTCAAGATCTACAAGCGGAATTTGGCATGCCCCGGTCCCAGTTCTACCGATACCTCCAATTCCGCCATGCACTGTCCCCTAGCCTAAGGGGTCTGGAATCTCTCCCGGAGTTTAGCGCCTTGGAGGCAAAAGTGTTCATGGGGGACCTGGAGATAAAAAAGATATCCCGGATTTATCAATCCCTGGTTACCCATTGCTCTCCTACGCTACAGAGGCTCCGGGGGGTATGGGAAGAAGATGTGGGCACACTAGAAGAGGAGGACTGGCGGGAGGCTCTGGCCGCCCCTCGGGCGCGGCTATAGCGATGCGTCTCCGCCTCATTCAATTTAAATACTTACACAGGGTCTACTTCACCTAGGTTCGACTGTGGCGGGCGGGACTGATTGCCTCCCCGGAGTGTCTTCGGTGTGGCCGGGAGGAGGGCACGTTTCTACATACCGTCTGGCACTGCATGTCTCTGGACCGGTTTTGGAGGGGGGTCTTTGCCTGTTTGTTGGAGGTGTTGGGGTGGGGGCTCCCACGCACGCCACAATTCGCCCTGCTGCACGTTATGGAGGGGGTAGGGGGCAATGTATATAAAAGACATCTTATGCACCTTGGCCTCACATTGGCGAAACGAGATATAGCTAAGGCGTGGAAGGACCCACGGGCCCCGTCTGTGGCAGCATGGAAAAATGGTCTGGACTTTTATATGGGGTTGGAACAGCCAATCTTTGTTGCTAGGGGATGCCCACGTAAGCACTATAAAATATGGAAGCGTTGGGCGAAATACCGGGGCCTGGGGCTTGAGCCTCCGGTTGTGGCAGTGGACCCTCCGGGGGAGTAAATGATGGCGACGCATGGGCTTGTTGTGGTGCAGGGCGAGGGGGGGCTTGGGGGGTGTGTGTACATAGGCTAATATTCTTCTATTTATAAAGGTCGATCGTGGACTGGACTCCGTGGACATTGTGCGACTCTGGGGGACGGGTGAGGGAGGGGGAGTTGGAGGGTGGGGGTCCTCTTGGGAAAATTCAGTTTTTATGCATAGCCATGTGTTGTTCTTTGTTTTCTTTAAAAGGAAAAGTTGATTGCTTCCCGGCTGATGTAAGGTTTGTTATTGCAGTTGTCTCTGGAGTGCAGAGCTCTGCAACATATGTGCAATTTGACAATAAAATACGTTTTCCCAAAAAAAAAAAATGGTGCCACAACAACAAAAATACGGTAAAGGGAACCAGAGATATGGTTATTAAAAAAAAAAAAAAAAAAAGATATTTAAGAAAAAAGTGCCATAAAAAAGTTAAGCACCAATAGAAAGTACTGTTAGCATGTGACCATGACTTAGGCATGATTTCAGGCTGACCGTAGTGGAGCGAGGATCTGATACGCAAAGCAGGCTCATCCCTATCAAAGTTTTTACCTTTTGACTTAGTCTTTGAAATGAACACCCAAATCCTCCAGCGGGACAAGGCAACAGGCTGTATCTGGCAAAGTGCCTTCAAAGTCGGATAGTCGTTGAGCAAGGACCTGCTGAAGCTGCTCGTTTTGGCTGGAAAAAGTCAAATTTCATGACCAGGGAAGTCCTCTTGTCAGCCAAATACTTTTGCCGCCATCAGCGGTCAAGATTTTTACCTTCAGATGTTAGTCTCTTTTTTTGGAGCTCAGATTCCACCAGCAGGGCAAGGCAGCATGTTATATCTGGGAAGGTTGCACTGAAGTCTGATAAGTTTGCCGCAAGGGTCTGCTGAACTTGATTTTCAGGTGGCAAAAAGCTCTGAGCAGACCTAACTTGATTTTCTTGCCCTGCGACGTCATGCTTGGGTGGCTGGGTGGATTGACTACGGTCGTTAGTCCCGGTCCTACAGAGGTCCACAGTTTGTCTTGTAAGTGTACATTTTAAAGAGATTTCAAAATAACACCTTCCGGACACCACTATAACCCCCAGGACCTCATGGACATTGCTTAAGGATCAGGACTTACTGCATGAGGCCACTAGCAGGGTCCAGTCCTCTTCCAGTTGCAACTGGTCACTCCAGTAACAAGCATTTACAATGCAATAGGTCTCGCATTTATGAGAGTTTGAGCTATTGACATTGTAAATGACAATGCCTTTTATTTATGTGTTGTTTTTAAAACAGACCTATTGGATTTACAAATGTGTTTGTGCTATAAAATAGTGCACAAGGCTGTAATTAAAGCCTACTGAGTAACAACACGCATAACAGGGGGTGTCGCCAAAATGAGACAAGTCGGTACTAAGGCGGGACTACTAAGCCTATTGACCAATGAACAGCCACAGTTTACAGTGGACAATGACACAAGCCAATGAAAAATATGGGCGGAGAGTGGGTGTAGCTTCAAGCTCCTACCAGAATACAGCATGCCTCGCAGAGCAGCGCATGCACTTCCCAGGCTCGACCTAAAAAGGATTCTTGCACCTTTTGCTATCCCTGTAATCGCACTGGCCACTTTAATACTTCTTTGTCCTGGTACAAGTAGGTGCTGGTACAGACCTTCAGATCGCCTCACAGGTTTCATACAGCAGGTTCAGGCCTCTTCTGCCTTACACAGGTCCGGAAAGTGTTCTGCTGGGCTGTGGATGAAGTGCTACTTTTGTAGGATTTACTTGCTGGTGAGGGTGACTCAAGGACACTACCTAACCAGTGAAGAAAAAGTTCCCCTGGGAGACCCTTCTCACTTTACAGCACATCCTGTTTGCCTTACTGCAAACTACCCCACATTGCACCAAACTAAGGGAAATCCAAGATGGCACAGGCCTCCTGTCCTGAAGGGAGTTTGTGGGCTAGCCAGGTGTGTGTTTAGGGAAATGAGTCATCCCCTCCTCCTCACCTACACCAAACTGGTTCTGGGAGCAGTTCCACCTCCCATTTGGTCTGGTGTTCAATTGGCTGCAAAGAGAAGAACAAATGCCTTCCTTTCTTTAGGTCTCCCTGTGAATTGTCAGGCCTCATCCTTGCGTCTTTGAACTAAATTAAAGGTATGAACTTTACCAGCTACTTCTCCTGGGCTGACAGGTGTCACATCCCTCAGACCCAACCAATCCTGCTCAACAGGCCTGAGCAATTGTCATGCTCTGGGGCCAGTTTCCGCACCTCATTAAGGTTGAGGCACAGCTTCTGACAGGCTAATGCAAATAAGCCTTTGGAGCTACAGACAGGGAAAGGGTGACCTTTTTAAAAGTTACTTTTCCTACATACTTATTAAAAATTTAACTTCACCACTAAATTGGATTTTAATATATATTAAAAATAGTGTTTGAACCATTTCCCTAGGTTGTCCCAAACGTAAGATAGCTAAATTAAGAGATTCATCTGCATACTAGTTTTTCTCATAGGGCAGCCAGAGCTTTCCACAGTGAAAATAAATAGCATTTTGGGGCTTGTCACTGTATCGGTATGCCAACATTAAATTACTACTTGTCCCACTTTTAATTACTAGGCGCCCTACCTTGTGGGCTAAAAGGCCTACTTAAAACTGGCAATAATTAAAAGGAAGCTTTTTGCCCTTTCAAAAGGGTTATTTTGACAGGTCGGACTTGCAATTTAAACTGCAGTAGTCCTGCTACGTTGGTAGGTCTGAAGTCATGTTTTCCTTGTCACACTAGTGGATGGCACAATTAGTGCTGCAGTGTACAGGTGATATTTAACTTTCCATGCAGTGGGTGTAGTTCTACACCATATACTATGGCCTTACAGGAGAGCTAAATATGCCAGTCACAGAGTAACCAATTTTTTTATGTTTAAGGGGTCAGAGGGCCACTGGGTGACAGCTCCCCAGTGTGCAGAGTGTAAAAACCAGCAATAAAATTCAGCAAAAAATATGGGTGACTATGCAAAAAGGAGCTTTTTCTTACAACAACGTTCTGCTATTAAGTCACAATGAATTAAAACATTGTCTAGGGTATTGAAACATTCTTTAGATAATGATACAGTTCATCCTTCAAATAGATAACAACTACAGCTCAAAACTCAATAAATATAAATGGAAGGGGAACTGATCCTTTAGGCGACAACGATGGATGTTTTCTCTGGTGCTGTAGCCATTTCTCCTGATTTACTGCTGGTGGGCATGCGAGAGCCTTATGGGATTCCTAAGGAGTTGTGTCAACAATTGGGTCATGGCTGGTACTGTCTTTTGGTACCAGGGACATCTGAGTGCTAAATAGGAAACTGAATTTTGGGTAAAATGGAGGATACTGATGTTAAAGCAGAGCGGGACTTAAGGGGAGGCATCATGTCGAAAAAGCATACAAAGAAAGAAAAACACTATTTCTTACAGTTATGGAAATTGAGAGGAATTTCAGCTACTGAGGAGCCATGAAACGTGAGAGATTGGAAAACGTGTTCATATATGTGAAGTCAGGCCAGGAAAAAAAGTAGCAGAGTGTAGGAGTCTGGCTTGGTATATGGTGCACACTTATTTAAGTGATGCACCTTGCTCTAATCCAGGCAACCCATAGGGTGGTTTTAGTTGTCTTTGATAACCATAGAAAGCTCTCAAAGTGGTAGCTGTGGAAAGCAGCCTTCAAGCTTATCTTGAAGAAGTGTTAATCAGCTTGTTTTACCAGTTTAATCATGTAGTGTAGGTTAAATGAAAAAGAACCACACAGCGTTTGTATAAAAATACTTCTATTTATTACACAACTCTCACTAACACATTGGTATATCTCCTTCCCGGAGATATCTACACAAATACACAACAATACTTTGATTGCAATAAGGTAAGTAGAACAAAATACAGTGGTCGCCAGGGGGGGACCAAACCATATATTAAGAAAGTGGAATGCAAACTGCAAAGAAGGACGGGACTTGAACCAGAAGACCCAGAGGAGCCTGGGACACAAGGAAGCACCCAAAGTAAATATCTAGGAACCCCATTGAGGCTGTGTGCAGAGTGTGAACACAGCCACAACCTAATGGAAGTCAATGGAGAAGTCGCAGTTGCAGTTTTGCAGAAGAAGGACCCTTCCCAGAGGACCCTGAAGAATTTCTTTGAGGTATGGAAGGTTGTAGAGCCACCCCACCTGAGGATGCCCCGGAGACCAGTTTACCTAGACAAGGGAATCTAGGTGCATAAGGGTGAAGAGGATCGGTTCAATGCTCAAGTGGGTCCACCTCTCAATCGCCCTACCCTCCGAAGGCTATAATAGCACAGAGGGTTGGGGGGATTAAGCGAGGGAAGGAAAAGATGGGGAGAGTGGGGAGGGAGACCTATAAAACAAAAGACATCATAAGAATAAAATAAACAATTTCTTGGGGGCGTGGCTTGTCTAGCCACAATGGTGGACGTGTTCCGTTAGGGCTCCGAGCGCGGGCCCCGACAAGCGCCAAATATTAGTACCAGCAGGGGCCATAGAGGTGAGGAAAGGGCTCGCGCCGAGTCCCAGCACAACAGAGACGTGGGGAGAATCATTGTGGGGCGAAAAGGAACGACAGAAGCGAGTACTCTGCTGCGATGCGGCTGGGCGCCTGACCCCAAAATGGCGCCCGCCAAGTGAATGTCGGGAACAACTAATCGGACACCCGGGAACAGCGAATAAGTAAGGAGGGGGCAGCTTGATCATCCATATACAGCGCTGGTGCCGGAACTGCGGGGGAAAAGGAACGACGGCAGCGGACACACCAAGGCTGCGGCGAGGCTGGGCGCCTGACCCCAAAATGGCGCCCGCAGAGCAACGGCCGTTGGACAACTGATCGGCTGTCCGGGAACAGCAGATAAGGAAGGTGAGGGCAGCTAGATCCCAAACATACAGTGCTGGTACAGGCATTGTGAGGAGCCGGCTGTGACTAATCTCCGCCAAGAGGCCCTGAAAAGAGGAGGAGGAAGGGGTACGAAGGGCGCGAAAATGGCGGCCCCCGGTGCATGTTGCGACAACGAACCAGACTCTGCCCCGCAAACGGAGAGCAGAAGGAACGGAAAGCACCCTGCAGAAGAGGTGGATAGGAACCCTTCTGGCAGTGCCGAGTGGCCTGAAGACCCGGAGGGAACATAGTGCGGAAGTATAAGGGAGGAGCGGCCCGGGACGTCCACAGGCAGATCTACACCGCCCCCTTGGATCACCCCGCATGCAACGATCCCCTGGTGCCCTCACAGCAGACAACCGGCTCTCCCGCGAGGGGCGGGGGCCCCGGGGAAGAGGACGAACGAGGGTTGACTGGGTGTGAAGAGGGAGCGGAGTCCACAACCCGGACGCTCCAACCCACGTCCGCAGTCCGAGAGCCTGACCATAATCGGTGACAAGGACACCCCCCTCTGAAATGGAGCACCTGATGGCCGAGGGCCGGGGATCAGACGGACACCCCCTAGCAAAGAAGTCCACATTACTTCACGACCGAAACCGGCAGGGAGCCTGGGGAAAATCAGGATCAAAATCGCCAACCGGGACGGAGGATCTGGAGGGCGCGAACAGCCATTGTAATCGAGGGAAGGACAACTTCCTGCCCTGAACAGTCGGAGAGCCCCGATACCTCCCCAAGGCCTACTATCAAAAAGCCCAGAGCCAGCAGAAACCTCCACACCCCAGGCGGAGTTGGCCACTACCGACACCTACCAGGAAGCCAACGAGGGGAGACAGGCGAAGCAAAAGGAGACCAGACTAGCGTGTCGATAGAAACACCGAGAAGAAGGGGCTAACCGTACCGGAGACTACCGCGACAAGCCACTCAGAGGCTCGCCGACTGTCCGGAGAGGGGCGACGAAAGTGGCAAAGCCCGGCAGGTACCTGAATCGAATCGACCCAAAACCATAGCGATAGGACCCCACCCAGAGTCACGCAGTAATAAAGAGGGTGGCTTAGCACTTACAACGTTGCCAGCAGCTATGGGACGCCTCAAGACGACAAGGTGTATGCAGACTGCCCACCAAGCACGATCGATGTCCCCAACCCAAGCAGGCCCAAAGACAGACACAGACTCTAACGCCACCATGTCAGAAAAACTGGATAAAGTCCTGACAGCCATAGAGCACTCGCGCGTCACCATGGAAGAGCGCTTTGGCACCCTGGCTACGGACCTCAACCTGCTGCAAGATGACCATCGGAAACTAGCGGATAAGGTGGCAGATGGGGAAAAAACGTTTGCGACCATACAACCGCAAGCCAAAGCACAACAAGAATCCATAAAAGACCTGCAAGCCCGAGTTATGGCCCTAGAGGAGAGGACGGATGATTTAGAAGGGCGTTCCAGGAGGAGCAGCCTACGAATCCTAAATCTGCCGGAGGGAGTGGAAGGAAGAGACCCAATTGAGTACATGGAGTCCTGTCTCCGGTTCTTCACATCGCGAGAAGAACTTACTCCTTACTTCTTAATAGAAAGGGCGCACAGAGTAAAGGCGCGGCGCCCAATGCTGGTAAAACTACTCCACTTCCGAGACAGGGACGCCATACTATGAGCTGCCAGACAAAACAATCCCATCACGGTGGAAGATAAGCATGTCCTGCTCTTTCCAGATCATTCCAGAGCAGTCCAACGTAAGCGAGCATCCTTCCTTGAGATAAAGAGACTACTGCAGAGTCAGAACATTCAATACTCTCTGCTGTTGCCAGCACGGCTTAAAATCATTCACAAGGACACTACAGTATTTTTCACGGACCCGCAGGACGCCACCAACTGGATGGAGCTGAATCTGCAAATGAACCCCAAGAAAAGGAACACGAGAACACCGAGACCTAAAACACCCAGGCCCCCAAGACGCAACAACAAGAGAACCCAGAGCCAGTCAGACATGCGGCACTCCAGAAATCGCTGACATTGCCAGATCTGGAACAGATCATAGCTGAACGCCGAAAAGCAATCCAGGCAGCGGCGAACTGGTCACGAACCCCTCAACATCGGATCACGAAGGCACTCCACACATTTTCACGCCCGAAGAGGACCCTTACGACTCCAGTGACTCTGGCGAGAACTCTGTGTCCCTGCCAACAGTTAAGCCGCAGACAGCTGACACACTCATATGAAGTCCTTGAGTGATGGTAGATATAGAGACCCCAATTGTCTGAGAAACCACACTTGCTAACTCCACATCATATATCGCGCCCCGACGATGGAGCGAGCCCCCACACCTTACAGCGCAGAACACCCCAGCGTACTGTACACATAATGCTTGAGGGGGCCCCGCGCGAGGGTCATAGGAGCGCGCACAAGCCAGATGGATCCCCCGGTGTGTTCCGTTAATAGGTGCACGGTTGTACCGGTTTGGACATGTTGTACGTTACAACAGGTCCCCAGTATTGGGTCTTTCACCCCACAGTATTCTAATTCAACCCCCTACCATACCCTGACTTCACACCCATCCCGTCACAAAGGGCAGAAACACTCGCTAGCATATCTACGCATCGCACCGGGCACAATCGACCCTCACCACAGGGCTTATATTGGGACCCCTAGGACAGCCCTTCAACGCAGCACGGCCTATCAGCCGCCATGATTCCAATGACAGATATTAAATTTCTCACTTTAAATGCACGGGGTATACATACAGCTAGAAAGCGATACGCCATCTACGCGTATATCCAACGCCAGCAAGCGCAAGTCATCCTACTACAGGAGACTCACCTGATAAAGGGGGAACTTGACAAGATGCAGAAGAAATGTCGGGGCACCTTTTGCGCCACGACATACTCAGCGTATGCGCGGGGAGCCCTCGTCTGGCTTCGCCCGGGAGTCCCCTTCCTAGAGACCGGCAGGAAGATAGATCCCGATGGGAGATGTGCTTTACTGGAAGGTTTATTAGACGGCCAGCCCATACTAATAGGGAGTATATACGCCCCCAGTACAGAACAAACAGTATTTTGGGAGACTCTGTCGAGCAGCTTGGCTCAATTCACACCTTCCCCATGGGTGTTAGGAGGGGATTATAATTGCTCTTTGGACCTTGCCCTAGATAGATCCCACCCCCCCCGCTAACGCCTCATTGGCCCACACGCAAACAGCCCGATTCCAAGCTTGGACAAACCAATGGCTGCTGACGGACGCCTGGCGACATGCACACCCGACAACTAAACTCTACTCCTTCAATTCTATCCCTCATAATTTGCGAGTACGACTAGACCGATTCATGTGCACACGGACGATCCTCCCCCTGACGCAGTACTCAGACTACCTAGGTAGGGTGATTTCGGACCACGACGCACATGTTATGACCCTAGATGAACAACTCACAGCAGTAGAGATCAAACATGCGATCCGACACCTAGCCAAAAACACGATGTCTTCCCCATTGAATTCTATAACACATTCTCCCAACAACTAGTACCGCAACTAGACATGGTCTATAAGGCAGCACTGGAGACGGGGGCGCTTCCTAAAATCCTACGGGAATCAATACTAGTGACGTTTCCTAAGCCAGACCGGGATCCTCTGCTCCAGTTGTCGTATCGTCCTATTACCCTGCTAACTACAGACTGTAAAATACTCAGAAAGATCTTAGCGGATAGACTCACAGGGGTGCTCCCCCATCTAATACACCCCGACCAATGCGGTTTTGTACCAGGGAGGAACACCTCCCAAAATATACGTAGGTTGTTCCAGGTCCAAGATGGTGTGCGAGGCGGATTCCCGCGGGCCGCATGCCTTGTACTAGACTTAGAAAAGGCCTTCGACACCCTAGCGTGGCAGTATCTATTTGAGGTCTTGAGGCGGGTGGGAATGGGACCCCAACTTATGGCATATATCAAACTGTTGTACACCAATCTGACCACCCGGGTCCGCATAGGCAGGCATATCTCGCCCCCCCCCATCCCAGTAACGCGTGGATTACGTCAGGGATGTCCCCTATCCCCATTACTATTCACCCTGGCAATAGAACTGCTGGCGATAAGGCTGAGAGAAGAAGGCGATCGTTGGGGTATACCACTCGAGGGACGAACGCACAGTGTGTTCTTATACGCAGACGACCTCATATACGTCAGGGACATTACGGCAGACCTCACTCCTCTTTGGGCCACACTCAATGAGTTTGGGAAGGCAATGGGTTTAAATGTAAATTGGGCCAAATCCGCTATTTACCCCCTTCACCCAGATACGCCTCATTGGGAGATCAGCGTGGGGGGAGGCCAAATTGTCATGGAAGGGGGACGCCCCGAGATATTTAGGAATCAGACTATATCACACACCTAGTGATCTCCTAGAGGGGAATCATTACAGAGCCCTGAGAGGATTAAAAACCCAGGTCAACTTCTGGCGAACGTTGCCCATGGCCCCCATAGGACTGGTAGCTTTATCTAAAATGATAATGGTGCCCTGTCTTCTATACTACTTTGTAAATGTCCCGGTGCTCCCACCGCGAGCATACTTTCGTGAGCTAAACACTTTACTGATATCGCTCATTTGGGAAAAAGGCCGCCGCAGAGTAGCTTCAGTGACACTGCAACTGCCACGAGACAGGGGAGGGTTGGGTGCCCCCTCCTTTGAGGCCTACTTCCTCGCAGCACAGCTGCAGTGGCTTTCGTGCTGGACGTCACTTGGAGGAGACGGAAACACGGGTGGTGACTCTGTCGACTCCGGAGATAACCTGGATGCTCCTTCCAGGGGCCAAACCTAATCCAGCACATCCCCTGTTAATGAAGGTGGCTAGATCCTGCATGTTGAGGATCCACCGTCTCTCTGGAACGGTGCCAGTATACTCCCCGCTATTACCACTAGCAGGCCTCCCTAAAGGACGCGGACTCTACACAACCAGAGAATTATCAACGTGGACAGAACACACACTAACAGAGGTGGAAGCCCTGTTCACGGAAGGCCAGCTGTCCTCGTTCGAGGGTCTGATGGAGGAAAGCGGGCTTCCCGCCGGACAGTTCCTTATTCAGAGGCAACTTGTGGCTTACTGTAGGAACACATGGGATCTGACGGAAGGTGAACCTAAAACACACCTGTACTGCACACGATATTACATATGGGGGCGGGGAGACATCTTATCACCTGGATATATAAATCTATCATGGATCTTACACGTACGCCACTATCGCGGCTCCGATTAAAATGAGAGGAGGAATTTGGTCGGGCACTACATGATAACGAATGGCTCATGGCCCTGGAACACCACAAGAAGGTGTCACGTAACCAACGCTTCAAAAATATCCAATTTAACATACTACACTGTGCATATCTCACACCAGACCGGCTCAAGCGTTTATTCCCTGCGTCACAGTTCGATTGCCCGCGGTGCCACACTCCTGAGGCCACATTCATCCATATGTTATGGACTTGCCCCACACTTAAACCCTTTTGGGCGGCAGTACACACCACAATACAGACAGTCACGGGCCTGACAGGGTTCACCACATGGGAGGCTAGCGCCCTAGGGATATTTAAGCGACGTAAACAGCAAAAGGTGGAAACCCGATTTGCGATACTAGCCCTCCATTTGGCAAAGCGAAGCATTACACTGCACTGGCGTTCACCGGATGGTCCCCCGATAGCAGCATGGAGGTGAGCGGTCAAGAAATGGGGTGCTGCGGAGGAGGATACAATCAGACAGGAGGAGGCGCGTGGAACAAGGCGGCGCCCCATATCCATGGAGTGGTCGATGCTCCTGCATAGGTTCAAGCAGGTATTAGATACCCCCACAGAAACCCCGACTGGCACCCAAATGGCGCTTAGCCCCGCCATCCCCTGCACCACACAAGTCTCTTCTGAGCGGGTCCCTCTCCCCCCAGCCTTGAGCGGAACACAGTCCTCGGCCCGGTGAGAGAGCAATGCGTGGAATTAGTAGATCAGTGAAGAACATTGCCCCTACTCCTAACCCCACTTCCCCCAGTTATGTCTCCCCAGTTTGGTTGTCCAAATGGATTTCTTTCCACCCAACGACATACACGCGCAATGAGAGCGTACCAGCTAAACCCAAGATCTACACAGTTTAATATGAAACCCATCTTTTTTAAGCAGGCACGCAGACCCGCATACCACATGCACTGAGACAAATAACTAATCTGTAGATGATATTTTGTCAAGGTAATGCATGCAATGTAAGTTCAATAATGTCCAACGATGTAAGATGTATAATCTATATGAAAGATGCAAAATCCAATAAAAAGGTTTATAAAAAAAAAAGAATAAAATAAACAATTTCTTCCTACCCTCAACTAAACACCTTACGGAGGTTAGCAGTCTAGCTGCTGACCTACCGCCCCATAAATCCCACATGCCTTTCCCAACGCGCAGCGGACGCGCGCAGCGGGCGCGCCAAAGGCAAGCCCGGCTGCGCTTGTCCGCGCCTGGATCGGGCCCAGGGCCATGTCCCCTGGCCCTACAACACCTATTACAGGCAAAAAGGTCTTATCCTGTACAAGCTTCCAGCTTATGAACATCAAACACACCATCAATAGCCAGCACTGTCCTCATTTCAGTCTGGACTCATTCACCAATACACGTTCCACTGGCTGCCCCAGCTGCCCGTTCAAGCTGGTCTTACCCACTCGACCCACACCCTCCAGCTTCCACTGTCGCCCCTCAAACCCTGAACTTGTTCATTTTGCCCTCTTAAATGCGCGCTCCCTCCCGAAGCATAAGTTCGAAATTTCCGAACTAGTAATCAATCACAACCTAGACCTTATATTTGTTACAGAAACTTGGGGTGATCCTTCCTCCGGACCCGATTTCTGCATTGCCACTCCTAACGGATATTGCGTACTCAGACAGGATAGACTTTTAAAAAAGGGAGGTGGCTTAGTGATTATCTATCGAGACAAATATGTAGTAAAAATAGAAAAAATTGACTCACTGGTCTGCGAAGCATTGACCTTTGCTATTGCGCTCTCAAACTCCCAATCATTCAAAGGAACCCTCCTCTACCGCCCACCTGGCTCCTGAGCAGATTTTCTCGCAGACCTAAGTAGCTTAATTGAACCAGTAGCGGGAGCTCCCGACTACACCATCCTGGGAGATTTCAATTTTCATCTAGAGTCTCTCGATAAGGACTCCTCCTCCCTCTCAACCGACCTACTCTCAGTTGGCCTACAACAACTAGTGACTACTCCCACCCATCCAGCGGGTCACACCCTTGACGGTCTCTTCACCAACAACAGCCACATTTCCCTATCCACTGTTGTTCCCCTGACCTGGTCTGACCACTCTGCAGTAATGTTTACTATCCAGACCAAGAAAACTAATCCCCCACACGCCAACTCCCGCTCGCCCAAACAGGTCCGAGCGTGGAAGAACATCGACGCTCAGCTTTTAAAAACAAACCTTTCTTCCACCCAACACGATTATACACCGGACCCCGATCTAGCCTCTAATAATTACCTACACTGGCTACACAATGCCCTCAACACCACAGTACCACTCAAGAAGGTCTCCAACAACCGTAGTGCTCCTTCCGCCCCTTGGTTCACAGAAGCGCTCAGAATTGAGAGGCAACGTTGTAGAAATCTAGAACGACGTTGGCGCAAATTTTATGACAACAATGACAAAACGCGATATAAGGATGCGATAACTAAATACAAACATCTTATCACAGAGAAAAGCAAATATTATCTCTCACAAATAGAATCTGCCCAAAACTCCACCAAATCATTGTTTCAGGTGGTAACCAAACTATCCAGTCCACCTACCAGCTCACCCATAGACGCCTCCCAAGACCTTTGTAACTCCCTTGCTCACTTCTTTGAAGACAAGGTTAATCAAATTTATTCCAACTTCTCCACCCAGGCCACTTCTGATCATTCTAATCCCAGTATCCTCTCCAAACCCTCGGCTACAGTGTTCTCAGAATTTAGTCAGGTCTCACCCGAGCAGATAACAGAGCTAATCCTCTCCATTAAATCAGGATCCCCCCTCGACCCTTGTCCCCCTTCCGTCTTAAAACTTATTCCAGATTCAATAGGCCCCACCCTTACCAAAATCTGTAACTCAATGTTCAACACAGGCTCCTACCCTTCAGTTTGGAAGAAGGCCATTATCAAACCCCTTCTAAAAAAAAACAATCTCGACCCCTCAGAATCCAAAAACTATAGACCAATCGCATGACTTCCATTCCCATCAAAAATCTTTGAAAAAATTATGAACCTTCAACTAGCTCAATTCATCGACCACAACAACCTTTTGGATGACACCCAATTCGGATTTAGGAAGGGACACGGTACCGAGACGGCACTTATAAAGGCATCTGACGAAATTAGAATGGTCCTTGACCAAGGCGGCGCGGCAGTCCTCATATTACTGGATCTGTAGGCTGCCTTTGACACGGTCGATCACGCCATCCTGATGGACCGTGTCTCCTCCATCGGCATTCACCATAGGGCTAGAGCCCTTCTAACCTCTTTCCTTTCCAATCGTACCCAGTCAGTCAAACTGGGCGACTTCTACTCTCCTGTATTCACCCTTCCCTGTGGTGTGCCCCAAGGATCCTCCCTAAGTCCGACCTTATTTAACATCTATGTGTCGGACTTGGCCAGGATCATTAAAGCACACGGGATGAGACTAACTTCATACGCCGACGACACCCAACTGGTGTTGGAAGTTCACAACGATGGAGGAGCAGTTGCTGCCAGCTTCCAACAGGGAATGTTGGCCATAAGTTCCTGGATGGCAAACAATTGTCTAAAGCTTAACTCCGATAAAACGGAGGTGATGATCTTTGGCAATGTATCCCCTGGCTGGTCCCCCACCTGGTGGCCATCCGATTTAGGACCCCCTCCTGGACCGGTTACAAAGGTCAGGAATCTTGGCGTAGTATTTGACGACAAATTGTCTTTCATTCACCATGCGAACGCGGTCGTCTCTTCATCCTTCTACACCCTGAAAATGATTAGGAAACTCTTACCATTTCTTCCCCCCAGCGCCGGTAAGACCCTCATGTGCACTCTGGTAATGTCAAAAACGGACTATTGCAACGGACTCCTCCTAAATGCTCAGGAGAAAGTTCTCAACAAACTGCAACTTGTCCAGAACTCAGCTGCCAGAATTCTGTCCGGCACCCCCAAATATAAATCAATCTCTCAAGTTATACGCCAGTTTCACTGGCTGCCTATTAGAAGTCGAACAAAATTCAAGGCACTTTGCATCGCATATAAAGCCATCAACAACACGGGACCTGAGTTCCTAAAAAAAATACTCTGCCCATACAATGCGAACAGACCGTTGCGTTCTTCATCAGCCCATCTGTTGACTATTCCTCGCACTAAGAAAACATCTTGGGGAGACAGACGTTTCACAGTTGCCACGGCTAGACTGTGGAACACCCTTCCCCTCCATATCAAAACCAGTCCCACCCTCATGATATTCAGGAAACAAGTAAAAACATGGCTATTCAATCAGTAATCTTCTACCTAGCTGCTCTCCTTTACTCCACAGCGCCGAGACACCCTAGGGTATTTGCGCGCTATATAAATTGTATAAATAAATAAATTATTAGTTTTTATAGGTCTCAAAATACCTGTAAAGAAAACAAAGGCTGATCTGAACTTCACCTGGATAGAAGAGTGCCTTCCTTCAAGTGGAAGCTCATCTCTTTACAGATGCGTTTTCTAAAACATATAGGGAAAACTATTAGCAAAATGTTGAAAGGTTATTTCCTAGCCATTCACACATGTACATGCCTCTTCACCCACCACATAGATCAGTCTACTGTGCATCACAGGGGAGGTTGCCTCAATTCACACACCAAATACCCCTGCTAAGAAAAAGAAAAAAATGATTCAGCATGCATCAATACATCAATGAATTTCCAGTTGTTAAAGGCATTATTGCACTCATGCCCTTTCCATAGGAAGATACCAAGTAACTGATGTTAACTTTCACATCAGTAAACTTATATAATGATACTAAATCCACTGCTTTAGCTCATGTATCAAGGAAGTGTCATTCGCAGTCAAAATGAGGCTTGATACGAGTCACGGCATGTAAGTATGTTCTGCCGTATCAGGAGCTATCTCCTTGTTAATTTCATTCTGTGGCAAGTGTGAAGAAAACTGTTCAGTTATAGTTATGGAGTTGTTTGGGCGAAACCCCCCACCTCCGATATTAATAAATGTTTTAGATCAAGGCAGTTGTTGCTCTGTTTTATGGCTCCAAGAAAAACAAAGCGAAAGGTTAACCTCCAACATGAGTATTCAGAACGGTGACAGGGTCACCCTTACCGCTCTATCGCCGGTTCTCGGAAATGAATGCTCTGCAAAGGACAGGTCTGTCTCAGCACAAAATATGCAGAAAGGGACGGATGACGGAACAATTCTTTTATCGTCCGGGTCACGGTGTCGTCACATGGGCGTCAGCGAGGGTTAAACAGGAGCTGCTGGGTATTGTGGTCTGCTTCTCTCGGCGGCGTCGAGACAATATAATTTTGCCTTGAGGCTCCGATCAGCGCATATGGGAATGCTTTGCCGACAGCATATACTGCTATGAAGTAGCTGAATTCATTTAGGTGTAACGCAGAAACCTCCTTAGACAACAATGGAAGATTTGGAGAAAAGCGCCTCTGGAGAAGAAGGTGAAAAAATCTGGTGGAATCCAAGGGTGGATTCTGGAAGTGAAGAACCTGCAAGCAGAGGGGACAGAGTCTAACGCCGCTCAGGAGTGACCAGGAGGCACGGAAGCGCAATGCCCACCGATGTCAGATGGTTCAAAAGAGTTGACGGTGACCTTGACGCTGCAGCTGTGAGGACTAGGCGACGCTGAGGAAGACCAGGAGCTGTGCACGAGCTGCCCCACGTCGGATGTCAGTGACTAGGTGGTTGGTGTCTGTCAGGAGCACCAACAAGCCTTGGTATCTGCAACTGGCGTGGAGAACGAAGAATGAGCAACGTTGGGACCAGCAAGGTCCAAGAGACTCACCAACAGGAGGAAAGTCAGAGCAGGCCCTGAGCAAGCAGGCGAGCCCCCTAAAGCAGGAGAAGGCCCTCAGGAGGACCCACAGACCAACAGCGCAGGAGTCGTAAGAGGACCTCGAGCAGCTCACCAAGAAGGAAGGCCCACGGTGCAGAGGATGTGGTGAGGATGCTGTACTTGGCAGGAAAAGATGCTGTTGGCTGGAGCTTCTTGTAGCCTGAAAATCTCTAGAGTGCAGAGCCCTTGGCAACGGCAAGTCGACACAGTGCACAGGGGTTTGAACCCAGCTGTTCAAGGGATACTGGCCTCAAAATTGCAGAGAGGACAAGTCAGGCATCGAGGGTAGTTGCAGAAACACCACTTGTGTTGCTGAGCCTTGGGAAGTCCATGGGACATCAGAAGCATCATACTGGTCAGCTTCGTTGCGGTGCCTGTAGATGCAGAGTAGTGACTCCTTCACTCCAAGGGAGATTACTTCAGATGTCCTTGATGCACACAGGTCTGGTGAATATCCTGGAAGAAGCACTGACACAGATGATGAAGAAGACTTGCAGAACAGTGAGACTAGGAGCACCAGGAGTCTTCCTTGGTGCAGTCTTGGTTCCAGGCGGAGTCCAGTGTCCAGACGGTCGAAGAGTCCAGACGGTCGAAGAGTGACGTGGTTTCAGCTTGACTCTTGTCCTACAATGAATCTAAACCACCACCCACAGTCCTTAAGTACTCGAGGGAAAGGGTTGGAACGACTCAGGGGTCCCTCCCAGAGGAGGGGCTGGACACGGGAGGATACTCCCATTCCTTTGTCCAGTTTAACGCCAGAGCGGGAGCCAAGGGCTCCCATGAACTGTCTGGAGTATGCAAGGAGGGCACCAAATGTGCCCTTCAAAGCAGTCTGGTGGCAGTGGCAAGTGCCCCCACCCCAGCCCAATACACTAAGTCCTGTCTGGGATGTGGTCACACCTCCCTGTGACAGGAAACCTATTGTTCTACCTTCCTCTGCTCGAGCTCCGCTCAGCAGCAGGAGGGCTGAATCGTGTCTGTGGTCGGCAGCAGCACTAGCTTGCTGTCAGACCCTAAAAGGCTTTTACCGGTAGTAAAGGGGGGTACCCCAAGGGAGCCCCCCAGGACATGGGATCATACTTCCAATACTGGAATCGGTGTTGGGGTATGATTCCAACATGTTTGATACCAATTATGACCGGGTTCGGTGCAGCCACTATATAGTTAGCCATCTTGTAATGACTGTCCACTATATGTATTAAAATGTCTGACCGCACTTAGAAAGCCTGCAGAATTGACTTTGGGATTTGTAGGGGTGTCCTGCTCATGCCGTGGCACCCTCACACACATAACCAAGCACCCTGCCCTCAGGACAGAAGAGCCAGCCATAGGGGATACTTATAGTCTTTAAGTGTAGTGACCTCAGATATAAGGAAACCTATATCTTTCGTGAAAGGTGCCAGCACCAACTCACACAGGCTGCAATGGTAGGCCTGTAGTCAAAGTTTAAGTAGACTCCCACAGGTCGCACAATACATACTGCAGCCCATGGGAGACCCCTGGTGTACCTATGTACCACATACTAGGGCAGAGGTCTCCAACCTTTTCCATAGTGAGAGCTACTTCTGATCAGTGAAAATCATCGTGAGCTACTAAAGGCTAAGCAACTCACACATTGTTAACCAGACACCCGCACACCCAGCTTCATTGACTTTAAGCCTAATGTCCATAGAGCCAGATACTGTGGTTTGCACAGAATACTTTGACTAGGGGCATTAAGACAGGGCTGCAATGTAGGTCAGTGAGAGAGTGGTCTTTGGGGATCTATGAACATGTGTGCGTGTGAATGGGATATATGTGTATTGGTGACTGAGAGCCTGTGTTGAATGTACTTGTGGCACAGGACACACCTTTTGTCATATGTGGTACTGTTACATTTATAACAAACACATACAACCATTTTTTATATGGGAGAAATTTAAACTGTAGAAAAACATTCTGCAAAATGTTCAGCACCTTACATTTCTCCCACTTTTAAATAGTGGCTGCATTTTTCTGTTATCAATATTGCACCGTGTCTACCAGCCACTGGGAACAAGATGCCTGCTGTGTGTTAAGGCAACACTTTGAAATGGGAGAAAATTAAGTTACCTTTATGTTTATATGGATTCTAGAAAACTCATCATTTAAATTGTCTTCTATTTCCAAGTGTCACATTTACAATCAGCAGGCATCTTGCTCCCAGTGGCCTGTGGATATGGTGCCATGTTTATAAATTAAAAATACAGCCATTTGTTGAAATGGAAGGAATGTAAAGTGAAGAAACATGCTTCATAAAACATTAAGACGTAATTGGCCTAATTAGAAGTGGAGAAAAACATATAAGACTTAATGTTTTATAGAAATATTTTTCTTCACTTTAAATTTCTCCCATTAAAAGAGAGGACTGTATTTTTCAATATATATATATCTCAACGCTCGAATAAGAATCACCAGCACTCGCGGGGTGTATAATACTCCTTTGGATTTATTTGCACACAATGAACAACAAACGTGTTTCAGCGGTACGCCTTCCTCAGTGTTGGCGGCCGCCGCGTTCGCGCCTCATTATATTCCCAACATCATTTCAATTAATTGCAAGATAATTGGAAGTCAGGCAGATTTGAAAATCAGGCAAAGAATAGATCACGCCATATTGGAGTGGTAAAAGTTAACGCACAGGCAAAAAATATATATACCTCTATGTCACATATATCACGCTATGAAAATAATTCTCAGCGCCACATTTACCTTCTTCATAGCGCGAACTGCTGAACGGAATTACACCAAATTTGGCAAAAAGGTAGCCCTTGGTTCAGAAAGCGACCTTTTTTTTTAAATGGTGTAAATCCGTTCAGTAGTTCCTGAGAAATTAAAAAAAGAAAACTTTCGATATCTGAGCACCGAGGAGTCGCCGCGGCTCCTCCCGGGCACGAGCTTCACTCTGATTGGCTGCCAACACTCCAAACCAGGAAGTGTTGGCAGCCATCTTGTGACTCAGTAACCGAGTCATAAGAAAAAGAGTGAAAAAAGGTTGAAAAAGAAGAAAAGGGTAGAAACACCCTGACCCCCTAGGCCTGCCCCAGGCCCAAAAAAAGCATTTTTTTTTTTTTTTTTTAAATCGGCCGAATTCGCGCTGGGTGCGCTTCGTTATCTGTAAGCCCGTGGGTGGGCCAGGTCCCGGTGGCAATGACAAATTATATAGCGGGGGACCGCCACCTCCCCGGGGCTATACTACTTAAATGCGGGGGGACACAGCCCCCCGCAGCCCCGGGGACCGCCACCTCCCCGGGGCTTGTTTTAATAAGAGGCGGGGGCCTCTCAGGCACGCGGCCCCCCCGCTGCCCGGGGACCACCACCTCCCCGGGGCTACAAAATGTATAAATAAATTGGTGTGGGAGGGCCTCACGGACCCCCCCAAGCCCCGGGGACCGCCACCTCCCCGGGGCTTTCGTTAGTTATTTGCGGGGGGCCTCGCAGGCCCCCCCAAGCCCCTGGGACCACCACCTCCCCGGGGCTTTAGAAACATTGGGAGGGGGGCCGCACGGCCCCCCTCCTGTAGCCCTTGATGGCCCTGGGGACCGCCACCCCCTAGGGCCGGCTCCTGCAATGTCCCGGGGTGCCCACCCCCAGGACATTGCCGTTTGCTATGACAGGGCGGGAGCACAGCTCCCGCCCTGCCATAGCAAACTCTGCTTTGCTTCATTGAAGCGAGAGCAGGAAAACCTGCTCTCGCTTCAATGAAGCAAAGCAGATTGCTTTTGAGCAAGGGGACCTGCTCAAAAGCAATGCCGGCTCCCGCAGGAGGCGGGGAGCTGGCGGGACTGTGGGGGCATTGGGGCTCCCCCCACGGTCCCCAATGCGAAGGGCCGGCCCCGGGGGATGGGGTCCCCGGGGCCATGAGTGGCCCTGGAGGGGGGCCACGTGGCCCCCCTCCTCTTTAATTAAAAAAAAAGAATGGCCGGGCCCCGGGGGATGGGGCCCCCCTCCTCAATTAAAAATAATTTTAATAATGGCCAAGCCCCGCTGGATGGGGTCCCCGGGGCCAATAGTGGCCCAGGGAAGGGGGGCCACGCGGCCCCCCTTCCCTATAAATATATTTTTTTAAAAGAGGGCATGCCCCAGGGGATGGGGTCCCCAGAGCCCCAAAAATAGTAAAAAAAGGGGGGCCAAACAGCACCCCTTCTAAAAAATAAATTTAAAAAAAGCTGGCATCACGCCGGAGGCCCCGCCCCCTCCCTGCACCACTGTGCAAACGCGCCCCCTGGCGCGTTGTAAGTTGGGAAATTAAGTCCCAATTAATACTGAGGGTCCCTGGGGGCCAACTAGCCCACCAGGTACCTCCAGTAAGCGCCACATAGCTGGTTTGCAGAGAGGTGGTCCGAGGCCACGCCCCTTTTTACACCACTCCTCAAACGCGCCTCTTGGCGCACTGCTGGTGGGGCGATGAGGTCCTCTTGTTACCTGTAGTAAGTCCCACACAGGAGGATTGCTAAGACGTCTACTGAGGACATGCCCCCCTTTCTCCACCACTCTGCAAACGCGCCTCCTGGCAGACTACGGGATGGGGAATGAAGTCCAATTTACTCCTGAGGGACTTTAGGGGCCAAGAAGCCCTCTTGGTACCTCCTCTAAGTCCTATGCAGCGGAATTCCTGAGCTCTGGTCGGAAGCCCAGCACCCTTTCTCCACCACTCTGCAAACGTGACTACTACTTAAAGAAGCATCTTTCTGCACCTCTGACTTAGAGGTAGTTTTAATCCCCCTGCCCTATTATGTACTAGGGCCTTACAGAGGAGGTCATGCTAATCACAGGGGTACCCCAACGCATAGTGTTCCCTAGTGTATGTAGGTGTTTTCACTGTATTCTAAGTGTCTTTTAGCATAGCACTGGCTCTAGGCCTGGTTAGTTAGAGTCAGTTACCACCAGTACCCGTCAACAAAAAGTTGGGGGCACAGGATGACTTTGCAACAAGGCCTCTTTCTGCTCCTCTGTTGGTTCTTTGTGCACATCTCTTGCTTCTTTCTGCACCTTTCTTCGTCTTTCTGGACTTTTGTTGCCTCTTTCTGCATTTCTCTTGCTTCTTTCTGCGCCTTTCTTCCTCTTTCTGCACATGTCCTACCTCTGTAGGCTTAGTTAGAAATTAGCATTTAAAAAACCTTTGAAATTCACTGAAAAAAACATAGGTTTCAGGGACGTTACAGTTAGAAATTAACATTTAAAAAACCTTAGAAATTCACTGAAAAAACCACAGGTTTCAGGGACGTTATAGTTAGTTGGACATTTCACTCGTACAAAACCAGAGACATTCGGCCGTTATAGTTAGTTGAGCTAACTATAACTCGCGCCCCCGCAATGCACTGCTGATGACGTCACATATTACATCATTCATGACATGGTCAGTGACATCACTGATGACATCACTGATGACATCATCCACGTGATAATCTGATGCACCTCCTTACACCCTAATATAACGTTTGATACACCCACTCTAAAATACAGACTACCATTTTCGAAACCATAGACACACCAATACCAGTTACTACATATCCACTCACTTATTCATAGGTCTACAGACACATCCACTCATTCACCCATACAGTCACTCATACATGCAGTCACTCATCAATACAGCACTATCACATGCACTCATACACCTATACAGACACTCACACATCGCCACTCATCCATAGTGTTACTCACACACCTAGTCAGTCATGCAAAGAATCATTCACACTCCCATTTACTCACCTATACAGTTATACACACACCACCTCACTTATTCATACAGATATTAACACATACTTACTCTGTTATACAATCACTGATACAAGCACACACTCATCCATACAGCCACTCTCACAATCACTCACTCTCCCATATAGTGATTTATATACTCCAACACTCACATATACTGCCTTTCACATATGTAGTTACTCACACATGTACCACTGAGACATCCATTCACTCACCAACACACCCATACACAAACTCACCCACCCATACAGCCCTTCACAGATGCACTCTTGAACCCATACACCCAGTGAATTACCCACTCACACATGTATGCACAGTCACACACCCCCCACCCACCCATACAGATACTCTGACAACCAATCAATAACCCATATAGACACTCATGTAGCTACTCACCAACCCATGCAGCCGCTTACACACCAACTGAGAGAGTTGCATTCAGTAAGACCCGTTTAATCACTCACTTATACAGTCAGTCACCTACTAAATCATCCATTCAGACACTTATACACCCACTCATTCTTCAATACACCTTGGCATATATATATATATATGTATATATATGTATATATATATATATATATATATAAATATAAAAAACATATTTAAACTTTACAGAAACAGTCACTGGATGATGTCATCAGTGATGTCATTTGAGATGTCATCAGTGATGTCACTGACCATGTCATGAATGATGTAATATGTGACGTCATCAGCAGTGCATTGCGGGGGCGCGAGTTATAGTTGCTCAACTAACTATAACGGCCGAATTTCTCTGGTTTTGTACGAGTGAAATGTCCAACTAACTATAACGTCCCTGAAACCTGTGGTTTTTTCAGTGAATTTCAAAGGTTTTTTTAAATGCTTTTCTAGCTGTTTTCTGACAATGTTGAAAAGTTTTTCTGTCAGAAATGTTAGCATTATTCAACAAATGTGCTTTCTGTGGGAAGATAGCTAAATCTGATCCACACTCTGTCTGTATTGTGTTTGCAATCCTTGCACAATCCAGATAAGTGTTACTATTGCCAACACTTCTCCAAGAGAACACTTCAGGACAGAGAGAAGATCAAACCATGCCTTGCAGGAGTGAGAAAAGGGATCAAAAAGTGGCCTTGGAAGCAGCCATGCTTTCAAAGAGTGCTCCTCTTGTGACAAATCAGAACACAGGGGCAGATCGGAGAAGAGAAGACATCGTTCTGCTTCGCCGTTGACTAAAAAGAGATACCCGTCGAGGCAAGTACTTGACTGTTCTCCTTCGGCATCACGATCGACGTCGGGGAAGCATACACAGCATGCGGCGACGTCGAGGCAATCAGCGCCTCCGTCGACGAAAAACAAGTCGACGCTGAGACCCCTTGCTACGGGCTCGGAAGATGTGAGACCTGAGAAGCGCAGGTCACACTGAAGAGCAGACTTGGGTCGACGTCGAGAAAGCCTCCACGTCGCCATTCTGCAACTACTCTTCAACGATCAGCATCCAGAACTCCACCGCTGTCGGAGCATAGACGGTCGGTGTCAAGAGCATCGCCATCGTACAGCTGCATGTCGACGTCGAGCACTCCGCCGACGGCACATGGGCGATGAGCGTCGAGAGCTTCAAAGTCAGTGTCATCGTCTCCAGGTTGACGTTCGGCGTCGGGAGGCCCGACGTAGAGGCTTACCTCCCCGCACCTCTCACGGGCAAAGAAGCGGCGAAGGACTACTTCACCGCCGAAGAATCCTACGGCGGCGACAGCCATCATGACGTTGAAGCTCCCCTCGCCGTTGACAGAGGCACAGGAAAGACGGAGATCCACGTCAAAATCCAGACAGTCGACGTTGAGAGAAACATCCTCCTACCCAGGCATCCGGATCGTGCAAATTACACCGGAGGGCTCTCCGGTTCCTGAAAAGCAGACGCCTCCTATTAATCTGTCTCCAAGGTGGTTGCAGAGTGTCAGATATTGGAGAGTTCCACACAGAAGTCCAGTATCAGACTTCTCACAAACGTACTCCCGTTCCAGAGTCTCTGCTGGTCCTCCACTTACAACGACTGCTGGAAGATCTCCACACAGGTCTCCAAGGAGAACGAGGTCTCCTTCCATTTGAAGATCCCGATTTAGAACACCTCTCAGACGGTCTAGATCTCCCCATTCTCACTCTTCCAAATCACGAAGCGGCAGACAGAGATCACCCTCATGGTCTACAGCATCATCACGATCTTCTGTTCGGGACTATTCCCCGACTCTGTCTGCTACTCCTCTGGTTAGGGTGTCTCCAGTGGACGACATGATCACCTTCAATAAGTTGAACATTGAGATGCCTATGCAGACTACCTCTTCATCAGTAATATTCGAGAAGCTACATCACAGGTCTTCAGCAAGGCCTCTGCTCCCTCTGGTTCCTGGGCTACTTGAACCAGCTCTACAAACCTTCTTAACACCAGCTGCGGTAGTGGCGGTGCCACCACGCATCACTAAGAAATAGAAGGCGCCATGCCAGGACCCACTGTTTCTAAGAGCAGATCCTCCTCCTGACTCTGTAATAGTGGCAGCAGCTAGGAAGGCACATCCAGGAGCTGCCTCCTCTTCAGTCCCTCTGTAGAAAGAGAGTAAACACATGGGTTCCCTAGGAAAGAAGATGTGCAGTACTTCTGCGTCCTTTATGAAGGTGGCTAGTGCCTCTGTGCTCCTATGGAGATACGACAGGGTGCTTTGAAACTCTCTGGCAAGGTTCACGGATAAGCTGACCAAGGAAGACCAACAAGACTTCCGGGAGATCTTACAGTAAGGTGGTCTCGTTGCAAACCAGGTGATCAGCGCAGCTGCAGATGCCTCGGATCTGGCAGCACATTGGTACACCCACGGCATCTGTACTAGGCGCTCGGCGTGGCTACGGCTTACTGGTCTCAAGCCTGAAGCGCAGCGCAGGAACATGAAACTCCCCTTCAGCTGTAACTCCTTATTCGGCACACATGCCGTTGATATGTCCAAAATGAATTCAGAATTGGACACTTTGAAGGCAGTAGGCCTCGAAAAGCGCAAAGACTTACGGCGCAAATACCGACCTTACGATCAGCAGCATTTCCATTTGAGGGTTCAAACCCCTCACTGGTCGACGCAACAACAGCAGTCCAGGTCACATTACCATCAGCGTCGACGAGGAAGAGGAGCCTCCAGAACAGCACCATCCTCAGCAAAGCAACCGGCAAAACAATGAGCACTGGCTTCCCCTGTCCCTGTTGCCTACTCCGGAGAGGGGGGGGGAAGAAGAGTGTCATGTCCCATCTGAACGAGTGGAAAAAGATCACAAAAGACAAGTGGGTGCTCAATATTGTGCAAAATGGTTACTTGCTCAGATTCAAGTCCCCACCTCCAACAATACCATGTTGGGGATCGTCTGTCCATCAACACCATTTACTCCAGACAGAGGTAAATACTCTACTACAAAAAGACGCCATAGAAGATGTTCCTTTACCACAGCAACGGCAGGGAATTTACTCCCGTTACTTCCTGGTTCTGAAGAAGGGTCCATCTCAGGAGTACAGACCCTACTTGATCTAAGATTCTTAAACAAGTTCATCTGCAAAGAAAGATTTTGGATGCAAGCGCTGCACCAAATCTTTCCTCAACTCCATCAAGGGGACTTGATGTGTTCCATATACCTTCAGGACGCATATTTTCACATGCCAATTTCCAGAAAACATCAGAAATTCCTCCATTTTCAGGTAGCGTCAAAGCACTTCCAGTACAAAGTCCTCCCGTTTGGGCTAAAATCAGAGCCCCGCACGTTCTCGAAATGCATGGCAGTAGTAGCTGCTTTTCTACACAAGCAGAAGATCTTTGTCTACCCGTACTTGGACGACTGATTGCTGAAAAGTTCGTCACCCACTCTGCTGCAGAAACACCTTCAATGCTGCATTCTAGTGCTAGGCCGTCTAGGTCTACAGATCAACTACAAAAAGTCCATTCTCAACCCAACTCAAAAGATTCATTACCTGGGGGCTACTCTGGATAACGTAAGGGCAAGCATGTGTCCTTTGGAGGAGAGATTATCCTCAATAACCAACAAGTGTCACACTCTCCTCAACTCACACCTTCCCACGGCCAGACAGGTGTCCTCACTTCTGGGCTCGATGGCATCCTGCATCTTCATTGTCCCAAATGCCAGGCTACAAGTGCGTCCTCTCCAGCAGGCTTTGGAGGATCAGTGGTCACAAGTCACGGACCGCTGGGAAGACACAGTGGTTCTCCCTCAGGTAGCCAAGGATTCACTCAGATGGTGGATGAAACGTTCTCACCTACTGAAAGGAGTTCCTTTCCACCAAGATCTTCCCAGCCAGGCGCTTATCACGGACTCTTCCCTCTAGGGTTGAGTAGCTGACATGGGTCCTCTCCAAGTACAGGTATTGAGGTCAGAGGCGGAGAAGGGGTATCGTATCAATATGTTAGAACTGAGAGCAGTACATCTTGCACTCAAGTCATTCTTTCCTACCATCCAAACATGCTCTCTGTTGATTCAGACAGACAACACCACAACCATGTATCACCTGAACGAACAGGGAGGAACCAGGTCGAGACCTTCTCACAGAAGGCTCAAATCATATGGAAGTGGCTGCTCGCAAGGAAGTTAACCATTTCTGCGATTCACCTCCCAGGAACTCTCAATGTTCATGCAGACTCTCTAAGTCGGAACTTCATCGAAGCTCACAACTGGGTGCTAAACAACGAAGTTGCACAGGACATCTTCCAACGATTGGGAGTTCCAGACATAGACCTATTTGCAGAGGCAACAAACGCGAAATGCCGTGTTTTCGCATCCAGGTTCCATCAACCAGGCTCCAGAGGGAATGCGCTTTTGATCAAATGGTCAGAGACATTACTTTACGCTTTTCCACAAATTCCGCTCATTCCTCTGGTGATCAACAAGTTCTACAGAGCCAAGGCCAGGATAATCCTGATCGCACCAGAGTGGCCTCGCCAGTGGTGGTATCCGGACCTTCTTCAGTTATCCGAGACCCCACACAGGAGATTACCGTGCTGTCCGGACCTTCTATCCACACTCGGAGGGAAGGTGTTCCACCCCAACCTTCCATCTCTGAGATTGACGGCATGGCTCCTGAGGTCCTCCAGTATGGACATCTAGGTTTGTCTTCAGACTGTATGACCATTCTTAAAGAGTCTAGGAGACCATCCACGAGAAAGTTGTACGCTTTCAAATGGAAGCGGTTCTACATATGGTGCACCAATAATGATTATGTTACCATTCTAGGGCAGGAGCCGGTGATTTTACCATACCTACCAAATCAGGCCTTCAGTTTTCCTCTATAAAGGTTCATTTGGCTACTATTACAGCTTACAGAAAATCTCCCACACAGGTTTCCTTTTTCCAGATACTTTTGGGTAAAGACTTCCTTGAAGGGTTGAAAAAAGTCTATCCACTGATTAGATCCCCGTTCCCTCCATGGGAACTTAATGTTGTCCTCTCTAAGTTGATGGGTTCCCCTTTCGAACCCATTCATAAAGCGATCCTGCAACATGTCATGGAAGACCACTTTCTTAGTGGCCATTACCTCTGCTCGCAGAGTGAGCGAGATTCAAGCTCTGTGTTGTAAAGAACCTCATCTCATTTTCCATGCAAACAGGGTAGTCCTTGGAACTCATCCTAGTTTTTTACCTAAGGTGGTCTCTGATTTTCATATTAACCAATCTATCTCCCGTCCTATCTTTTTTCCGAACCCTTCAAGTCCTCCTGAGAGGGCTTTACATTCTCTAGGCCTCTAAAGGGTTCTCAAATTCTATCTAGACAAAACCAAGAGTTTAAGAAAACCAGACCGTCTGTTTGTGAACTATGGTTCCATACGTACTGGTTTCTCATCTTCCAAGCAGTCCATCTCTAGATGGATAGTCTCATGCATTACTTTGTCTTACCAGCTGGCTAATAAAAAACTCCCTGGTGAGCCAAAGTCTAATTCCTCCAGGGGAAAAGCCTCTACTACGGCCCTCCTCAAGAATGTACTGATTGCAGAAATCTGTAAAGCTGCCACATGGCGATCAGTACACACATTTACTCGCCACTATTGTTTAGACTCTGACACTCAGGCAGATGCTCAGTTTGGGCTAGCCTCTTTAAGGAATCTGTTTGAATAATTTATCCTTAGTGTTTTTTCTGTGACTATACTGGTGTTCGTCCGCAGGATTGTGGGGATGGGCTTGCTATTCTATTCAGTGCTAATGACTATTGATGAGTATCCCCTGGAAGAGAAGGATAAGTTACTTACCTGTAATCCTAGTTCTCTCTTCCAGGGGTATACTCATCAAAGTCATAAGCAACCCACGCACCTTCCCGGACGAATACTTTCGTTATAGTAGCACTTTCTTTCTTCATGATTCCTACAGATTAGTACACCGTAAAAAAGATCCGACCAAACTGTCACCTGTGGGGCATGATGGGAGCAGGGAGGTCTTGGAGGTCTTAAAGGCACGGTGACAGTTTTATTACTGTTGTGTTTTTTCTATATGCAGCCTATGGGCTAATTGCCTGCTATTACTTGCCTTTGTCTTTGAAAATAAAGGGCTATGTTAACACACTAAAGGAGTGCATGTTCTATTTACAGAAATGCTATATAGACACAAGTGCTTATGGCTCCAAAGCATATGTGCTACCCCCCCAACCTTAGTGGTTTGTACAGCGTCCCTTTTTGTTTATTTTAAATGAAAAATCCAATGCAGTTTTGGTATCTTAGCGCATATATATAGCCTAATCCCAACATGATGCGTGAATGGGCAGAGAGTAACCTAGACTCCTCCAAACGACTTGTGTTAATCTTGAGACCCTCGCGGGTATGTAGTGCGCTTTATAAGTGACATGATTGATTGATTGATTGATTGAAGTATGCAGATATTGACCGTGCTGAGCTGCTTAAAGAGATTGATACAATTAATGAAGAGATTGAAACTATGGGGCAATCAGAAGAAACAACTAAATTACGCCAGGAAATGTTAGCAAGATTAAGAAAGGAAGAAGAGAAAATCAAAGAACGCAAAACATTCAAGTTTCAACAAGACAAACTCGACTACGAGTCAGGCCAAGTATTCACGTTCGCTAAGAAATATGAGACACTGCGGATATCCAACTTCAAGGCGAGAGAATTACAAACCGCGAGTACCTCAGGCAGCAGGGGGAGGGAAGATAATTCATCTACCTCAGACCTTAGCTCAGCAGTGGAGAGCGAGACGGAATCAGACCTAAGAGGCGCACGGGGCAGACCACCACCACAAAAACTGTCGCTGGGTGAAGAAATTGATTTTTTATGCCAAGACAGAAGGCAAACCCTTCGCCCACGAGCGCAAAAAAATACCACGGTACAAACAACAACGGGAAACGCCGCGAGAGGAGGAAAGCGAGGAAGAGGCGTAACAAATATAAACAGATCAACAACAGGCAGATGGAAGCAGAACTAGACAACACACAACCAAAAACCATCATGAATCTGGCTAAAATTGATTTGTCAAAAACTGAGGAAGGTATATTGAGCCTGGGTTTATCCTTTTGTCCCGAAAATAATTTTGATTATGCTAACACGAGAATGGACATCTACAAAAGTGTGAGAAAGTTGAAGCTTAAGAAATATCACTTACTTACAAAAAAACAAAATAAAACCAATTCAGTGGCAACAACAGCAGATCAAACATCATTATTGAACCTCTCTATGTCAGACATACCTCTGTTACATGATCTCCAAGAACTAATACAGGAAGATCAATCTGCAGGTACTTCAGGGGCAGAATCCGAACCGACACGGAGAGATATCACGATCAATGTCCATGATAGCGAGAATACCAAGACCAACATTGGACATACATCGTTTGGACCAAAGTCGACATTTAATCCGATTTCCCCACAGGATGCAATTGATATATTCAGTGAACAGGTGACATCCCAAGTGAAAAAACGTAATCACAAAGTCTGCAACACAAAACAGAAGTATAATAGAAGAAACCATCAATACTTCATGTTAATGAAAAAATTGCAAACCAACAAAAGCATTGCGATACACAACTCTGACAAGGGGGGAAATATCGTGATATGGGCCAAGGATGAGTACATGAAGGAGGCATATCTTCAGTTGAATGACAGAGTGTTATGTTAAAAGCAACGCCGTGAATTTAAAAATCATATACAATGACTTTTATAGAAAACTGATGGCCTGGAAAATTGCAGGCCTTCTGAATGTGCAGGAATACAAATTTCTAAAAAATGAGACACCAACAGTACCCACAATATATTTCATCCCCAAAGTGCATGAAAATCCTCTGAAACCACCTGAACGACCTATTATATCGGCCAGAGATAGCCTGCTAGAACATGCATCACATAATGTTGACCATTTTTTTACAGGAGCATGTGCAGGCACTACCCTCCTACGTAAGAGACACGGGGGACTTTTTGCGAAAACTAAACAATTTTCAATGGGATGAAACTTACGTTTTAATGGCACTTGATGTGAGTTCCCTGTACACCAGCATTAACCACAGTGATGGGGTAAAGGCATTGGAACACTATTTGAACAGAAAGCCAGTACAAATGCACAACATAACAAAATGTTGATTGAGATGGTCAAGTTTTGTTTAAATAACAACGTGTTCATGTTTAACAATACCCTATACCAGCAAACACGCGGAGTAGCCATGGGAGCCAGCTTCTCCCCCAGCTATGCTTGTCTCCACATGGGCTGGTGGGAGGAGCTGGTTCTGGGTACTGTACACAAGGAGTTTGTTGTTAACAATGTCAAATTATGGCTTAGATTTATTGACGATCTCTTTATAGTCTGGCAGGGCTCTAAAGAAACAGCAACAGAATTTGTCAATATGATCAACAATAATGCCATTAACCTGCACTTCACCGCCACCATAAGTCAAGAATCTGTTAACTTTCTAGACACTCAGGTGTTTGTGTCTAACAACAGGTTAGAAACTAGTTTGTACCGCAAGGAGACTGCTGGCAATTCCATTCTTCATGCCAGCAGTGCTCATCCGAGGCACCTGGTAGAAAGTATACCTTACAGCGAGATGCTGAGGCTCAGGAGTATTAACAGCAGAAAGGAGGACCTTGAGCAGGCACAACAAGCCAGCAAGCAAAGATTCAGGGAACGAGGCTATACAATCAAAACCATAAACAAAGCCATTGTGAACTCCATGAGGGTAGATAGAGCAGATCTACTCCGGGATAAACGTATCGGTCATACAACAGATTCCAACCAGGCCAATGACACAGCAAACCCTACAACAGACAATGCATTTAGAATCATTATCGGATATAGCAAGCAGGAACAGAGTATAAGGGCTATTATCAAACAAAATTGGCCATTAATACTCAGTGACCCGGTGATAGGACATCTGTTACCAAATAGGGTTTCTTTTACTCATAGTAGGGGACCCTCTATGAGGGATAGCTTGGTGAAAAGCCCTGAAATAATGGAAAGCATAAACTGGCTCGCTACCCATAGGGGGTTTTACAAAGGTAAAACATGTAAACCCTGCCAACATGGGGTAAACAAAAACACTTACCGAACCCCTTTTGGTGATGGGGAGTACAAGATCAGGAAGGATATGACATGTAAAACTGATCATGTCATTTATGTCCTCCAATGTCCCTGCAATCTGCAGTATGTTGGAAGCACAAAACTCCAGGCACACAAACGGGTGCTCCAACATCTAAGAGCCATTCAGAACCAAGACAACACTTACCCGGTCGCTAGACATTTCAAAGACAAACATGGATCTAAGACAGAGGGGTTAAAGTATTTTTTGATTGATGCGGTGCCACCAAGTAGGAGAGGTGGAAACAGGGAGGCAAAACTGAGGAAACTAGAGACTCGTTACATCTTGGAATTAGATTCCAGAAGCCCAGGGGGTCTGAATACATCAGAAGACCTCTACACATGTTTACATTAAAGTTCAACGGTTGATATATTGAAATCAAGTATCACACCAAATATAATCAGCAACCCCATTGTCGGGACATTACAAATCATTTATTAATCTCAAGATTAGCATCACTGACCAAGTAAAAGTAGAAATAGGCAATGGTATTTACACCATGTACCACAATCGAAGCTTCCTTAACCAGTTGATTTCAACTTATCACAAAAATATCGGTCATGGTGAAGACAAAATCTGTAAAGAGAAATTTTAACCATGAAATGATTTACACACTGGTTTTAAGTTTCATTTTAGCACCATAGCACTTAGCACTTTAAGGTTATGAGAGGCAATACATGAGGGTGCAACAATGCAGAATAGGTCGCAACAGGCCAATTAAGAAAAACAAGAAAATAGTAATTATATAAATATATACAGAAAGGTAGCCCCAAAATTGAATGCCCCATATTCAACCTCATCACTTTATGTTTACACTTGGATAAAAACGCGGCAGGAGACCAACATTTTATTCGGTCTGGGTTTTAGATGATATAATTTCAGCAAAAGACATTGATGATATTTTACATGGATTTTATACTGTATTTGGACAGATATTTATATTTATGTTGATTTTAACATTTATATTTACAAATATATTTATATTATTCATGTTGATTTTATACATAACATTTAAATGTATATGATATTAATATAATCAGTGTTATGCTATTCACACTTTATCCGTAGTGTGTTGAAAATCTTCTCACCCATTGACGAATAGGACCTTGTCAGCCAAATTTGTTTGTACAAGAAATGATATAATCAATGGGGATCATAAATTGAAGAATTGTCACTGTAGTAATTTTTCGTGTTGTCCCCACTAAAAAATGCAATATGTATTTCAATAATATTGCTTTTACACAAAAAAAGACCGATAAGCTAATACATGTTATGTTGTCTATGTCTATGCTTATGTTTTTTGTACGCTTTTTGAAAGTTTTCACCATGCACTAGTCACTTTAAAAGCGTCACTTCCTGACGTAGCGGTCGTCATGTGAACAAGGCTCGTTGGAGCCGAAACGCGTAATGGCTGTCAAAGAATAAACCAAAGGAATTTGAGCACACATACTGTGGTCTGTGCCCGTTTATTTGCGAACAGGAAACTGCAGCAGTAACGGAATCCGATATATATATATATATATATATATGAGCCTTAGTGTACAAAATGGATAGCATGTACGTGCTGTTGTGACTGTGCTTTGTTTTTAAATAGAGGACTTTTGGACACGGGCTCTCAAAAGCGCAGATGATTTCATTGCTAAAGACTCTAGCTTCACTGGATGGTTATGTGACATTTATGTTCAGCATGGCATTGAAGTGACTCATTTCGGCAAACTGCGATCAATGTGGGATGCCATTTTTAATTTATTTTAATTGGTTATCTACACATATTACCAAATGTGGGATTGTACATATTTGCAATGGGGCGATTTTATTGCGCTTTTGAAGTTGAGTATTTTGTCTGTGTCTAGCCTTTCTTAAGTATATATTGGCATTCTCAACATGGCGTCCCTCAGATTGATAAAGGCAGGCTTCCTGCCGAAATGCGTCTCTCGCCTGTGCGAAGCTGTGGAGACCCATGGCAATAATATATATATATATATATATATATATATATATATATATATCCTCCAAAAAGCACTCTCCGAACCTCCACACTGGCGAACAGAGAGACACAGACCCGGAAAATGGTGGCAGGCAAGTTGTTTATTCTCCTCTCACTTTGTATATATATATATATATATATATATATATATATATATACATACACCTTCTGCATGGTTACCCCCACTTCGTACCTGGTGCTAAGCTGTTTTTGACTAGTCTGACTGGGATCCTGCTAATCAGGACCCCAGTCTATCTGCTTTCTCCCTTAAATTGTTATGTTCAGTACTTGGGTACATCCCAGATTGGACCCCGGGGTACCCTTATCAGGCTCTCAGTGCTCTCGGTACCAGTCTTCTAGACCCGGACAGCACCGACCAGAGACCCGATTCTGCCGACCAGAGACCCGATTCTGCCCTCCTGCTGCTGAGCCAAGCTCGAGCAGTGGAAGGCAGAACAATAGGTATCCTGTCACAGGGAGGTGTGACCACCTCCTAGACAGGATTTAGTGTATTGGGGCTGGGTGGGTGCGCTTGCCAGCGCCACTCAGTCTGCATGAGGGGCACATTTGGTGTCCCCATGCATAGTCCAGTTCAAACCAGCTCTGGGAGCCGTTGGCTCCCGCTCTGGCGCACATCTGGACAAAGGACATGGGAGTAACCTCCCCCTGTCCAAACCCTCCCCTGGGAGGGTCCCCTGAATCGTCCCAACCCTTTCCCTAGGGTACTTAAGGGCTTACCTGGGTGTAGGTCCCTAGATTCTTCGTGGGACAAGTTTCAATTCAGAAACCACTTTTACCCTCTGGGCACTCTGGACTTCACTGGACTTCCTTTGGGCTCAACTTCGTCCCCCTTTCAGTCTGCTGCATCGTCTGTGCCTGTGCACCGTACAGGAACCTTCCAAGGCCTGTGGGCATCCAAGTCAACTGAAGGAATCTCCCTTGAAGTGAAGGAGTCACTTCCCTGCATTCGCAGGCACTGCAACTAAGCTGACCGGTCTGCTGATCCTGAGCTACTACGGACTCCGAAAGGTTCTGCAACACAGGTGTTGGTTCTCCACACCTCTCGAGGCCTGCCCTGCCCTCTCACCAAGTTTGAGGCCAGTATTCCTCGTGGGAGCCGCAGGAACCGAACCCCTGTGCACTGCGTCAACTTGCAGTTGCAAAGGCTTGTTGACTTCCTTCCACCAAGATCTTCGGGCTCCAAGTAGCCCCAACCTCAAGCATCTCCTGTGACCAGAATCTTCGTCCACACCTCATTGCTTGCACCGTGGTCTGCATCTTTTGTTGAGCTGCTCGAGGTCCTCTTGCAACTTCGGTGCTTCCGGCCTGTGGGTCCTGTTGAGGGTCACCTTTGTTTCTTTTGGGCTCCCCTTATTGCTCGGGCCTGCCTTGACTCCCCTGCTTGTGGTGAGTCCCCTGGACCTTGCTGGTCCCGACATTGCACCTTCTTCGACTTCTACATTGTTTGTAGTTGCCAAGGCTTGTTGGTGCTCCCGCCGGACACCAGCCCCTCAGCTCTCGACATCCAACGTGGGACAGCTCGTGCATGGCTCCTGGTCTTCCTCAGCGTCGCCTGGTCCTCAAAGCTGCAGAGTCGAGGTCACGTCAACTCTCCTGCAACACCAGACATCGGTGGGCATTCGTCTTCCAGATCTCCTGGTCACTCCTGAGTGACATAGACTCTGTCCCCTCTGCTTGCAGGTACTTCTCATCCCAAATCCACCTTCGGATTCCAACGGACACTTTCTCCTTCTCCAGCAGCTGCACTTTCCTAAAGTCCGCCATTGGGTTCAACTGCGGTTTCCGACACCACTTGACACCTATGCACCCAGCTTCCCTGGTATAGGTAACGTGGGTACTAGGGTATCCACGGGTGGGGTGGCTCTCCAACCTTCTGTCTTCCACTGGGTTTCTTCAGGGTCCACTGAGAAGGGTCCTTAATCTTTAAAATTCCAACCACAACTTACATGTTGATTTGAATGGAGAACACGGTCATGTTCCCACACTGAAGACACTGCATGCCCGGTGGTTGTTCTAGTGGGGTGATGGCGCTCTAAAGCAGAACCAAATATTATAGGGTGAACATAGGCGTAAGTGCGGTGCAAAAGGGTAGGGAGAACCACCCCTCTCCCTAGATTGTGGTAAAGCACAGACAAAGAACTCTACGGTCCCCTGCACATGCTAGTGGTGCACAGAATTAAGTTAGTACAGTAATGAGTGTAGGAAAGAAAGAAACACTGTTCATCCACTGCTGTGTGGTTCCAAGATTTTTTGTCCTTGTTGTGCGTTCCTTGGTACAGAGTCTTAGCCTAGCCAACACGTGTTTCGTCGCTACCATGAAGTACACAGCGACTTCTTCAGGGCTAAGAAATATATAAGATACACAATTGTATCAAAGTGGGTATAAGACAATTAACGCCATTGGCAGACACCCATTGTGACATGTAAAATAAGAGAAAAGCAGCACGGTACACATGATTTCTTAACACATGTGGAAATCCAAGTTGTTATAAACATAATGTCTAACGCGTCAAAGCTTTTTATATAAAAAGATTCTTTATCAAATGAGGAACCAAACTGTGTTTGGAAAGCACTAGTGAAATTGTGTGACTTACCATTGTGACAGCATTAATGTGGTTGTATGGTATTGTGACAAACTAAACAGTCATTAATGCCCTGCGGCATGGTAACTTTCATTACTTCAAATGGTGACTTGTGCATGGTGCAAGTGTGAATCTGTGGGCCTATCCCCCCCTTTAATGTTGCCAGTCCAAAGTCCATGCAAGTATTGAAAGAAAAAAGGGATAGAGTTACCTAAATTCCTTTGATTACGGTCCTATAGGAAAGCAGGGAAAAGGGTTGAATCAGAGAGATTAGTACTCCAGAATACAACCATGACATGAAAACACATAATGCGTCGATGGATAGTAATAAAACCAACCTTATTGTCCGTTGTACTTCCGTCCCGAAGGTAAATAGTAGTAGATGGTCTCAAGGGTACCAGGGACCAGAATTCCATTTAATTAAAGTTTCCTCGTGAAGCAGATCTACAGCGATAAGGCGCAAAGTAATATTCAAAGGTCGTATTATGGCAGGGAAACTAGGGCTCAAAAAACGTTTTAACATAATAATGTTAATTGCACATACCTATATTCTGTGATGCAGATGAGTATACAGAATATGCAGCTACTAATTATTGTGAGACCCTATTCGTAGGGTTATGGCTGTCAGCCAGCTTAAATTGTGTTGCCGCTGGTCAGCCGATCCTAGAGTGGAATCGAGAAACTCCTATGTGGGGAGTACTCCATAGCAATGAGCGGCTTGAACCACCCAACCGAAAAGGAGGTTGTGGCCATGAGTGTTCGGCCCTCAAAGGAATCTCTTACCAGTGAAGCAGCTGGTGAAGTCTCCCGTGTGTGAGAGGGACGGCGTTCACCGGCTGAATGATCTCTTCTCCTTAAGTAGGAAAAATAGACCAAATAGAGTGAGGACAAATGATTAAATTGGTGCTCTGTTAATTGGAGGCTGTAATGAAGGTGGCGCGTCTGCCATCTTGGACTGCCCACTTGGCCTATGTTTGTCCAAGCAGACCTAGACACGATTGCCCATTAACCGAAGTATTCGTAGTCTTTAGTGGTGGGTGATTATTACGTTTGGTGCATTCTATTAAGGCACCTACGGTAACCTATCGTATTTCTCAGTAGAGAAAGGTATTCTCCATCTGTGCGTGTCAAGGTGCTATTACTCGATCGGGTGGCGGCCATATTGAGCGTGTGTTTCATTGTCACTCTGAATAGAGTGAACAGTTATAGAAGCTAGTTCCCTGAGTGATTATAAGGAATAGATGAAAATCAACTTGATCGCTTTGGACTGTATGGTCTATTAATGAACCAATTTGTTCCAAGATGTTGTGAAAGATAATTATTACGTAAAAGCCGGTCATCCATAATATAAGTATAACTATATGGGGAGAGAACAAAAACTAGGAGTATCAAATCCTAAACTAGTGGCAACATTAAGAGACAGTCGCACCCGACTTATAGCCATGTTCAAGAAAAATGTTGCATTGTGTTCCAAACTAAAGTTTAGTTTGGAACACAATGCAAAATTTTTCAACTTAATGTTGACCGTGTTGCTTTTCTCTTATTTTACATGTCACAATGGGTGTCTGCCAATGGCGTTAATTGTCTTATACCCACTTTGATACAATTGTGTATCTTATATATTTCTTATTCCTGAAGAAGTCGCTGTGTACTTCATGGTAGCGACGAAACATGTGTTGGCTAGGCTAAGACTCTGTACCAAGGAACGCACACCAAGGACAATAAATCCTGGAACCACACAGAGCAGTGGATGAACAGTGTTTCTTTCTTTCCTACACTCATTACTGTACTAACTTAAATCTATGTACCACTATCGTGTGCAGGGGACCTTGGAGTGTTCCCACACTGCACACGCTCTCCGTGGGGTCTACTCACCTTGGGTGGTTCCTTAGGTCCACAGCACTTCTATGTCGTCTTGACCCGAGTTGTGGTTCTTATACCACTTTCTTAGTATATTGTTTGGTCCTCCCTGGGGTCCACTGTGTATTTTGTGTTATTTACGTAATTTCTATGCAAAGTATTGTGTGCATTGTGCATATCTCCGTGTAGGAGATATATAATGAACACATATTTTTATAAATACCTTGTGTGGTCCTTTTTCACTTAATGTATACATATAAGATTGTATACATATAAGATTGCATTCTGGTAAAACAAGCTGCTTTACACTCCTTCTAGACTAAGCCTGAAGGCTGCTCTCCACAGCTACCACTTAGAGAGCTTTCGAAGGTTGTCTAACACCTCTTAAATCACCATAAGGGTTGTCTGGACTGGTGCAGGGTGCCCACTTACATTAGTGAACATCATATACCAGATATATATATATATATATATATATATATATCTATAGCTATATAGCGGCCAGGGAGGATGGGCTTAACATCATACTCCAATGGGAGTGGACTGCTAAGGATTTAATCAGGCCCCCAGGTGCAACAACATTGCTGAGGTGGAACAGGCACTGAAGAAAGCCGTCCGGCTGAAACGCGTCTGCCCAGTGTTTCACGGATGCAGCAAGTCTACGCCATGCGCTGATGTATTGGTAATAAAGTTCCTTCTTTATCACCGAGCAAGTGTCGGCCCCCTTCATGTGGAGAGTGGGATTGGATTCCATGTTGTACCGGTTAGCAAGCACCGGTTCCCGGCACGCCCTCTCGGTCTGGAGCAACGCGTCTGGCTTGTACTTTGTGGCTTTTGTATGGTGAATACAGCGCGTCACCCCCCCAGCGGGATTAGACATCCACTGAGATAATACTGCCGTTGGGGAGAGAGGTAGCAGTATCATACTGCGAAAAGGTGATATAAGCAGAGACTTACCATCCATGTCTCCCGCCTAGGCTCCCGTGTGGGCGTGATGACCGTAGCCAGTATAACTGGGACACCACAAGGTGTACGAGTGTCAAATTACTAAATTTGCACGCGCAGCGGGAGGCACAAAACCCGGCACGGACAGCATTTGGGAGCAGCGCAGCCAGCGGCCAGGGAGGATGGGCTTAACATCATACTCCAATGGGAGTGGACTGCTAAGGATTTAATCAGGCCCCCAGGTGCAACATCATTGCTGAGGTGGAACAGGCACTGAAGAAAGCCGTCAGGCTGAAACGCGTCTGCCCAGCATTTCACGGATGCAGCAAGTCTACGCCATGCGCTGATGTATTGGTAATAAAGTTCCTTCTCTATCACCGAGCAAGTGTCGGCCCCCTTCATGTGGAGAGTGGGATTGGATTCCATATATATATATATATATATATATATATATATATATATATATATATATTCACTGAAAAAACCATAGGTTTCAGGCACGTTATAGTTAGAAATTAGCATTTAAAAAACCTTACAAATTCACTGAAAAAACCATAGGTTTTAGGGACAGTTATAGTTAGTTGGACATTGCACTCGTACAAAACTCGTGGAAATTCCCCCGTTATAGTTAGTTCAGCTAACTATAACTCGCGCTCCAGCAATGCACTGCTGATGACGTCACATATTACATCACTCATGACATGGTCAGTGACATCACTGATGACATCACTGATGACATCTCAAATGACATCACTGATGACATCACTCATGACATCATCCACGTGATAATCTGATGCACCTCCTCACACCCTAATATAACCTTTGATACACCCACTCTAAATTACAGACTGCCATTCGCAAAACCATAGACACTCCAACAACTACATACCCACTCATTGATTCTTAGGTCTACACACACATCCACTTACTCACCTGTACAGTCACTCATACTTACGGTCACTCAGTACAGGACTATCATATGCACTCATACTCCTATATAGACACTCAAACACCGCCACTCATCCATAGAGGTACTCACACACCTAGTCAGTCATGCAAATAATTAAACACACTGCCATTTACTCACCTATACAGTTATCCACACACCAGCTCACTTACTCATACAAATACTAGCACATTCTTACGCTCTTATACAATCACTGATACAAGCACACACTCATCCATACAGTCACTCTGTCAATCACACACTCTCGCTTATAGCTATTTATATACTCCAACACACATATATACTGCCTTTCACATATGTAGTTACTCACACATGTACCACTGGGACATACATTCACTCACTAACACACTCTTACACACACTTACCCACCCATACAGTCTATCACAGATGCACTCTTGAAACCATCCACCCAGTGAATCACCCACTCACACATCTATGCACAGTCGCACACACCCCACCCACACAAACACTCAGGCACCCATACAGATACTCAGACAACCAATCAATAACTCATATAGACACTCATGTAGCTATTCACAAACCCATGCAGCCACTTACACAGCAACAGACAGACGGATACAGACATTCACCCAGTTTAGTCACTAACCCATGCATTCAGTAAGATACGTTTAATCACTCACTTATAGAGTTAGTCACGCACCTACTAAATCATCCATACAGACACTTATACACCCACTCATTCTTCAATACGCCTTTCCCTATATATATTAAAAATATTTAAACTTTACAGAAACAGTCACTGGATGATGTCATCAGTGATGTCATTTGAGATGTCATCAGTGATGTCATCAGTGATGTCACTGACCATGTCATGAGTGATGTAATATGTGAGTCATCAGCAGTGCATTGCGGGGGCGCGAGTTATAGTTAGCTGATCTAACTATAACGGGGGAATTTCACGGGTTTTGTTCGAGTGCAATGTCCAACTAACTATAACTGTCCCTAAAACCTATGGTTTTTTCAGTGAATTTGTAAGGTTTTTAAATGCTAATTTCTAACTATAACGTGCCTGAAACCTATGGTTTTTTCAGTGAATTTCAAAGGTTTTTAAATGCTAATTCCTAACTATAACATGTCTGAAACCTATGGTTTTTTTCAGTGAATTTCAAAGGTTTTGTAAATGACAATTTTTAAATGTATTAATTGTTATATTTATTTTTTTGATACTGATTTACTACATTTTTTTAAACTTTATTTTTACATATTTTATTTTTTAAATTACATTGTAATTACATTATACATTACATTACAAAAAATATACTTTCTCAGAATGAATTACTTTAGTTTAAATACTTTGCAAATAGGCAATAGACTTTTAAGTACAGTAGTTACAGTTGTTGCAATGGGCAACACAATTTCAAACACAATGCAACATTGAGCTCAATGTGAATTTCTAGTTAAATGCAATTAGTTACTTTATGGATTACTTTTCTAACCACAGGACTGGATCCTAGATTCAGTCCTGGGACATCTCCTGTAAACAGTTGAGTAAAAGCGTTTTGGTTACAGTAGTGATTTTTAAGGAATATTATTGTATTTTAAAAGTTGACACTTAGAAACTTTTTCACATAGAATCACCAATGTTATCCTATGGGAGGAAATTCACTTAGCAGGTAAGTAGTGTTATCGTTACTTTTTCTTACTCAGTGGTGGATCCTGGATCCAGCACTGGTGCATCTCCTGTAAACAGTTGAAAGAATGCGTTTAAGTCATACAGGCGATTTTTAAGGAATATTTGTAGTTTGTGAAAATCGACACTTTGAAACTTTTCTGCTGAAAACCAGACAATGGATTCCTATGGAAGGAAATACAAGTTACTGGTAAGTACGGTTAAAATTACTTTTCAGGATCAGTACTGGGCTCAAAGATGCAGCACTGAGGTCTCTCCTGATAACAGGTGAGTAAATCGGAATTCGTAGTTCGGCTGATTTTAGAGGAATATTTGCACAATGGTGAAAGAAGGGGTGGGGCCTGAAGTGAACATGTCTGCAAACACGCCCTGTGGCGCGTTTTAAGTTGGAGAATTAATTCCTCCTCAATCCCGAGGGTCCCTAGGGGCCAACTGGCCCACCAGATACCTCCAGTATGCGCCAGAGAGCTGCGTTGCAGAGAGGTGTTCAGAGGCCACGCCCCTTTTTACAACACTCTGCAACGAGGCTCCGTGGCGCTTACTGGAGGTACCTGGTGGGCTAGTTGGCCCCCAGGGACCCTCAGGATTGAAGAGGATTTAATTCCCCATCTTAAAACGCGCCACGGGCCTGTTTGCACACATGTCACCTGAAGCCACGCCCCCTCCTTCACCACTATGTAAACGCGCCCGTGGCGCGTTTTAAGTTGGGGGATTAAATCCCCTTGAATCCTGAGGGTCCCCGGAGTCCAACTAGCCCACCATATACCTCCAAAGCGCCACAGAGCTGCGTTGCAGAGAGGTGTAAAAGGGCGTGGCCTCTGTACACCTCTCTGCAACGCAGCCTCTGGCGCATACCGGAGGTTCCTGGTGGGCTAGTTGGCCCCCAGGGACCCCCAGTATTCAAGGGAATTACTTCCCTTCTTAAAACGCGCCAGGGGCGCGCTTGCAGACTGCTGCAGGGAGGGGCGGGGCCTCCGGCACGGTGCCGGTCTTTTTTTTTTTCTGCCCAGGGGTCCTTGTGGGACCCCTGAGCAGACCTAGGGGTCAAGGTGTTTCTACCCTGCCCCCTTTTTGCGTTTTGCGCACTTGTTTTACTGCTTTCTTGTTCCTCGGTTCTACCGAGGAACAAGATGGCTGCCAACACTTCCTGGTTTGGAGTGTTGACAGCCAATTAGCATGCAGCTCGTGGTCGGGAGGGTGCGCGGATCCACCGCGGCCATAGATATCGAAACTTTTATTTTGGATTTTTCAGTAACTACTGAACGGATTTACACCATTTTTAAAAAGGGTGCTTTCTGAACCAAGCACTACCTTTTTGCCAAATTTGGTGTAAATCCGTTCAGCAGTTTTTGCTGTAGCCTTGCATAAAGTTTCCTATGGGAAATTGATTTTTTCACTCTTATTTTTTTAATTTCTCCGCAATTACTGAACGGATTTACACCATTTAAAAAAAGGTCGCTTTCTGAACCAAGCGCTACCTTTTTGCCAAATTTGGTGTAATTCCGCTCAGCAGTTCGGGCTGTAGCCGTGGCTAAAATTTCCTATGGGAATTAACATGGAGAAAACACGTTTTGGGACCCCCTTTTTCTCGGCTCCCGCTTGATGAATCACCCCGAAACTTTCAAGACAGGAGCGGACCGGAGCGCCCCACTAGTTTTGAAAAGTTCGCGATGATTCGTCAAACGACACCAAAGTTATTGGGAATAGAATGTTACGGATTTCCTATGGATAATAGGTCCTAACTATAACTATCTACTGGCGACCGCCAGTAGATAATATAAATATATATATATATATATATATATATCTATATCTCTCCAAAAGAAGGTTGCTCCCAAATTGAGGCGCCTCACACTTCGTGAAATTCTACCCTTTTATTAATGGGGCTTCAAGGATTCAGCAGTGTCCTTGCAACAAAATCAGCATGCCTTTCAATCGATCTTCGCCAAACATGTTTCGGGCTCCTTGCGCCCTTGATCACTGGCTGAGGCAACAGGAAAGCAGCAAAAAGTTCACAGCGCACCTGCACCGTTTTAAACTTCTCCGCCCCGGTGGGCGTAAACTATCACGGCATTCTGGTAGATGAAGTTCTACTGGTCATAAAACCCACAGTGGGTGCCATTGTATCCCGTACAGCTGCTGTTTAAAACCATAGTGGATAGCTGCACAGAACACGACAGTAAACCTTGACTGTTCGTGCCCCATCAATCGGTCACGTAGTTCCTTAGCGCCTCATTTCCCCAGCGCTTTGGATCCGCCTTCTAAGCAGCGGGGCGCCTCGCGGCCAGAGCCGACCGCTATACATCCAAAAGAAGGTTGCTCCCAAATTGAGGCGCCTCACACTTCGTGAAATTTATATTCTGTATATGCTTTGGTGTCTAGGATTACAGGTAAGTAACTTATCCTTTTTCTTTTAATAGATGTTGGTCATAATTCCTCCATACAGACATGTGCAGTGCCATAATTCCTCCATACAGGCTTTAGCAGTGGATGTCAAGACCGATCGTGACTGGGAGAGTTAGGTCAATTGGTAATTAAATGTGGAGGGCGTTAGAAGTGTGGTGCCATTCTGGTCAGTTGTTATGGTGTCCGAATTGTTTATAGTAATTTATTCTATCTGGAACAGCCCTCTGTATTTTTTAATAAAATTATATTTACAAATAAAAAACAAAATAGTAGTTAACTATATTGCATTGTATTATTCAGTTAATACTGTTCATGCAGTCTATACCCAAAATGTAGCACTAAACTAAGTAAATCAAATAAAGAAGCTCATAATACCAGAGGACTCTGCTGCAGTTACTACATGTTCTCTATCTCTGTATCTGTACTAATTGCGAACGGTGTGATAATTCTTTTCTGTCCATGTGATTGCTGCTTGTCCGTTTCTTAGATATTTTGTCTGTGCAGGTTGATTAGCTGCGCCATCAAAATTGTCTGTAGCACCCTTCACGTGTCATTGCTGACCACTGCCCTTGTATCTTTTGTCCATCTCCACTGAGCTGCAATTCATTGTCTTTGCTGCTTCTGTTCATTTATGTCATTCTCTTGTCTGTGGCCCTCAACTCCCTTTCTTGTTGACATCCAGCTCCTTCTTCTGTTGTCATAATCACCATATTCCTTTCTTGATGGTACCCTAATCCCTTCTCTCTCTGTGCTTCCCCATTCTCTCTCTTACTTGTCTTTGCTCTACTTCCCTCACTTGTCGTGCCATCCCCTACCACCCTTTTGTTGCATCCACCCTTGTCTGTTTCCTCTTCCTTCCCTCATCTGTGACCTCCTCACTCCATCTGTTATCCGTGCCATCCCCTTCCCTTCCATTGTTAGTGCGGCCACTTTTCGGATCAGTGCACCACTCTTTCCTTTTGTATGCACTGCCACCTTCTCCATTATGTTGGTGCAGCTCCTTTATTCGCTAGTGCAGTTGCTTCACTCACTTGTCGGGACCCTCCCTTTCTTTTCAGTCCTGCAGTCCTCTTCCCATGCCTTTCACAACTGATGCCCCCACCCCTCTTGTCGGTGCCACATCATCGCATCCACCCTGCCTTCATCTCTTGTCCCTCTCACTACTTTGTCAGTGCTCCCTTAAATCTTTCTGGTCAATGCCCCTATGACCTTCCCTTGTTTTTTTTTGTTTAAATTTCTTTATTGGGAATTTTATTTTTCATGGTACATAGATACACATTATTAACAGTACATGAGGACAGGCGTGTGCAGGCAATTGAGCGGTAGCATTGCTCCATAGAACAGCCATCTCAGTAAATATGTAACGTCTCGTGTTATCAACAATGAAACGACATAGAAAGTACACTGCAGGTGGACTAGTATGAGTAATGATAAGGTGCCTGGTGCCTGCATATATGGGTGTCTGTGTGGTGGGGGGTTGATCTGCAGTCCCCCGCACTACCCCCGTAACCCCTGTGATATTGTCCACGAGTGTGTTCCCAATAGAGATACGCTAACGATGTGGGTGTTGGGGGAAAATGTGGAACAAAGAACTGAGGGGGAATGTGGGGAGGAAGGGGAGGACGGGTAGCCTATGGACTGTATCATGGTGGTTGTCTAGTTTGTGGTGGATTCTGATTTACCTGTGGAGGAACTGTGATATCCGCAGTGAGGGGGGAGAGGAGTCCGGGGGTGTATGTCTCCCTCGCGGACCGAAGTGTTAGTCCGATGGGGTCCTAGCATACAGTCAGTCATTCACATCACATGTCTGTTGTGTGTTGGTGTTTGTTTGCGCCATGGGGGACAGGTGTGGAGTCTGGGAGTGGGATTGTGTAGTCACGGGTGAGTCCGCTGGTGCTGTCTCCTGAGCAAATTGGAATAGGAGGTGTGCCCATTCCATGGAGATGGGATGTTTGCGCATCCCTTTCACCTCCTCGTCTCTTAGTGTTTCTTCCTCTGCTGCTCCCCACTTTTTCACGGCGCCTATCCAGGCTGCCTCTGGGGTCCTGTCGGGGCCCTCCAATGCATAGCTATTCCACGTTTCGCTAAAAGCAGAGCCAGAGATGCAAACCTGTACTGCACCTTTTCCGTCTTCCGCCTGCGGAAGACACCTAGGGCGCTCGCCTCCCACGTGGAAATATTTATTAGGTTGACCGTCGCCCTTAGGGTCTGATGTACCCTATCCCAATACTGTTGGATAGTGGGACAGTCCCAAAACATGTGTTTAAAATTTGCCTCTGGTGTTTGGCATCTGGGGCATGCGAACTGTGTATCAGGATAAAAACGGTGGAGTCGGTGAGGTGTTAAGTATGCACGATGTAAAATATTGAATTGGATGTTTTTGAAGCGTGCGTTCCTGGACACCTTTTGGGGTACTCCAGTGCCTTTTCCCATTCTTTGTCATGGAGCACCCGTCCTATTTCGTCCTCCCATTTCTGTCGCAGGGCTTGTAGAGGGATCGTGGTCAGGTCCCGGATCGCTTTGTAGTGCCAGGTGACTAAATGTCTCCCCGCGCCCATACGGAGAATCGTGTGTAGCACCGGGTGTGTCGGTGGTTCGCCCTCAGTGAGACCCCAGCAGTGCCTGGCGCTCTCAACTAAACGTCTATGTACCAGGAATTGCCCCGGGGGAGATCATGGCTTTCTCTCATTTGAGCATACGTTTTCAGCTGTCCATCCTCAAATAGGGACTCGATCTCTGTCACCCCACGCTCAGTCCACACCCTGAGGGTGTTAGCGGTGAAATATTTCTCTCTTGTGGGAATCCTACCAATGGAAGGAGCGGGGAGTAAAGGGGCCGACCCCGTGACAGACGGTGTATGCGCATCATGCATCTGCGGGCAATCGAGATCTGTAGGGGTGTGTACTCGTAGGCTTAGTCCCCGGCATCAGTAGTCTGCTGAGGGCCGGGAGAGGTATCCGGCCGTCATTGGAGAATGTCTCGTCTATGTGGCGCTCTGCTGTCCAATGGGACAGCCACTGAAGCTGGGCTGCTAGGAAATAGGCTTCAAAGGAGGGGGCTCCCAGACCCCCTTGTGTTGTGGGCAAGTAGAGGGTTTGTAAGGCTACCCGGTGTCTACCACCCCCCATATCAGCGCCGTGAGTAGCGTGTCTAGTTCCTGAAAAAAGGAACGGGCGGGATCACCGGGAGATTAGTAAAACAGTAGAGCAGTCTGGGTACCATGACCATCTTCGCGAGGGCTACATGCCCTATGGGGGCCAATGGTAGGGTCTTCCAGAAGGCGACCGCCGAACGTAGCCCGGCCAATGTCTTGCGGTGATTTCCCTCATAGAGGTTCTCCGGGGAATGATACAGTCGCACTCCTAGGTATCTAGGTGCCGCAGCATTCCAACCGAGTGTGTGGGGCCCAATCGTTATCTCCAAAGGGGCTAGGTGGGGGCTCAGTGGAAAGATTGTCGATTTCCCCAATTGACTTTGAGTCCGGAGACCTCTGCAAAGTCACGCAGTGTTGCCCATATTGGTGTGAGATCACTCGTAATGTCCCGCAAGTAGATCAGGAGATCATCGGCATACATCGATACACTGTGTACTGTGTCTGCGATCGGAATACCCCCAGGTCTCGCCCCCTGACGCAGACGAATGGCCAGGGGTTCCACTGCCAAGGCGAAGAGGAGGGGAGACAAGGGGCAACCCTGCCTCGTCCCTCGCTCCACCGGGAGCGGGGTCGAGATGTACCTCCCCACCCTCACCCTAGTCGTGAGGCCTGTATAGAGTAGTCGTGTGTATGCCATCAGGGTCGGGCCGACACGTACCTTGCGTAGGACAGCGAATAGGTATGGCCATAAAAGTGTATCGAAGGCCTTTTCTAGGTCTAGAATTAGGCATGCAGCTCGAGGGAAGTGATCTTTCGCTCTATCCTGGATGTGGAAGAGTCTACGAATATTTTGTGAGACGCTACGCCTGGGGAGAAACCCACTTTGGTCATGGTGGATCAATTGTGGGAGAACTTGGATGTACCGGTCCGCTAAAATTTTTCCCAAGAGTTTACAATCCGCGTTTAGTAGTGTTATGGGCCTGTAGGAGGATGGGAGAGTGGGATCCCTGTGTGGCTTGAGGAATGTTACCAGGGTAGATTCCCAGAGTGATCCAGGAAGTTCCCCTCTTTGCAACGCGTCTTCGTACATGGTCACGAGTCGCGGGGTCAGCTGGGCTGAAAGGGTGGCATAGTATTCGAGGGGAAAGCCATCTATACCCGGTGCCTTACGCCGTGCCAGTGTCCTGATCGCATGGTTTACGTCCGGGGATTTTATCTTTGTCTCCAACGCCTTCCCATCTGCCGACGGGATGTCGGGTAGAGGTAATAAATGGAAGAACTGGGACAGCGCCAGGTTTGATGACTGTGGCGGAGCCCGGTAGACTCCCGTGTAATAGTCGTGGAAAATGTGCAGGATATCTATTTGTGACTGCCTAAGGGCACCCATCGCGTCTATCAATTCTGTGATTGGTTGCAAGTCCACTTCCTGTTTCGCGAGCCAAGCGAGGAGCGTCCCTGCCCTGTTTCCCTCCCGATGTACACGGGCGGCGTACGCCCTGAAGTTGTATTTGCGAAGGTCTCTCATTGTCTCCGCATAAGATGTTTTAGCTATCGCCACTTGCTCCGGGGTAGCCTCCCCTTTATCCCCGCTTTTTGTTAGGTCCGCCAATTTTTCCTCTGCAGCTTGCAGAGATTGCTCAAGTATTTCTCGCACACCTACTATTTGTTGGATACAGTGACCCCTAGCCTCGACCTTAAACGCATCCCATTCGATTGACCTAGATGAGGCTGTGCCTGTATTTAGTGTGAAGTATTCCTGGATGTGGTCTCCATGTGTATGACAGAATACCGGGTCAGTGAGGCACTCCCGCGGTAATTTCCATGTGGGTACCGGGGGGTGGGGTGGCCTCCATCTGAGGGTCACGGTATGCGCGTCATGGTCTGACAATACTCTGCCTAGGTAGTCAGTGTGCTGTATTTGGGGGAGCAGTGTCGTGGAGCAAAGAAATCTATCTAGTCTCACCCTGAGATTGTGCGGGCGGAATAAAAGGAGTACATTTTTAATGTGCGGGTTCTTTCTCGCCAGGCATCCGCTAGTGTCCAATGGGTAACCCACTGTCTGAATAGCTCTGTCTGTTTCAGTGCGGGGATTGAGCCGGAGGGGATGAGATCTATCTAGGGTGTTGTCTAGGGTGCAGTTATAGTCCCCTCCCAATAGCCAGGGCAGTGACGTGTATTGCGCTAACACTCCAGTAAGGCGGATCCAGTATTGGTCCTGCTCCACATTGGGGGCATAGATGCTCCCCACCAGTATTTCCTTACCCTCGAGGAGACCCGCTAATAGGGAGTACCGGCCTTCTTTATCGGTCACTCTAGACTGTTCTCTGAAGGGGTCCCCCGGTCGGATCCAAATCAGGGCACCCCTGGCGAATGCAGAGTATGGTGTGGCACAAATGATACCCCGCCATTTTTTACGTAGGCGAGCCACCTCTGTCGCCGTCAGGTGCGTCTCCTGCAGGAGAGCTATCTGTGCTTGCTGCCTCTTAATGTAGGCGTAGATTGCGTATTGTTTGCTCGCTGTGTGCATACCCCTAACATTCAACGTAATAATTTTCAGGTCCGAGTTAGGGAGCCTGGACGCCATTGTGTCTAGTGCTTGGGTGGTGGTTCTTTTGGTTTAGTGTTCCGTTCGACTCCTGTGACCCCCCTTTGTAGAACACCCACCACTTGTATCCAAACCATATGTCTCTATGGCGTGTGTGCGCTCCCCTGGGGATATTGGGGGTATGTGAAATGGGGGGGGGGGGGGAAATAAGGTGAACCAACGGGAAACAGTCCCAACTTAAAGGACCTAGCACTCGAGGTGATACGTCCAAACTGCACTGCATGTGCGAACTTTAGTTCGTTTCGTGGGGGAGGCGGTCGTCCGCTTCCGTCAGCCGTTGCCACTACAGCTACCCGCTTGTTGACTACGTTTCCGTGGCGCCCTGTTGTATCTATATTAGTCACCGCCGTCTATTGCAGTTCAATGCTGTCTACAATCATCAGGCACAGTATGTTCGGGATCGGTTGTTGAAGCGCCCCTTCAGTGTCAAGCAATATCTATTTGTTTCGGGGTTCGAAAGTCCCGCGGGACATCCCCACAATGTTCGCCGTTCTGAGTCAGGAGCATCAGATCAGAGTGTCTGCTGCTTGGGGGTCACTTTCGGTGGCGTCATGGAGCCATCTCCAGGAGTGTTCGCGTCACTGCCCTCTTCCTCTGAGGTGAATATGTGTGGGCCTCTCTCACCATCTGAGCTGTCCTCCGGGAGCCCCATCTCAGCGACCGCCTGTAGTGCCTTCCGGCGTTCTGCTATAATGTGTTCAAGGTCAGGGGAGTGTTTACTAAAGGAGTCCGAATGGGAGCTCAGCTGTGTGAGTGTGATTTTTTTCTGCTGTCGCCGCTGTCGGCCTGATGGCCGGTTGGGTTGTGACTTTCTGGAATTGTCCAAGTGTGACAGCTGCCGCTCGACCCAGCTACTGGCTTCCGCAGGGTCCGTGAAGAAGTGTGTCTTATCGTCGTGAATGATCTTGAGGCGGGCCGGGAACAGCAGCGCGTACTGGACATTCTTTTGGCGCAGGACGCGTTTGACTGCTAAGAAGGTGGACCTTTGTTGTTGGACTGCCCGTGAATAATCTGGAAATAGCATGACTTGTTTATCCTCCACTCTGAGTGTTCCCTGCTGTCGTGCGGCCCGGAGAATAGCATCTCTATCCTGGTAATGAAGCAATTTCAGGAGAAATGGTCAAGGTGGTGATCCCGGGGGTGGTTTGCGGGCCGGTACCCGGTGTGCCCTTTCTATGGAAAAGAATGGGGTCAGGTCCCCGGCTGGTGTGAATGTCGCGATCCATGTTTTGATGTAACTGAGAGGGTTAGTCCCTTCCACTCCCTCCGGTAAATAAATGATTTGAATGTTGTTTCTGCGGGACCGACCTTCTAAATCATCCGTTTTATTCTCTAGGAACTTCACACGCGATTGTAGATCTTTCAAAATGTCCTGGTGTTGTTGTATTTGCGGTTCCAGAGTGTGTAGCGTTTTCTCTCCTTGCTTAACTTTATCTGCCAGTTTTCTATGGTCGTCCCGGAGCAGGTTAAGGTCAGTGGCCAGTTCTCCGAACCTGTGCTCCATGGTGACTCTCGAGTGTTCAATTGCCGCGAGGACTTTGTCTAATTTATTCGACATGGACTCTGAGTTTGAGGGTTCCTCTCCTAGGCGTGCAGCATGAGGCATCGGGATGGTGTCCCAGGGGTCCCGGGGTCTGCGAGGCGCCCGTCGCACGCGTGCGCCCCATGGTGGTCGTATCTCCCACCGACAATCACCGATAGGTACTCGGGCCGTCCGCCTTCCGTGGAGGTCCAGTAGGTTGCGGTCAGTTGAGGCCTATATGTCGCTGTGTGGTGTCTCCCGCTCTGGGTTCGGTTATGGCTCCTCACAGTTGCCTGGTCGGCGGCGGGCGACGTCCACCAGCCCCCCCGCAACGCGCCCTGCGCAAGCTGGTGGGGACTCGCCGGGGTAGTAGCACCACGAGAGATGGCAGTGAGGGACGTCCTCTGGGGTCGGCGGCCGACTAAGATCCCGCCGCCCGGCGGCGGGGTGCGGGGCCACCCGGTGTGCAGAGTTCGCTGTGCTTTAGTTTAGGCTCCAGTTCCCCAGCGGAGGCAAGGGTCCAGAGCGTCGTTAGAGGTGCCCCGGGTCCCACACACCGACAGCGGTCCCACGCTCCCGCCGCCACCCAGCACACGATAACTCCCTCCAGGCTCCCTCCGGTGTTATCCTTGGGTGATCTTGACGTTGTCCCCCTTTTATGTCAGCCTCGGGTGGTGTCACCGCTGAGACCCCTCTGTCCAGGCCTCCGCTGCGCCGTCGCTTCACCCCGCAGGCCCCGGGCCCCTGTGTAAGCCTGCCCGTCTGGGCGGCGTGTCCGTGGCGTCTCCCCCCGCGCACCTCGAGGCCCGGTGCCGCGCCGGGGGAGGGTATCCTGTGTGTGCGCTCTATGAAGGTGTCGCTGGTAATTTGCTGATTCCCGCCACTACTGTGTGGGTCCCCGGGGAGGGCATCGTGTGTGGGCGCTCCTACGTGGGTAGAATGGGCGATGCGGCAGTTCCCACCACTATTAAACGGGCCCCCGGGGCCCCGCCATGTAGGCCCGCTCGCCCAAGCTGCAGCTCAATGACCCCTCCCCCTGCGCACCTCGAGGCCTGGTGCCGTGCCGGGGAAGGGTAGGGGTGTCGTGCGTGGGCGCTTCTGTGTGGGTATAGCGGGTTACTTGCCGGTTCCCGCCTCCACTGAGTGAGCCTCCCGGGCCCCCTCCGCGTAGGTCCGCCGCCTCTCTGGGATCCAAGCACGCCTCCCCCGCGCACCTCGAGGGCCGGTGCCGTGCCAGGGGAGGGTATTCTGTGTGGGCACGCTGTGGAGGCCCCGCGGTATGCCCTGGCGTCGGCCTGGTGTCCCTCCTGATGGGGCCCCCCTCGCGTGGGATCAGCTGTGTGCGGGGCTCGTGAGCGGTCGAGGCAACGCTCTCACCTGTTCCCTCTTTCAGTTGCTTCATTGGGGTGTCGATGGACTCTCGACAGCCGATCTCCGCAGGCTCCGGATGTCGGCGATCGGCGGGCTCCGTCTCCGGGTTCAGTCCAGACACGGGAGCGCTCAATGTCCCCAGGGCGCCGCCATTTTACCGCCACGGCCGCGATCTCTCCGGAGCTCCCGGCGGTGTCAGGGACATCATCTCAGCCGCCCCCCAGGCTCATCGGGTGTTCCTCGTGAGCGCTGCGGCAGCGGGGGTGTTTGCGGTGGGTTGCAAGTAGATTAGGGCATATTTGTGAAAGTATGTTGCGGGCTGCTGAGCGGAGCGCTAAGGAAGTGCTGCCGCCATCTTGGACGGCTTGGCCACGCCCCTCATGACCTTCCCTTGTTGATGCTGGGCAATCCTTTTTCCCTCATGTGTGCCTCCCCCTCTCCCAGCTCTCCCTGGTCAATGTTGCCCTCTCCTTACCGGCCTTGTAGGTGAAGAAACCTACTTCTCTATCACGTGATCTTCTTTAATATTCATAAACCGTGAATGTTTGGAATCCCGAAAAACTTTTGAAAGTGTAGGGAAACGGCTTCATATAAACTAATAGGTAAAATTCACATTGATGCCAACTGCAGTGTCAAGGACCATTCTTTTAAGACTTCGGTGGCCTTGTGGAAGAGCAGCAATATGCCTCTGAATAACCTTTGCCGGCATATCAGAGGATCATAGAAGCTTAGATAGGAGCATATCTATTCCATTGGCCCTTTTGCAGCACTGACACTTATGCTAGAGAACCAAGCAACTCTAGAAGGCCTTAGATCGCAGCCCTCTAATGACTTACATTTCCCCCTCAAAACCTTACATGGGTGGCGATAAAACACATTTGTTTCCTCAATAAAACTGCCCCGAAAACTAAATCAATTGGACTACTAAAGTCCCTGATATGTAAATTGCTGACAGAAAAAGTGCTTCTCCCCTGACCAAGAACAATGTGGGGAGAAAGGAGCTTAATACCACTCTTGCCTGAGAATAAAGGTTCAAAATATTTTAAAGAGTAAAAGAGTTCGAGTGAAGCATACAGTATGCCACCACTAAACGTTTTATTTAATAATTAAAGATGAAGAGGCAGAGCCATCTGATTGTGAAATCTTACCACTGCGCCAGAAAAAAGAAATCAGACCGTATCACTGTGCAACATGCTAGGATTGTAGTAGTACAAAGGCAGCGTTAAAGTGACACTGCAGTTGTTCTCCATGCTAGGCTAAACTGTTTGGATGTTAGTTTGTCACTTTAAAAATCGGGAAAGGAAGGACTGTTTAAGAGCAACAAAGCTGATGTGTAGTTTTAAAACCCATTAAGTTTATGATGGGTTTTGATATTTTCTATACTTTGTTTTTAAATGATTAAAAACGTAAAGCAATTTGTTCTTGTACATAGGCGTTATTTTTGTTGCCTTTTGGATAGTTTTTTCCTCTCTGTTTATAAAAGTGTTCCTGGATCCTGCCCATGGGCGGCAACATTCAATGTGCATGAGTTTAATGAAGATACTCTTGACATAGAACCGTTACAGGTAAGCGCCCTTCCACTGAATCCCACAAGTGCTTATGGCTCCAAAGCATATGTGCTCCCTCCCTCCCTCCCCAAACCTTAGTTGTTTGTACAGCATCCCTCTGTTTTTAGGTCGAGGACAGGCAACGCACACACACTGTCTGCAAGACCTGCTGTAATCACTATACGGAGTGTAATCCCGCCTGCTGCTTGCCATTGATTAACTCCTATGTCGCTCTTATTTACTGGCTTCTTATTGGTTGGTGCTCCCGAAAAATCACTTCAGTTTTTAGGCCAAGAGCACTGGTCCGGTGCAGTTTTCTTACACTGTAGGTGTTTGTGTTCCTTTGGAGCCTACCTATTTATTACCATGGCTCCCGCTTCATGGGCCACCACGCGCATAGGTTTTATGTTCACGGGTGCCGCGCTTTGTTTCAGCACAGTGCCCGCTTTCAGTTTAGAAAAACAGCAGCCATGTTGTATTTATAAACATCACGTGCTTCCGAGCCAGGGCTCCCGATGCCTGCCAAGCCGAACACATGGAAGAAGCATTTTTATTAGCTCAGCACTGGTTTTGGTTGTACCTGTTTCCAGAACAGAGAAATGCCTTCCTGCTCAGATTTAACTTTAAATAAAGGTGGCACTGCTCCTGCAAGCACATGAACGCTCCAGCGGCACGTGAGAGAAAGAGAGGGTGAGGAGGATACAGGGCGAGACGCTGCATACTTCAGCCACACTTTATCTTGAAATATGGCGGCCGCACCTTTCTCTTGTTCTGCACTGGGTGTCTCGCCCACCTCCATTTTTTAAATAACTCTCAACTTTAACTCTCAGTAGCACCCATTTCACGAGCGCCGCACATTATCTTTTACTTGCAGCTTCAAAGCTGCATCTCCCCATGGGTTGCCCTGTTTCCCACCACCAAAAGCAGCCTGCCTATTCTATGCTTCTCCCACACCCGCTGCCAGGTTAGGGAGACTACGCCTTTGTCTTCATCCGGGCTCAGCCTCTCCCGGGCTCAGCCTCTCCCGGGATCACCTCTACAGCCACAGGGGCCACTGTGATCTACCCCTGAGCCGGGCTCAGAGCTGCCCACCTCCCCTCCTACCCCGCAGCAGCCGATCCACAGCCGCCTACATGCTCTGCAGCACTTAAAATGACGGGGTTGCTGGTGGACAGAGACAGCCGCCTGGCGATGGTAGGTGGCCTTCAAGCTTGTTCCTCTCTTACTCTCTCTAAATGTCGGATTCATTAAAATCAGTGTGGTGGGCGTTACCAGCAACCATCGGCCCAAATTCAGCACTTATCTTCCCAGACTTCACCACCTACTCCTACCTGTGTTTCCCTCTTCCATCATTTCCTCTTGCCATCTCTCCCATACCGTCCTCTTCCCATTCTCTCTACTCCTTTTTGCCCCTTCTCACTTTCTTCCTCCACTTCTCCTGTCCCCTTTCTCTTCTGTCTTTTCCCTGCTTACATCTCCTCCCCATCTGTCTCAATTCCTCCTCCAGTTCTTCATCAGTTTTACTGGGTGTAGATTAGTCCAAACCTCTCAGTGAGTTGTTCATACCATTGACTGAATTTCCTGCCATGCGCTGGTGCACTGCTTTATCAGGAGTGCCGACTGCTTGTTCACTGACATGATAGTCCCTTCTAAGATACGCACTCTAAAGGCTTGGATGTTACTGAGAAGTATTTTTGATCAGGCTCTATTGGTAACAGTTAGCCTAAAGGTGAGGGAAAATTGAGAATCAAACAAATGAATTCTAGTTTTGACAGAAGTCCAACTACATGTTAACCTCCACGATTTTTTAGTTCTTCCATCTTGTAGAGTTTAAAAGGTGGAACACTGTTCTGTACGGTATTTCACTTTCACGCATGGGCACTTCTTGCATTCCCTGCAGATTAAAAGGATGCACGTTGTCGAAGAGGGGGAAAGCGAGGCCAACATGTTAGTCACTCTGGCATTTGCCATGTAGGCTACAGGCAACAGAACTGCTTGCAGGGATGCGTAGGCTGAAGATAAAGCCCTGAAAGCTACCATGCCACCCCTGCTAGTCTGTAAGGCATTGTTGCCTATGAACCAGACTTCACTTACAAACAAAGCTCAGTCACTGGTTTACGAGGTCTTACCTCTGCACTTCCATTGGGGCTACTGTGACGTGCACAAGACCACCCTCTGAGCTTTCTGGCTGCTCGTGCCAGAACAGATACAGTGGGCATAGCCCGTCCCAGGGTTCTTGTTGCAGAGGATCGTGCAATAAAATGGTGGTAGGTTCAAATCCACCAATGGATACAGTGGTTTGGGTGCATTCTTTCTTCATCTTTATATCTGCACTGCTTAATGGGGTAGAGGAGGGGGCATCAGCATGGGACAAATGCTATAGGATTAAATAGCCTGGCAGAATTGGTACCAGCATGAAGGCAGAGCCTGGGCTAAGGTTTTAAGGTTTTAAAAGGAATGCATCTTAATGCTCGCTCCATACCAAAACATACGGTGGAAATATGGGACCTCTTGGATGCAGAATCACCTGATATCTGCTTCATAACAGAATCTTGGCTGCATGAATATGCTTCCCCGGATGTGGCAATCGCTTTTCCATCAAAATATGAAATAACTAGAGTTGACAGAAAGGGAAAGAGAGGATGGGGCTTACTTATAGCTACCGGTCCCGGTACTAAGATTATCTCTTTGGATTCAATGAGCACCGAACAGATTGAATTATGTATTTTTAGAATTGATGGTACATCTCAAGGGCCATGGAGAGGAGCTCTTGTATATAGACCTCCTGGCCCGAAGAAAGATTTCACGCACATTTTGTGTGAACAGATAGCTCCACATGTACTTGCCACCGACCAATTTTTTCTGGTAGGAGATTTTAACTATCACGCTGAGATCTTGACTGATGTAGACACCAACCAACTTATTACTGAAATGAACTCTTTGAGGTTAGTCCAAATGGTGAAAGGTCCAACTCACTCTGCTGGACACACTCTTGATTTGCTATTCACAAACTCCTCAGGTGTCGCAGTCGAACCCTCCCTCCCACTATTATGGTCAGATCATCACCTTCTAAAATTTTCTATCCCAGCACATACAGGAAAAATCGAGCACAAAAATGAATTAATATGGCGCAGGTCCTGGCAAAAGGTCATGGCCTGCTCTTTTTCAGCTTTTTTCAGGCCACTTTTAAAAGATCAGGCTGAAAACATTGACCTGACGGCAACTACATTTGAGGAAGAAATAACTCAGGCCTTAAATAAGATCGCCCCTCTCATCAAGGTGAAAATCAGATTCAGAACTGCTCCATGGTTCATGGAGCAATTGAAAATAATAAAACACTCCTGTAGAGTGGTCGAACGCAATTGGAGAAGGAGTAAAAATCCTTCAGATCACAGAGAATGCAAATGCATTCATCGTAACTACATGGAGAGCATTAGACAGGCAAAGAAAGTGTTCCTATTAAACCGTATTGAAGAAGCGGCAAACTCTAATAAGGAGCTCTATAAGGTCCTAAAAGAATTTACGTCCCCTCAACCAAAGACTGAGGTTGCTAATTCGCAGGAGTGGATAGATTCCCTCTCCAAATTCTTCGATGACAAAATAAATACAATACATAGCTCCTTTCCACCTCAAGAAGCTCCAGTCAAAAACTTGGAAACGGACTCTATCTTACAAACAGGCCCGCCTCCCGTCTTGGAGGAATTCTCCCAGTTTAATCCCGCTGAAATGACAGAGCCATGCTAAAAATAAAATCTGGCTCACCAGCTGACCCTGTACCACCACGCTTCCTACCAACGATTGCTCCCACCCTTCTTGAAAGCATCACCGAACTATTTAATCATTCGTTAGCTCAAGAAACAGTTCCCAAAATATGGAAAGCCGCCAGAGTTAGACCTATCCTGAAAAAATCTACTGCAGACCCCAATCTCTTGGTCAACTATCGTCCGATTTCACTGCTCCCATACTTTTGGAAAGTACTCGAATCCTTGGTCCATAAACAACTTGTCTTCCATCTTGAGAGTAACCATCTATTGGATCCCTCACAGTCTGGTTTCAGGGCCGCCCATAGCACCGAAACAGCGCTGGTAGAGGTAATAGACAACATTAGACTATCACTGGATAAAGGACAATCCTCTATTCTTATCCTACTGGACCTGTCGAGTGGCTTTCGACACCATCTCCCACAGCATTCTAATACAACGGCTAGGGAGATTGGTGTCAGAGGGAAGGCCCTGGGGTGGCTCAGGAGTTATCTAGCGGACCGAGTCACCACTGTCCAGGTTGGCGACATTAGTTCCTGTAGTAGGCCAGTCACGATGGGAGTGCCACAGGGCTCCATTCTGAGCCCAACACTCTTCAATCTTTACGTGACACCTCTGGCCAGGGTGATCAGATCATACGACTTTGACGTAATGTCATATGCCGATGACACTCAAATTCTGGTCACCCTTGGTCAGAACCCCATAGACACCAAGGCTCGTTTTAAAGACTGCATGATCCACATTAACAGGTGGATGAATGAAAACCATCTACAGCTAAATGGTGACAAAACGGAGATAGTATTCTTCGGGAATGCACAAAAGCACTGGACAAATGACTGGTGGCCTGAAACTCTTGGCCCTAGTCCAATACCCAAACAATAGGTTCGCAATCTAGGAATCCAAATCGACAGTAATCTATCGATGAAAAATCAGGTGAACCACATAAACGGCTCCTGTTTTGGTATCATGCGCAACCTGCGTAAAGTTTTTTAATGGATTCCCATGGAAGCCAGAAAACCATTAGTCCAGGGATTGATTATTAATCGCATGGACTATGGAAATGCCCTACTATCGGCAATAAATGAGGATCTCTTATCCAGACTGCAGGTCCTACAGAATACTGCAGGTAGGCTGGTCCTGAATCTTCCGTCGGGCTCCCCATCTGCGCCTAACCTGAAGCAACTCCACTGGTTGCCTGTCAGAAAGAGAATGCGTTTTAAGATTCTTTGCTTAGTACACAAAAACATGTACAGTACAGGCCCTTGTTACTGGAAAAAGCTCAACTGGCATCAGCCAAGCAGGCCCCTCTGATCCAGCAACAGGCACCTTCTTACCTCCATCAGAATTCATACAACTAGAAATGGAGGAAGATCTTTTTCGTTCCTAGCCCCCACTCTCTGGAACAAATTGCCATTACACCTTCGCACTATTGCTGACCATCATCGTTTTCGTAGGGAACTAAAAACATGGTCTTTTGACAACTGAACCCCTGTTTCCTTTATTAGCTTCTCTTTAGTTGGAGCTGCCTGTGAGCGCCATGAGACTTTCGGGTGATATGAGCGCTTTACAAATGTCCCTGATTTGATTTGGGCATAATGAGTACATCAATAAACTTTCAATTGTTTCATCTTTTTTCTTTCCTTCAACTGACCATGTCCTTCCACTCCACCCTCTGCAAGCCTCCTCTCTCTGCATAGTTCCCACTCTAGGTCACATGCCTGTCTGCTCTAATCTCTATTATTGCATTCCTTCAACTTGCCCATACCTCATTTCATAAATCCCATCTCATTCTGTTAAACCATATCCCTGTGCTTAACGTCACGTAATATTCTCCAGCCTATTTATTCCTGCCATGTATAGAGTGAGATGCCTCATGTTTTACCAGCAGAAGCAGAACCTAAAGCCTGCCACTTCAGACTCCCCACACCTGCTGCTTTAGCCATTATATACCACTCTACAACACAAAATAATATTTCACATAATTACACTCCATGACACAATCCCACTCCACATCATTCCAGTACACACAATACCACATAATTACTATACACATAATTCCACTACACAAATCAACTCCACACCACACAATTCCACCACACACAATTCCACATCTAACAATTCCAGTGCAACCCATTCCACACCACACCACATGCATCCATTCCACTACAAACCAAGACACATGGGTAAAAAACATTGTCATTTACAACGCCAACAGCTCTAACTGTCACAAATGCGAGACCTATTGCATTACAAATGCTTGTTTTCCATTCTTGTTCTTTGAACTCCACCCCTTGTCTTCATTAAACAACCACATCAATACAATAAAAAATTCAAATTGTAAACACGCATTAAATTGAGCTCTTTTATAGGGTTAACAATTTTTAAAAGTATTAACGCTTTTTATCGTATTATCGGAAAGCAATCCCTTTACAATAGATTAGAAATTACACCAATATGAGCTGGTTAGTCTTTTTGTTTAAATGTACGGGTGGGGTATTTCTACTTTCTCAAGCTATCAACATTTCTGAAATAAAGCACATTTTTTGTCCCTTTTCTTTCCTGGTTTACATTGTAGTTGAATGGTAGTCCCATTATTTATCTTCTTCCTCCCATGTCTTGTGTTCATTTAGACCGAAAAAACATCCCTTTACGTCAACTCATCATAAAATAATTCTTATATTTTTTTAGCTGCAATTGTAATTCCACTGTGCCACGACCTGTGAAGGTGGTTGCACTTGGCGGGCAGAACTATCTTGGTGCCATCTTAAGATTCTTTGTGAAGCAACTGGCGAGCCGCACTTCAGACTGGCTCACTTACATGAGATTTCTCATCATTCCTTTGGGTAAGCTTTCCTTTACATTCTGTTCTCCTGTTTCATGGCTTTTCATGACTCTTTAACTTTTCATTTGGTATCTTCAAATGTTGTTCCTTTAACCAGTTCCTGTATGCCTCAACAAAATTAATCAATTGCTTATCTCCTCTAAGACTCTCTTTGTCCTTTTTCAGGTCTGCCCCTTCTATCTTGCTGTCCTCTGACAACACAGTAATGCTTTCTTTGTTTTGTTCTTTGGATAGTCCTGCTATGGTTTTGTAGTACAAAATTGCTTATTAAAGATTTTTATTTTTTTAAATAAGTCCTCTATGTTGCCCACTACCTTTCTCTGTTCCTAACCCATGCATCCCATGGCTCTTCGACAGACCCCCTCCTTGATGGATGGAACCTGCACCCCCCCCCACCCCTAGCGCCTTGAGACCCTTACGGGTGAGTAGTCGCGCTTTAACAAACCCCTGATTGATTGATTGATCCCATCAGCTCCTTCCATTTGATTGGAAATTACTTGTGCAGACAGGTTGGAATGGAAAACGCTTCTGAAGAAAGAACGTTGTCACGCTAAAGGATATTGATGATAATTGATGCCCTCCATGTGTGACCCTCCCTGGTGCATATGTGAGCTGTATCCCTTACCAGTGCATCTCCAGCTGCCCCGTCTGGTTCATTTTATTTCTCCGTTTTATCAGGTAGGATGCAGTGATTGTCTCTCCCCTTTTTGAAAAGTGTAATAAACAAACTATTCCAACTCCCACGCATTCACAAGGCCAGAAGAGGAGATAGATAATTTTTTTTCCTAGCCTCGAAGTTGTGGAATGCTCTTCCTAGAAGTAGCCCTACTGAAGCTGTTTTCAGAAAGAGCCTTAAAACCTTCATCTTTCATTCCTGCCTTGACGCCATTAGGATCTCAATAGTTAGGTTTCTTGTAGGTGTTCTTTCCGCCAGCGGCGGGATGCCTCTTCGGAGGTAACTCTGTGCTTTACTAATGCATTGTATTGTATTGTATAATTCATTTTTTTGCTGTCTCAGCAGTGACAGGCATTTTTAGTTTTTCAAATAAGTTGTCCCTTTTTGGTACTTCTACCATTTAAGACATGCATCATGTGCGTTGCATTGGATGTGGCAAGCAGGTTCCAGAGGCTGACTTATGCAAAGTCCACATTTTATTTCTGTGGAACTTTCATTAGCTAAGCTGTTGTGTATTGTGCATTGAAATTCTTAGTTAATAACCATCAAGACAGGTTCCCAAGTAGACCCAGGGCTAAGGTGTTCTTGTACATTGGTAAGAGAGATTTGGTGCATGTAGGTCGGTTGCCTCCCCTTTCTGGAGTTGTCTACGGACCATTCAGGAGAAGGAACCTCTCATCACACATCTGTTAGTACATTTCAGGGGGACAAAGCAGACTGTAGCATTATTTAGAATCATGTGGTACCTAATAACCTTCTCAAGTCATATAAAGCTTGAAAGGTTCTACAAAGATTGCTATTAGTCCTTTGGAACGTCACTGGGTAGATCATAGGGCACATAGGATTTATCGAGCTTCCAGAGAAAAAATTCTCCAAGTGGTTGATAGGCATTGGGTCAGATCTCATTTTAGAGGTTGAACTTGACTTCCTCTAGAGTTCCATACAGGAACATGAACACTGTCTTAACCTGGGACTAGCACTTTTGTAATTATGATATCCTGCACTACCCATTTTTCACTAAAGAACGTTTGAAAGTGGAAGAAAGGACTCCTCACATAAGCCGGTAACACTTTTGATACAAAGAAAACCTACACTAGTGACAATAAAATAAGTCGAAATCAGTACAAGTTGTGGCCTTGTGACTTTCATATGGTAGTCTGTACTCCGTTCTCTTGGCCAGTACGTGTTAAGTTGTGCCTGTACCATAGATTATTCTCATCCTCCAGTACACTTTTTCCAGAGGCAGTACGTATTTCCTCTAAAGGCAAGTTAGCAGAAACAGTCTATTTTCCTGTTCATAAAAAGTAATGATGCCAAATGCACATGATTTCTCTTCAATTACTGTTCTCTCTTGATGACCTGATTTGATCATATTTGAAACGCAGTTGAATATCCTTTGAGGAGTCTCCTCCCTCCAATTTTGGTTTTGACACTCGGGTTTTTCTGACCAATGTGCAGGTTCCTAGTCCGGTGGTATTTAACATTTATGAGACTACCAGTGATGCACAAGTTACTAACTTGTGTAACGATATATCTGTAAGAGACAGTAGTTAGTGACAGATTCCTTACCTTAGAATATCCCCAGGCGTCAGGCTGGATCCGGAAAGTTTTTTGCGTAGCAGTACCCTTGCGCGTCGGTAGGCGGCGTCGTGCGGCTCCGCGTCCGTCGTCGGCGTCGTGATCGCCGGGATGACGTCGCGGGCAGTACTTAGGCGCCGCCCCTGCGCGCTGACGTCAGTTCTGTACACGACTTTCCGCGCCAGGAACGCAGAGCCATGCAAGAAGCTGACATAGGTGTCTGAAAAATACTAGGGCCCTGAAAGGGATGTCCTTAACCCTAGAAATCAGTTCGCAGAACGGGGAGGATGGGTGGGCGGTGAGGAATCTGTCACTAACTACTGTCTCTTACAGATATATCGTTACACAAGTTAGTAACTTGTGCATCTGAAAGAGACACGTTAGTGACAGATTCCTTACCTTAGAATAGATACCCCAGCAATACCAACCCCGGTGGTGGGTCTGCGAACAAAGATCAGACAAGGAAGTCCTGGAGGACAGAACGGCCAAAGAAGCCGTCCCTCCGGACCTGACTGTCAAGGCAGTAATGCTTTGTAAACGTGTGCAGCGAGGCCCACGTAGCTGCCTGACAGATAACCGGCAGCGGAACACCGCGGCCCAAGGCCGTGGTAGCAGCCGTTGCCCTGGTGGAATGGGCACGCAGCCCAACAGGAGGCTCCTTCTTAGCCAAAGAATAGCAGGACTTGATGCACAAGGTAACCCAGCGGGAGATGGTCCTCTTGTGCACCGCCCCGACCTTTTTGGCGCCCACGTAGCCAACAAAGAGCTGGTCATCCACCCGGAAGTGTTTTGTGCGGTCAATATAGAAAGAGAGCGCACGTTTTGGGTCCAGACGGTGGAGCCTCTCTTCCTCTCTGGAAGGATGCGGAGGCGGAAAGAAGGTGGGCAAAGTGATGGTCTGCCCAATGTGGAAAGCAGTAACCACCTTTGGCAAGAAGGACGGACGCGTCCGAAGAACAACCTTGTCTGGATGAACAGACAGAAAGGGAGGTTTGCAAGATAGAGCCTGGAGCTCACTCACCCGCCGAGCGGAGGTGATGGCCACCAGAAAGGCTGTCTTCAGAGTCAGAAGACGAAGAGGACAGTTATGTAGAGGCTCAAAGGGAGCGCACATTAAAAAGGTAAGAACCAAGTTCAAGTCCCACTGAGGCATCACAAACGGAACAGGAGGGAAGAGGTGAGTAATGCCTTTTAAGAACCTGTTAACAACAGGGGACTTGAAAAGGGAGGGCTGATCAGGGAGCCTGAGGAAGGCCGAGATAGCACAAAGATAACCCTTGATGGTACCCAGGGCAGAACCCTGTTGGGCCAAAGAGAGAAGGAACAGAAGGACCTCAGAAAGAGGGGCAGAAAGGGGGTTCACAGCCTTTGCTGTGCACCATGCCACAAATTTGTTCCACCTGCAGGCGTATACCACCTTAGTGGAGGGACGCCTGGCTGCCAGAATCACATCACAAACTTCGGGAGGCAAGTCGAAAGGAATCAACTGCCGCCGCTCAATCTCCACGCAAGCAGGTGTAGACTGGACAGGTTCGGGTGGAGGACCGTCCCCTGCTGCTGCGACAGAAGATCCTCCCGAAGAGGCAGACGGATCGGGGGATCTACGCTCATATTGAGTAGCTCGGGATACCAAACTCTTCGAGCCCAGTCCGGAGCCACAAGAATGACTTGGGCCCGGTCGTGCCGAATCTTCTTCAACACTCTGGGTAGAAGTGGTATAGGCGGAAAGGCGTACAATAGACCGCAACTCCACTCGTGACGAAAGCGCCGCCGAGCGAGTGCCGCCTTGGAAATTCCAACGCGCAGAACTGATGACATTGCGCGTTCTCTTCGGTGGCGAATAGATCTAACCAAGGCTCTCCCCACTGTAGAAAGAGTCCTTGCGCCACTTCCGAGTGAAGACGCCATTCGTGATCCATCATGCACCTGCGGCTGAGTTCGTCCGCCCTGGCGTTCAGGGAAACTGCCAGGTGTTGAACCACCAGGAACATGCCCTGATGTTCCAGCCATGTCCAGAGGCGCAGAGCCTCCTGACAAAGGGTCCACGACCCCACCCCGCCTTGTTTGTTGCAGTACCACATGGCGGTGGTGTTGTCTGTGAACACCTGCACTACCTTCCCTTTGACAGAGGGAAGGAATGCCTTGAGTGCAAGTCGGATCGCCCGGAGCTCCAGAAGGTTGATATGGAGCCGGGACTCCGCCGGAGACCAGAGGCCTCTGATCTCCGCCTCTCCCATGTGACCGCCCCATCCCAGAAGGGACGCGTCCGTCACAACTGTGTGCTCTGGCTGGGGAAGGGAGAGGGATCTGCCCATGACCCATTGCCGGTTCGAGAGCCACCACTGCAACTGTTTTGCAGTCCCCTCCGAGATCTGGACGTGATCGGACAGGTCGCCCTGGTGCTGCGCCCACTGGAACTTCAGGTCCCACTGCAGAGCCCGCATATGCCATCTGGCATGAGTGACCAGCAGGATGCAGGAGGCCATGAGGCCCAGCAGCCTCAGGGTCATCCGTACCGAAACCCAGGATAAGGGCTGAAAGATCGGAATCATAGCCTGAATATCCCGGACTCGCCGTTCGAGAGGATAGGCCCGAAACTGCGTCGTGTCCAGAACTGCTCCGATGAAAAGGAGCTGTGGAGAAGGAATCAGATGCGACTTTGGCACATTGATGGAGAACCCCAGCGAGTGCAGGAGTTCGGCCGTAGTCTGGAGGTGGGAGACAACTGCCTGGGACGAGCCCGCCTTCAGCAGCCAGTCGTCGAGGTAGGGGAAGACTGAAACCCCTGCCCGGCGCAGATGAGCTGCGACCACCGCCATCACTTTCGTGAACACCCGAGGGGCACTGGTAAGGCCAAAGGGGAGCACGGTGAACTGAAAATGCTCGAGGCCTACCGTGAACCGAAGGTAACGCCGGTGGGCCGGCAGGACGGGGATGTGGAAATAGGCGTCCTGCAAGTCCAACGCTACCAACCAGTCTCCGGGGTCGAGGGCAGTCAAGACCTGAGCTAGGGTGAGCATCTTGAACTTCTCCTTCCGGAGGAAGCGATTGACGTTCCGGAGGTCCAAGATAGGACGCATGTCCTCCTTGTCCTTTTTGGGCACCAGAAAGTAGTGGGAGTAGCAACCACGCCCTACTTCTGGGGTCGGAACATGCTCGATGGCCCTCTTGGCCAAGAGGGCCGTGACTTCCTTCTGTAGAAGCACCAAGTGATCCCCTGACATGCGGTGGAATTGAGGTGGCATGGCTGGGGGGTGGTCTCGAAGGGGAGGGAGTAGCCCCTTCGGACAATGTCCAAGACCCACTTGTCCGAGGTGATGGGACGCCAGTGGTGAAGGTGATGGCGGACCCTGCCCCCGACTGGCGTGCTGTGCACCTGAAAGGAGGGACTAGGAGGGCTTGGAGGCCGCGGACGGGTTGGAGGTGGTGGCCTGACCCGCACGCTGGTTGCCCGAACCGCCACGGCGGTATCCACGTCCTCGGCCACGCGAAGGCGCTTGCTGCGCGGGCCGTTGGCCGGGCTGCGGACGTGACTGGGCGCCCCTTCCGTGGCCACGAAAGGGGCGAAAAGCAGACGTTTGCGGAGGGCGCACAACAGCAAGGCCCAGGGACTTAGCAGTAGCCCGTGAGTCCTTGAAGCGCTCCAGCGCATGGTCTGCCTTCGAACCAAAAAGACCGACTCCATCAAAGGGCATGTCCATGAGAGTATTCTGGACATCCCCTGAAAACCAGTGGTTCTCAGCCAGGCGTGGCGACGCAGCGCCACCGTCGTTGCAAGCGATCTGCCCAGCGAGTCGGCGGTATCAAGGCCACAGCGGATGGTATATTTAGCCGCATCACGCCCTTCCGCAATAGCGCGGGTAAGCAGTGTCTGGACCTCCTCAGAACACTGCGGCAAAACATCAGCCACCGAATCCCACAGGGAGTGGGTGTATCGGCCCAAGAGGCAAGCGGTATTAACAGACCGCAAGCCAGCACTGGAGGAAGAGAAAGCCTTCTTCCCAAAGTGATCCAGGCGCTTGGATTCCCTATCCGGAGGGGCGGTAGGGAAGGCTGTTTGGGAGGCAGAGGCTTGGACAACCAAGCTCTCAGGGGTGGGGTGTTGGGAGAGAAACAGGGGGTCGCCCGGAGCCGGGCGATGGCGTCGGGCCACGTTCCTATCCACAGGAGCCCCTGTGGTGGGTTTGGACCAGGCACCCAAAAGAACGTCAGTGAGTGCATCGTTGAACGGCAGCACAGGCTCCGAAGAGGAGGCCGCCGGCTGAAGCACTTCAGTCAGGAGGTTAGTCCTGACGGCCACTGTAGGCAACTGGAGATTTAAGGCTCCAGCAGCTCTACGCAACACCGTTGCAAAATTAGCCCCCTCCTCCGTTGCCACGGGAGGAGACAGCATGCCAGAGTCGGGGGAGGTATCCAGCCCACTGGCATCCCCAAGTTCCTCAACCCAGTCCGGGTCAAACTCGCACTGTTGTGTGAGAGGGTCGTCAGACCCCTCCCAGCTCTCCTGGTCCTCCTCAGGTTGAAAAGATGGAGGAGGAGGGACATAAGGGACCCAAGGCCTCATCGGCGCCGGAACCGGCGCCGGGCGACGCCGGTCCGGCTCCATGTCCGGACCCGGGGAGAACCGGGGAACGACGCCGCCCGGAGCCCCGGACGGCGTCGGAAACGGCACCGGGGACATCGGCGTCGGCGGAGGCGTGGTTAGGTCAACCGGCGTCGATGGGGGTTGCGGCACCACCGGAACCGGGGTCGAGGCCGGAGCCGAGGCCGGGACGAAGGCTGGTGGGACAGGCGACGCCGGGACCGGAGTCGACGGCGACGCCGGAGCAACCCCATCAGGGCCCGCGGGGCCCGAAGGCGCACCGGGAGGGACCTTGAGGCCCGAAGAGGCGGGCCATGGCCGACAGGAATTTCTGTACTTCGGCCGGAGTCGCCCCCGAACCCGGGAAGGACGGGTAATGCGGGGGCAACTCGACAGGCACGTCCGGGGCCGCGGGGCGGGGACGGTGCCGACAGGGACCTCAGCCGAGTCGCGTGACCGGCGAGGCGAAGTCTTAGAGCGATGACGCCGCTTAGACTTCTTGTGCTTCGACTTACCGGAGGAGCGCGAAGACTTGGATTCCGACGAACGGCGGGGACTCCGCGTCCGGCCCCTCGACCTCTCCCGGGACCGGGGCTTGCTGCAGCGCGGAGCCGACTGCCGGACTTCAAGGAGCTTTCGAGACCGCTCTCGCAAAGCCTTCGGATGAAGTTTCCGGCAGTCAGGGCACGACTTCGTGTCGTGGCCTCGGCCGAGACAGAAGAGACACTCGAGGTGGGGGTCCGTGATGGACATCATACGACCACATTCCTCGCAGGGCTTAAAGCCGGGCATCCCTACGACACCTTAGGAGTCGTGAAGACTCGTTGAAGAGAACAGTGAAAAATTTCACAAAAAAGATAGTCAAAAAGTGACTAGGGCACTGCTCTTCCCGGATCTGCGCTACTGGCGCGGAAAAAGAAGAACTGACGCCAGCGCGCAGGGCGGCGCCTAAGTACTGCCCGCGACGTCATCCCGGCGATCACGACGCCGACGACGGACGCGGAGCCGCACGACGCCGCCTACCGACGCGCAAGGGTACTGCTACGCAAAAAACTTTCCGGATCCAGCCTGACGCCTGGGGATATTCTAAGGTAAGGAATCTGTCACTAACGTGTCTCTTTCAGATACAACATCTTTAGCTCTCTTGTCACCTTCTTCACCATCTCTATAGTTAAGGCCCCATATCATTTGGTCTTGTCTGAACGGGTAGTGAATATACCTTCCAATTTGCCTACATTTTCAAAAGTAATCAAAAACAGACATGCAATAAATATTTTCTGAATAATGTCTCTATAATCTGGTTTCCCGCATAAAGGGTAGTAAACTCTTCTGAATCTGTTGCTCATTTCGGAATAGATTAGTATCAAGATTCATGGAGAGGAGCCATTCATCCTTCTTATCCAAAAGAGCAGAAAGTAGACACAGAGTGCCCAGCATTAAATCTTTCACAGAATAAAATGCTTGAGCTATTTTGTGTTGTCATTCTGGGAATCCCCAGTAGTATAAATGAACAATAAACATTATTAATTTGCTTTAGGCCCCAGAGCGGTGTTTGTTTAGTAGTGTGTTCACCTCGTTGAAAGTCACCCAAACTTTAGCCAATCAGGGGACTGCGCCAAGCACTCTCACTCCCCTACAGGCGCCACTGCAGACTTACTGCTGCTTGTCAAGTCTAAGGGAGTCCCAGGACAGGGTTTGCTTTGCTCTATGTACTGTAGTTATCTCAGAACAGTAGATTTTTAACTATTTCCCCTCGCTGGTAAACTTTCTAGACACAGCTTAAGCCTCTAGTCCAAAGGGAGCTATTTTTAGGAATTTTTTCTCCTGTTCCAGAGGAGACTTCAACCACAATGCGGCTGATTCCTCACATGGCGAAGAAATCTCTCTAGAAGTTATGATTGGCATGTGGTTTAAAAATACATGTTTGTAGCATGTGTTGTTGTAGATGCATGTGCTTGGCATTCTCCTGCCATGTAGTGTTGGGCTCTGATGTTTGCAAGTTGTTTTTCTTCTAAGAAGTCTGTCGAGTCACAAGATGTGGTATGACTCCTCTAGGTACATATTGCGCATAGGCACTGATGCCATGTTGGATTATTTTTTCCCACCATCAGCTTCAAGCCGGCACCAAGCAAGCTCTGAGTTCGTCGTGTCCTGAACACAATTTTGTCGGCCCTGTTGAGTTAGTTTTCAATCATGTCGCCTTTCATCAAGCCCTGGTACTTTCTTCAAACTGATTCATAAAAATCTTCAGAAGCACTGAAGATCGTTATTGATGCCCCAGGGTGTCAAGGGCCATGTGTCCCCTGGGGCCCAAGACCCGTCTCCAGTCCTTTGCCAGAGAATGCTGCGTGGCTGAGGGAGTTGGGCATTGAGCCCTGAGCATGGATGATGAGAAAAGGCAAGCTAAATGCTGCACCGCCTCTGGGCTCTGGTTGGAAGCAGCTAGAAGCTTCAGAGGTGAGTAGGCCTTCACTCAAGGGCAGCAACACCAATCAGCCGTCGAGTCCCAGTTGCTCCAACGCCACAAGTACCATCAGTTCAATCCAAAGCAACCGCGGAAGGCTCCATCTGTGCTGGAGCACAAGACCCCATCAACACTGAAACCTTCCTCAACACAGAAACCCTGCTCAATGCCGAAGCCAAGACAAGCCCACCTCAAAGCTTTCGTTGCCGCCTGTTCACAGCAACGATGTTGAGTTTTCGATCCCTGAGACGCTTCATCTGAAAGAAACAGTTAGTTATAGATTCCTTACCTTAGAATTACCCCCAGGCGTCAGACTGGATCCGGAAAGTTTTTTGTCAGCAGTACCCCTGCGCGTCGGAAGGTGGCGTCGGCCGACTCCGCGTTCGCCGTCGGCGTCGTGGTCGCCGGGATGACGTCGCGGAAGTTACTTGGACGCTGCCCTCGCGCGCTGTCAGTTCTTTCTTTTTCCGCGCCAGCAAGCGCAGATCCGGAGAGAGCGGTACCCCCAGTCATTTTTTGACTGAGCTTTTTCTCGACTTTTTTCGACTTCGTTGTTTTTTTTGAGTCCATTGACTCCTGGTGCACGAGGGATGCCCTGCTTCAAGGCTTGCGGTTCCTGTAACCGACTCATGTCGGTGATGGATCCGCACCGCGTGTGCCTCTACTGCCTGGAGCGTGACCACGACCCCAAGTCTTGCTCCGACTGCCGGACCATGGCCCTGAAGTCTTTGCGGGAGTGGTTTCGAAAGCTACTCGAGGCCGAAGTCGGCTCCGCGCCGCTCGAGGTCCTGGTCGCGGAGGAGGTCGAGGGACCGGTCGCGGAGCCAACACCATTCTTCGTCGAAGTCTTCGCACTCTGGGTCGGGTAAGTCGAAGCACAAAAAGATGTCGAAGAAGCTTCGTCGCTCTTCGACTTCTCCCCGTCCGTCGGCCGACGCGACGAGGGATGCGGGTGGTGCCACTCCCGCGGCTCCGCGTGCGGAGCCTACTTGGTCGACTTCGGGTTTCCCCCCCTTTCCGGGACCCGGTGCGACCCCTGCCCAGCTTTAGAGTTTCTACGAAGCGATGCATGCCATCTTTGGGAAGCCCGACTCCGCCGGTGCGCCTTCGGGCCCCGCAGACTCGGCTGTGGGCCCTGGGCCTTCGGCGCCTTCGGCCTCAGCGCCGCAGTGTCCCCTTGGATCCAGGCCTGGATCCGTCTCGGCGCCGGTCGACCTTGTTACGCCTCCCCCGGCGCCGATTCCACCGGCACCACGTCTGCCACCGGCGTCGGCTGTGTCCCCAGCCGACGTCGACCCCGGCCTCCACCTCGAGGTAGACACGGAGTCGGACCGACGCCGGATCCGACGCCGACGGGTACTTTTGTGCCCCTGTTCTACCCTGGCTCTTTGAGACCAGATTGGCAGCCAGAGGAGGCTGAGGAGGACTGGGAGGGGTCTGGAGACCCTTTAACAGACCAGATGGTGTATGAGCAGAACTGGAGAGAGGAACTGGGGGAAGCCAGTGGTTTGGATACTTCACCAGACCTTGGCATGTTGTCTCCTCCTACCGTGGCTACGGAGGAGGGAGCGTCATACACAGTGGTGTTGCGTAGGGCGGCCGAGGCTCTCCACCTCGAGCTTCCTACGGTGGCAGTCAGGACTAACCTCCTGACAGAGGTGCTTCAACCGGCAGCGAGCTCTTCGGAGCCCCTGCTGCCGTTTAATGAAGCCCTGACAGACATCCTTTTGGGCACCTGCTCCAGGCCCAACACAGGGGCTCCTGTGGACAGGATGATTACCCGACGCCACCGCCCGGCCCCGGGCGAGCCGACTTTCCTCTCCCAACACCCCACTCCTGAGAGCTTGGTAGTCCAAGCCTCCACGTCCAAGGGCGCATTCCCTACCGCTCCCCCGGACAGGGAATCCAAAAAGCTGGATCATCTTGGGAAGATGTTTTCTTCCTCCAGCTTGGGACTGCGGTCGGTAAACACCGCATGTCTATTAGGCCGTTACACCCACTCCGTGTGGGACACGGTTGCGCAAGTGCTGCCTCAGTGCCCGGAGGAGGCCACGGCCGTGCTCTCTCGAGCGGTTGCTGAAGGGAGAGACGCAGCGATGTTTACCATTCGTTGTGGGCTGGATACCGCCGACGCACTTGGCAGGACGATTGCCACGTCAGTAGCCCTTCGACGCTACGCCTGGTTGCGTTCGACTGGTTTTTCCGGGGATGTCCAATCCACACTTATGGACATGCCCTTTGATGGCCGTCGCCTTTTCGGCGACAAGGCAGACAACGCGCTAGAGCGCTTTAAGGACTCTCGGGCTACGGCCAGGTCCTTGGGCCTCTCCACCACCGCCCTCCGCAGTCTGCCTTTCGCCCCTTTCGTGGCTACGGAAGGGGTGCCCCGCTACGTCCTGCCCAGAGCCACAGGCCGGCGCAAGCTGTTCAGCCCCAGTGCGGCCGGGGACGTGGGAACCACCGCCATGGTTCTGGGGGCCAGCGAGCGAGCCAGTCCACCACAGCCCCCTCTGCAGCAGCCTCCAAACCCTCCTAGTCCGACCTTTCAGGGCCACCAAACGCCAGTGGGCAGCAGGATCTGCCATCACCTCCCCCATCGGCGCACCATCACGTCGGACAGGTGGGTTTTGCAAATAGTCCGAAGGGCTACTCCCTCCCCTTCGAGACTACCCCTCCATCCATGCCACCTCAGTACCATCGCATGTCGGAGGATCTCCTGGCCCTTCTCCAACAGGAAGTTTCAACACTCTTGGCCAAGGGTGCCATCAAGCGCGTTCCTGCCCCAGAAGTAGGTCGTGGTTGTTATTCCCACTACTTTCTGGTGCCCAAGAAGGACAAAGGCCTGCGTCCTATCTTGGATCTCAGGATTGTCAACTGCGGAAGTTCAAGATGTTGACTCTCGCTCAGGTCTTGTCTGCCCTCGACCCTGGAGACTGGTTGGTAGCGTTGGACTTGCAGGACGCTTACTTTCACATCCCCGTCCTGCCGGCGTTACCTTCGGTTCACGGTAGGCCACGAGCACTTTCAGTTTACCGTGCTCCCCTTTGGCCTTACCAGCGCCCCTCGGGTGTTCACGAAAATGATGGCGGTGGCCGCAGTTCATCTGCGCAGATCAGGGGTTCCAGTATTCCCCTATCTCAACGACTTGCTGTTGAAGGCGGGCTCGCCCCAGGCTGTCGTCTCCCATCTCCAGACTACGGCCGACCTCCTGCATTCGCTGGGGTTCTCCATCAACGTGCCGAAGTCACACCTGACCCCCTCTCAGAAGCTCCTCTTCATCGGAGCGGTTCTGGACACGACGCAGTTTCGGGTTTATCCTCCCGAACAGCGAGTCCGGGATATTCGGGCTATGATTCCGATCTTTCAGCCTCTATCCTGGGTTTCGGTCCGGATGACCCTGAGGCTGCTAGGCCTCATGGCCTCCTGCATCCTGCTGGTAGATCATGCCAGGTGGCATATGCGGGCTCTGCAGTGGGACCTGAAGTACCAGTGGGCGCAGCATCAGGGGAATCTGTCCGATTGCGTCCAGATCTCGGAGGGCACTGCACACTAATTCCAGTGGTGGCTAGCGAATCACGATTGGGTCGACAGCAGATCCCACTCCCTTCCTCAACCAGAGTTCACAGTGGTGACCGATGCATCACTTCTGGGATGGAGCGGCCACATGGGAGAGGCGGAGATCAGAGGCCTCTGGTCTCCGGCGGAGTCCGGGCTCCACATCAACCTTCTGGAGCTTCGGGCGATTCGTCTTGCACTCAAGGCATTCCTTCCCTCTGTCCGGGGAAGAGTAGTGCAGGTGTTCACGGACAACACCACTGCCATGTGGTACTGCAACAAACACGGCGGGGTGGGGTCGTGGACCCTATGTCAGGAGGCCCTCTTCCTCTGGACATGGCTGGAACATCAGGGCATTTCCCTGGTGGTTCAACACCTGGCAGGTTCCTTGAACGCCAGTGTGGACGAACTCAGCCGCAGGTGCATGATGGATCACGAATGGCATCTTCACTCGGAGGTGGTGCAAGGTCTCTTTCAGCAGTGGGGAGAACCTTGGTTAGATCTATTCGCCACCGAAGAGAACGCGCAATGTCAGCAGTTCTGCTCGTTGGAATTTCCAAGGCGGCACTCGCTAGACGACGCTTTTTGTCACGAGTGGAGTTGCGGTCTTCTATACCCCTTTCCGCCTATACCACTTCTGCCCAGAGTGTTGAAGAAGATCAAGCACGACCGGGCCCAAGTCATTCTTGTGGCTCCGGATTGGGCTTGAAGAGTCTTGTGATCGTTTTTTCCTTTCTGTGCCCCCTTGCTGCCCCTGATTGTGATCGTTTTTTCCTTTCTGTGCCCCCTTGCTGCCCCTGATTGTGCTCGTTTTTCCTTTCTGTGCCCCCTTGCTGCCCCTGATTGTGCTCGTTTTTCCTTTCTGTGCCCCCTTGCTGCCCCTGATTGTGCTCGTTTTTTCCTTTCTGCGCCCCCTTGCTGCCCCTGATTGTGATCGTTTTTTCCTTTCTGTGCCCCCTTGCTGCCCCTGATTGTGCTCGTTTTTCCTTTCTGTGCCCCCTTGCTGCCCCTGATTGTGCTCGTTTTTTCCTTTCTGTGCCCCCTTGCTGCCCCTGATTGTGATCGTTTTTTCCTTTCTGTGCCCCCTTGCTGCCCCTGATTGTGCTCGTTTTTCCTTTCTGTGCCCCCTTGCTGCCCCTGATTGTGCTCGTTTTTTCCTTTCTGTGCCCCCTTGCTGCCCCTGATTGTGATCGTTTTTTCCTTTCTGTGCCCCCTTGCTGCCCCTGATTGTGCTCGTTTTTCCTTTCTGTGCCCCCTTGCTGCCCCTGATTGTGATCGTTTTTCCTTTCTGTGCCCCCTTGCTGCCCCTGATTGTGATCGTTTTTTCCTTTCTGTGCCTGTTTCCCGCCCCTGCGGCCCCGCCCCTCACTGCCCATTCGCTGCCCCATTCCCTGCTCCTCCCTCCCACCTCCCCATTTATGGCGGCCGCTGTGCGGCCGCGCCTAAGGCAAGCCCGTCTGCGCCCGGCCGCACCGCGCCGTGGCCGCGCCCAGCGCCAGACCCCCTGGTCCGGGCATCCCCCGCGCCCGCCACATCAACAGACGCCGATACGACGCCAGCACCCTCCACGCACTCAACCCCGGAAAAGATCACGCCTGCTACCAGGCCACCCCGAAGCGCACCCAAGGGCCCTTCACCTGCCGGAACTGCAGCTTCGCCCGCCCCGCCAAACCACCGCCCAGGAAAGAACCCAACTACCTCAGATGCATCCTCCTCAACACCCGCTCCGCCCGCAAACACGCCATCGAACTCTGGGACCTTCTCGACTCAACCTCCCCAGACGTCGCATTCCTGACGGAGACCTGGCTGAATCCCGCTTCAGCCCCCGACATCGCCATTGCCATCCCGGACGGATACAAGATCACCCGCAGGGACCGCACCAACGGAGTCGGAGGAGGCATCGCCATCGTCCACAGGAACACCCTCAGAGTCTCAACCAACACCGACGACACCCTCAGCACCGCCGAACACATGCACTTCCAGATCCACACCGATCCCAACACCACCCTCAGAGGAACCCTCATCTACAGACCCCCGGACCCCGACCACAGTTCAGCGATTCCATCGCTGACTTCGTCAGCACACACGCCATCGCCTCCACGGACTACATCCTCCTCGGGGACCTGAACTTCCACCTCGAGAACAACAAGGACACCAACTCCACCACCCTGATCGACAACCTCGCCACCCTCGGACTCAGACAGCTCGTGACTACACCCACCCACGCCGCCGGCCACACGCTAGACTCCATCTTTTCCGCAAGCCCACACGTCTCCTTCAACCACACCTCCGAACCCCACTGGACTGACCACCACTGCATCCACTTCACCTACAGGAAGCCCACCACGCACCACCGCACCGAACAAATGCCTCGCCGCTGCTGGAGCAGAGTCACGGAAGACCAGCTAACCACAACCCTCGCCCTGAGCCCACCCGCCGAACCCTCCGACCCCGACACCGCCGCCCGCAACCTCAGACAGTGGATCGACGACTGCGCCAACACCCTCGCCCCGCTCAAGAATCCGCCCAACAGCCACACCAGCAAGAAAGCCACCTGGTTCACCGAAGACCTCCAGGCCTCCAAACGAACATGCCGAAAACTGGAGAAGATCTGGCTCCACGAACGGACAGCGGACAGCTACGCCGCCCACAAGAGCGCCACCCACAATCACCATCACCTCATCAGATCCGCCAAAAGGGCCTCACTCAAAGACCGCCTAGACAACAACGCACACAACAGCAAAGAGCTCTTCAACATCGTGAAGGAACTCTCCAACCCCAGCTCCAACACCAACGACATCCAGCCGTCGCAAGACCTGTGCGACTCACTGGCCACCTCCTTCCACCGCAAAATCGCCGACATCCACGACAGCTTCAACACCACGACCGCCCCGGCAACCACCGAGACCACTGCCCCCACAACCACCAACCGCCTGCTCTCCTGGACCAACATCAACGACGAGGACACCAGCGAGATCATGAACACCATCCACTCCGGTTCACCGCTAGACCCGTGCCCTCACCACATCTTCAACAAAGCCAGTACAGCCATCGCGCCCCATCTCCGGAAAATAATCAACATCTCCTTCGAGACAGCAACCTTCCCGGAAAGCTGGAAGCACGCCGAGATCACCGCCTTACTCAAGAAACCCAAGGCAGACCCCAAGGACCTCAAGAACTTCCGACCCATCTCTCTGCTCCCGTTCCCGCGAAGGTCACCGAGAAAATCGTCAACAAACAATTGACCCGCTACCTCGAGGAGAACAACATCCTGGACCCTTCCCAGTCCGGCTTCCGCAGCAACCACAGCACCGAAACCGCCCTCATCGCCGCCACCGATGACATCAGGACCCTGCTAGACAACGGAGAAACAGCAGCCCTCATCCTCCTGGACCTATCAGCCGCCTTCGACACGGTCTGCCACCACACACTACGAACACGCCTTCACGACGCCGGGATCCAAGAGAAGGCCCTGGACTGGACCACATCCTTCCTTTCCGGCAGAACACAAAGCGTCCGCCTCGCCCCCTTCCGATCCAAGGCCACCAAGATCATCTGCGGCGTACCCCAAGGCTCCTCCCTCAGCCCAACGCTGTTCAACATCTACATGGCACCCCTCGCCCACGTCGCCCGACAGCACAACCTCAACATCATCTCCTACGCCGACGACACCCACCTGATCCTCTCCCTCACCAAAGACCCTCACACCGCCAAAGCCCACCTCCACGAAGGAATGAAGGCCGTCGCCGAATGGATGAGGACCAGCCGCCTGAAGCTGAACTCGGACAAGACGGAGGTCCTCATCCTTGGTTCCAACCCTTCAGCCTGGGACGACTCCTGGTGGCCAACATCACTGGGAACAGCCCGCCACCCACCGACCACGTACGCAACCTAGGGGTCATCCTCGACCCCACCCTCTCCCATGACTAAGCAGGTCAACGCCGTTTCCTCATCCTGCTTCAACATCCTCCGAATGCTCCGCAGGATCTTCAAGTGGATCCCCACCGAAACAAGAAAAACAGTCACCCAGGCCCTCGTCACCAGCAGGCTGGACTACGGAAACGCCCTCTACGCAGGAACGACGGCTAAGCTCCTGAGACGGCTGCAACGCATCCAGAACGCCTCTGCACGTCTTATCCTCGACATCCCCCGACGCAGCCACATCACACCCCACCTGAGAGACCTGCACTGGCTCCCTGTCAACAAGAGGATAACCTTCAAGCTCCTCACCCACGCACACAAAGCACTCCACAACTCCGGACCAGCCTACCTCAACAGACGACTCAGCTTCTACACCCCCACCCGCCAGCTCCGCTCGACCAGCCTCGCCCTCGCCACAGTCCCCCGCATCCGGAAAACGACCGCCGGCGGCAGATCCTTCTCCCACCTCGCCGCCAAGACCTGGAACACCCTCCCCACCAACCTCCGACAGACCCAAGACCTACTGGCCTTCAGAAGACTCCTCAAGACCTGGCTCTTCGATCAGTAGCAGCACCACCCCCCTCTTCCCCCAGCGCCTTGAGACCCTCGCGGGTATGTAGTGCGCTTTATAAGTGACATGATTGATTGGTATCCCGAGCTGCTACACATGGCCATCGATCCTCCGATCCGACTGCCTCTTCGGGAGGATCTTCTGTCGCAGCAGCAGGGGACGGTCCTCCACCCGAACCTGTCCAGCCTTCACCTCCTTGCATAGAGATTGAGCGGCGGCAGTTGACGTCTTTTGACATGCCTCCCGAAGTCTGCGATGTTATCTTGGCAGCCAGGCGTCCCTCCACTAAGACGGTATACGCCTGCCGATGGAACAAATTTGTGGCATGGTGCACAGCAAAGGTTGTGGATCCCCTTTCCGTCCCTCTTTCTGAGGTCCTCTTGTTCCTCCTTTCTTTGGCCCAGCAGGGCTCTGCTCTGGGCACTATCAAGGGCTACCTCTCGGCCATTTCAGCCTTTCTTAGGCTTCCTGATCAGCCTTCTCTTTTCAAGTCCCCTGTTGTAAATAGATTCCTTAAGGGCATTACTCATCTTTGTCCTCCTGTTCCCTTCATAATGCCCCAGTGGAACTTGAACTTGGTTCCTACCTATCTTATGTGCGCTCCCTTTGAGCCACTACATAACTGTCCTCTCAGGCTTCTCACTTTGAAAACTGCCTTTCTGGTGGCTATCACCTCTGCTCGCAGGGTGAGTGAGCTCCAAGCACTTTTTTCCAAGCCTCGTTTTCTGGATGTTCATCCGGACAAGGTCGTCCTAAGAACTAGACCTTCCTTTCTTCCCAAGGTGGTTACTTCTTTCCACATTGGCCAAACCCTCACTTTGCCCACCTTCTTTCCGCCTCCGCATCCTTCAAAAGAGGAAGAGAGGCTCCACCGTCTGGATCAAAAACGTGCGCTTTCCTTCTACTTGGATCGCACAAAACAATTCCGGGTGGACGACCAGCTCTTTGTTGGTTACGTGGGTGCTAAGAAAGGTCGGGCCGTGCATAAACGGACCATCTCCAGGTGGGTCGTTCTATGCATCAAAGCCTGCTATTCTTTGGCAAAGAAGGAGCCTCCAGTGGGACTGCGCGCCCATTCCACCAGGGCGACGGCAGCTACCACTGCTTTGAGACGAGGAGTCCCCCTAAATGACATCTGTCAGGCTGCTACGTGGGCATCGTTGCACACGTTCACCAAACACTACTGCCTGGACAGCCAAGTCCGGAGAGACAGCTTCTTTGGCCGTTCTGTTCTCCAGGACTTTCTGGTGTGAACTTAGTTCGCAGACCCACCTCCGGGGTTGGTATTGCTGGGGTATCTATTCTAAGGTAAGGAATCTATAGCTAACTGTTTATTTCAGATGAACAAGTTACTTAACTTCAGTAATGATATATCTGTAAGAAACATAGGTTAGTTATAGATTCCTTACCGCCCCACCCATCCTCCCCGTTCTGCGAACTGATTTCTAGGGTTAAGGACATCCTTTCAGGGCCCTAGTTTTGTGCACCAGTGGTCAGTGTCTTGCATGGCTCTGCGCTTCTGGCGTGGAAAGTCGTTTACAGAACTGACAGCGCGCGAGGGCGGCGTCTATGTAGCTACCGTGACGTCATCCCGGCGACCACGATGACGAATGCGGAGTCGACCAATGCCACCTTCCGACGCGCAGGGGTACTGCTGACGAAAAACTTTCCGGATCCAGTCTGACGCCTGGGGGTAATTCTAAGGTAAGGAATCTATAACTAACCTATGTTTCTTACAGATATATCGTTACCGAAGGTAAGTAACTTGTTCAACAAGAACTGAATACCAGGCAGAAGTGCCTGTTTATCCACCCGGTTACAGGCAAATCATGGTGAAACTGCCTCCGCCACCAGCTCCAGGACCTTTTCTGTGAAAGAGGGGACCGGCGTTCGAACAAGGAACCTTCTTCCAAGCCTCCCTCCCCAGAGCTGGCACCTAAGAAAGTCAAGAACAGAACCACCAACCGCTTCCTCTCCCGAAGCACCCACCTCTACCAACACCACTACCCCTTCCTCTTCCACCACCACCACCACACCCCTGCACACAATCCCCATTGCCTCAGCCAGCCCCTCTTTCATATTCCCAGTTAGGGCCTCACCCGTTGATTACACCATAGCCTATCATAATGTGATTCTGAGGGTTGCATTGCAGCCTTTCGCATGTGAGCTCTCCAAATCCGATCGTACTGCCCATGTTGAAGGGCATTAAAAATCTAAGCCCGATAACTTTAAGCAGCCTGTCAAGACAAGGGTAGTGACCTCAAAGCTTGAAAAGAAGTTAAAAACTCTCCTACTGACCCAGCATACATCAGTACGCAGGTTCCACTCTACTCTCTGGTGGTCCACATCGCCCTCAAGCACACCTCTGCCCATGTAACCAGCCTTTCTCCACCTCCAAACAGGCAGAGCAAAAAGATTGATGCATTCGGCAAGAGTGTGGAGGTTAGAGCAGCAACCTATTTTTATATAGCCAATTCGGTGACACGCCTGCCACGATACAACAGGGCACAGTGGGAGGAGATGCCAGAACTCTTTAAACATCTTTAGGAGCAGTACAGGAAACATGGAGTGTAAATAGTGTCTGAGGGCAAATCCATCTCTAACACCAACATAAGCTGTGTGTTAGATGCCGCAAACACAACCTCTAAAGGAAGTAATGCCACCATTATTCTTGGATGCCATGCCTGCTCCATATCTCCGGGTTTCAGCCCGAAGTCCAGCGTCATTTCCTAAACCTTCTGTTCAACGTGGAGCACCTTTTCAGGCCTCAGGTTGACGAGATGTTGAAAAAAAAATAGAGGCGGCAAATTCCATGGGGGCACACCAGACCCTTCTGTACAGGGACTCCTTTCGCAAACAGCAGACCAGAATGGGAACAAAGGCAACCTGTCCCAAGCAACTGCACTCTTACCAGATGCATTAGCAGTCCTTCCACCAGCAAGCTCTGAGAGTGTCAATTGGAGGCTCCTAAAGGGATAAGAGGATAAGTGGCTTCAGCAAAGGACCTACCTCCTGCAAACAGTGACTTGCCTCACCTCTTCCCCAATCACACCTGTTTGAAGGAGGACACACAATTTCTTCTCTTGCTGAGAGGGAATAACTTCCAAGAAGTGGGATCCAGTAGTGATCCAGTACAACTGTTGCCTCAGAGTTACCTAGTGGCTACGAATTGAGCCAGGAGTGTGTGGTATCCAGAACTCTTGCACATGAGCATCTGTACTCCGATCAATATACCACTAGGAGGGTCTACTTTCGCAGCAACAGGGCAGGATCCGGCTCCACAGCCTCCATACTCTGCACCTGCATGCATGGAGATTGAGCTGTAGCTGCTAGTTTGCTTTGACCTTCCACCCGAAATTGATGATATGATTCTGGCAGCCAGCCATCCAACTGTGAATTCAGTCTACACCAGGTGCTAGCAAAAGTTTGTGGCTTGGTGTGGCACCCGTCAGATTGACCCACTACAGGCGAACCTGCCTGAAGTGTTTGTTTTGTCATTGCCCTAGCAATGACTCGCTTTGGGCACTGTTAAAAGTGTATTTGTCGGCTCTTTAAGCTTTATTTGAAATTGCCTGATCAACCTTTTTTGTTAAAATCACCTGTTGTGATGAGATTTCTTAAAGGTTTATAGCACAGGTTTTCACCGAAACCCTTTCTTTTTGATGCTACAATTGGGCTTGAATTTGGTTCTCACTTTTCTAATGTGTACCTGATTTGGGCCAATGCACAGCTATCTTGACCCTGAAAACGATCTTTCTAGTAGCGATCACGTCAGCTTGTTGTGTGAGTGACCAGCAGGACCTCTTGGTCCAGCCACCTTATACAACATCCTTTCCAGACAAGTTGGTGTTTAGAAGTTGAGCTGCATTTCTGCAGATTGCCATCAATTTTCAGACTTTCCTTACCCAGCTGCACCCCTTGGAAGAGGAGTAGAGACTGCATTGTTTGGATCCCAAGAGAGCCATCAGTCTACATTGATTATACCAAGGACCTTCAGGTGGACAATCAACTCTTTGTGGACTTCTAAGGAATAAAGGGAGAGGCAGTGCAAAAACGAACCTTTCTGGGTGGATAGTCCTCTGCATAAAAATATGCTAGTGCAGGTTCATGAAGCACTATTGCGTTGACAGTCAGGTCCATCAGGATGGGCGTTTTGTCTGTTTGAACCTGCAGGACTTTTTGACTTGAGCCATTCTGAAGATTCTACACCTTGGGAGGTACTGCTTTGGTATCTATTCACAAAATGAGGAATCTGCAGTTAGAATTAACCATCAGAAGCAGTGCTTAATTTGAGCCAGTGGTTTCCGGTGCTCAGCACCAGCACTTAATTGGTTTCCAATGCCGAGCACCGGCACTTAATTGGCAACACCAGTTATGACAGTCTGCCACATGGTGGTGCTGCTCATCTAATTTAGAGATGAGCAAAACAACAGTTGTTTATAAATACAATATACATAAAAAAGTTACTAATACCTGCCCCCAGCTATTCCTTTAGCTTTGGGGACCTGGAATAATCTGAAGTGTCACACTTGCAGGCGAGAGAGATGGTTAATAGTTGTTTTGGTTCCGTTATTGGCAGCGGTGACAGGTCAATGGGTGGTGCAAGCTGCAGTGCCCTCCTGGTCAGGGCCCTGGCACTTATTATTTTACAAATCAAGCACTGATCAGAAGGGCACGTTACTTATGTTCAGAACCTATCTCTGAGGTGAATACTCTAACTGCAGATTCCTCACCGACTCTCTGATCTCCCCGTATGGAATGGCCTCTTTTCCCATCTAAAAAGATTGCAACCTAGAGATCAGCACACTGGACAAGCCAATTTGCTAATGGGCTCTGTGTCAAAAGACTTGGACAAGCCTTAAAAAACAACTGACGTCAGTGCACCTGAGTGGCAGTTATATGCGACCATACACGTCCCTTGCAGAGCAGAATGACGTCAGTGAGGAGAGTCATGGTGTGGCCTGCACACAAGAGTACTGCTTTTGAGTTTCCAGATCCAGTCTGACCCCTGGGGGAATATTCATTAGGTGAACAATCTGCGGTTAAATAGAGCATCCACCAGAAAGAGTGTTACAGAAGGTAAGTAACTTTTTTTTTTCATGAAGGCGCTTGATCTCAAGGACTCCTATTTATATTCACATACCCATCCACACTGCTTATCAAAGGTACCCTCACTTTGTGGCACATGGACAACACAATCAATTCAAACTACTTCCTTTTGGGGCCACGATGATTCCAAGGCTGTTTATGAAATGCCTAGCAGTGGTTGCTACACATTTGCGTATAGAGGGCATTCACATCTTTCCCTACTTCGACGATTGGCCTCTACAGGTCCAACCCTTCCTATGGTCCGCTATTGAATGCAGTCATGTAGAAAACGTAGGCAAACCAGCAGAGCATTACAGTCTTTCAGCAGCTGCGCCCTCTTTTTTAGCCCAATCGTCAGCTCACTGGGGCTATCATACACCTACGGATGATGGCCTCCTGAATCACCATTGTTCCACACACAGGAATCATGTGTGCCACCTCAAAGAGTGCCTCTCAGTTCAATGGTCCCAAATGGAAGGTCAATGGAAAGATCTAGTGTTGGTACGGGCCAAGGCACAGCACACTGTACAGTGGTGGAACAGCAACAACTTGTTGCAAGGCATACCTTTTGCAGACCCAGTACTACAGCTACCCATCACCACAGGCACCTCTCTTCTGGGGTGGGGCAGGCATCTCAACAACATGACTAATCATGGAATATGGCCCTTTCGACAACTGGGTCACCACATCAACTACCTGGAGCTGCTAACTATTCACTCAGCTCTTAAAGCCTTTTCACAAGTCACTTGAGACAAGTAGTCCTCATCAAGACACACAACATGATCCCTGTATACTACCTGCAAAATCAGGGCAGCACACTTTCACCTCAGCTGTCTCAGTTAGCCCAAAGGATGGAATTTAGCACTGGGCATTCTGCCACAGCATTCATCTCATGGCGGAGCATCCTCAGGGGGAGGACAGCTACTTTGCAGAGCTGCATAGCAGGATGCTTATGCAAGTGCACAAGTGTGAATTTCACCCTCGGGTCCAACACAGCTACTTCTAAAGCTAAGCACACCACAGATGGACCTGTTCCCCACTGCAGAAAAATACAAAATGCCCAAACTTTGCCTACACCTCCATCTGTTTACATTTAGCTGCAGTTGTGGCCTACATGAAGAATAGGAAACACTTGTTCCTCTTTAAAATTCCAGTGATTAAGGTCTTTATGGAGTGTCTCATGAGAGTGGTACCCACATGAGTGCCACCTGCTCTCATATGGAATCTCAATATAGTCCTCACCAGACTCATGGGACCACCGTTTGAACCTCTACATTTATGCCCCATTCAGTTCCTATCCTGGAAGGTGGTCTTCCAGGTTGCCATTACCTCTCTTGGACATATTATCGAACTGCAGGCACTCACTCTGCAGGAGCCTCTTCTTAAGGTGTTCAAGGACAGGGTTGCTCTTAGAACCAACCCTAAGTCACAATTCCATCTTAACCGAACCATAAAGCTCCCAGTTGTTTTCCCCACAACCAGATTCTTTTGCAGAAAGAGCACTGCACACATTGGACCTCAAAAGAGTTCCTATGTACTGCATTCACAGGATCAAGGGCCATATTTGGAGTGCTGTGGAAAGGGAACTCCTATGCAATGGCAATGGAGTACCCTTTCTGCCGTACTGAAGGTCCATCTACTTCATTTAGAGTCAGGCGGACCTTTAGTATGTCAGAAACAGAAACTACTCAGACTTAGCTGCTGAGGTACTCCTCTGACCGCCCGACGGAGTAAAAGCTGCCGTAGGTTTTGTCATTTGTCCGCCTGCCCTATTTAGAGTGGGCAAACAAATGGCAGATTTTACTATAACACACAGTCATTTAAAATGTGTCAGTAAGTGAAAGTAAAAACATTTTAATGATCCCCACTCCATAGGAGAAAACTCCCATGGCGAGGATGGGGTAATTGCTTTTTTTATTTTCAAATAAAAAGTAAGTTGAAAGTGTACCAAACTGCAACACCATGTTGCCAGAGCAGCATGGCACACTTTCAGTGTAAGAGAGGTCTGCTGGTCCGGCAGACATCTCTAAATACGGTGGGAAGATCACCCTCAACATGGCGGTCGTGAAGTAGTTTGCCATGCCGATGAAATATACTCCATCCGCCGCACTCTAAATCAGCCCCTAAGTAATTCTGTAAATCAGATCAGCTCTTTGTCTCCTTTGCAAAGCCTCAGCGATGGCATCCACCTCAAAGGCAGGTACAGCTAGATTGATAGTAAAATGTAATCTGATAGAGACATCTATCTGCAGATTCCTTTTCTTAGAATTCTTTCCAGGTACCAGACTGGATCTGAAAATCTTTGTACAGCAGTACCTCTGCGCGCCAGTAGAGGGTGTTTAGTGACTCCGTAGCAACGTCGTCCTCCGGGTGTGATGTTGATGGAGTCCATATAAGCCCTCCCCTGACGCGCTGACATCAGTTTCTTCTTTTCCGCTCTTACAATGCAGATCCGATCAGCGTTTCTTTAAGACCGTTTTTTGGCCAACCTCAATGATTTTATTGAATGGAGCAGTGTGGCTTTCATATGTCTTCGGGATTCAAGCCTTGTGGGTCCTGTGGATGACAAATATCAGCCACGGACCCTCACTCTAATTTGTATATGGTGCTTAGGTGAGCACCATGATTCCAAGGAGTGTGACACATGTCAACGGCTTCGACCGAAAGGCACTGAAGGAACGTCAGATAAAGTTTCTAGCGGTGCAGTTTTCGCTATCTTCCAAGACATCCCATCGCCCTCGGTCCTTTTCGTGCTCCAAGGACCGGCTGTGGGTCCGATACAGGAGCCTTTCCCATGGGCGTCACTCAGCATCACGTCCACAGGTAAGCTGAGCAGGCTTTCGAAGTCGCTGTGTCTACCAAAGGCTTGCTCCCCATCTTCGGCTGAAGACTCGGTGCATGAATCTACCCTGTGCCTTCCAGCCTTACCCGGGACCCAAATGAGAGAATATTACTACTCTCTCCATAGTTTCTTTGGGTCTTCACCTTCCCCTGGAGCACCTTCAGGCCCCAAGGAGGTGCACAAGACCGTGACTGTGTCCACGCCGGTGGGTTCACCCTCGGCGTCAGTCCAGTTGCCAGATTCAAAATCTGTTTTGACGCCGGTGCACAGCCCTTCTGGGTTACCACCTTCGGCGTCGGAGTTTGGTCTGCGGACTTCAATGATGGCGACTCTCGACGCTCCACCTTCTTTCCACTCTGACACCGAGACGTTGCTGCGTCTGATGCGGTGCCAGATGCGGCGTCGGTGGAGCCGCCCGTTTCTGAAGTCCTTTCTCCTGTTTTTCTTGCTGCGGAACCTGATGATGGGGGTAATGGAGAGGGTTAGGAATTTCTCCAGCGCATTTTTTTGTATGATTCAACCTCCTATAGGAGTCTAGTTGGTTGATTAACTTTGGGGAAGCTAGTGGTTTGGAGTCTTCCCCAGCCTCTGGCCTCCTGCCACCTCCTGGTTTGGCTGCAGAAGTAAGCTCTTCTCTGGCGGATATGCTCAGACGAGTTTCTGCAATTCTGGAGGTAACGCTTCCCTCTGTGGAACTGGCGACAGATCCGTTACTTGAAGTCCTGTATCAGGGTCAGTGAGGGGTAGAGCCAGTGCTTCCTTATAGTGAGACTATTTTTGATACTCTGTTGGGGGCTTGGGCTAAGCGCGAAATGGGGATCCCTGTGGATTGCTCTATTTCTCACAGACACCGGCCGGCCCCTGGAGATCCAACATGTCTCCTTAGGGATCCGACTTGTCATAGTTTTGTGGTTCAAGCTGCCTTGGCCGCCCAAAATATTGATACGTTCCCTTCTGTGTCCCCAGAAAGAGAGGTCAGGAAATTAGATACCTGCGGTAGGCACATTTTTGTCTCCACTAGTTCTGCATTGCAGTCTCTCAATATTTCTTATGGGATTTGTTGGAGTGCCTGCTGCCCTCCCTTCCAGAAGAGACACGGAACATTCTTGTCCTGTTAGTATGGGACGGCCAACAGGTGGCTAAACTCATTATTCGCTGTGGTATGGGCATCACTGATTCTGTAGGACAGGCTATGGCCTCTTCAGTAGCACTCCGTCGTCGGGCCTGGTTGCGCACCTTTGGATTTTCTGAGGCAGTTCAGGCCACTTTGATTGAGGCAGCTCCTGCCTATTCGGTGTGCATGCTGACTCTGCTTTGCGGATATTTAGAGATAGTCGGGTGGAGCAGATTCTTAACTCTGCTGACTGTTTTCCTAATTCTCTTGTAATAGCTTGTATGGGGACTTCCCGCTTGCATATGAGCCATTCACAGGGCAGTGCCCATTGGCTTTTCCTTTCTGACTTCCCTTTTCAGGGTAATACCTGGTGAGGTATTCCTGCTTGCTGCAGATACTTTTGTTACTCCAGTATTGGAACTTTCATAGATTCACATGCTTGAATCATTCCCCGTCGTCGAGATGGGAGTCCTCGGTATTATTAAAAGTGATGTCCTATTATACATAGAACCTAAGGCCCTAGGCCTTAAAATTTTTGTAACATATCACTGTCCTTTAGTAAAAAAGGACCAAACTTAGAACCAGCCAATCAGTAGATACCACCCTGTAGAACCTTCCTGAGAGAAGCTCCAGTCCCGCAGATTTTCTATCGCAGGTCATGCTAAGGGAGTCTCCCCTGAGCTCTGCTCAGTTTTTCTTCTATTCTCTCTATTTTGGAGTATTGTTCCAGTCAGGTTTACTGCCAACTTAGTAGATCTGTCTTGAGGTGATTTAAACTGACGCCCACCATGTCAGATACACCTAAAAAAGGTCTCTTCACAGCCTGTGTCACTTGCACGAAGAAAAGACTTCATATTGATGATAAACACAAGGACTCTTTATTGCCTGTATCCTGAACACCAGCCTAAGGATTGCAAGGTATGTCGGACTTTCTCAGCAAAGACTTTGAAAGATCGTGAAGGGAGGCTTCTTTTGTGGCTTCAGAGGCTTAAAGAAAGGGACACAGTGGTCTCAGATGAGGAAAGTGATGCTTCCTCTAAATCATCCAATAAAACGCCTCAAAAAAGACCTTTAGATGACCCTGCTGGTTCATTGTCGCTGCTTCCTACTAAAGCGCCAAAAATGTCATCTTCTTTGTCTCAGAAGCAATCTATGTCTGCTAGCAAAGTTTCTCACAAAGAAAACTTTGTCTTCAAGAAAGCCTGCTTCAGAACCTTCTACTCCACCTATGAAGGTGAAGCATACCTTCAAGAAGCCTACTTCAGCTCCACCAACGGGCAGCTCGTCAACGACACATCCGTCGACGAGAAAATCCTCTCATGAGGTGATTCTGGTCACATCGACGGTGTCTACAGTCTCTACCGTCACTGTCTCTTCATCGTCGATGTCTTTGTCGACGACGACGACGTCGTCGTCAGGTCAGGCACCTTTATCGTCGACGAAGCATATTGTCTCTTCGAGGTCATTGTCGTCGTCAAAAGGCAAATTCCCGACGACGGGCTGTCCGTCGACGACACAACTCTCGTCGTCGATCTCGTCGACGGGGACCCTGATTGCGTTGTCAACGACTATGTCGACGGGGCGACCCTAGTCGAAGGCAGAAGTGTCATCGGTGGTATTGACGACGGTATCCACTCAGTTACCGTCGATGAAGATCCCTGTCGTCGACGAAGGCGATTCCATTGACGGACCAGGAGAAACAGCCCTAGTCGACAAAGGAGATTCCGTCGACTATCCAAAGTTTGACTGTAAAGCAGCAATCGTCGACGAGGTCGTCGACGAGAAAAGAAAAATTGCAAAAATTCAACTTACACCAGCTTTAACTTCACCTAGTCAGGTGCAAGCTCTTATGCCATCCCAATTTCTGGAAGAGGATGATGAGGAAGAGGGATCTGAGGAGGATAGTCTTTTTGGGGCAGCTTTAAGCCCATCGGACCTTAATGTCGAATATCAGGAAGATTCTGATGATGACGAGGATTATGGTCATCAGTATTACCATTCACAGCAGCAGTATCAACGTCAGGACGTAGTGTACCTTCCTTCAAATATGATGACGGATTTACAATTTATGCTGGCAGACTATAGGAGGAGGTTTCCTCCAGAGGAGAGTATCCAACAAGCTCCTCCTCCTCCCCTGCCTTCCCTCCCACAGGCACGGGCTCGCTCTCCTCCTCTACAGCTGGGGTCCCCAATTGTTCAGCCCTCTCCTCAAGTGTCTACAGTGCAACAGTTATCGTCTTCGGAAGAGGAAATGGAAAGAGAAGGAGGAGAGATTCATCAGGACGAATGGGATTTCTACATTATTCCCACCCCGGCATCTCCTTCTCTCCCTCAAGCAGATTCACCTCCGGAAGATATTGGGGGGGGGGTTCCATAATCTTCTGGAAAGAGCGGCAAAACGCTTTGATTTACTAATGCCTGTGCAACAACAGGCCTGTTTTCTATATGATTTTAAAAAACCTTACAAAAAATCGGTAAGGTCTATGCCTATTATTGATTACATTTGGAAAGAAGGATTGAGAATAATGCAAAATCCAGCTACTGTCCCACCTGTGTTGCCAAGGCTGGACAAAAAATCTTAAAGCTCCGGATGACGCTCCGGCCTGCTTAATAGGTCATCCAAAACCTGATTCAGTGATCTCGCAAGCAGCGCAAAGGCGTTCTAAAAATCCTTCAGCTCCTCTGACAGCTCCTCCCGATAAAGAAGGCAGAAGACTTGACAACATCGGGAAGCGTTTTTCGTCTGTCAGCCTTGACAGGACGTGCTGCAAATTCTCTGGCTTTACTGGACCGTTATAGTAGGCAAATGTGGTCGGACATGACTCCATTCCTGGACAAACTTCCACCAGAGGACAAAGAGAATGCTAAGAAGATTCTTCTTGAAGGCGAGCGGTCCGCCTCTGAAGTAATAGACTGCGCTATGGATGTAGCGTTCACTGGTTTCCGACAGTTAGCGGGAGCGGTCGTCTTGAGGCGTCAAGGTTGGCTGAAAGCCACTTCATTCAGACCTGAAGTGCAAACAAAGATTCTCGATCTGCCTTATAACGGAGAAGAATTATTTGGCAGCCACGTCGATGAAGCTCTACAAGCTATTAAAAAGGACACAGATACGGCTAGGTCGCTAGGTACTTTACAGTACAGAAAAAAGCCTTTTCGTGGCTCCCGAGGAAGAGGTTACCAATCATACAGAGGAGGCTACCAACAATATCGTTACCCGGCCTATTCTTCCTCCGCCCAACAATATAGGCCCCAGTTTACTCACTGCCAACCACCTGCGGCTGCTTACAACAAGGCTTCCTTTAGAGGAAAATCAGGACGCCAGGGCAAGGAGACAAGTCGCCGCCAATGACCTCCCACAGCTGTCGGCCTCTATCCCACCTGTCCCATCCTCGGTGGGTGGCAAAATATCCCAGTACTTTCATCAGTGGCAAACCATAACATCGGACTGATGGGTCCTGAATCTAATCCAATTCGGACACTCTTTGGAATTTATAACGATCCCTCCACCAACTCCTCCTCTGCCCCGCTTTCAAAAGCACCTTCATCTCTTGCAGATGGAAGTAACGAACATGTTGCAAAAAGGAGCAATAGAACGAGTTCCTCTCAAACAAAAAGGGAAAGGTTTCTACTCCGGTTTCTTCTTGATCCGAAAAAAGGTAAAGAAGTGGAGACCGATCTTGGATCTAAGGAACTTAAATTCCTCAAAAAACAATCGTTCCGCATGATCTCTATTGAAGATGTGCTACACCTTCTCAACGGAAACGATTATATGGCGTCGCTGGAACTGCAGGACGCATACTTTCATATACCCATATGCCAAAAACACAAAAAATTCCTAAGATTCACAGTGGCCGACAGTCACTATCAATTCCGCGTCCTACCTTTCGGACTAAAGTCTGCTCTCCGCATCTTCACGAAGTGTCTAGCGCCAGCTGCAGCTTATCTAAGGCAACAACATCCCCAAATTTTTCTTTACCTAGACGACTGGCTTCTCAAAGCCCCCACTTACAAAGCAGCAAGGACATCCACCAAAGCCTGTCTGCAACTATCCAGGAAATTAGGCCTCACTTTAAATGTGGAGAAATCAATTCGGCAACCATCCTGTCGGCTGGTCTTTCTAGGAGCTATCCTGGACACCACAGAAAACAAGGCATATCCTACCTTGGAGAGACAACAAAGGCTGATATCCTTGGCAAAACGGGTCCAAAAAAGGTTTCTTTCCGTTCGCCTCTTCAAATCTCTCCTAGGAATGATGTCTTCTTGTATTCCACTGATACCTCACTGCCGGCTCCACATGCGTCCTCTTCAAGAAGCTTTAAACGAACAATGGGTGCAGACCGAGGGCACATTCGACGATCTGATCCGAATCACTCCTTCCTTGATAGTGGCTTTGTACTGGTGGAAACAACCTCGCCAGTTACCTCAAGGTTTACCGTTCCTATCCCAAGCTGCTCCTCTAGTAATCAGAACGGATGCATCCCTAGAGGGCTGGAGAGCTTTCTTCCAAGACTTGCAGGTCAGTGGAAGGTGGCCATCTTCCCACCAAGATCTTCATATCAATCTTCTCGAGTTGAGAGCAGTCTTCCTGGCGCTCCAAGCGTTCCTGCCAAAAATTCAAAACACATCAGTGCTTGTCAGAACAGACAATACAACGACAATGCACTACCTCAACAAACACGGAGGAACAAGATCTCTCCTGCTCTCTCAGGAAGCCCAGCTGATCTGGCGCTGGGCGATTAATCACAAGGTGCACCTGTCAGCAGAGTACGTTCCAGGAAAACAGAACGTCATAGCAGACACGTTGAGCAGATTGAAGACAACCTGCCACGAGTGGGAATTGGATCAACCCACTTTCGACAACGTCTTCTCCCAATGGGGCAAGCCGAACATAGATCTGTTCGCAACACCAGACAACGCGAAATGCCGGTACTTCGCAAGTTGGCGTCACCATCAGGGTTCATGGGGGAATGCCTTTTCAATAGCTTGGTCCGGCATATTTGCTTACGCCTTTCCCCCCATTCCTCTCCTTCCGCGAGTACTGAAGAAGTTGAAAATGGAACCCTGCAAGATCATTCTAATAGCACCATCCTGGCCGCGCCAGCACTGTTACACAGAACTTCACCTACTTTCACTCAATCCTCCGATCCATCTCAGACCTTTTCCGTCTCTTTTAACAATGAACCAGGGGCAAGTATGCTAATTGTCAGCCTGGCTCGTGAGTTCCAGGAATTCCAACACTTAAAGATCCCACAGGAGTGTAGACAAGTGCTGGCTAGAGCAAGAGCAGACAGCACTAACAGGACTTACTCTTTTAAATGGAAGAGGTTCTGCATGTGGTGTGCATCTTCAAAAGTCGATCCTCTCCACTCGCCTCCAGAGGAAGTCTTACCTTATCTGCTTCTCCTGGCGTGCTTTGGCTTAGCTCACGCTTCAATTAAAGTGCTTTTAGCTACCATCTCTACTTTCTGCAAATCAGCTAATGTTCCATCTCTGTGGTCCTGTAGACTGGTCAAGCAATTTCCTAAAGGTCTTTTCAGGATGTTCCCCCCAGTAAGGGCACCTCCACCCACATGGCAGCTGAATACGGTGCTGAGTCAACTAATGAAACATCCTTTTGAGCCGATTCACAAGTCTGATATGAAGTTCCTATCCTGGAAGGTGGCTCTCCTCCTAGCTCTCACTTCCACGAGGAGGGTTGGTGAACTCCAGGCCTTTACTACCCAAGAGCCTTTCTTACAATTCAAACTTGACAAAGTTATTCTACGAACAAACCCCAAGTTCATCCCCAAAGTTCCTTCGGACTTTCACCTCAATGAGCCGATTGTTTTGAAATCATTCTTCCCAAACCCACAGACTGCAGCGGAGTGTGCTCTACACTCTCTTGATGTTAAAAGGTGCCTGAAATTTTACTTGAACAGGACGAAATCATTTCGCAAGTCAAACCAACTTTTTATAGCGTACAGTGCACCTAGGAAAGGTTTCCCTGTTACTAAACAGCATTTCGAGATGGATATCAAGTGACATTGTTTTCTGTCATCAGCAAGCGGGCCACCCTCTGATGTCAAGAGTTCGTGCCCACTCTACTAGAGCAATATCCACGTCTACAGATTCCAATACTGGAGAACCACAGTTACAGGTAAGTAACTTGTTTCTTCTTTTTGTTCTGTCAGTGACAGGTCAAGTTTCCCGTGATCTGGGACTTATGTTATTTTGTAACTTTATGTACACCTGTACATATGGGTTTCTTGCTGGAACTAGAGTTTCTACCCGACTACTTCCTGTGTTGTGGGTATTTTATTTCCATTGTGCGGATGCACTTAAGTCTTGTTCCCTGTTCTACAGGAGTTGTCATCGGTATGCCTTGGGGCATTTAAAGTTTTTCTTCTGTATGCTTAATATCCCTTTTAGGAGTTACAGTACTGTGTTTGAACACAAAGTGTTTGTGGCTTACGCAGCGCACCAGTGTGATGTTAACTTCTCCTCCCCTTGCGGCCATCATGTAGCTTTCTTTCCATATAGGAAGTATTGGAAAGAGGCCGGATTCGTGCCCTGGGCAGAATTTTACCTAGACCTAAGACTTTTTATGGTGCATAGCACTCCTTGCTGTTGATGTTTTGCCCAACATTGGCAGCAAGGTTTCCTGCCATGGCTCTCTAGAGTTCCTTGTTAAGTTATGACTCGGTGAAGGTTCGTCTAATGCAATGTTTCAGGTCTCATCTCTACCTCGAGGTGTCCTTGGTCCGGTGCCACTGTCTTTGTCACCTCTTCTCTACTTCATCTCTGAAAGGATGTGAAGTCTTGTTGTATCTGGAATGTTTTATTTTCCTTACTTCCTATAGGCATTATTCATTTACCAATTCTGATTACAACCACAACATTTTCTTCCCGCCTGATTGTTCTTCAGATATCGCCATCTCACTCCTCATTTTGGTTGGTGTTGTGGCTAATTTTCATCTAAGAGTTTCCTTCCGGAATGTGTGTCCCTTTGATGTTATAGTTCTGTTCTTTTGAGGATTGGTTTATAAAAAGGCTGAGGTCTTCTTTACCATCCTTTTCCTGAAGGTTCTTTTCCCTCCTCATATGGTGGGGTAGGGATTTGATCGCTCAAAGGTCTGCTATACCATTTCCACCTTAATTGTGAATTTCGTCTGATTGGAGGAATTTTTTCTTCTTCCTCTTTCTCTTCCTTTGGAGGATGGGGTCTGTATTCCCTTTTTTGTCATGTTTACATCGTGTCTCAGGGTGGGACATTTCTTTCTGACCTCAATCCTTGTTGTGCTTGTATGCACTGTCATCCATTGTTTTCGTCGTTTCCATTTCATAGGGCTTGATCCCTTCACTGCTGTGATGCTTCATCTCTTAGTGAGAAACGTCAGTCAGGTCTTGCTACCTGATACATATATGCCTGTTGGATGGGAATTGTTATCTGTGAGGCCTTATTTGTGTTGGCCTTACTTTAGACTATGGCTCTGGATGGACCTCAGTGGTGGTTGTTATTCCCTTAATAGCAGAAGTTTTTACACCTGCTGGCTTCATTTTATTTCTGGTTAGCTGTTTCTTTGTAGCCTTGTCAGGCAGTAAGGTTGGCTCATGTACGGTTGCCTTTGTTTTTCTGTAGTGGGTGGTGTTCCTACCACTCCCTCACTCCTCTTATACGGTATTATGGTTGCTCGTTTTCCAGCTTGTTGATAATATCTGTATATCTATAATTTTCACTCTGTTGCTGTTTGCATCTTTAGACTATTACCAATATATGTTGGTATTTATATCTGAAAGAAACACGTTAGTTGTAGATTCCTTACCTTGGAATTACCCCCAGGCGTCAGACTGGATCCGGAACGTTTTTTCGTCAGCAGTACCTCTGCGCGTCGGAAGGTGGCGTCGGTCGGCTCCGCGTCCGTCGTCGGCGTCATGGTCGCCGGGATGACGTCGCGACAGCTACTTAGACGCCGCCCTCGCGCGCTGACGTCAGATCTTTCTTTTTCCGCGCCAGCCAGCGCAGATCCGGGAAGAGCGGTACCTCCAGTCATTTTTTTGACTGACTTTTTCTCAACTTTTGTCGACTTCTTTTTCGAGTCTTCGACTCCTAAGGTGCACGAGGGATGCCCGGTTTCAAGCCCTGCGGTTCCTGTCATCGGATGGTGACAGTTCCGCACCGCGTGTGTCTCTTTTGCCTGGAGCGCGACCACGACCCCAAGTCGTGCTCCGACTGCTGGTCGATGGCGCCGAAGGCTATGCGGGAGCGGTCCCGAAAGCTGATTGAGCACCGGCAGTCGGCTCCGCGCCGTTCGAGGTCGCGAGGGAGGTCGAGGGACCGGTCGCGGAGCCATCACCATTCGTCCAAGTCTTTGAAGTCTTCGCACTTGGGGTCGGTTAAGTCGTAGCATAAGAAGAAGTCGAAGAAGCACCATCGCCCTTCGACTTCTCGTCAGGCGGCCGCTCCGACGAGGGACGCGGGTGGTGCCCCTCCCGCAGCTCCGCGCGCGGAGCCTGACGAGTCGACTCCGCGTTTCCCACCCTTTCCGGGACCCGGAGCCACTCCCGCCCAGCTTCGTACATTCTACGAGGCGATGCATGCCATCTTTGGGCGGACCGAACCTGCCGGCGCGCCTTCGGGCCCCACGGACTCGGTTGGGGGACATAGGCCTTCTCCGCCGTCGGCTCCGGCCCCGGAGGACCCCATGGATCCAAGCCTGGATCCGGATCGGTGCCGGTTGACCTCATTACGCCTCCACCGGCACCACTACAGCGTTCGACGCCGGTCGGCCCCCCGGCCGGCGTCGACCCTAGCCTTCATCCTGACGTGGAGCCGGACCGGCGTCGCCGGACCCGGCGCCGATAGGGGTTTTTGTGCCCCTGTTCACTCCTGAGGTCCCTTTTCAACAAGAGTGGCACCCAGAGGATGAGGAGGAGGACTGGGAGGGGTCAGGTGACCCTTTGACTGACCAGTTGGACAGTGAACAGGACTGGAAAGAGGAACTGGGGGATGCCAGTGGTTTGGACACCTCCCCTGACCTTGGCATGTTGTCTCCTCCTACCGTGGCTACGGAGGAGGGAGTGTCCTACGCAGTGGAGTTGCGTAGGGCGGCCGAGGCTCTCAACCTCGAGCTTCCTACAGTGGCGGTCAGGACTAACCTCCTGACAGAGGTGCTTTAGCCGGCGGCGAGCTCTTCGGAGCCCTTGCTGCCGTTCAATGAGGCCCTCACCGACGTCCTTTTGGGCACCTGGTCCAGGCCCAACACGGGGGCTCCCGTGCATAGGATGATTGCCCGACGCCACCGCCCGGCTCCGGGCGACCCCACTTTCCTCTCCCAACACCCCACCCCGGGAAGCTTGGTGGTCCAAGCCTCCACCTCCAAAAGCGCATTCCCTACCGCTCCCCCGGAAAGGGAATCCAAGAAGCTGGACCACCTTGGGAAGAAAATGTTCTCTTCCGCCAGCTTAGGACTGCGGTCGGTAAACACCGCATGTCTCTTGGGCCATTATTCCCACTCGGTGTGGGATACAGTGGCGCAGGTGCTGCCTCAGTGTCCGGAGGAGGCCCGGGCAGTGCTCTCCCAGGCTGTTGCTGCCGGGAGGGATGCAGCGAAGTTTGCCATACTTTGTGACATGGATACCGCCGACTCTCTGGGCAGGACCATTTCAATGTCGGTAGCACTTCGTCGCTCCGCCTGGATGAGGTCGACTGGCTTTTCAGGGGATGTCCAGAACACCTTGATGGACATGCCCTTTGATGGCCATCGCCTTTTTAGCGACAAAGCAGACAACGCTCTAGAGCGTTTCAAGGACTCCCGGGCTACGGCCAAGTCCTTGGGCCTCTCCACCCGCCCTGCGCAGTCTGCTTTTCGCCCCTTTCGTGGCTACGGAAGGGGTGCCCCGCTACGTCCCGCCCAAAGCCACAGGCCACAGCAAGTTACCCAACCTTCGCGCGGCCTGGCACGTGGAAACAACCGTCGTGGTTCCGGGGGCCAGCGGGCGGGCCTGGCCACCAACCCCCCCCTCCGCAGCAGCCTCCAAACCCTCCTAGTCTGACCTTTCAGACCCATCAAACGCCAGTGGGCGGCAGGATTCGCCATCACCTCCCCCACTGGCGCACCATCACGTCGGACAGGTGGGTTTTGCAAATAGTCCCAAGGGGCTACTCCCTCCCCTTCGAGTCTACCCCTCCAGCCATGCCACCTCAATACCACCGCATGTCGGAGGATCACCTGGGCCTTCTCCAACAGGAATTTTTGGCACTCTTGGCCAAGGGAGCCATCGAGCGCGTTCCTGTTCCAGAAGTAGGTCGTGGTTGCTACTCCCACTACTTTCTGGTCCCCAAGAAGGACAAGGGCCTGCGTCCTATCTTGGATCTCAGGAACGTCAACCGCTTGCTCCGGAAGGTGAAGTTCAAGATGTTGACGCTTGCTCAGGTCTTGTCTGCACTCGACCCGCAAGACTGGATGGTAGCGTTGGACTTGCAGGACGCTTATTTTCATATCCCCGTCCTGCCGGCCCACCGGCGTTACCTACGGTTCACGGTAGGCCACGAGCATTTTCAGTTTACCGTGCTCCCCTTTGGCCTTACCAGCGCCCCTCGAGTGTTCACGAAAGTGATGGCGGTGGTCGCAGCTCATCTGCGCAGATCAGGGGTTCCAGTCTTCCCCTATCTCGACGACTGGCTGTTGAAGGTGGGCTCGCCCCAGGCAGTTGTCTCCCACCTCCAGACTACGGCTGACCTCCTGCATTCGCTTGGGTTCTCCATCAATGTGCCAAAGTCACACCTGATTCCCTCTCAGAAGCTCCTCTTCATCGGAGCAGTTCTGGACACGACGCGGTTTCGGGTCTATCCTCCCGAACAGCGAGTCCAGGATATTCAGGCTATGATTCCGATCTTTCAGCCTCTATCCCGGGTTTCGGTCAGAATGACTCTGAGGCTGCTGGGCCTCATGGCCTCCTGTATCCTGCTGGTCGATCATGCCAGGTGGCATATGCGGGCTCTGCAGTGGGACCTGAAGTTCCAGTGGGGGCAGCATCAGGGAAATCTGTCCGATTGCGTCCAGATCTCGGAGGGCACTGCACGTCAACTGCAGTGGTGGCTCACGAACCAGGATTAGGTCAATGGCAGATCCCTCTCCCTTCCCCAACCAGACCACACTGTGGTGACGGACGCGTCCCTTCTGGGATTGGGCGGCCACATGGGGGAGGCGGAGATCAGAGGCCTCTGGTCTCCGGCGGAGTGCGGGCTCCACATCAACCTTCTGGAGCTCCGGGCGATTCGTCTTGCACTGGAGGCATTCTTTCCCTCTGTCCGGGGAAGAGTAGTGCAGGTGTTCACAGACAACACCACCACCATGTGGCACTGCAACCAACAGGGCGGGGTGGGGTCGTGGACCCTCTGTCAAGAGGCCCTCCGCCTCTAGACATGGCTGGAACATCAAGGCATATCCCTGGTGGTTCAACACCTGGCAGGTTCCCTGAACGCCAGGGCGGACGAACTCAGCCACAGGTACATGATGGATCACGAATGGCATCTCCACTCGGAGGTGGTGCAAGGTCTCTTTCAACAGTGGGGAGGGCCTTGGTTAGATCTATTCGCCACAGAAGAGAACGCGCAATGTCAGCAATTCTGCGCGTTGGAATTTCCAAGGCGGCACTCGCTAGGCGACGCTTTTCGTCACGAGTGGAGTTGCGGTCTGTTGTATGCCTTTCCGCCTATATCACTTCTGCCCAGAGTGCTGAAGAAGATCAGGCGCGACCGGGCCCAAGTCATTCTTGTGGCTCCGGATTGGGCACGAAGAGTATGGTATCCCGAGCTGCTCAGCATGACCCTCGATCCTCCGATCAGACTGCCTCTTCGGGAGGATCTTCTGTCGCAGCAGCAGGGGACGGTCCTCCACCCGAACCTGTCCAGTCTCCACCTCCTTGCGTGGAGATTGAGCGGCGGCAGTTGACGTCTTTCGACCTGCCTCCCGAAGTCTATGACGTAATCTTGGCAGCCAGGCGTCGGTATACGCCTGCCGGTGGAACAAGTTTGTGGCATGGTGCTCAGCAGAGGCTGTTGATCCCCTTTCTGCCCCTCTTTCTGAAGTTCTCTTGTTCCTTCTTTCTTTATCCCAGCAGGGCTCTGCTCTGGGTACTATCAAGGGCTATCTTTCAGCCATCTCTGCCTTCCTTCGGCTGCCAGATCAGCCTTCTCTTTTCAAGTCCCCGGTAGTTAACCGTTTCTTGAAAGGCTTAACGCATCTCTTTCCTCCAATGCCCTTCGTTATGCCTCAGTGGGACTTGAATCTTGTTCTTACCTATTTAATGTGCGCTCCCTTTGAGCCGCTACATAACTGTCCTTTACGACTTGACTCTTAAGACTGCTTTCCTGGTAGCCATCACTTCTGCTAGAAGGGTGAGTGAGCTCCAGGCCCTTTCTTCCAAACCTCCTTTTCTGTCTGTCCATCCGGACAAGGTGGTTCTCAGGACCCGTCCATCCTTCCTCCCTAAGGTGGTCACTGCCTTTCACATCAGGCAGACCATTACTTTGCCCACTTTCTTTCCGCCTCCTTCGAAGGAGGAAGAGGCTTCACCGTCTGGACCCAAAACGTGCGCTCTCTTTCTATCTGGATCGTACAAAACAGTTCTGGGTGGATGACCAACTCTTTGTTGGCTATGTGGGTGCCAAGAAAGGTCGGGCCGTACACAAACGCACCATTTCTCGATGGGTCGTTTTGTGTATTAAGGCATGCTATTCTCTGGCTAAAAAGGAGCCTCCGGTTGGGCTTACGCGCCCATTCCACCAGGGCGACGGCAGCCTCTACTGTCTTGGGGAGAGGCGTTCCTCTAAATGACATCTGTCAGGCAGCTACGTGGGCATCGCTGCACACGTTTACGAAACACTACTGCCTGGACAGCCAAGTCCGGAGAGACGGCTTCTTTGGCCGTTCTGTTCTCCAGGACTTTCTGGTGTGATCTTGGTTCGCAGACCCACCACCTGGGTTGGTATTGCTGGGGTATCTATTCTAAGGTAAGGAATCTATAACGAACGTGTTTCTTTCAGATGAACAAGTTACTTACCTTCGGTAATGATATATCTGTAAGAAACATTAGTTAGTTATAGATTCCTTACCGCCCCACCCATCCTCCCCGTTCTGCGAACTGATTTCTAGGGTTAAGAACATCCTTTCAGAGCCCTAGTTTTGTGCACCAGTGGTCAGTGTCTTGCATGGCTCTGCGTTTCTGGCGCGGAAAGTCGTGTACAGAACTGACAGCGCGCGAGGGCGGCGTCTAAGTAGCTGCCGCGGCGTCTAAGTAGCTGCCGCGGCGTCTAAGTAGCTGCCGCGGCGTCTAAGTAGCTGCCGCGACGTCATCCCGGCGACCACGACGCCGACGACAGACGCGGAGCCTACCGACGCCACCTTCCGACGCGCAGAGGTACTGCTGACGAAAAAACTTTCCGGATCCAGTCTGACGCCTGGGGGTAATTCTAAGGTAAGGAATCTATAACTATCTAATGTTTCTTACAGATATATCGTTACCGAAGGTAAGTAACTTGTTTATCTATTTTTCAATGGATACCTCTATTATACAGGGTATCTTGTTTCTACACTGATCTGTCCCCCTGCTTGCCGAGGCTGACTGGGGTTGTTTGCTTCCCCGATGGGGATGATACTTGTGGTGGATTCTGATAGTCTTGCGTGTAGGAGTATATATCTGTATTTATATATAAATATCTAAGAAGTATATGTGATATATATATATATATATATATATATATATATATGTGTATGTATATATATATATATATATAATATATTTACGTATGTTCACGGTGAGTACCTATCTGCTTTTGTGGCTGTGCTTCTCATGAGACTAGTTCGACTTTGAATTGGTGGTTGCTTATTCATTTTGTTTTCCTTTCTCCTCTGGGCTTCTAAATTACATAGTCCCGGAGGGTTAACTTTTCTCTAGGAGGATCTTCTTTTGGCAGTTTCGTTCACAGACCTGCCTCCAAGGATTGTGTTGCTTGGGTATTTAATTTTAAGATAAGGAATCTGTGGCTAGATGTCTCTATCAGATTAATAAGTTACTTACCTTTGGTAATGCTTTATATGGTAGAGACATGATCTTGCCGCATATTCCTTAATGACCCACCCATCCTCGCCCGCTCTGCGAACTGCTAGTACTGTTGCATACAAGATTCCTTTCTTGGCATTCTGGTGCCCTTCTTTAGGACTTCTTAATTGTTTGACACAAAGATGTCTCTTTTTTTGGCACACGGTTTCCATATGCAGTTTCTACAAGTGGCTCTGCGTTGTTTGCTTGAAAAATAGTCACAGAAGAAACTGACATCAGCACGTCAGGGGAGGGCCTTTTATGGACGCCGCCGACGTCACATCCGTAGGACGACATCACCTCGACGCCCTCTACCGTCATGCAGAGGTACAAAACTTTACGGATCCAGTCTGGCGCCTGGGGAGAATTCTAAGTTAAGGAATCTGCGGCTAGATCCTGTCTCTACCAGATAAGGCGTTACAGAAGGTAAGTAACTTATTCTTCAAACCTACTATCATAAAGCAAAGAGGGTTCTATTTGCTCAACCCAGGGAGCAGTCCACCAACAAGAAAGGGGCATCCATGGCCTTTCTAGGAAACATCACATTTGTAAGGCTTAACTAGATCTTGGCTAGTCAATAGGCCATGGCGAGCCAGACAGTGTTAAGGATCTTGCTAAAGTCTTCTGCATCATCCACATGCTAGCCATCTCTTCCAGAGGACTCTAATTTGCAGTCTATAAGAAGCATGTGTATCAACAGCCACACATGTTAGCAACAGAAAATGCTACTTACCCGGTAAGTATCTATTCATGGCATGTACTGCTGTAGATTCACACGTGCCCGCCCTCCTTCCTAGAAGCTTGTTTTTTTCAGATCCATTCCTGTGAGAAGCTGGCTTGGTATATGGTGCACACTTATGTAAGTGGGCATCCTGCACCAATCCAGACAACCCTCATCGTGATTTTAGTGGTCTTAGACAACCTTAGAAAGCTGTCCAAGTGGTAGCTGTGGAGAGCAGCCTTTAGGCTTAGTCCAGAAGGAGTGTTAAGCAGCTTGTTTCACCAGAACATAATCTTATTGATATAGATGAAGTGAGAAAGAACCACACAGTGTATTTATAAAAATATGTGTTTATTATATAACACTCACTAACACATACAGGTATCTCCTAGCCGGAGATACACACAATGCACACAATACTTTTCAATAGAAACAGGTAAGTAGCACGTAATACACAGTGGTCACCAGGGGGGACCAAACCATATACTGAAATTGTGGAATGCGAACCACGACTCGAGTCAAGACTGCACCCAGAAGACGTAGAAGTGTTTGGGACCCAAGGTAAGTAACTAGGAGCTCCACGGAGGCCGTGTGCAGAGTGGGAACACGACAGCGTGATCAATGCAAGTCAATGGGTAAGTTGCGGTTGCAATTTTAAAGAAGGGCCCTTCCCAGTGGACCCTGAAGAAACCCCTTGGAAGACAGAAGGTTGGAGAGCCACCCCACCCGTGGATACCTTAGGAACCAAGATACCTGCCCCAGGGGGGCCGGGTGCATAGCTGTGAAGTGGCGTCGGAAACCGCCGTCGAACCCAATGGAGGACTTCAGGAAGCTGCCGCTGCTGGAGAAGGAGAAAGTGTCCGGTGGAACCCACAGGTGGATTCAAGTTGAGAAGTACCTGAAAGCAGAGGGGACAGAGTCTATGCCACTTGGAAGTGACCAGGAGGCACAGAAGACTAATGCCCACCAATGTCGGGTGCTGTAGGAGAGTTGACGGTGACCTTGGAGCTGCAACTGTGAGGACCAGGCGACGCTGTGGAAGATCAGGAGCCATTCACGAGCTGTCCCACGTCGGATGTCGAGAGTTGAGGGGTCGGTGTCCAGTGGGAGCACCAACAAGCCTTGGCAACTGCAACCAATGTGGAAGTAGAAAAAGGTGCAACGTCTGTACCAGCAAGGTCCAGGAGACTCACCACAAGCAGGGGAGTCAGGGCAGGCCCCGGGCAATCATGGGAGCTCAAAGAATACAAAAATGACCCTCAAGAGGACCCACAGGTCGGAGACACTGGAGTCGCAAGAGGACCTCGAGCAAGTCACCAAAGATGCAAGCCCACGAAGAAAAAGATGTGGTGAGGGTGAAGATTTTGGTCACTGGAGATGCTTGAGGTTGGAGATGCTTGAGGTTGGGGCTACTTGGAGCCCGAAGAGCTTGGTGGAAGGAAGCCAGCAAACCTTTGCAACTGCAAGTCGACGCAGTGCACAGGGGTTCGGTTTCTGCGGCTCCGACGAGGGATACTGGCCTCAAACTTGGTGAGAGGACAGGGCAGGCCTCGAAGGATGTGAAGAACCACCTTCTATGTTGCTGAGCCTTTCGGAGTCCGTAGGAGCCCAGGATCAGCAGACCGGTCAGCTTAGTTGCGGTGCCTGCAGATGCAGGGAAGTGACTCCTTCACTTCAAGGGAGATTCCTTCAGGTGTCTTGGATGCCCACAGGCCTTGGAAGGTTCCTGTATGGTGTACAGACGCGGACGTTGCAGCAGACAAGCAGGGCGAGGAGATCAGGAGCAGCTGGAGTCTTCCTAGTTGCAGCCTTGATGCTCAGAACGAAGTCCAGCGAAGTCCAGAGTGCCCAGACGGTTGAAGAAGTGGTGTCGGAAATATATCTTGTTCCACGACAAATCTGAGGACCCTCACACAGGTAAGCGTTTAAATACCCTAAGGAAAGGGTTGGGACGATACAGGGGTCCATCCCTAAGGAGGGTCTGGACAAGGGGGAGGATACTCCCCTGTCCTTTGACCAGGTTCGCGCCAGAGTGGGAGCCAACGGCTCACTGAACTGGTTTGAACTGGACTATGCATGGAGGGCACCAAGTGTGCCCTGCACGCAGACTTTGTGGCGCTGGCAAGCGCTCCCACCCTACCCCGATACACTTAATCTTGTCTGGGACGTGGTCACACCTCCCTGTGACAGGATACGTATTATTCTGCCTTCCTCTGCCCAAGCTTGGCTCAGCAGCAGGAGGGCAGAAACGTGTCTCTGGCCGGCAGCAGCCCTAGCTTGCTGTCCGGGTCTGGAAGACTGGTACCGGGAGCACCGAGTGCCTCCCAGAGGAGCTTTACAGTGCATGGACTCATACCTTCCACACCGTTTACGGTGTGGGGTTATGATTCCAACATGTTTGATACCAAACATGATAGGATTCGTTGTAGCCAGTTTCGAGATGGTCACCGCGTAATGACGCAGTGCCCCTCTATATGTCATATGGCTGCCTCATATATAACACGGGAGAATGAATTCCGTAGGTCGTAGGGGTGTCCTGCTCATGCAGGGGCACCCTCACACTTAGAACCCAGCACCCTGCCTTCACGATTGTAAAGACCTGCTGTAGGAGTGACTTATAGGTATCTGAAAGAGACACGTTAGTGATAGATTCCTTACCTTAGAATATCCCCAGGCGTCAGGCTGGATCCGGAAAGTTTTGCGTAGCAGTACCCTTGCGCGTCGGTAGGCGGCGTCGTGCGGCTCCGCGTCCGTCGTCGGCGTCGTGATCGCCGGGATGACGTCGCGGGCAGTACTTAGGCGCCGCCCCTGCGCGCTGACGTCAGTTCTTCTTTTTCCGCGCCAGTAAGCGCAGATCCGGGAAGAGCAGTGCCCTGGTCAATTTTTGACCATACTTTTTGGTGATTTTTCACTGTGTTTTTCCAGCTTTCAGGTGTCGTAGGGATGCCCGGCTTCAAGCGATGCGGCGCCTGTGCGCGGATGATGTCCGTCACCGACCCGCATTGGGAGTGTCTCTTCTGCCTCGGCCGAGGCCACGACACCGAGTCTTGTCCCGAATGCCAGGCCCTCAACCCGAAGGCTTTGCGAGAGCGGTCTCGAAAGCTCCTCGAGGCCCGGCATTCGGCTCCGCGGAAGCCCCGGTCGCGTGAGAGGTCCAGGGGTCGCTCGCGGAGTGCACACCGGTCGTCGGCGTCGAAGTCTTCTTCGTCCGGTAAGTCTCGACACAAGAAGTCCAAGAAGCATCGTCGCTCTCGGACTTCGCCTCGCCGGTCTCGCGACTCGGCTGAGGCCCCTCCCGGCACCGTCCCCGCCCCGCGGCCCCGGACTTGCCTGTGGAGTCGCCCCCGTCATACCCGCCCTTCCCGGGTTCGGGGGCGGATCCGGCCAAGGTACAGGAGTTCCTGTCGGCCATGGCCCGCCTCTTCGGGCCTTCAGGCCCCTCCGGTGCGCCTTCGGGCCCCGCGGGCCCTGATGGGGTTGATCCGGCGTCGCCGGCGGCTCCGGCCCCGGCGTCGCCCGAGCCTCCAGCCTCGATCCCGGCTCCGGCTCCGGCCCCGGCCTCGATCCCGGCTCCACAACCCCCATCGACGCCGGTCGACCTCACGACACCTCCGCCGGCGCCGATGTCTCCGGTGCCGTTCTCGACGCCGCCCTGGGCTCCGGGCGGCGTCGTCCCCCAGTTCCTTCCGGCTCCGGACTTGGACCCGGAGCGACGTCGCTCGACGCCGGCTCCGGCGCCGATGGGACCTTGGGTCCCAAATGTCCCTCCTCCTCCTTATTTTGAACCAGAGGAGGACCAGGAGGACTGGGAGGGGTCTGATGACCCTCTGACACGCAACTGTCAGTATGATGAGGACTGGACAGAGAGTCTAGGGGAGGCCAGTGGTCTGGATACTTCTCCTGACACTGGCATGCTGTCTCCTCCCGTGGCTACGGAGGAGGGGGCCAATTTTGGTACGGTGTTGCGTAGGGCTGCTGGGGCCTTACGTCTCCAGCTCCCTACTTTGACGGTCAAGCCTAACATCTTGACAGAGGTGCTTCAGCCGGCAGCCTCCTCTGCGGAGACTGTGCTGCCGTTTAACGACGCCCTCACGGACGTTCTTTTGGGCGCCTGGTCCAAGCCCAACACAGGGGCTCCTGTGGATCGGAACGTGTCACGACGCCATCGCCCCGCTCCGGGCGACCCCCTGTTTCTTTCTGTCCACCCCACTCCTGAGAGCTTGGTTGTCCAAGCCTCCGCTTCCCAAACCGCCTTCCCTACCGCTCCTCCGGATAGGGAATCCAAACGCCTGGATCAGTTTGGGAAGAAAGGTTTTTCTTCCTCCAGTGCTGGCTTGCGGTCCGTTAACACCGCTTGTCTTTTGGGCCGATATACCCACTCTTTGTGGGATTCGGTGGCGGATGTTTTGCCCCAGTGCCCTGAGGAGGTCCAGGCACTGCTTTCCCGCGCCATTGCGGAAGGAAGGGATGCGGCCAAATACACTATCCGTTGTGGCCTTGACACCGCCGACTCGCTGGGCAGGTCGATTGCAACGACGGTGGCGCTCCGACGCCACGCCTGGCTAAGAACCACTGGTTTTTCAGGGGATGTCCAGAATACTCTCATGGACATGCCCTTTGATGGAGTCGGTCTTTTTGGGTCCAAAGCAGACCATGCGTTGGAGCGCTTTAAGGACTCACGGGCTACTGCCAAGTCCCTGGGCCTTTCTGCTACACGCCCTCCGCTGCCTTCTGCTTTTCGCCCCTATCGTGGCCACGGTAGGGGCGCCCCTTCACGTCAGCAGCCCAGCCACCGGCCCGCGCAGCAGGCGTCTTCGCGTGGCCGAGGACGTGGATTCCGCCGTGGCGGATCGGGCAACCAGCGTGCGGGTCAGGCCACCACCTCCAACCCGTCCGCGGCCTCCAAGCCCTCCTAGTCCCTCCTTTCAGGTGCACGGCACGCCAGTAGGGGGCAGGGTCCGCCATCACCTTCCCCACTGGCGCACCATCACCTCGGACAGGTGGGTCTTGGACATTGTCCGAAGGGGCTACTCCCTCCCCTTCGAGACCACCCCCCAGCCATGCCACCTCAATTCCACCGCATGTCAGGGGATCACTTGGTGCTTCTACAGAAGGAAGTCACGGCCCTCTTGACCAAGAGGGCCATCGAGCATGTTCCGACCCCAGAAGTAGGGCGTGGTTGCTACTCCCACTACTTTCTGGTGCCCAAAAGGACAAGGAGGACATGCGTCCTATCTTGGACCTCCGGAACGTCAATCGCTTCCTCCGGAAGGAGAAGTTCAAGATGCTCACCCTAGCTCAGGTCTTGACTGCCCTCGACCCTGGAGACTGGTTGGTAGCGTTGGACTTGCAGGACGCGTATTTCCACATCCCCGTCCTGCCGGCCCACCGGCGTTACCTTCGGTTCACGGTAGGCCCCGAGCATTTTCAGTTCACCGTGCTCCCCTTTGGCCTTACAAGTGCCCCTCGGGTGTTCACGAAAGTGATGGCGGTGGTCGCAGCTCATCTGCGCCGGGCAGGGGTTTCAGTCTTCCCCTACCTCGACGACTGGCTGCTGAAGGCGGGCTCGTCCCAGGCAGTCGTCTCCCACCTCCAGACTACGGCCGAACTCCTGCACTCGCTGGGGTTCTCCATCAATGTGCCGAAGTCGCATCTAATTCCTTCTCCACAGCTCCTTTTCATCGGAGCAGTTCTGGACACGACGCAGTTTCGGGCCTATCCTCCCGAACGGCGAGTCCGGGATATTCAGGCTATGATTCCGATCTTTCGGCCTTTATCCTGGGTTTCGGTACGGATGACCCTGAGGCTGCTGGGCCTCATGGCCTCCTGCATCCTGCTGGTCAATCATGCCAGATGGCATATGCGGGCTCTGCAGTGGGACCTGAAGTTCCAGTGGGCGCAGCACCAGGGCAACCTGTCCGATCACGTCCAGATCTCGGAGGGGACTGCAAAACAGTTGCAGTGGTGGCTCTCGAACCGGCAATGGGTCATGGGCAGATCCCTCTCCCTTCCCCAGCCAGAGCATACAGTTGTGACGGACGCGTCCCTTCTGGGATGGGGCGGTCACATGGGAGAGGCGGAGATCAGAGGCCTCTGGTCTCCGGCGGAGTCCCGGCTCCATATCAACCTTCTGGAGCTCCGGGCGATCCGGCTTGCACTCAAGGCATTCCTTCCCTCTGTCAAAGGGAAGGTAGTGCAGGTGTTCACAGACAACACCACCGCCATGTGGTACTGCAACAAACAGGGCGGGGTGGGGTCTTGGACCCTTTGTCAGGAGGCTCTGCGCCTCTGGACATGGCTGGAACATCAGGGCATGTTCCTGATGGTTCAACACCTGGCAGGTTCTCTGAACGCCAGGGCGGACGAACTCAGCCGCAGGTGCATGATGGATCACGAATGGCGTCTTCACTCGGAAGTGGCGCAAGGACTCTTTCTACAGTGGGGAGAGCCTTGGTTAGATCTATTCGCCACCGAAGAGAACGCGCGATGTCATCAGTTCTGCGCGTTGGAATTTCCAAGGCGGCACTCGCTCGGCGACGCTTTTCGTCGCTAGTGGAGTTGCGGTCTGTTGTACGCCTTTCCGCCTATACCACTTCTACCCAGAGTGTTGAAGAAGATTCGGCACGACCGGGCCCAAGTCATTCTTGTGGCTCCGGACTGGGCTCGAAGAGTTTGGTATCCCGAGCTACTCAATATGAGCATAGATCCCCCGATCCGTCTGCCTCTTCGGGAGGATCTTCTGTCGCAGCAGCAGGGGACGGTCCTCCACCCGAACCTGTCCAGTCTACACCTGCTTGCGTGGAGATTGAGCGGCGGCAGTTGATTCCTTTCGACTTGCCTCCCGAAGTTTGTGATGTGATTCTGGCAGCCAGGCGTCCCTCCACTAAGGTGGTATACGCCTGCAGGTGGAACAAATTTGTGGCATGGTGCACAGCAAAGGCTGTGGATCCCCTTTCTGCCCCTCTTTCTGAGGTCCTTCTGTTCCTTCTCTCTCTGGCCCAACAGGGTTCTGCCCTGGGTACCATCAAGGGTTATCTTTGTGCTATCTCGGCCTTCCTCAGGCTCCCTGATCAGCCCTCCCTTTTCAAGTCCCCTGTTGTTAACAGGTTCTTAAAAGGCATTACTCACCTCTTCCCTCCTGTTCCGTTTGTAATGCCTCAGTGGGACTTGAACTTGGTTCTTACCTTTTTAATGTGCGCTCCCTTTGAGCCTCTGCATAACTGTCCTCTTCGTCTTCTGACTCTAAAGGCAGCCTTTCTGGTGGCCATCACCTCCGCTCGGCGGGTGAGTGAGCTCCAGGCTCTTTCTTGCAAACCTCCCTTTCTGTCTGTTCATCCAGACAAGGTTGTTCTTCGGACGCGTCCGTCCTTCTTGCCAAAGGTGGTTACTGCTTTCCACATTGGGCAGACCATCACTTTGCCCACCTTCTTTCCGCCTCCGCATCCTTCCAGAGAGGAAGAGAGGCTCCACCGTCTGGACCCAAAACGTGCGCTCTCCTTCTATATCGACCGCACGAAACACTTCCGGGTGGATGACCAGCTCTTTGTTGGCTACGTGGGCGCCAAAAAGGTCGGGCGGTGCACAAGAGGACCATCTCCCGCTGGGTTACCTTGTGCATCAAGACCTGCTATTCTTTGGCTAAGAAGGAGCCTCCTGTTGGGCTGCGTGCCCATTCCACCAGGGCAACGGCTGCTACCACGGCCTTGGGCCGCGGTGTTCCGCTGCCGGTTATCTGTCAGGCAGCTACGTGGGCCTCGCTGCACACGTTTACTAAGCATTACTGCCTTGACAGTCAGGTCCGGAGGGACGGCTTCTTTGGCCGTTCTGTCCTCCAGGACTTCCTTGTCTGATCTTTGTTCGCAGACCCACCACCGGGGTTGGTATTGCTGGGGTATCTATTCTAAGGTAAGGAATCTATCACTAACGTGTCTCTTTCAGATGCACAAGTTACTAACTTGTGTAACGATATATCTGTAAGAGACAGTAGTTAGTGATAGATTCCTACCGCCCCACCCATCCTCCCCGTTCTGCGAACTGATTTCTAGGGTTAAGGACATCCCTTTCAGGGCCCTAGTATTTTTCAGACACCTGTGTCAGCTTCTTGCATGGCTCTGCGTTCCTGGCGCGGAAAGTCGTGTACAGAACTGACGTCAGCGCGCAGGGGCGGCGCCTAAGTACTGCCCGCGACGTCATCCCGGCGATCACGACGCCGACGACGGACGCGGAGCCGCACGACGCCGCCTACCGACGCGCAAGGGTACTGCTACGCAAAACTTTCCGGATCCAGCCTGACGCCTGGGGATATTCTAAGGTAAGGAATCTATCACTAACTACTGTCTCTTACAGATATATCGTTACACAAGTTAGTAACTTGTGCTTTAAGTACATTGTCCTTATATATAGGGAAATCTATATATCTCTTAAGTGGTGCTAGCACCAGCTTACACAGGCTGCAATAGCAGGCCTGTAGTTACAAATTGAGTGGTCTCCCATTGGTGACATAATACATGCTTCAGCCCATGGGGGACCCCTGGTGTACCTATGCCCTGGGTATCTTAGTACCACATACTAGGGACTGATAAGGTTGCACCAGTGTCCAATCTGGGATGTACCCAAGTACTTACCAAACCAATTTAGGGGAGAAAGCACAGTGACTGGGGTCCTGATTAGCAGGATCCCAGTCAGACTAGTCAGAAACAGCATTTCATCAAGCAAAAATTGGGGATAACCATAAAAGCAGATCCTACTTTCCTAGAATCCCTTACTATATTTCTCTGCACATTGCACTTCACACACCATGCTTAGATTGACACTTCATACATACTCTCACCCACTGTGTGAAAACGATCTGAAATGGAGCAAAGTACACCAAGAGGAGGACTCAAATCATATCTCATGACTCAACAGACTTCTTCGAAGGAAAAAACAACTTGCCAACGTCCAAACTCAACAGTAAATGGCAGGAGTATACTAAACATTCTACAACTTTAAATGCAGTAAACAGGTGCATATAGGATAAGTAGTATTTTCCTTTCTGATGAGTCACACCTTAAGTGCATTTACTGCTTTTGCTCAAAACAAAATGCATTCAAATGCAGCATTTGTCAGTCCTCATGTCAAATATTCTTTGCGACAGACTGGCACCTAGCTCTGTTTATACCCAGGCATCATTGTTGGCCACAGTAGGTTTGCTGCTGGGCTGGTCGAAGGCCAGGCCAAGCTGCCATCCCCTGCTGCACACAGCCAAAGGCCATGAGGAGAAGGTGTTGGCAGCCTGTGATTTGTTGGTCGCTGGGCCTGGCTAGCCATGTGCAGTGGGCTTGGTTGATCCCTGCATGTAAGGTGCCGGGCTGGCTGAAGGCCAGGTCATTGCACTAAACATCCCTTCCTAGTAAGTCTGACCACGCAAGTTTTGCCTATTAAATGCAGGTAGCAAGCCTTCAGTGTCTCCTGACGGAGAATCAAGAGATCAGGCTCTCTTAGCAAAAAAGACTAGCGCTCAAATCTTCTAACAGAGCATGCCTGCTGGTTCACTGTTCACATATAATATGAGATGGTACTCTGTCTGCTCACTAAAGCATATGAGAAAATCATTCTTTAAAAAAAATATATTTTTATTGAACAATGCTCAATATACAGTGGATAAAGAGATGACTTTACATTATTATAGTGGTGTACATTTGTTCAGAATAAGGCACAGTACATTTGACAGATGTGCATATTTGAAATGTGTTCATCTCAAATTATACAACTGTACTCAGTCACCCATAACAGGTCAGAGAAACATTAAGGCCCCCACCCTCCTCAGTGTTGCTCCCTGACTCAATGTCATCGGAAAGAGCGCCAGCCACCACACACCTTTTCCCACTTATGGGTGCATCACCGACTTTGATAGACAACTTGTTCTGCCAAGAGGGGCCAATCCAGGTCTGATTCCCAGTCTTCCACCCGCGATAAATGTGCCTTGCCCCACGTTCTTGAAATATTTCTCTTAGCTACTCCCACTGCAATCGTTAACCATAGCTTCTGATTTTGTGTCCAATAAGTTTCTCCCGTTACCGTTAACGGGAGCCATTTTGCATCTAAAGGGACCTCTATTGCCATTACCCGAGTTATTTTCTGTACCACCTGTCCCCAGCAGCGTTTTATCACTGGGCAACCCCATAGTATATAGAAGAAAGTGCTGTCCTGCCCACATCCCCAGAAATACCATGTGGAGACTGTTCTTCCCATTTTTTGAAGGAGCACCCTGGAGTAGTAGGACCTATGAAGGATTCCGAGTTGAACCAGCCTGAAACGGGTCCAAATCGCTATCTCCTGGGGACCTGGTAGTGCTTCAACCCAATCGTCGTTGTTGTCTAGCGATCCCAGATTTCCCTCCCACGCTGCTTTTAGAGCCACTGTAGGATAAGGAGAGTTATTCATGAGTTTTTTTTTATAGACGGTGGAAATAGCTTTTTCCATTATGGGGCCCAGCAGTAACCGGTCTTCAAGCAGCGCAGCCTTTGGTAGCCATTCCCCCTATACTAGGTTTTTCCTAAGTGCGTGTCCCAACTGAAGGTACTTGTATCTCTCAGTCATGTTGTATTCCCGCTGCAAGTCCTCGAATGTGATGAAGGCTCGTTCCCTCCAAACATCTCCCAAAGTTTCTATGCCAATCAGGGTCCATTTTGAGAAGCCTGTCAGATTGCCCACTTCCCTTTAGATGTCGCTATCCCATAGTGGGGTGCAGTTAGTAAGTTTGCCCTTCCAAACAAGGAACTTATTGGCATCTGTCCATGCATTGACCACTACTTGGGTGTGCATCGGTAATTCCCATTTGTTAGCTTGCAGATAGAGGGCCTTGGCTGGGCCTCTGGGATCCATAGCCTCTCTGTCCACCCTGTAAGCCGTCTCAGTGTGATCAGCAAACATCCAGTCACTAACCACCACCAGTTGTGATACCCAGTAGTATTTAAGTATGTCTGGGACTGCAAGTCCCCTGTCATATACTCCTCTCTGGAATTTGCGTCACGCTATACAGGAGCTGGTACCGGCTCATAATAGTACTCCGAGTTCGTGGTCAACTTCACAGAAGAACTCAGGGGAGATTTTGAACAGTGTGTTTTGAAGTATGTATAAAAGGCGTGGGATAGGAGAAAATCATTCTTGGATCTATGCTGTGAAGACATAGATCTTGCAAAACAGTTCACGCAGACAAATCTAGACAATGTTGACTCGGCCATGCTTCCTGTGCTAGGCACTAGTTTTACAGCACCACTCACTTGATGAATCGGGTTTCTTCCCTTTTGCCATAAGCTGTTATGTAGTTATTTCCTTCCATTCAGGAAGAGCAGGGATACTGTTAGTGGTATTTTCAGGTGCCAAAGAAAGTGGGAGGTCTGGGGCCAGACCTTGGACCTCCATTTTTTCAACAAGTTCTTAAAGAAAAGTTCAATATGAGCACCCTTCAATATATCCTCTTAGCCTCCAACTAATCTGAATGGGCATGTACGTTCATGTGCCAATCGCTCCCCTACACAGAATGTTTTTGATGTTTAGAGTGGGAGATCTAAAATTCCAGTTTGTTCTTCTTCCCTTTGAGCTGGCATGGGCCACCTCGGTGTGTACAAAATTAATGATATTGATGGTAATATATCTACATCATCAGGGCATTTATGTCTTCCCATAATTGGCTCCTGAATTTAGCCCCTGTACAATCTTTTGGACAACTTTTTCACTGCGGCTAACCTTTTAGATGGTTTTGGCATTTCCATTACACAGAATAAATCATGCTTAGTAACCTTTCAATAAATTTGGTTTTTATGGTGTAGGAAAGTAGGATCTGCTTTCATGGTTACCCCCACCGTTTTGCTTGATAGCAGTGTGTTTTTGACATAGTCTGACTGGGATCCTGCTAATCAGGACCCCAGTCACTGTGCTTTCTCCCTAAATTGACCACGGTAAGTACTTTCGTACATCCATAATTGGCTACTGGCGTACCCATGTAAGTCCCTAGTATGTGGTACTAAGGTACCCATGGCATAGGTACACCAGGGGTCTCCCATGGGCTGTAGCTTGTATTGTGCCACCAATGGGAGTCCACTCAAACTGTGACTACAGGCCTGCCATTGCAGCCTGTGTGAGTTGGTGCTTGCACCTCTCACAACAGATATAAGTTTCCTTATATCTGAGGTCACTACACTTAAAACCAATAGGTCACCCCTATAGTAGGCTCTACAGTCCTGAGGGCAGGGTGCTTGGTTATAAGTGTGAGGGTGCCCCTGCCTGAGTAGGACACCCCTACAAACCCAGAAGTCGATTCTCTAGGCTTTGTAAGTGCGGCCAGCCATTTTAATGCATATAGTGGACATCAGTCATTACGAGATGTCTAACTATATAGTGCCTATACCGAACCCGGTCATGTTTGGTATCAAACATGTTGGAATCATACCCCAACACCAATTCCAGTGTTGGAAGTATGATCCCATGTACTGGGGTGCTCCCTTGGAGTTCCCCCCAGTACTCCCGGTAACAGCCTATCGGATAGAGACTTATAGCTGCAGATTCCTTACCTTTGAATTCCCCAGGCGTCAGGCTGGATCCGGAAACTTTTGCTCGAGCAATACTCCTTGCACCCGCCGTCGGGTGGCTTCATTCGGCTCTGCGTGACGTTGTCGGCGTCATTAGCATCTGTTATGATGTTGCTGTAATCTATATAGGCGCCACCCAGGCACGCAGACATCAGTTCATTTCTTTCCATGCCAGTTAAGCACCGATCTGGGGGAGAGCTACCCCTCTGTCGCTTTTTGACAGGCCTTTTTCGACTTTTGTCGACTTCGTACATTTTTTCTTTGTGTGCGAGGATGTCTTTGAGGAAGACAGGGTTTAAGCCGTGCAGTGCCTGTCACTGCATGATGTCGGTGACCGACCCCAACCTCGTATGTCTCTGGTGTCTCGAGCGTGACCACGACTCGAAATCGTGCTCGGACTGTCGGGCTATGGCTCCAAAAGTCTTGTGGGAGTGGGCTATGAAGCTCCTTGCAGACCAGCAGTCGACACCATCCAGCAAGACTACGCAGAGGTCCCAGTCTCTTTCGAAGCAGAGGAGGTCACGAGACTGCTCCCAGAGCTCCAAGTCCTCTTCGTCCCACTCAAGGTCATCGGGACACTCTGGGAAGAGCCATAAGAAAAAGAAGTCATCCAAGTGGACTTCGTCTTCGCCTCCACTGTCGTCTGCCGACGAATGAGGTAAGGAGCACCGACGCTCTAAGCACGGTTCTACGGAGCCGGAACCAGGGTCGGCTTCGTGCCTCCCTCCCTTTCCGGGAGCCGGAGCGACCCCGCTCAAATTAAAGATTTTTACGAGGTCATGTGCCCCATGTTTGAGCCGGCCAGCTGGTGAGCCCTTGGGCCCCGCGAGGTCGGAAGGGGCCCTGTCGGATTCAACGCCGTTGGATCTGTCCACGCCGACGATGGGGCCTCAGGGATCCGATCCCGATGGTGGCAGTCGTGCCATCGCGACCTTTCCCAGCGTCGGACCCGAAGTCTGTTCCATCGGGGCTGCCGGTGCCCACCGGTGGTTCCAGCCCCATCCTTATCCCCAACGACATGGAATCGGAATGGCATCACTTGACGCCTATTCCAATGTCGATAGAACTGTCCCCTGAACATTTGGATGATGTTTTAGGCACAGGAGGGGTCTATAGACCCCTAGAACACCAGGATGTTTCTGCAGAGCAGATGGACTGGTATAGGGAACTTGGGGAGGCCAGTAGAATGGACACTTCCCCAGATACTGGCATACTCTTTCCACCAACTGTGGCTATGGAGGACAGGGCATCTTATGCCATGGTGGTCAAGAGAGCAGCTGAGGTGCTCGGACTGGAGTTGCCCTCTGTGCAGGTCAGGACTGATCTCCTGACCGAAGTGCTTCAGCCTGGGGCTTCCACCTATGAACCCCTTTTGCCCTTCATTGAGGCACTTACTGATGTCTTTCTAGGCACGTGGTCCAAGCCTTTCATGGGGGCTCCTGTGAATAGGACAATTGCAAGCCGCCATCGCCGGGCTCTGGGTGACCCAAAGTTCCTAAGCCAACACCCCACCCCTGAAAGCTTGGTGGTGCAGGCTTCTACCTACCAGGGCATGTTCCCTTCAGCCCCTCCGGATAGGGAATCCAAGAGGCTGGAATCACTTGTGAAGAAGATGTTTTCTCCCTCCAGCCTGGCACTGCGGTTGGGGAATACTGAATGCTTATTGGGCCGTTTCTCCCACTCCCTCTGGGAGACGGTTGCGCAAGTGCTGCCACAAGTCCCAGAGGAGGCCCTGGCTGTGCTTTCTCAGGCAGTTACGGACGGGAGCGATGCAGCAAAATTCACCATAAGGTGTGGCCTTGACACACATGATTCGCTGGGCAGAGCGATTTAATTGACAGTTGCCTTGCGGCGCCATGCCTGGCTTACAACGTCTGGCTTCTCGGGCGATGTCCAGGCAAACTTGATAGACATGCCGTTTGATGGATCCCGTCTTTTTGGGGAGTAGGCAGACTCGGCCCTAGTGCGGTTCAAGGACTTTCGAGCTTCGGCCAGAGCTTGGGCCTCTCTTCTACACATCGTGGCCAGTCTAGCTTTCGCCTCTTTCGCGGCAAAGGAAGGGGGTTCCAGCCGCGTCAGCCCTATCCCAGCCACCGCCCTGCGCAGACTTCCCATGTTGTGTGGGGACATGGATGTGGTTCATTTTGTCCAAGGAATGGAAGCCAGAAGTCTTTGGCCACCCTGCCCTTGGCAGCCGCAGCCTCCAAGCACTCATAGTCTGACTCTGCAAGACCACACCACTCCAGTTGGTGGGAGAATCCATCATCATCTCCCCCACTGGAGGTCCATAACATCGGACAAGTGGGTCTTGCAGATCATTCGAGAGGGCTATTTTCTGCCTTTCCATTCTTTTCCTCCTCCCATTCTGCCAAATCAAAAATGGCTGGCGGAGGATCATTTAAAATTGCTCCAAGAGGACGTTACAGTTCTCCTGGCCAAGGGAGCTATAGAGAGGGTCCTGGTTTCAGAAGTAGGCAGTGGTGTTATTCCTGCTACTTTCTGATTCCGAAAAAGAACAAAGGGTTGCAGCCCATTTTAGATCTTTGGACCGTCAATCTCTTCCTCAAGAAGGAGAAGTTCAAGATGCTTACTTTAGCTCAGGTCTTGTCTGCCCTAAACCAAGAAGACTGATTGGTAGCGTTGGACCTGCAGGATGCATATTTTCAGATCCCCATCCTGCCAGGCCACAGGCGTTACCTCGGTTCAAGGTAGGCCATGAGCACTTTCAGTTTACAGTGCTCCCCTTCGGCCTTACCAGAGCCTCTTGTGTGTTCAGCAAGGTGATGGCGGTGGTCACAGCTCATCTGCGCAGGTTAGGGGTGTCAGTCTTCCCCCTACCTCAACGACTGGCTGTTGAAGGCGTCCTCCCCTCCGGCTGTCGTCTCCCACCTTCAGACTACTGCGAACATCCTGCATTCGCTGGGGTTCTCTATAAACGTGCCGAAGTCACACCTGACTCCTTCTCAGATGCCTCCTTTCATCAGAGCTGTTCTGGACACAGTGCAGTTTCAGGCCTATCCTCCCGAGCAGCGAGTCCAGGATATTCAGGTTACGATTCCGATGTTTCAGCCTCTATCCTGAATTTCGGTGGTACTGACTCTGAGGCTGTTGAGCCTCATGCATCCTGTTGGTAAAGCATGCCAGGTGGCGTATGCTGGTTCTGCAGTGGGACCTGAAGTTACAGTGGGCGCAGCATCAGGAAAATCTCACTGATGTGGTCCAGATCTCAGAAGGAACTGCGAGAGATCTGAAGTGGTGGTTGACGAGCCACGATTGGGTCAACGCCAGACCCCTCTCCCTTCCCCAACCAGATCTCGCAGTTGTGGCAGATGCATCACTTCTGGGATGTGGCGGCCATCTGGGAGAGGTGGAGATCAGGGGACACTGGTCTCCAGCGGAGTCGGGGCTCCACATCAATTTGTTGGAGCTTCGAGCAATTCGGTTGGCATTGAAGGCATTTCTTCCCTCTGTCAAGGGGAAGTTAGTGCAGGTGTTCGCGGACAACACCACCGACATGTGGTACTGCAAAAAGCAGGGCCTGCGTCTCTGGACATGGCTGGAAAAGTAGGGCATAACCCTGATGGTTCAATACCTGGCAGGTTCTCGGGTGGATGAACTCCGCCATCGATGCCTAGCGGATCATGAATGGCATCTCCAGTCAGAGGTGGGGCAATGTCTCTTTCAGCACTGGGGAGATCCTTGGTTAGATCGGTTTGCCTCCGAAGAGAACGTGCAGTGTCAGCAATACTGCGTACTAGAGTTTCCAAGGCAGCTATCGCTCGACGATGCCTTTCGTCGCAAGTGGAGCTCAGGCCTGCTGTACGCCTTTCCGCCCATACCCCTCCTGTCCATGGTTCTGAAGAAGATTAGGAATGACCAGGCCCTAGTCATTCTTGTGTCTCTAGACTGGGCGAGGGGAGTCTGGTATCCAGAGCTTCTGAAAATGAGTATCGATCCTCTGATCAGGCTGCCCCTTCGGGAGGATCTTCTGTTGGAGCAGCAGGGGTGGGTCCTTCACCCGAAAATGTCAACTCTTCGCCTCCATGCGTGGAGATTGAGCGGCGGCAGTTGATGGCCTTTGACCTTCCTCCTGAAGTATGCAACGTTATTTTGGCGGCCAGGCGGCCCTCCACTAAGACAGTATACGCCTGCCGTTGGCAGAAGTTTGTATTATACTGGACAGAAAGGTCTATTGACCCTCTTTCTGCTTCTCTGTCCACTGTTCTTCTATTCATTCTAACCCTTGACCAGCAGGGCTCTGCTTAGGGTTATCTTTCTGCTCTATCCGCTTTTTTGCGGCTGCCAGACCAACCCTCTCTCTTTAGGTCTCCAATTGTAAATAGGTTTTTGAAGGGGCTGGCTCACTTGTTTCCGCCCATTCCCATTGTTATGACGCAGTGGGACCTTAATTTGGTCCCACTTTTCTTATGTGTGCTCCCTTCGAGCCTTTACGCAACTGTCCCCTCCGGCTGCTTACCATCAAGACAGTGGCGATAACATCTGCCTGGAGGGTGAGTGAGTTGCATGCGCTGTCTTGTACGCCTCCCTACATGATGTCTTTTCCAGATAAGGTGGTGCTTCACACCCGTGCTTTATTCTTGCAGAAGGTGGTGGCCCGATTCCATCTGGTTCAGTCTATCACGCTGCCCACCTTCTTTCCTCCCCCGAATCCCTCTAAGGAAGATGAACGTCTCCACCATCTGGACCCAAAAAGAGCGTTGTCGTTCTACCTTGACCGCATAAGAGTTCCGGGTGGTCGGCCAACTCTTTGTGGGGTACATGGGAGCTAAGAAGTGGTGGGTGGTGCAGAAAAGGACCATTTCTCGCTGGGTCGTTCTCTGCATGAAGATCTGCTATGCTCTGGCCAGGAAGCAGTCCCCTGAGGGATTAAGGGCCCATTCCACCAGGGGAAAGGCTGCGACTACGGCCGTGGTTCGGGGTCTCCCAGTCCTGGACATCTGTCAGGCAGCAATGTGGGCATCTTTGCTCACGTTTGCCAAGCACTACTGCCTGGACAGTCAGGTCCACAGGAACTGCATTTTGCTTGTTCGGTCCTTCAGGACTACCTAGTGTGAGGAATTGGTCTGCAACATCTAATTCAAAGGTAAGGAATCTGCAGCTAGAAGTCTCTATCAGATGAGCAAGTTACTTACCTTCGGTAACGCATTATCTGGTAGAGACTGTGTCTAGCTGCGGATTCCTTACAGGCCCACCCATGCCTCCACGCTTTGTAGACTGATTTTGTTAGGGCTAGGGTTACTCCGTTTTTCAGGGCCATAGTTTTGCACGCGTTTGTCAGTTACTTTGTGACTCTGCGCTTCTGGAAAAAAACAAAAAGTACTGACGTCCGCGCGCCTAGGTGGCGCATATATAGGTGACCGTGAGGTCATAACTGACACTAACGACGCCGACGATGTCACGCGGACCCGAATGGAGCCACACGATGGCGCGCGCAAGGGGTATTGCTCAAGCAAAAGTTTCCGGATCCAGGCTGATCCCTGGGGAATTTAAAGGTAAGGAATCTGCAGCTAGATGGAGTCTCTACCAGATAATGCGTTACCGAAGGTAAGCAACTTGTTCTTCAGGGTCTGACAGCAAGCTAGTGCTGCTGCCGACCACAGACCGGATTCTGCCCTCCTGCTGCTGAGCCAAGCTCAATCAGGGGAAGGTAGAACAATAGGTTTCCTGTCGCAGGGAGGTGTGACCACCTCCCAGACAGGACTTAGTGTCTTGGGCTGGGGTGGTGGTGCTTGCTAGCGCCACCAGACTGCTTTGAAGGGCACATTTGGTGCCCTCCTTGCATACTCCAGTTTGAGCCAGTTCAGGGAGCCCTGGGCTCCTGCTCTGGCACAAAACTGGACAAAGGACAAAGGACATGGGAGTATCATCCCCTCTGTCCTCTGTCCAGCCCCTCCTCTGGGAGGGACCCCTGAGTTGTTTCAACCCTGTTCCTTTGTGTATTTAAGGGGCTTACCTGTAGGTGGTTCCTTAGATTCATTGTGGGACAAGACTCAAGCCTGAAACCACGTCACTCTTCGACCGTCTGGACACTTGGACTACGCCTGGAACCAAGACTGCATCAAAGAAGGCTCCTACTGCTCCTGGTCTCGCTGTTCTGCAAGTCTTCTTAGTTGTCTGTGCCTATTCTCCTTCCTGGATCTTCCCCAGACCTGTGGGCATCAAGAACACCCAAAGTAATCTCTAGTTAAGGAGTTACCCCCCTGCCTTTGCAGGCACTGCAACAAAGCTGACCGGTCTGCTGCTCCTTTACGTCCCACGGACTTCGCAAAGCTCAGCAACACAGGTGTTGGTTTTGCAACTCCCTCGAGGCCTGACCTGTCCTCTCTGCAATGTTGAGGCCAGTATCGCTCGTCGGAACTGCTGGAACCTAACCCCTGTGCACAGCGTCAAGTTGACTTTGCTAAGGCTTGTTGGCTCTGCACTCCAGAGATCTTCGGGCTACAAGAAGCTCCAGCCGCCAGCATCTCTTCCTGCCAAGTGCAACGTCCTCACCGCATCCTCTGCACCATGGGCCTTCCTTCTTGGTGAGCTGCTCGAGGTCCTCTTGCAACTCCTGTGCCTTCAGCCTGTGGGTCCTCCTGAGGGTCTTCTCCTGCTTCAGTGGGATCCCTTGCTTGCTCGGGCCTGCACTGACTCTCCTTGCTGGTCTTCCTCAGCGTCGTCTTGTCCTCACAGCTGCAGCGACAAGGACACCGTCGACTCTTTTGAACCGTCTGACATCGGTGGGTATTGCTCTTACGTGCCTCCTGGTCACTCCTGAGTGGCATAGACTCTGTCCCTTCTGCTTGCAGGTTCTTCACTTCCAGAATCCACCCTTGGATTCCACCAGACTTATTCACCTTCTTCTCCAGAGGCACTTTTATCCAAGTCTTCCATTGTCGTCTACGGAGGTTTCCGATGTCTCTTCACCCCAATGCACCTGGCTTCCCTGGTGTAGGTAACCTGTTCTCCGGGGCATCCACGTGTGGGGTGGCTCTATAACCTTCCGTCCTCCAAGGGAATTCCTCAAGGTCCTCTGGGAAGGATCCTTCTGCAAAACTGCAACACTGACTTCTCCATTGACTTCCATTGGTCATGCAGCTGTGTTCCCACTCTGCACACAGCCTCCGTGGGGTTCCTATGGCTCCTATGGGTCTTCCGGTCCATGTCCCGTCCTCTTCTGCAGTTCTCATTCTACTTTCTTAATATATGGTTTGGTATCCCCTGAGACCACTGTATTTTGTGCTACTTACCTTATTGTAATTGAAGTATTTTTGTGTATTGTGTTGATATCTCCGGGAAGTAGATATACCAATGTGTTAGTGAGTGTTGTGTAATAAATATAAGTATTTTTATATAAACACTGCGGTTCTTTTTCATTTAACCCTCACTACATGATTAAACTGGTAAAAAAAAGCTGCTTGACACTCCTTCGAGATAAGGCTGAAGGCTGCTCTCCACAGCTACCACTTCGAGAGCTTTCTATGGTTATCAAAGACCACTAAAACCACCATAAGGATTGCCTGGATCAGTGCAAGGTGCATCACTTAAATAAATGTGCACCATATACTAAGCCAAGGTAGGCCACAAGCACTTTCACTTTACTGTGCTCCCCTTTGGCCTTATCAGTGCTCCTCCGGTGTTCACCAAGGTGATGGCGGTGGTTGCCACTCATCTGCGCAGGTTGGAGGTTTCAGTCTTCCCCTACCTCAATGACTGGCTGTTGAAGGCGTCTTCGCCCCAGGCTGTTGTCTCCCACCTTCAGCCTACAACGAACCAACTGCATTTGCTGCGGGTCTCTATAAACGTGCAGAAGTCACACATGACTCCTTCTCAGACGCTCCCTTTGATCGGGGCTATTCTGGACACAGTGCAGTTTCTGGCCTATCCTCCCGAGTAGCGAGTCCAGGATATCCAAGTTATGATACAGATGTTTAAGCCTCTATCCTCTATTTCAGTGAGACTGACTCTGAGGCTGCTGGGCTCATGGCCTCCTGCATCCTGTTGGTAAGCACACCAGGTGGCGTATGCAGGCTCTACAGTGGGACTTGAAGTTCCATTGGGCGCAGCATCAGGGAAATCTCACCAATATGGTCCAGATCTCGGAAGGAACTGCGAGGGAGCTGCAGTGGTGGTTGACAGACTTCGATTGGGTCAGAGGCAGACCCCTCTCCCTTCCCCAACCAGATCACACAGTGGTGACAGATGCATCACTCCTGGGATGGAGTGGCCATCTGGAAGAGGTGTAGATCAAGGGTGCAGGAGGCTGACTTAGTATATGGTGCTCACTTTTGTAAGTGTAGCGCCCTGCACTAATCCAGACAACCCTTATGGTGATTTTAGTGGTCTTAGACAACCTTAGAAAGCTCTCTAAGTGGTAGCTGTGGAGAGGAGCCTTCAGGCTTAGTCCAGGAGTGTAAAGCAGCTTGTTTTACCAGTATTTAATCTTATGGTACAGGTTAAGTGAAAAAGAACCACACAGTGTAGTTATAAAAAATATGTATTTATTATCAACATTCTCTAACACATTGCAATGTCTCCTACCTGGAGATATAATCACAATACACACAATACTTTGGAAATAGAACACATACGTAGCAGGGGGAGACCAAATCATATACTAAAATAGTGGAATGAAAACCGCGACTTAAGTCGAGGCTGGACCCAGAAGACGTAGAAGAGTCGGTGTTAGACCTGGTACCATTGACGTGAGTCTCCCTTCCACTTTTTTCTGATTGCCTCCTCTGTTTTTGATCTGTTTGCTGGTTTTAGATGCTTTGGGCACTGTGCCACTGCTATTCAGTGCCACAGTGCAAGTGCTCCCTATGTTAAATTGATGTATTGATTAGTGACTCCATGATTGGGTTATTTGATTTACTTGTCAGACCCTAGTACAGTGCCCCATGTGGGCCCAGGGCTTGTAAATCAAATGCTGCTGGTGGGCTTGCAGCACTGGTTTTGCCACCCACAGAAGCAGCTTGTAAAGTGTGTCTCAGGCCTGCCATTGCAGAGCCTGTGTGCAGTCTGGGGCTGCCATGTCGACTTGGCAAGTGCACCCACTTGCCAGTCCCTAAACCTTCCCTTATCTTCATATCCGACACCCCTAAGGTAGGCCCAAGGGCAGGGTGCATTGTAAGTATAAGGTAGGACATGCCCTGGTGTGTGTGGCATGTCCTAATAGTGAATTACAGCCATTTTCGTTTTTCACTATTGCAAGGCTACCTGTCCCCATAGGCCAGAATGGGCAGTTTGATTATAACATCTTATAATCCTAACTGACCCAGGGAACATGGTAGAAATTCGAGTTTAGTATGCCTGAACTCAGAATTATAAAATACATCTTTTAGTAAAGTTGGTTTTAACATTCTGTGTTTGAAAATACCACTTTTAGAAAATAGGTATTTTCTTGCCTAACTGTCCAAGCCTGCCTCTGCTAGGTTGTGTATTCCATGTCTGGTTTGTGAGTGACAGGGGCTGGGGGGGATTCCAGGAGACCGGGTGAGTCAGCCCAGGGCTGAATAGACCTATCTGCATGTAGAGTGGTGGGAGGAGTTGCACCTGGGTCTGAATAGTGCTGTGCCTGCCTTCCACAATGCTGGCTCCACCTCCTGTGGTGCGTCTGATGTCCCTGGCCCACACTGTCAAAGGAAAGAAGGAGTCCTGTAAACAAAGTGCTCCAGGACTGCACAGAACTGGTTTGGACCAGGTAAAGGCCCCTCTGCCTTCAGAGGACAAAGGATTTAGTAGTATAAATATGGGGACCCAGACCCCAAGACTTTAGATCACTTCTGGAACAACAAGACGAACCTCTGCCAAGGAGAAGAACCAAAGGAAGCTGTAGGAGTTGGACTGCCCCCCCTGCCAGTGTGCTGTGTTGCTGGGTTGGCCTACAGTGGTGTCTTCAGTGCCAAGGAGAGGAGAAGGAACTTTTAAAGAACTTTCATCATCTTGCAGAATATTACTCCAAGGGCTTGAACTTGTGCTTACCTCCTGCTGAAGTCTCAGGGACAAAAGACTTCACCACCAGCTCCCCTCTGAATTACCTTGCTGGGAATTCTGTCTGCAGAAGCCTGCGTGTCGCTGGGAGCGCGACTCAACGAGAAGAAGCGTGTCGCAGTCGCAGCTGTTGCCGTCGCATCGCCGGAGAAGCGTGTCGCCGCCGCAGAGGTCGCCACCGCATCACTAGAGAAGCGAGCCTTCGTCAAAGCTGTTACCCGACGCATCACCGGAGAAGCGTGTCGCCGCCGCAGAGGTCGCCGGCGAATCACCGGAGAAACGTGTCGCAGGGCCTGTCGCGGCTCCAAAGTTAGAGTCGCCGCCGAGCGTGCACGCATCGTCTTCACGTTGTCGCATCAAGGGCGCCATCTTATCGCATCGCACCGGATCGTCGCAAAGCATCGAGGCGCCATCTTGTCGCATCGCAACCGGAACGCAGTACGAGAATCTACGCATCACCTCCTCTCCGGTAAGGACCAAGACGCATCCCCTACTCTGCGCAAGCATTGAGGCGCGACGCATCGTCTCCCCCGAAGCAAGGAACCGACGCATCTCCATCCCTGCGAACCTTTTTGTTTGTTTTGCATTACGCATCCAGGTACTTTTGTGAGAACTTTGTCGCATTTACCATCAACTTGAACTAAGTTACTTCTACCATTTTTAAGTCTATTTTGAGTACGGTATTGTGGATTTTTGTCGTTTGTGGTCTTGTGTTAAGTCTATATAAAGAATACTTATTTTTATAAAACCTGTGTAGTGTCCATCTGTAGTGTTTTCACTGTATTACTGTATGTGTTCACAAATGCTTAACACACTGCCTCTGAGATAAGCATGTCTGCTCGTGCCAAGCTACCAAGGGGGTGAGCAGGGGTTATCCAGTAGTGTAATCCCCTTTCCCTGACGTAGAAGCAAGGGTCACTATTTGGTCAAAGGTACCTACCTCTGCCAACTAGAGACCCCCAGTTCTAACATTGGTGGTCAGCGGTGAGGATTTGGACCTGCATTTGTGACTCATATACAGTAATTGGTGTACACTACTAGTGAGTGCAGACCAAACGCGACCACATACTTTTTGGTAGAATTGTTTTTCTTGGACTGTTATTTTTTCCTGAGAACTGCCAATTCTTACTGCCATGAGTAGACCAGCATCTATGGATCTAGATTTTGAGGAAGAGAGGTTGGAAACCTACACTTTGAAACAGCTCAAGCATCTCTGCAAGAAATTGAAAGTTGCTACACCAGGCATTTCCAAAAAGGATGACTACCAAAAGGCGCTGAGGGCCTGGGTAGAAGCAAGAAACGCCCCTGAGTTGGTGGTGGAGCCAGCTGGGGATGCAGATGGGCAACTGGATAGGCCAGAGTTTCCAGCCAGGGGAAGGGTACCGTCCCCACCTGGCAGTAGCATCTCTTCCAAAGACCTGTCCCCCAGAGAGTTGGAAGACAGGGAGAGAAATAGGGCGCGCAAGCTGGAGATGGCTAAGCTTAAGATGGAGGGTCAGAGGGAAATAGAGAATAACAAGTTGTCCTTGGAGAGAGAGAGAATGAGAATGGAGCATGAGAGGATGTTGAGAGAGTTAGAGATCAAGGCAAAGGGTCTAGAGATCAATCTCTCTGGTGGCAGCGCACCATCTGTGCCTTCAGAAGGCAGGGTATATATCCCCAAGGATGTCATCAAAGATTTCCATAAGCATGAAGATATTGGGCAGTGGTTTGCAGCCTATGAGATAGCAATGTTGGCCCACCGGGTCCCTGAGAAGGATTGGGGAGCTGGGTTGTGGGGCCGCTTTGTGAGTGAGGGGAGGGATACTTTGTTAGACCTACCCAGTGAGAAGAGGATGTCTTATGCCCACATGAAGGAAGCCCTGTTGACAAGGTATGGTTTGACCCCAGAACTCTATAGACAGAGGTTCAGGAGTTGCAAGAAGCTGGAGGCAACCACTTGGGTAGAATATGTATCTTTCTTTTGCAGAGCCATGGATGGTTGGGTGAAGGGTAGCAAAGTGGATACTTTTGAAGCGCTCTATGATTTGTTTGCATGGGAGCACTTGTCTGCTAATTGTTTTCCAGAGCTACGCCAGCACCTTATTGATAGCAAGTTAACTAACCCTAGGAAGCTTGCTGAGGAGGCGGACCGCTGGGTCAGTACCAGGGTCCACAAGGGTCATGTGGGAGATTCCTCCAAAGGTGGGCAGGGTCCCCAGCAGAAGAGTGGGGGGGGGACAAGGGTAAACAGAGGGAGTTCCAGAATAGGGCCCCAAAGTAATTCCCAAGGGAAGGGTTCCCAGCCTCCCCCTGAGAAGAAGCAAGAGGCCCCGACAGGTAAACCTGTTCAGAGGGGCCCCTACAAGTGCTTTACGTGTGGTCAAGTGGGCCACCGTTGGTATGATGCACAATGTCCCATGAAGGATTTCAAAGCACCACCACGTGCACCACCCCGTCAGATGGCGAGTGTAGCCCTGGGAGGGGAGGAGATGGGTGCCCAAGGTGGGTGGGGTCCCGCAGAAATGTCCCTTGTCTCGCTAGGAGACTTTGAGATGGTCCCTGAGACACAGCTGCCTGATAACACTAAGAAGTACAGGCAGTGGGTGACCATCAATGGCCATAGGGTGGAAGCTCTCAGAGACACTGGGGCTAGTGTGACAGCTGTCAATTGCCGGTTGGTGTCCAGAGAGCAGGTTATCCCCCATGCATTCTTCCCTGTAGTTGCCGCGGACAACTCGCAGAGCCAGTGTGAGGTGGCTCAAGTTCCCTTTGAGTGGGGGGGGGGGTCTCAGGTACTCTTCAAGTAGCTGTGAGGCCAGCCATGCCTGTTGATTGTCTGCTGGGCAATGATTTAGAGAGCTCCCCTTGGGCTAAGGTGGAGAGGAAGTCTCATTTGGAGATGTTGGGTCTGCCTGAGTGGGCGTGTGTAACCACTCGGTCTATGGCAGCCAGTAAGGGTGTTCAAGAGATCCTGGAGCCTGAAAGTATGGCCCAGGAACCTGCCTTAAAGAGAAGGGGTAGGGGGCGCGGGAAACCAACCCCCATCGTTCCCACGGTCCAGGAGGAGGCAGACCATGAGGGGGATGCCCTGGAACCTACAGGGGAGCAAGTTGCTGAACTTGGGGACCTGCCTGAGCTGACCCATTGGCAGCAAGAAGGAGGGCCCTCCAGGGAGGAATTTTGTGCAGAGCAGAGGAAGTGCCCTTCTCTTAAGGGTTTGCGGCAACAGGCCACAAACCAGGCAGCAGGTGATCAGTCTGGATCACATTGGATCTACTGGGAGAACGACCTCCTGTATAGCGAGCCTAAGGTTGCTGAGCCTGGGTCAGCCCGTGTGCTGGTGGTACCCCAGCGCTTCAGAGCCTTCCTACTGGGGTTGGCTCATGATGTGCCTTTAGCTGGATATCTGGGGCAGGACAAGACCTTTGAAAGGCTTGTCACCCACTTTTATTGGCCCCAGATGCGGAAGAGTTCAGACACTCGTAGGACATGTCAAACTTGCCAGGCAAGTGGGAAAAGTGGAAGGAAGCAAAAGGCTCCTCCAACCTTTCCCTGTGGTCAGTACCCCCTTTGAACGGGTGGGCATTGACATTGTGGGGCCACTGGACCCCAAGACAGCCATCGGCAACAGGTTTATCCTGGTCTTGGTGTACCATGCTACCCGGTACCCGGAAGCCATCCCGCTCAGGACAGTGACGGCCCCCGTGGTGGGACGTGTACTGATGGGGATTTTCTCCCGTGTGGGGTTCCCCAGAGAGGTGGTGTCCGACCGAGGTACAAACTTCATTTCCAAGTTTTTCCAAGGCGCTTCAAAAAACTCCACCTCTGCTGAACAACGATGTCAATCTAGCGAACATGTCAATAAATAAGTGGATAACAGAGGCACTTGACGAAGCAGCCCCCTGGACCACAAAGACCCCTAAGCGTGGGTCTAAATCGGCACCCTGGTTTAACGATGAGCTCAGAATAGCCAAACAGGGATGTAAGCGCCTAGAACGAAAATGGAGGATAACTTTCTCCAAAGATTCGAAAGAAGCTTACAAAGCAGCACAGAACACATACCACTCCCTCCTCAGAAAGAGGCGCTCCATGTACTCTAAAGAGAGAATCGACATGGCTGAGAACTCCTCTAAGGAACTGTACGCCACGCTGAAAGAGCTCTCATCCCTGGAGAGAACACTCGCGACACCTAGCAGCTCTGAAGAGCGTTGCAACGTAATTGCAGACTACTTTCTCCAAAAAGTGTCCACTATATATGACTCCTTCCCTGAGGAAGCCAGCAACTGCCTCAGTGATCCTAATGAGGAACTTAATGAGATCTGCTCGACACCCTTGTGCGAGTTCCTCACCCCACCTGTACTGGTGCTCAAGGAAATGGCTCTACAAATCAAATCGGGCTCCCCAGATGACCCAGCGGTACCGAACAGATTAAAGGAGGGCATTGAACTTATAATACCCAAAATACATGAACTAATAAACACATCCTTCAATTGTGGAGAGGTTCCGATGGCATGGAAACACGCTATTGTTATACCTCTAAAGAAAAAGCCCTCAGCCAACCCTGAGCTATTGGAGAACCTACGTCCCATCTCCTTGCTCCCCTACATATCTAAACTCACTGAAAAGGTTGTGAACAAGCAATTGGTGGAGCATATCAACACACACAACCTCCTTCATCCGACGCAGTCTGGTTTTAGAGCATCCTTCTCTACCGAATCCGCTCTCCTCTTCGCAACAGAGACCCTACAGAGGTGAGCGCATGCTGGTCAGACGGTGGCCTTGGTCCTGCTGGACCTAAGTGCCGCCTTCGACGCGGTATCCCACAAGCTCCTCATCCAACGCTGAAAGGTGTGTGGTCTGAATGGGGTAGTGCTACAGTGGATGCAGTCCTTCCTGGAAGACCGCAGTTTCCAAATTGTACAAAACCCCCATCGCTCCAAACCCCTACCACTCCGCCAAGGGGTCCCACAGGGATCTATTCTGAGTCCCACCCTTTTTAATCTATACATTGGACCGCTGGCCAAGATTATGGACAACTACAAGATCTCCATGGTGTCGTATGCTGACGACACTCAGCTTGTGGTGACCCTGGCACAAGATTCTGGCGAATCTGCGCTACAATTCTCCTCATGTCTCAATGATCTGGCCTCCTGGATGTCCAACAACTGCCTTAAATTGAATGGTAGTAAGACGGAGGTCATGATCGTTGGGAAATCACCTTCCATCTGGGATACAGCCTGGTGGCCTCAAACACTGGGGTCTATCCCGGAGCCCAAAACCGAGGTTAAAAACCTAGGAGTATGGCTCGCCCCCAAACTCTCTTTTGAGTCCCAAACCAGGAAAGTGGCAGGGAGATGTTTCAGCACGTTGAAGATGCTGAAAAAAAACCTTGACTTCCTCCCTGTATCAGCTAGGAAAACCTTAGTTCACACTCTGGTGACCTCACAACTCGATTACGGAAACGTCCTTTATCTAGGGGCGCCAAAAGACTGCATGATGCGCCTCCAACGCATTCAAAAAGCAGCGGCGCGCCTTGTTCTTAATCTTCCTAGCCGTGCTTCCATGACAAAAGCTCTAGACTCCCTACACTGGCTGCCTATCGAGAAAAGAGTCATCTTTAAAGCCATGTGCTTCTGTCATAAGAGCCTACAAGGGAAAGGCCCCAGCTACTTACATGACTTTCTCACTCCGTACAATCCCAGCCGCCAGCTAAGATCGACAGGAGCATACCTGCTCAAGGTCCCAGGATAAGAAAAGCTAGGATGGACGCCCGATCTTTTGGCTACCTAGCGGCCAAGAATTGGAATACACTTCCTCTATGGCTTCGCGCAGAGACATCTGAACCTACCTTCCGCAGAGGACTGAAAACCTGGCTGTACAAACATTAGCCCAGCAGTCTCCTTCTGCTGATATGCTTCTAGCGCGGGTACACACCTTTTGGGGTAGCCAGGCGCTCTACAAATGAACTATTATTATTAATTATATGAAGTCCCTGTGGCAGGAGTGCGGTGTGACATATAAGTTCACCACTCCTTACCACCCCCAAGGTAATGGGCTGGTTGAGAGATTCAACTGGACCCTTAAAGGCATGATTATGGGTCTTGAGGAACCTGTGAGGCGTAAGTGGGACGTCCTCTTGCCATGCCTGCTTTTTGCTTACCGTGAGGTGCCACAGAAGTCCCTAGGGTTCAGCCCCTTTGAACTGCTGTATGGACACCCAGTAAGAGGACCTTTGAGTCTGGTCAAGGAAGGCTGGGAGCAATCTCCCAGGAAACCTCCCCAGGATGTATACAGTTACATGCTGGCCTTCAGGAACCAGACTCGGCGATTCAGACAACTCGCTCGGGCGAATCTGGAAGCCAGCCAGGAGGAAATGAAGCGGTGGTACGATCAGAATGCCACTCTGATTGAGCTTCAACCTGGACAGAAAGTTTGGGTCATGGCCCCTGTAGAGCCTTGTGCGCTCCAGGACAGGTGGACCGGACCATTTGAGGTGGTGGAGCGCAAAAGTGATGTCACCTACCTGGTGAACTTGCGGTCTCCAAGGAACCCTTTGCGGGTCCTGCATGTTAATCGCCTGAAGCCCCACTTAGAAAGGTCCGAAGTGGGCATGCTCCTAGCGACAGATGATGGAATGGAGGAGGAGACCGAGCCCCTTCCTGACCTCCTGTCTGCAACAGAGCAAGATGGGTCAGTGGATGGTGTCAGCCTCTCTGCCACACTGACCCCTGATCAACAGCGAGATTGTCGCCAACTGTTGGGGCAATTCCCTGATTTGTTTTCCCAGATTCCTGGTGTCACTGAGTGGTGCGTCCATGATGTGGACACTGGGGACAGTCCTCCTGTGAAGCACAAGGCTTACAGAGTGACTGACAAGGTCAGAGCTTATATCAAGGAGGAAGTCTCCAAGATGTTTGCCTTAGGGGTGATTGAGTCCTCTAACAGCCCTTGGGCCAGCCCAGTGGTCTTGGTCCCAAAGGCTGCTGCGCCTGGTGCCAAACCCGAACTCCGGTTCTGTGTGGACTACCGAGGGCTCAATTCAGTCACCAAGACTGACGCGCACAGCATCCCCAGAGCTGATGAGCTCATTGATCGGTTAGGGGCTGCACTGTGCCTCAGCACGTTTGATTTGACGTCTGGGTACTGGCAGATCGCCTTGACTGATGGGGCCAAAGAGAGGTCAGCATTCTCCACACCAGATGGGCAATACCAATTCCGGGTTATGCCCTTTGGGATGAAGAATGCCCCTGCCACCTTTCAGAGGTTGGTCAACCAGGTGTTGGCTGGACTGGAGAATTTCAGTGCCGCCTACCTGGATGACGTTGCAGTGTTCAGCGCCAGTTGGGAAGAACATCTGCGCCACCTCTGGGAAGTGTTGATGGCACTGCGAAGGGCAGGCCTCACGATCAAGGCGAGTACGTGCCAGATCGGGCAGGGTTCCGTGGTGTACTTGGGGCACCAGGTGGGGAGCGGCCAGGTGGCGCCCCTACAACCCAAGATTGATACCATCCTGGCATGGGAACCCCCTAAGACTCACACAGGTGAGAGCCTTTTTAGGACTCACGGGGTACTACAGGAGGTTTGTCAAGGGGTATGGCAACATTGTTGCACCCTTGACTGAGCTGACTTCCAGGAAGCAGCCCAAGAAAGTGAACTGGACTGACACCTGTCAGAAGGCTTTTGATGCCCTGAAGACTGCCATGTGCACGGCGCCCGTGCTCCTGGCACCCAACTTCTCAAAAGAGTTTATTGTGCAAACAGATGCTTCAGAGCATGGTGTGGGGGCTGTTCTATCACAGATTAATGAAGAGGGCCTAGACCAACCTGTAGCCTTCATCAGTAGGAGGTTACTTCCACAGGAACAGAGGTGGAGTGCAATTGAGCGTGAGGCATTTGCTGTGGTCTGGGCACTGAAGAAGTTGAGACCATACCTGTTTGGGACTCACTTCCGGGTTCAGACAGACCACAGCCCCTCAGATGGCTGATGCAGATGAGGGGTGAGAACCCAAAGTTGTTGAGGTGGTCCATTTCCCTACAGGGGATGGACTTTACAGTGGAACACCGCCCTGGTACAGAACACGCCAATGCTGATGGTCTGTCCAGACTTTTACGCCTTAGTGATGAGAACTCCCAAGGGGAAGGGTAGTTCTCCCCACATTTCAGCTGGAGGGGACACGTGTTAGACCTGGTACTATTGGCGTGAGTCTCCCTTCCACTTTTTTCTGATTGCCTCCTCTGTTTTTGATCTGTTTGCTGGTTTTAGATGCTTTGGGCACTGTGCCACTGCTATTCAGTGCCACAGTGCAAGTGCTCCCTATGTTAAATTGATGTATTGATTAGTGACTCCATGATTGGGTTATTTGATTTACTTGTCAGACCCTAGTACAGTGCCCCATGTGGGCCCAGGGCTTGTAAATCAAATGCTGCTGGTGCGCTTTGCAGCACTGGTTGTGCCACCCACAGAAGCAGCTTGTAAAGTGTGTCTCAGGCCTGCCATTGCAGAGCCTGTGTGCAGTCTGGAGCTGCCATGTCGACTTGGCAAGTGCACCCACTTGCCAGTCCCTAAACCTTCCCTTATCTTCATATCAGACACCCCTAAGGTAGGCCCAAGGGCAGGGTGCATTGTAAGTATAAGGTAGGACATTGTGTGTGGCATGTCCTAATAGTGAATTACAGCCATTTTCGTTTTTCACTATTGCAAGGCTATCTGTCCCCATAGGCCAGAATGGGCAGTTTGATTATAACATCTTATAATCCTAACTGACCCAGGGAACATGGTAGAAATTCGAGTTTAGTATGCCTGAACTCAGAATGATAAAATACATCTTTTAGTAAAGTTGGTTTTAACATTCTGTGTTTGAAAATACCACTTTTAGAAAGTAGGTATTTTCTTGCCTAACTGTCCAAGCCTGCCTCTGCTAGGTTGTGTATTCCATGTCTGGTTTGTGAGTGACAGGGGCTGGGGGGGATTCCAGGAGACCGGGTGAGTCAGCCCAGGGCTGAATAGACCTATCTGCATGTAGAGTGGTGGGAGGAGTTGCACCTGGGTCTGAATAGGGCTGTGCCTGCCTTCCACAATGCTGGCTCCACCTCCTGTGGTACGTCTGATGTCCCTGGCCCACACTGTCAAAGGAAAGAAGGAGTCCTGTAAACAAAGTGCTCCAGGACTGCACAGAACTGGTTTGGACCAGGTAAAGGCCCCTCTGCCTTCAGAGGACAAACAATTTAGTAGTATAAATATGGGGACCCAGACCCCAAGACTTTAGATCACTTCTGGAACAACAAGACGAACCTCTGCCAAGGAGAAGAACCAAAGGAAGCTGTAGGAGTTGGACTGCCCCCCTGCCAGTGTGCTGTGTTGCTGGGTTGGCCTACAGTGGTGTCTTCAGTGCCAAGGAGAGGAGAAGGAACTTTTAAAGAACTTTCATCATCTTGCAGAATATTACTCCAAGGGCTTGAACTTGTGCTTGCCTCCTGCTGAAGTCTCAGGGACAAAAGACTTCACCACCAGCTCCCCTCTGAATTCCCTTGCTGGGAATTCTGTCTGCAGAAGCCTGCGTGTCGCTGGGAGCTGGAAGCGCGACTCAACGAGAAGAAGCGTGTCGCAGTCGCAGCTGTTGCCGTCGCATCGCCGGAGAAGCGTGTCGCCGCCGCAGAGGTCGCCGCCGCCGCATCACCAGAGAAGCCAGCCTTCGTCAAAGCTGTTACCCGACGCATCACCGGAGAAGCGTGTCGCCGCCGCAGAGGTCGCCGGCGCATCACCGGAGAAGCGTGTCGCAGGGTCTGTCGCGGCACCAAAATTACAGAGTCGCCGCCGGGTGTGCACGCATCGTCTTCACGTCGTCGCATCAAGGGCGCCATCTTATCGCATCGCACCGGATCGTCGCATCGCATCGAGGCGCCATCTTGTCGCATCGCAACCGGAACGCAGTACGAGAATCTACGCATCACCTCCTCTCCGGTAAGGACCAAGACACATCCCCTACTCTGCGCAAGCATTGAGGCGCGACGCATCGTCTCCCCGAAGCAAGGAACCGACGCATCTCCATCCCTGCGAACCTTTTTGTTTGTTTTGCGTTACGCATCCAGGTACTTTTGTGAGAACTTTGTCGCATTTACCATCAACTTGAACTAAGTTACTTCTACCATCTTTAAGTCTATTTTGAGTACGGTATTGTTGATTTTTGTCGTTTGTGGTCTTGTGTTAAGTCTATATAAAGAATACTTATTTTTATAAAACCTGTGTGGTGTCCATCTATAGTGTTTTCACTGTATTACTGTATGTGTTCACAAATGCTTAACACACTGCCTCTGAGATAAGCCTGTCTGCTCGTGCCAAGCTACCAAGGGGGTGAGCAGGGGTTATCCAGTAGTGTAATCCCCTTTCCCTGACGTAGAAGCAAGGGTACCAATTTGGTCAAAGGTACCTACCTCTGCCAACTAGAGACCCCAAGTTCTAACAGACGGGACCCAAGGAACCACCTAAGGTGAGTATCTAGGAACCCCACGGAGACCGTGTGCAGTGTGGGAACATGACCGCGTACTGAATGCAAGTCGATGGGTAAGTCGCGGTTGCAGTTTTAAAGAAGAAAGACCCTTCCCAGCGACCCTGAAGAAACCCTGTGGAAGATGGATGGTTGGAGAGTCACCCCACCCGTGGATACCCCAGGAAGCAGGATAGCTACACCAGGGAAGCCGGGTGCATAGGTGCGAAGTGATGTCGGAAACCGCCGAAGACCACAATGGAGGACTACAGAAAAGATGCCGCTGGCGAAGAAGGTGAAAGTGTCCAGTGGAACCCAATGGTGGATTCAAGATGAGAGGTACCTGCAAGCAGAGGGGACAGAGTCTATACCACTCAGGAGTGACCAGGAGGCACGGAAGACGAATGCCCACCGATGTTGGGGATGCAGGAGAGTTGACGGTTCCCTTGAAGTTGCAGCTGTACGGACTAGGCAACGCTGAGGAAGACCAGGAGCCGTTTACAAGCTGTCCTACGTCGGATGTCAAGAGCCAAGGGGTCAGTGTCCATCAGGGGCACCAACAAGCCTTGGCAGCGGCAACCAGTGTAGTCGTCGAGAAAGGTGCAGTGTCGGGACCATCAAGATCCAAGTGACTCACCATGAGCAGGTAAGTCAGTGCAGGCCTGAGCAAGCAGGGGAGCCCACTGGAGCCAAAGAAGACCCTCAAGAGGACCCACAGGATGGAGGCACAGGAGTCGCAAGAGGACCTCGAGTGGCTCACCAAAGGATGAAGGCCCACGATGCAAAGGATGCAGTGTAGGTGAAGATCTTGGCGGCAGGAGATGTTTTAGGGTGGAGCTTCTTGGAGCCCGAAGATCTCTGGAGGAGGCTGTCAACAAGCCTCGGTAATGGCCATTCGACAAGGTGCACAGGGGTACTGCTCCAGCGGTTCTGACGAGAGATACTGACTTCAAACTTGCTGTGAAGACAGGGCAGGCCTCAAGGGAGTTGCGGGACCACCACCTGTGTTGCTGAACCTTTTCGAGTCTGTAGGAGTTCAGGATCAGCAGACTGGTCAGCTTCATTTCGGTGCCTGCAGATGCAGGGGAGAGACTCCTTCACTCCAAGGGAGATTCCTTCGGGTGTATTGGATGTCCACAGGCCTTGTGAAGAACCTGTATGGAGCACATGCACAGACGATGCAGCAGACTTGCAGGACGAGGAGACCAGGAGCAGCAGAAGTCTTCCGAGTTGCAGTCTTGGTTCCCAAAGCGAAGGTCAGAGAGCCCAGACGGGTGAAGTAGAAGTGGATTCGGATCTGAATCTTGTCCCATGACGAATCTAGGGACCCACCCACAGGTAAGCCCTTAAGTACCCTAAGGAAAGGGTTGGGATGATTCAGGAGTCCCTCCCACAGGAGGGCTGGACAGTGGGGAGGATACTCCCATGTCCTTTGTCCAGTTTTGCGCCAGAGCTGGAGCCAACGGCTCCCTGAACTAGTTTCAACTGGAGTATGCAAGGAGGGCACCAAATGTGCCCTTCAAAGCAGTCTTGTGGCGCTGGCAAGTGCCCCACCCTGTCCCAATACACTAAGTCCAGTCTGGGAGGTGGTCACACCTCCCTGTGATAGGAAACCTATTGTCCTGCCTTCCCCTGCTCGAGCTTGGCTCAGGAGCAGGAGGGCAGAATCGTCTCTCTGGTTGGCAGCAACCCTAGTTTGCTGTCCGGGTCTAGAAGACTGGTACCGGGAGCACTGAGGGCCTCCCAGTGGAGCTTAACAGTGCATGGAATCCTACCCCCACACATTGTGAATCATACCTCCCACACCGTTTAGGGTGTGGGGGTATGTAGGAAGGTAGGATCCTTCTGCGTGGTTACCCCCACTTTTGCCTGGTGCTATGCTGTTTCTGACTAGTCTGGCTGGAATCCTGCTTACCAGGACCCCAGTCTCTGTGCTTTCTCCCCTAAATTGGTTATGGTAAGTACTTATGTACAACCCAGATTGAATACTGGTGTGACCTTATCAGTCACTAGTATATGGTACTGCGGTACTTAGGGCATAGGTACACCAGGGGTCCCCCATGGGCTGAAGCATGTATTATGCCACCCATGAGAGACCACTCAATGTGTAACTACAGGCCTGCCATTGCAGCCTGTGTAAGCTGGTGCTAGCACCACTTATGAAAGATATAGGTTCCCAATATCTGAGGTCACTGCACTTAAAACCTATAAGTCACCCCTAAAGCAGGCCTTTCAATCCTGAAGGCAGGGTGCTCTGTTCCAAGTGTGAGGGTGCCCCTGCATGAGCAGGACACCCCCTACAACCTTCTCAGTCCATTCTCCCAGGTTGTAAGTGCATCAGCCATTACGATACATAGAGTGGCCATGCATCATTACGGGATGACCATCTTTAAACTGGCTGTAACGAACCGTGTCATGTTTGGTATCAAACATGTTGGAATCATATCCTCACACCGTAAACGGTGTGGGTGGTATGATTCCATGCACTGTAAAGCTCCTCCAGGAGGCCCTCTGTGCTCCCGTTACCAGTCTTCTAGACCCGGACATCACAACATAGCTGCTGCCGACCAGAGACCCGATTCTGTCTTCCTGTTGCTGAGCCAAGCTCAAACGGGAAGGCAGAACAATAGGTATCCTGTCACAGGGAGGTGTGACCACCTCCCAGACAGGGTTTAGTGTATTGGGGCCGGGTGGAAGCACTTGCCAGCGCCACTCAGTCTGCTTGAAGGGCACACTTGGTGCCCTCCTTGCATAGTCCAGTTCAAACCAGCTCAGGGAGCCGTTGGCTCCCGCTCTGGCGCGAAACTGGACAAAGGACATGGGAGTATCCTCCCCACTGTCCGACCACTCCCCTGGGAGGGAACCCTGAATCGTCCCAACCCTTTCCTCAGAGTACTTAAGGGCTTACCTGAGCGTTGGTCCCTAGATTCATCGTGGGACAAGATTAATTTCAAGACACCCCATTTTTCTTCGACCGTCTGGGCACTCTGGACTTCGCTCTGGGCATCAAGGCTGCAACTGGGAAGACTCCTGCTGTTCCTGATCTCATTGCCCTGCTCGTCTGCTGCAGTGTCCGTGCCTGTGCTCCATACAGGAACCTTCCAAGGCCTGTGGGCATCCAAGACACCTGAAGGAATCTCCCTTGAAGTGAAGGAGTCACTTCCCTGCATCTGCAGGCACTGCAACTAAGCTGACCGGACTGCTGATCCTGGGCTCCCACGGACTCCAAAAGGCTCAGCAACACAGGTGGTGGTTCTTCACATCCCTCGAGGCCTGCCCTGTCCTCTCACCAAGATTGAGGCCAGTATCCCTCATCGGAGCCGCAGGAACCGAACCCCTGTGCACCGCGTCGACTTGCATTTACAAAGGCTTGTTGGCTTCTTTCCACCAAGATCTTCGAGCTCCAAGTAGCCTCAACCTCCTGCATCTCCTGTGACTAAGATCTTCGTCCTCACCGCATCACTTGCAACATGGGCCTGCATCTTTGGTGAGGTGCTCGAGGTCCTCTTGCAACTCCAGTGCCTCCGGACTTTGGGTCCTCCTGAGGTTCTCCTATGATTTCTGTGGGCTCCCCTCATTGCTCGGGGCCTGTTCTGACTCCCCTGCTTGCGGTGAGTTGTGTGGACCTTGCTGGTCCCGACACTGTACCTTCTTCACTTTCCACGTTGGTTGCAGTTGAAAGGCTTGTTGGTGCTTCCGACAGGCACCGACCCCTCAACTCTCGACATCCTAAGTGGGACAGCTTGTGCACAGCTCCTGGTCTTCCACAGCGTCGCCTGGTCCGCACAGCTGCAGTTTCAAGGTCATTGTCAGCTCTGCTGCAACACTCTACTTCAGTGGGCATTCGTCTTCCGGGCCTCCTGGTCACTTCCAAGTGGCATAGACTCTGTCCCCTCTGCTTGCAGGTACTTCTCATCCTGAATCCACCTTTGGGTTCCACCGGACACTTTCACCTTCTCCAGCAGCAGTGTCTTCCTGAAGTCCTCCATTGAGTTCGACAGCGGTTTCCGGCGCCACTTCACACCTATGCACCCGGCTTCTCTGGTGTAGGTATCCAGGTTCCTAGGTTATCCACGGGTGGTTGTGGCTCTCCAACCTGCTGTCTTCCATAGGGTTTCTTCAGGGTCCACTGGAAGTGTCCTTCTTCTTTAAAATTGCAACCGAGACTTACCCATTGACATGTATTGAGCCCGCGGTCGTGTTCCCACTCTGCACACGGCCTCCCTGGGGTTCCTGGTTACTTACCTCTGGTAGTCCCCGGCACTTCTACGTCTTCTGGGTATAGTCTAGACTTGAGTCGTGGTTCGCATACCACTATTTTAGTATATGGTTTGGTCTCCCCCTGGCGACCACTGTGTAACTGTGCTACTTACCTGTTTTTATTGAAAAGTATTGTGTGCATTGTGTATATCTCTGCCTAGGAGATATATGTATGTGTTAGTGAGCGTCTTCTAATGAGTACATATTTTTATAAATACAGTGTGTGGTTCTTTTTCACTTAATCTATACCTATAAGATTATGTTCAGGTAAAACAAGCTGCTCACATTCCGTCTGGACTAAACCTAAAGGCTGCTCTCCACAGCTACCACTTAGAGAGCTTTCTAAAGTTGTCTAAGACCACTACAATCACCATAAGAGTCGTCTGGATTGGTGCAGGGTGCCCACTTACATAAGTGTGCACCATATACCAAGCCAGCTTCTCACAGAGTATGATTCCAACATGTTTGATACCAAACACAACAGGGTTCGTTACAGCCAGTTTAGAGATAGCCATTGCGTAATGACGCATGGCCACTCTATATATCGTAATGGCTGATGCATTTACAACCCTGGAGAATGGACTCCGAGGATTGTTGGGGTGTTCTGCTCATGCATGGGCACCCTCACACTTCGAAATGAGCACCCTGCCTTCAGGATTGAAAGCCCTGTCTTAGGGGTGACTTATAGGTTTTAAGTGCAGTGACCTCAGATATAAGGAAACTTATATCTGTCGATAGTGGTTTAGCACCAGCTTGCACAGGCTGCAATGGCAGGCCTGTAGTCACAATTTTAGTGGGCTCTCATGGGTGGCATAATACATGCTTCAGCCCATGGGAGACCCCTGGTGTACCTATGCCCTGGGTACCTTAGTACCATATACTAGGCACGGGTACACCAGTAGCCAATCTGGAGTGTACCTCAGTACTCACCATGTCCAATTTAGGGATCCTGATTAACAGGATCCCAGTCAGACTAGTCAGTAAAACGTAATGACACCAGCAAAAAGCGGGTGGACCATGAAAGCAGATCCAACTTTCCTACACAGGGTCACTGGTCTCCGGCGGAGTCCGGGCTCCACATCAATTTGTTGGAGCTTCGAGCGATTCGGTTGGCACTAAAAGCATTTCTTCCCTCTGTCAACGGAAAGTTGGTGCAGGTGTTCACGAACAACATCACTGCCATGTGGTACTGCAATAAACAGGGTGGGGTCGTTGACCTTTTTTCAAGAGGCCCTGTGTCTCTGGACATGGCTGGAACAGGCGGGCATAATCCTGGTGGTTCAACACCTGGCAGGTTCTCTGAACGCCAGGGCAGATTAACTCAACCGTCGATGCCTAGCGGATCACGAATGACGTCTCCAGTCAGAGGTGGCGCAAGGTCTCTTTCAGCAGTGGGGAGAACCTTGGTTAGATTTGTTCACCTTCGAAGACAACACACAGTGCCAGCAGTTTTGCGCGTTATGGTTTCCAAGTCGGCTATCGCTCGGCAGTGCTTTTCGTTGCGAGTGAAGCTCAGGCCTATTCTATGCCTTTCCGCTCATTCCACTTCTGCCTAGGGTTTTGAAGAAGATCAAGAATGACTGGCCCCATGTCATTCTTGTGGCTCTGAACTGGTCAAGGAGAGTCTGGTATCCAGAGCTTCTGAAAAAGAGTATCGATCCTCTGATCAGGCTGCCCCTTCGGGAGGATCTTCTGTCGCAGCAGCAGGGGAGGATTCTCCACCCAAACTGTCAAATCTCTGCCTCCATGCGTGGAGATTGAATGGCGACAGTTGATAGCTTTTGACCTTCCTCCCAAGGTATGCAAAGTTATTTTGGCGGCCAGGTAGCCCTCCACCTAGACGGTATACGCCTGCAGTTGTCAGAAGTTTGTATCATATAGTACAGAAAGGTCTATTGAACATGTTTTTGCTGCTCTTTCTACTGTTCTTCTTTTCATTCTTACCCTTGCCCAGCAGGGCTCTGCTTTGGGTACTCTTAAGGGTTAGCTTTCTGCTCGAACAGTTTTTTTGCGGCTGCCAGACCAACCCTCTCTGTTTAAATCTCCAATTGTAAATAGGTTCTTGAAGGGGCTGGGTTACTTGTTTCCACCCACACCCTTTGTCATGCCACAGTGGGACCTTAATTGGGTCCTCACTTTTCTTATGTGTGCTTCTTTCGAGCTTTTGCACAACTGTCCCCTCCTGCTGCTTACCATCAAGACATCCTTTCTGGTGGTGATTACATATGCCCTGAGGATGAGTGAGTTACAGGCGTTATAATGTAAGCCCCCCTACATGATGGCCTTTATAGATAAGATGGTGCTTTGCATCCGTGCTTCATTTCTTCCAAAGGTGGTGACCCCATTCAATCTGGGTCAATCTATCACGCTGCCCACCTTTTTTACTCTTCCGCATCCCTCTAAAGAAGAGGAGTGTCTCCACCTTCTGGACCCAAAAAGAGCGTTGTCGTTCTACCTTGACCGCACAATAGAGTTCCGGGTGGATGACCGCGCGGATGATGTGCTGCCTGTTATGGGTAGCGAAGTACCGCGACAGGGACTAGTGCGGCGCCGCTCCCGATACTATAATGGCGGTGAGTGCAGCGGCGTAATGGGGGAGCGGAGACTGCATTCCCCTATTTATCGAGGATAGAACTGCTCATTAATACCTGTGAAATGTTTCCCTTTCCGCCGTGCTGATGCCCTACTAAGCCGACTTGGGCGGAGGAGCTCCATGCAATGCTGTGCATGATTGTTGGAGACTAACATAGGAGATCACTGGGGCAAGAAATTCACTGTCTTTGTGAATGTAGCCAGACCAGCTCGGGCCTCGCGGGGTGAATAACGCGCCCACCTACCTGTTCAACGCCGCCTGAGAACGCCTTAAAAGTGCCCATTGTTGCTAGATCTCCAGCCCAATGCCGATTTTTGTTAAATAGCTGAGGTTGCTTGTGGCTGTGTACGCCAGTGTGGAGGTTGCCTCTCCATAATTGCCGATCTTGAAATAGCGAGGGCTCTCATCTAATTTACATATTTCAAGCGTGTCCGTGTTTCACTCGCTGAGCTGCTGCTACATACTTTTGGTTTTCTATGAATGCTCCCCAAGGCCAGGTCTGTAATGAGGGGCATGGGGGCCACCATGATCTTTTGGCAATGCAAGTTTTTAAGCCCTCCCTATTACTACCTGTTAATCCCTTGCCTGACTCCAAGATGGCTGCCACTGGGTTCCCTACCACGTCGTGCTACTCATCTGAAAAAAAAACGGACTTCGACCAGACCTCGAACACATCCCCCATCCGGCCTACCCTTCAGGATACCGAATCTGTGAACCTACCTCTGACCGTGGAGACCTAGCTTTTTGGCCGATGCCCGGTGGAGCTACTTGATAGCTATAGAGGAGATGGGCTGTGGACTACCCCTTTGGCCGTCACCTACCCAGCCGGACATTGGGCAGACCTTACTTCGTCTCGCCGTCGTACGCTCCCTCCTACCCCTCTACTCCACCCACTTTCTCCTTTACGCTCCATTTATCCCTCCTCTTTGCTCTCGAATTGTTTTCTTATTGAGACCTAGCCGCTTGACTGATGCCCAGTGGAGCTACCTGACAGCTATAGAGCAGATGGGCTGTGGACTTCCCCCTCGGCCGTCACCTAACCAGCCGGACTTTGGGCAGACTCTCCTTCGTCTCTCCATCCATCCTATCTCCATCTTTTCTCCCTCCTATACCTTTACCCCACCCCCTTACGCTTCTAAGCTCCATTTATTCCGTCTTCCGACGCTCTTGAAATGTTTTCTTGTAACTGATGTAACTTGTAACTGATGTAATTTTGTGGATCCTTATGTAAAGCGCTCTGATACCTCCGAGTTTAGCCAGCGCTATATAAAACTCAAATAAATAAATAAAAATGACCAACTCTTTGTCAGTTACGTGGGAGCTAAAAAAGGTAGGGCAGTACAGAAAGGAACCATTTCTCTCTGAGTCGTTCTCTGCATTAAAATCTGCTATGTCCTGGCTAAGAAGCGTCCCTCTGAGGGATTAAGAGCCCATTCCACCAGGGGAAAGGCTGCTACCACGTCGTTGGCTTAGGGTGTCCCAGTCCTGGACATCCGCCAGGCAACAACATGGGTATCTTTGCACACATTTGCCAAACATTACTGCCTGGACAGCCAGGTCTGCAGGGACTGGCATTTTGCCCACTCGGTCCTGCAGGACTTCCTAGTATAGAAATCTTTCTGCAACGCACCGCCAGGATGGTATGGCTTAGGTATCTATTCAAAGGTAAGGAATCTGCAGCTGAAAGTCTCTATCAGATAACAAGTTATTTACTTTCTGTAACGCCTTATCTGGTAGAGACAATATCTAGCTGCAGATTCCTTCCATGCCTCCCCGCTCTGTGGACTTATTTTTTAGGGTTAGGGTTTTCCCCTTTTCAGGGCCCTAGTTTTTGATACACAATCAAGTCAGTCACTTCATGGCTCTGCGCTTCTGGCAAGGAAAAGTGAAAAGTACTGACGTCCGCGCACCTGGGTGGCGCTTATATAGGCGACTTCGACGTCAGAACTGACGCACCAGACGCCGATGATGTCACACGAAGCCAAATGGAGCCACCCAAAAGTCCTGAAAGGTATATTCAAGGACCCAAACTGTCTGATGAAAATAGGCAGCCAAGTGCATGGAGGCCCGGTTGTAATGTAGCACCTGTCCTGGGTCTTTTGTCAGGAGGTAAGGATCTGCCATGACTTGGGATCCATGGAGCGTTCAGTATTTATGAATCCAGCATAAGATTCTCGTATCCATGGTAAAGAATATTTTATTAGAATCAATTTTGTTTTATATGTATTTTGTGCTGTGATGCAGATTCAACATACATCCCCTACAGCCACCTGGCTCCAACATCTCTCTGTAATTATATAGTTTCACCAATTATGTAGAGAGAGTGTTCCCCTCCCTATGCCCTGGCTAGTTTACTTTATCTTAGAGCAGTCACAAATTGGCAAAGTAGATCCACAGATGGTTGGTCATGAACCAGGCATCTCTTAATGGGAGGCCAGTGTGAAGTAAGCTACTAAGCAATTAAGCAAAATAGGAAGCTGTTGGGATGAGTAACACCAGTTATTTGGGTTCCAGGTCTCTCTCATAAATTCCCATTTGTGTTCAAAATGATGGAATAGAGGCCAAATCAAGTATGTAAAGAATGAATGCTAACAGGGTCTTTCTTTCGGCTTCTATGCTCACTTCGTCTCCCGCATCCACAGTCACAAGTGCTGTGTTGCCACTTCTTTAATTTCTCATGTTATTCACGCACCCTCCTATCAAATCATTCAGACTGTTGTACTAAGAGAAGACATAAACTAGTGTTTATTTGCTCCTTCACAGGTTCAAATCCAGTAGCAAAATATATTGGTTCAGTGGACAGTCGGTACAGCAGTATGTTTATGGACTCTTCCTGGAGAGACCTTTTCGGCAGAACAGAACCTCCTCTCTCAGGTAAAGACATTTAAAAAGTATTTTATGGTTACTTTCTTCTGTCTTCTTAAGTGCTGGAGCAGTTTCTTTACAAACCTGGACCCAAATATCTTGTAGGTGTGTGAGGAAAACCTTCATATCATTCCAGCCTGTCTATGTATAGTTGCATTTCCTCACTAATAAAATGTGCTCCCTGAACCCATGATTAGATCATATTTGATTCTGTTTACTGAGGTGCTCTGTGACTTACAACAAAAAACTTTATGCCTCAGCAAGTACCTTTTCCATTGCTCTTTAATCTGTTTAAGGCTCCTGCTAATCTTGCTAACCTTTTTTTTTATTTTAAAACTCTTTATTAGGCATTTAAATTACAGAAGCATACCAATAATGAAACTGAATACTTCCTTGTGAGCAATTAGAGAATAGTTCTTACCTATTAGAGAATAATGGATTATTAGACCAATATAGTCTGTAAGCTTCCTCAAATACCTTTGCACTAGGTAAGTATTATGGAAAAGGGTGTAAAAAAGCAAGATCCACAGGCAAATGGTTACATTAAAATCAAATAGGTTTATTCTATACAAGTACCCCATTTACAGTTTGCCCTCTCCCTTCATGTACAACTTTCATTCTGAAGAATGCAGTGATCATGTTCCATACATAGGATATAGATATAGGAGCAGTCCATTCTCAATTACAGTATTTTATTTTACATTAGGTATCCTACACACCTCCCCCCTCTATAGATTTGAGTACTTTATAGATGGTGGTACTATGTACAAGAGCAATGCTTAACTTTGTATTACATGTCATATGCAAATTGTATAATATCTGTTAGGACAGGAGTGTCCCCTGCATGGTATATGGACATGTCCCGTGCATGAAACACGACTAACTCGCATGCAAAACAGGTTCTTGACTTCGTTTTGGCCAGCTAGCAGGCTCATCCAGTTTGTGCTCTGAAGCCTAGGGCTGACCAAGGTAACACCGAGGTCCAGAATCAGTTCTTTGATCTGGAGGGAAGCACCAAGCATACCCTTTGCAATGACATAGTCCTCGATTGTTGACCTACAGTGGTGGTGGTGGCAGCATACTAATTTTTGTTAATTAATAGTCCTGAGCAGACCTTTTTTCTTTTCAGTGGGATTGTGGCCTAAAGACCCCCTCGTGTAAAGTTCAACTCAAATGCAATACCCAATTTCATTTGATGTGCATTGGGAGTGTGTATGCATGGTGGCTGTGTCACACATATTTGGTAGCTAGACTGTGTGTGGTGAGACTATGATTCATGGGGCCGGTGGGATCTATTTCTGGTTGCACCTGGTTTAGCATGGCACAAGATTGAGGGTTGATACGGCTTCCCCAAAGGTGGAGATCCAGACAGTTGAGTAAGGCTAGAGACAGACCTACCTGTAGATGGCCCCTGAGGTTATTTAATCAGGGATTTGCTTGAAACCAGCATCATCTCAACTTGCTGTGAGAGTCATTACCTTGCACTATCGATCTCTCTGCACTACAGATAGAATATGACATTTGAAAGGAAACCTCCACAAACCAGTTCCAGGACCTTAGACAGTGGATCCACATCCCCTGTCTGGAAAATTAGTATAAAAGTGGGAACACAACTACCCCACTTTGTTCCAGTTCCAAGTTCTTTTTTGACCTAGAGAGGGAATGCTCTGTAGAGTACTTTAAGAGTTGCTGTGTGAGCAGAGCTGGTGTTTGCAGGACAGCTAATATTCCAGAGGTGAGGGGACATCACCTGAGAATGCATGGAACTTGCTGGAGAAGCTGTGGGTTTGTCTAAAGCCTAAAAAACGTCCAGCGTGCTCCAAGAGGGTAGGAAAGTGAGTGAGTTCAGTGAGTGGAACACCAAGAAGAAGAAATCTAGCATTCAACATTGTGCCCCATGGCTACCAAATCTCAGAGGGGTCACCTAGCCTCTGTATGTGGTTCATTCGGTGTACTGTGTGAAGCAACATCAACTTTAAGTAACAGTGAGCACTCCAGCATCTCCTCCTCGACCTCAGGGACTTTCCTGCTGCTGGGCTGTACATCCAGCTGTCATTGCTGCTGGAGCAGAGGTCTTTCCTGACAGCTTGTACTATGTATACACCAGAAATTTCATAACGGAAGGAACGTAATGTTTGCATTAGGCTTCTTTGACCTGTGTCCCATGACTGAAAAAAACAAAATGCCAAACTTACGTTACATTAAGTCCAACTCAAACAAGAGTGCTTGTTTGTGCAATTAGATGGCTTTCTCTATTTGTTTTCCTCCATTCTGTTGCTTATGCATGTTCTCTTCAACCTCAAAAGATCCAGCATGTTAATAATATTCATTGCTCTTGACTGGCATGCTGCAAGCTTTATTGCAACCTGCTTCACCTGTCTTGGAAATCATACAAGAGTTAGCTGTATAATCTAGATCTCCTGTTAGGGAGGGTGGCAGACACAATTATCCATCACAGCCAATCGTCACATCCAAATATTTCTAGTACGGTCTTTTAAGTTTGAGAGGTGTTCCACTGCCATTGGCTGCAGCAAGTCAAGGTGAGTGGAAAGATCTACACAAAACAAAAATACTCGAAGATTTTATAGTCACCACTGTTAATTCACAGCTCAGACTTAAGAGGATAGGGTCATCAAAAAATATTTGATAGGTTTTATCACCATTAACATATCAAGGCATGCTTTATCATTGGCGGCATCTCACACTGGGGTAGAAACTAGGCCACTCCAGCAGACTCAACTGAGGTAGAAAAATGCCCTGGGAGTTCTTATAAATCTTGCTGCAGGACAAATACTCAGGTCCTCCTTGAAGCAAGTAAAGTTAAAAATACCTAGGGTATACTCAAAGATTTCCTTTATTAGAGAGTACCCCTGGTATCCTTTAAAAACTCTAAAAACTGGTCATATGGTGAAGTACAGTGATTCACCTGGCCATTTTGTATCCATCAGTTTCCAACATGTTTCGACCTATGCACCAGCCCAAAAAGGTCTAAGGTCTTCTTCAAGGTATCAAGACTCTCTATATCCAGTCAAACCATGGACAAAGAAGGGAATTAAATAAACCCCTACCAGTCCTCGTTCGGATTGGTTAGAACCTAAAGGAACAAAACAAGCATCAGTGTGCCCCAATTTTTCTTTAACTACTTACACTACAATTTTAGAGAAAAAAAAGCCTGTCATCTGTCTAAAATTCTTTTGCACCACATGACGATCAGTAAAAAAAAAGTTACTTCAATTAATACAACCATGTTATAAGGATAATTAGACAATCACAAGAAGTAGCATTTTTTTTAAAACAGTTAATGCGACCTGGATGTCTACATATATCAAACTTCACACTTACCCAAGTCATATTAAACTACAGGCCTCGTGGTTTAGTGTTGGGGACGTCTCCTTCGTAGTCACACACTAATAATAAAAAACAAATTTACAAAAAATGGAACAGATTGTAAATGACGCACAGCCAATAGCACTGTAGCATTCCTTTTTGAGGGGTAGCTTACAATATAAAATGTCTGTCCTGGATATAAATCCTAGACATTATAATCACTCTACTTAGATTGTGTGCGACCCCTTATTTATGCAGGGACACCCTTCTGCGCTGTTGCTAAAAATGGCTTGTTGCTCATGACTAAACATAAGGCGAGACCAGGCTAATAGCCCATAAGTACCTTGTATCGGCGGAATAGATAACGGGAACTTTTTCGCAACCATATGGCTCAGCAGTGTACTCCAAACCGTGTTGACACCCCAATAGTCTGCTGGGAGTGTCTGTTGGTGTTATACGTATACAGACATCACTCAATTTCTTGTTAGACACCGTAAATGTTCACCGTGCCATTTCTTACTTGTGGCTGGGTTTGCTTGTTCACAGATTTGTAAATACAGTTTTTGTAATGTAATGAACTCCATTGTTTTCAAAGACAAGCAAACTGCGAGTGCATATATTTGTGTGCAATGCATATGGAGAGACATACGAATATAATATGTGACGTTATGCACAGTAATTGCATGCAGTCTCAACAGGTTTTTTAAATGGCCAAACATGCTATGAACCATCCTTTTCTCAATAGACAAACATTCCTTGTAAAATGTGTCCTGCCCCATACCACAATAGTGCCATACATGTTCATCCATTCACTCGTTTAACTTAGTAAGCAGCCCCGGAGGGGTGTGACGGGGAGAGGGAACAAACATATTTATGTATATATATATATATATATATATATATATATATATATATATGTATATATATGTATATATGTATATATATATATATGTATATATGTATATATGTATATATATATATGTATATATGTATATATATATATATGTATATGTATATATGTATATATATATATATATATATATGTATATATATATGTATATGTGTATATGTGTATATGTATATATGTATGTATATATATATATATATATATATATATGTATATATATATATATATATATATATATATATATATATATATATATGTATGTATATATATATGTATGTATATATATATATATGTATGTATATATATATGTATATATATATGTATATATGTATATATATATGTATATATGTATATATATATGTATATATGTATATATATATGTATATATGTATATATATATGTATATATGTATATATATATATATATATATATATATATATATGTATATATGTATATATATGTATATATATGTGTATATATGTGTATATATATATGTATATATGTATATGTATATATGTATATGTATATATATGTATATATGTATATATATATGTATATATATATGTATATATATATATGTATATATGTATATATATATGTGTATATATGTATATATATATGTATATATATATATATGTATATATGTATATATATATATGTATATATGTATATGTATATATGTATATATATATGTATATATGTATATATATATGTATCCCTAGTGCCTGGAGTTTGTGTACTCTGTGTCAATGCTGGTCCGTATCGATATCGAAGTATGCGGAACCAGCTAAGAAAAACATATCCCACACTCAATTGCATCCACTCACTCCATCAGAAGGTAGACGTTACCATGGCACCTAGTGGACCCCCTGCCACTACCGTAATGTCCAAGGCGGGGAACTCGTCAGAGATGATGCACTCATCCGAGATGATGCACACGTCAGAAATGACACTCCCCTATTGGACGTCAAACTCCTCATGGGAGTTGTGGTCCACAGTCTAGTGCAGACACACTCCGGTCGGGAGCGGTTTCTTGAATGGGAGTTGTAGTCTGAAGTCTAGTGCAGACATGCTCCTATTGGGAGCGGCTTCTTGAATGGCCTGAGGGAATTGTCTCTGTAAACTTACTGATTGCTCACCCAGGAAGATGTTATCCTGGGCTAACACACTGAGGGAAAAAAAGTCCTCAAAGCAAGGATAGAAAGTTAGTAGGCAGAGATGGTCATTGCTGCCTACTAAAGAACTTAACATTCTAGTGTGGGGCATGTTCTTACTGCCATATTTCCCAGGGCGCTTACTGTGTAAAACAGCCAACTTATATAACTTTCTGCATCTTTATGAACCCCTTTCATGGGGTAGCGGATAACGGCCACAGGGGTTATTTACTATATGGCAACACAAGGGAACAGCCAATATTTTTCAGGTGACTGCAATAAGAGCTATTGTCGCGCCTTTTCTAATGAGGACCAGAGATGCTCGCCAGGTATAGTGTTTGGACTAAAGTTATGTCCATTGGACCTCATCGTTGAGGCCTCTATTTGACCTGCCCTATCGATATATCCATCTTTGTTCAACAAAAAACGGTCTGTTTGCATTCGAACTTGTTGAGGGGATCTGTTCAGTAACTGTCCACTCAAAGTCATTCTCTGGATGGTTTTTCTCAAGAAAGTGTCTCATGAGTTTAGTTGTGCTTTTGTGGCATCTGAAGGTACTTCTGTGTTCATTAATACGACCTTTCTTGTGGTCATCCCCATTTATCTCTCACCACATGTGCACTTAAGTAGATAGATTACATTCATTGAGTCACTATTGGTGAACCTCCTCTGAGTCCAGGGAGTTGTCAGACCCAGATCCAATTGTTTAGTTCTTTTGGTGAGTGTGCACACGCTGCAGTGTCTGCATGGGTCAAGGCCTGAAAGTGGTGGTAGATTCCACAAGGATGTCAGATTGTTCTTTGTCCTCTGTTGCTTAGGGCATGTGTGTACTGTTTCATCCTTGATAGATTTACCTCGTCTGAACGAGAACATTGGTTTTGAAATTCTAGTGATCCTGACGTTAGGATACTTCAATTTTTTTTTTTTTTTTTTTACAATTTTCTAGACTGTACTTGAATGGAGACGAAACGTGGTTAGACATATCAGACATTCGGGAGTAGCTTTCTGAGTGGTTTGTAGAAGGGCCTCCCTAGGGGTGTTAGTTGCTCTTGTGCATGCCTGCTTCATCACTTGCTTAGTATACTTCTCATCCAGTCTCTCAGTTAGACGTGCATGTTTCTGAAAATCCTTATTATTTATGCATTTATGTCTTAACCTCAAGAATTGTCCTACAGGGAGATTATCTCATAATGACTTGGGATGATTGCTATCATATTGCAACAAGTTGGCCCTGTCTGTAGGCTTGTAATATACTAATCTTTTCAAGGCATTATCTTGTGGTCTTATAATGAGATCCAGGAAGGGGATCTCCACTTTACTCAAGGTCATTGCGAATTTCAGGAACTTGTTTGCTCCATTTACCCAGGAAGCAAATTCATTCGCTGATGCTTCCGTACCTGTCCAGTTCACAAATATATCATCGCTATATCTTTTCCATGAATTAATATGGTCAAGGTACTGATTGTCTTTGCCAAAGATGTGTTCTTCTTTGGAAGCGTGAACGTTCAGACATGCCACTCTTGGGGCAAAAGAACTGCCCATCAAAGTCCCATGGGTCTGTAGGTAGAAGTCATCTTCAAACCTAAAATAGTTCTTCGTAAGTTCTGTATGTGCACAGTCCATGACAAATTCTTGTGGTGTTATTGATGACCGTGCCACCAAGTTGTCGAGCACTCTTAATGACTCCTCTTGGGGATGCTTGTGTAGAGTGCTTCGACGTCTAGTGTCATGAATAGTTGATTATCAGGGTTGAGCTGGACCTCACTCAATATCTTGAGCATGCCCTTAGTATCTTGTACAAAATATGGCATTCTTTTCACCAGTGGTCTTAGAAAGTAATCCACAAACTGATCCTATACCAGCCACAATTGGACCACCTGGTGATGGTGTCTTCCCTTTGTGTATTTTTGGCAGGATGTAAAAATATGGCAGTCGGGTCTGGCTCTATCAAAAATTCAGCTTCCTGTTTAGTAATCTTTCTATAATAACTTTATTCGGAAGCATAAGAGACATCCATAAAAGCATTTGCACAAAACATACATGAATATTCATTTCATACCATAAGATAAAAATATGTGCGTAAGCAAAGACACTAGCTAAGATTTTTAAACATATAGCTGCCAATTTTCAGAAAAAACATTTCCTAAAATAACTTTCCTACCCATGTTGTCAGACCACCCACCATGTAAGGCACTTTCCTTATCAGTCAAAGTTAAAAATGTATAACAAAGTATTACAATTATTAAGGTGCAATAGTGCAATGTATTACACATTGTGTGCCAAGTTCTCTTAGTCCCGTAGATCATACTGCTTAGACCCATTGAATATATATGCCTTATGCCCTATTCTAAACTGTGTCTGGTGGCATATTCTTCGTAACATAAAAAACAGCCCATAAAAAAGATGACATTGGGGGGCGCTAGAGGGCGCATGGCAAGATGGCCGCACTCTAGTGCTGCTCTGCCCGGCCGGGCTACTATCCGTCCATTATTTGCCAAATAACGGCACATCCACCTTCCACAACGGACCGGGTGTTGCTGCGGTGGGGTCCTGAGGCGGCTGAAGGAGTCCGACATCGTGTAGGATTGCTGTGCCCGCTGTAAACGCGGACTTCTTGGCTGCCTGGGGAGCACGCGCAAAATGGCGCCTACCGCGTACCACTGAGCTGTGGAGAATCGGCGCATAGCTGGTTGGTGAGGAATCCGGATCCCATCCCGCATACAGATAGTGCGGGTGCCCGCTCAAGACGATCTGGAGCACCCGTGCCTGTTGGCTCCCGTGCTGTGACCCGGATCGCTGGTGGAGAGGATATCGAGAGCGGGGGCTCCCGCTGGTCTCCACGATTGCCTGGGCTCCGGCGGTCGGCGGACTGTGGATCGCGGGCTCCCTACGGTCGGCGGCGGTGAGTAGTGTGTGGCGCTGGCCGGGCTTGTGGCTGCGTAGGCGGGTGGAGGCCCAGACTTGGCGCGGCGCGCTGCGAGCTGCTGTTGGGCTGTGGGGGGGTCTGTGTGAGCAGACAATCACTGCTGCTGTTGGCGTGAGGAGACTGTGCCCTACTGCATCTGGTGGTTGAGATTGCTGCGGACCTGGCTGACCGCGCGAAGGCGTGCTGTGGGGGGTGCAGCTACTTTGGCAGGATTTGAAGTCCTGGATTGCCTGAGGATTCCCTGCGGCCTACCCCCATAGGTGGTTTCTTGGCGCTGAGCGCCCTACTCTGTGCGCTGGCAGAACCCTGCCTGAGTCTCTGCGTTGGCTGTTGTTTGGCTTCTGGTGGTGCTGTTCCGCTCCAGGGGTGCGGGATTGTATGCGCTGGCCTCCCGCCTGTGATTTGCCTGCCGGATACGGAATAAATTGTTTGTTAACAGTATGGGGCGCACAGATAAAACGCAGACTCGCCTAACATTTGATACTCGCAAGACCCCTAAATCCACGCAACGCGCTGCTTCGGACTCTGAAGCGGATGGCCACAATGATGCCCCCCCCTCGCTGGAGACCACGTTGTTGGCCATGCAGCGCAGTCTTCAGTCCATTGAAGGCACGATGGCAGCAGTCAACCATCGCCTAGATCTTATGTCTGGACAATTGGAGAAGCAGAATGCTCGTATGGGGGAGGTGGAACAGCGCGTGTCAGCTGCGGAGGATGGCCTCAGCGCGATGTCCGGGAAAACACTGAACATGGAGAAGATGCTCTCCCTCATTCAAGCAAAGAATGAAGATTTGGAGGCGCGGTCCCGTCGCAACAACATCAGACTGACGGGGCTGCCGGAGTCCACCAACGTGGGGAGAATGGAGATTTAAATGGAAGCCCTCATTAAAGAACTCTTTGGCACAGAACACTTGTCCCCCATGTTTATTGTTGAACGCGCCCACCGATCCTCGCGGCACGTCCGCCCCTGGTGCGGCCCCTCGCCCCATTATAGCGAGACTTTTGAATTATAGGGATCGCGACACTATCTTGCGCCTGGCCAGGGACAAAGGGACGATTGAACATCAGGGCAATATACTGGCGTTTTTCCCCGACTTCACAGTTGCGGTGCAGTCTGCCAGGAGGGAGTTTCACGCGGTGAAGAAGTTCCTGAAGTCTGAGGGAGTGCCTTATGCCATGCTGTACCCCGCACGCTTGCGTATAGGACCTGAGGGAGACTTCAAAATTTTCGCGAACCCTAAGGCTGCCATGGATCACGCTAAACTGAAAGAGACACGTTAGTGATAGATTCCTTACCTTAGAATATCCCCAGGCGTCAGCCTGGATCCGGAAAGTTTTGCGTAGCAGTACCCTTGCGCGTCGGTAGGCGGCGTCGTGCGGCTCCGCGTCCGTCGTCGGCGTCGTGATCGCCGGGATGACGTCGCGGGCAGTACTTAGGCGCCGCCCCTGCGCGCTGACGTCAGTTCTTCTTTTTCCGCGCCAGCAAGCGCAGATCCGGGAAGAGCAGTGCCCTGGTCAATTTTTGACCATACTTTTGGTGATTTTTTTCACAGTTTTTTCCAACTTTAAGGTGTCGTAGGGATGCCCGGCTTCAAGCGATGCGGCGCCTGTGCGCGGATGATGTCCGTCACCGACCCGCATTGGGAGTGTCTCTTCTGCCTCGGCCGAGGCCACGACACCGAGTCTTGTCCCGAATGCCAGGCCCTCAACCCGAAAGCTTTGCGAGAGCGGTCTCGAAAGCTCCTCGAGGCCCGGCATTCGGCTCCACGGAAGCCCCGGTCGCGTGAGAGGTCCAGGGGTCGCTCGCGGAGTGCACACCGGTCGTCGGCGTCGAAGTCTTCTTCGTCCGGTAAGTCTAAGCACAAGAAGTCCAAGAAGCATCGTCGCTCTCGGACTTCGCCTCGCCGGTCTCGCGACTCGGCTGAGGCCCCTCCCGGCACCGTCCCCGCCCCGCGGCCCCGGACTTGCCTGTGGAGTCGCCCCGTCATACCCGCCCTTCCCGGGTTCGGGGGCGGATCCGGCCAAGGTACAGGAGTTCCTGTCGGCCATGGCCCGCCTCTTCGGGCCTTCAGGCCCCTCCGGTGCGCCTTCGGGCCCCGCGGGCCCTGATGGGGTTGCTCCGGCGCCGCCGGCGGCTCCGGCCCCGGCGTCGCCCGTGCCTCCAGCCTCGATCCCGGCTCCGGCTTCGGCCCCGGCCTCGATCCCGGCTCCACAACCCCCATCGACGCCGGTCGACCTCACGACACCTCCGCCGGCGCCGATGTCTCCGGTGCCGTTCTCGACGCCGCCCTGGGCTCCGGGCGGCGTCGTCCCCCAGTTCCTTCCGGCTCCGGACATGGTCCCGGAGCGACGCCGCCGACGCCGGCTCCGGCGCCGATGGGACCTTGGGTCCCAAATGTCCCTCCTCCTCCTTATTTTGAACCAGAGGAGGACCAGGAGGACTGGGAGGGGTCTGATGACCCTCTGACGCGCAACTGTCAGTATGATGAGGACTGGACTGAGAGTCTAGGGGAGGCCAGTGGTCTGGATACTTCCCCTGACACTGGCATGCTGTCTCCTCCCGTGGCTACGGAGGAGGGGGCCAATTTTGGTACGGTGTTGCGTAGGGCTGCTGGGGCCTTACGTCTCCAGCTCCCTACTTTGACGGTCAAGCCTAACATCTTGACAGAGGTGCTTCAGCTGGCAGCCTCCTCTGCGGAGACTGTGCTGCCGTTTAACGACGCCCTCACTGACGTTCTTTGGGCGCCTGGTCCAAGCCCAACACAGGGGCTCCTGTGGATCGGAACGTGTCACGACGCCATCGCCCCGCTCCGGGCGACCCCCTGTTTCTTTCTGTCCACCCCACTCCTGAGAGCTTGGTTGTCCAAGCCTCCGCTTCCCAAACCGCCTTCCCTACCGCTCCTCCCGGATAGGGAATCCAAACGCCTGGATCAGTTTGGGACGAAAGGTTTTTCTTCCTCCAGTGCTGGCTTGCGGTCCGTTAACACCGCTTGTCTTTTGGGCCGATATACCCACTCCCTGTGGGATTCGGTGGCGGATGTTTTGCCCCAGTGCCCTGAGGAGGTCCAGGCACTGCTTTCCCGCGCCATTGCGGAAGGAAGGGATGCGGCCAAATACACTATCCGTTGTGGCCTTGACACCGCCGACTCGCTGGGCAGGTCGATTGCAACGACGGTGGCGCTCCGGCGCCACGCCTGGCTGAGAACCACTGGTTTTTCAGGGGATGTCCAGAATACTCTCATGGACATGCCCTTTGATGGAGTCGGTCTTTTGGGTCCAAGGCAGACCATGCGTTGGAGCGCTTTAAGGACTCACGGGCTACTGCCAAGTCCCTGGGCCTTTCTGCTACACGCCCTCCGCTGCCTTCTGCTTTTCGCCCCTATCGTGGCCACGGTAGGGCGCCCCTTCACGTCAGCAGCCCAGCCACCAGCCCGCGCAGCAGGCGTCTTCGCGTGGCCGAGGACGTGGATTCCGCCGTGGCGGATCGGGCAACCAGCGTGCGGGTCAGGCCACCACCTCCAACCCGTCCGCGGCCTCCAAGCCCTCCTAGTCCCTCCTTTCAGGTGCACGGCACGCCAGTAGGGGGCAGGGTCCGCCATCACCTTCCCCACTGGCGCACCATCACCTCGGACAGGTGGGTCTTGGACATTGTCCGAAGGGGCTACTCCCTCCCCTTCGAGACCACCCCCCAGCCATGCCACCTCAATTCCACCGCATGTCAGGGGATCACTTGGTGCTTCTACGGAAGGAAGTCACGGCCCTCTTGACCAAGAGGGCCATCGAGCATGTTCCGACCCCAGAAGTAGGGCGTGGTTGCTACTCCCACTACTTTCTGGTGCCCAAAAAGGACAAGGAGGACATGCGTCCTATCTTGGACCTCCGGAACGTCAATCGCTTCCTCCGGAAGGAGAAGTTCAAGATGCTCACCCTAGCTCAGGTCTTGACTGCCCTCGACCCTGGAGACTGGTTGGTAGCGTTGGACTTGCAGGACGCGTATTTCCACATCCCCGTCCTGCCGGCCCACCGGCGTTACCTTCGGTTCACGGTAGGCCCCGAGCATTTTCAGTTCACCGTGCTCCCCTTTGGCCTTACCAGTGCCCCTCGGGTGTTCACGAAAGTGATGGCGGTGGTCGCAGCTCATCTGCGCCGGGCAGGGGTTTCAGTCTTCCCCTACCTCGACGACTGGCTGCTGAAGGCGGGCTCGTCCCAGGCAGTCGTCTCCCACCTCCAGACTACGGCCGAACTCCTGCACTCGCTGGGGTTCTCCATCAATGTGCCGAAGTCGCATCTAATTCCTTCTCCACAGCTCCTTTTCATCGGAGCAGTTCTGGACACGACGCAGTTTCGGGCCTATCCTCCCGAACGGCGAGTCCGGGATATTCAGGCTATGATTCCGATCTTTCGGCCTTTATCCTGGGTTTCGGTCACGGATGACCCTGAGGCTGCTGGGCCTCATGGCCTCCTGCATCCTGCTGGTCAATCATGCCAGATGGCATATGCGGGCTCTGCAGTGGGACCTGAAGTTCCAGTGGGCGCAGCACCAGGGCAACCTGTCCGATCACGTCCAGATCTCGGAGGGGACTGCAAAACAGTTGCAGTGGTGGCTCTCGAACCGGCAATGGGTCATGGGCAGATCCCTCTCCCTTCCCCAGCCAGAGCATACAGTTGTGACGGACGCGTCCCTTCTGGGATGGGGCGGTCACATGGGAGAGGCGGAGATCAGAGGCCTCTGGTCTCCGGCGGAGTCCCGGCTCCATATCAACCTTCTGGAGCTCCGGGCGGTCCGGCTTGCACTCAAGGCATTCCTTCCCTCTGTCAAAGGGAAGGTGGTGCAGGTGTTCACAGACAACACCACCGCCATGTGGTACTGCAACAAACAGGGGCGGGGTGGGGTCTTGGACCCTTTGTCAGGAGGCTCTGCGCCTCTGGACATGGCTGGAACATCAGGGCATGTTCCTGATGGTTCAACACCTGGCAGGTTCTCTGAACGCCAGGGCGGACGAACTCAGCCGCAGGTGCATGATGGATCACGAATGGCGTCTTCACTCGGAAGTGGCGCAAGGACTCTTTCTACAGTGGGGAGAGCCTTGGTTAGATCTATTCGCCACCGAAGAGAACGCGCAATGTCATCAGTTCTGCGCGTTGGAATTTCCAAGGCGGCACTCGCCGGCGACGCTTTCGTCGCGAGTGGAGTTGCGGTCTGTTGTACGCCTTTCCGCCTATACCACTTCTACCCAGAGTGTTGAAGAAGATTCGGCACGACCGGGCCCAAGTCATTCTTGTGGCTCCGGACTGGGCTCGAAGAGTTTGGTATCCCGAGCTACTCAATATGAGCATAGATCCCCCGATCCGTCTGCCTCTTCGGGAGGATCTTCTGTCGCAGCAGCAGGGGACGGTCCTCCACCCGAACCTGTCCAGTCTACACCTGCTTGCGTGGAGATTGAGCGGCGGCAGTTGATTCCTTTCGACTTGCCTCCCGAAGTTTGTGATGTGATTCTGGCAGCCAGGCGTCCCTCCACTAAGGTGGTATACGCCTGCAGGTGGAACAAGTTTGTGGCATGGTGCACAGCAAAGGCTGTGGATCCCCTTTCTGCCCCTCTTTCTGAGGTCCTTCTGTTCCTTCTCTCTCTGGCCCAACAGGGTTCTGCCCTGGGTACCATCAAGGGTTATCTTTGTGCTGTCTCGGCCTTCCTCAGGCTCCCTGATCAGCCCTCCTTTTCAAGTCCCCTGTTGTTAACAGGTTCTTAAAAGGCATTACTCACCTCTTCCCTCCTGTTCCGTTTGTAATGCCTCAGTGGGACTTGAACTTGGTTCTTACCTTTTTAATGTGTGCTCCCTTTGAGCCTCTGCATAACTGTCCTCTTCGTCTTCTGACTCTGAAGACTGCCTTTCTGGTGGCCATCACCTCCGCTCGGCGGGTGAGTGAGCTCCAGGCTCTATCTTGCAAACCTCCCTTTCTGTCTGTTCATCCAGACAAGGTTGTTCTTCGGACGCGTCCGTCCTTCTTGCCAAAGGTGGTTACTGCTTTCCACATTGGGCAGACCATCACTTTGCCCACCTTCTTTCCGCCTCCGCATCCTTCCAGAGAGGAAGAGAGGCTCCACCGTCTGGACCCAAAACGTGCGCTCTCCTTCTATATCGACCGCACAAAACACTTCCGGGTGGATGACCAGCTCTTTGTTGGCTACGTGGGCGCCTGAAAAGGTCGGGCGGTGCACAAGAGGACCGTCTCCCGCTGGGTTACCTTGTGCATCAAGACCTGCTATTCTTTGGCCAAGAAGGAGCCTCCTGTTGGGCTGCGTGCCCATTCCACCAGGGCAACGGCTGCTACCACGGCCTTGGGCCGCGGTGTTCCGCTGCCGGTTATCTGTCAGGCAGCTACGTGGGCCTCGCTGCACACGTTTACTAAGCATTACTGCCTTGACAGTCAGGTCCGGAGGACGGCTTCTTTGGCCGTTCTGTCCTCCAGGACTTCCTTGTCTGATCTTTGTTCGCAGACACACCACCGGGGTTGGTATTGCTGGGGTATCTATTCTAAGGTAAGGAATCTATCACTAACGTGTCTCTTTCAGATGCACAAGTTACTAACTTGTGTAACGATATATCTGTAAGAGACAGTAGTTAGTGATAGATTCCTACCGCCCCACCCATCCTCCCCGTTCTGCGAACTGATTTCTAGGGTTAAGGACATCCCTTTCAGGGCCCTAGTATTTTTCAGACACCTGTGTCAGCTTCTTGCATGGCTCTGCGTTCCTGGCGCGGAAAGTCGTGTACAGAACTGACGTCAGCGCGCAGGGGCGGCGCCTAAGTACTGCCCGCGACGTCATCCCGGCGATCACGACGCCGACGACGGACGCGGAGCCGCACGACGCCGCCTACCGACGCGCAAGGGTACTGCTACGCAAAACTTTTCCGGATCCAGCCTGACGCCTGGGGATATTCTAAGGTAAGGAATCTATCACTAACTACTGTCTCTTACAGATATATCGTTACACAAGTTAGTAACTTGTGCAACAACTCAAACGCAAGCTGCGGGAGGGGAGCACACGTCTTGATGACAATGACTGAAGTGCGTAGCTACACTGGACAGTCTGGCAGCTGTGTATAGTTGTTGATTTTCAGGTGTTTTCTGTGCCTTTCTTCCCTCTGTGAATTTTGCTGTACCCTATGAGATGGTTTGATTTCTATGTGTAGCAGCTTGTAGCTCCCACGTGCTTTCACAATGTGTGGGTCTCTGCTGCAGTCGGACTGGGAGATCAGGTGGGGGTGGGATTAGGGGTGGTGCGCTGGCCACCTGGCTATCAATCCTGAGTCTTTACCTTTTTTTTTTTTTTTTCTTCTCTTGATATGTACTTCAGGGATGGGCTACTTTGTGGGTAGATTTCAGACAACTGTGATAATGATTGTCCTGGTGGTATATGTTGGTCACTTCTCGCAGGGTGGGGGATACAGCTCCTACTGTGGTCACTGTATGGTGCACTCATCTCTCTCTGCTGGTAGAACTCATCTTTATCTCCATTGTTGCTTGTGGGTTCTCGCTCTTCATGCTCTCTGGCTCGGCACGGGCCTTGATGGGCCTTGATGGGCCTGGCCAACATGTTGATCATTGTTCATGATGAGGGACGGGACGGGACGCATGGTGTACTGAGTGACGCACATTGAGAAGTTCGTTAATTTGGCATATACTTAGATCGGCCCGGCCACCTCCTACTTGTGGGAGGTTCGTAGCACTCTGTGCCCCCGATTGGGTGTACCCCAAAATACTTTTTGTTCTCAGGGGATTGTTGGGGGGGGGGGGGTGTTCAAAGGGGATGGCTTTGGCAGGTTGGGGATGCTGAAGTGGGTGGGGGTGCGGGGGTTGGGTCAGGGGTGGCAGACAGACAGCGTGATTGAATCGGTTGGTACTGGTTCTGGAGCACTCTGGAAGAGGGGGCACAATGTATTTGTTTTATGGTATGAGTGGCTAGCTCTGAATGGATGTACACTATGAATAAGTCAATCAGGGTTCTCACCTGGAATGTCCGTGGGCTGAATAGTCCCAAGAAAATACGTTCAGTTTTTGCACACTTGGACTGCATGAGAGCACAGGTGGCTTTCTTACAGGAGACGCATCTGACCAAGGAATCAGAAAAAACAGTGGGTGCCCGTTGGGCAGACGTAAGGGTGGCATCCTCCTACTCTACTTACTCCAGAGGTGTGCTGATCTTGGTGAAGAGGGGTGTTCCGTTCAAGGTGATTCGCACAGACACGGATGAGCATGGCCGAGTGGTGATTGTCCATGGTCAGCTGGGTGATCAGGGGGTACTCTTGGTGAATGTGTATGGCCCAAATGTGGATGATCCATCCTTCTATTCAGATGTATGGCGTCGCATTTCTGCTTTCCCTCCGGCTGCGATTATATGGGGCGGGGATTTTAATGTTTGTCTGGATGCCACTATGGATAGAGCTGGGAGCGGAGAGGTGAGGGCTCGACAAGCTGCGGAATTGATTAAGGGACTATTGGACACAGAACAACTACATGACATCTGGAGAATGCGGAATCCTGCGGGCCGGGAAAGCACTTTTGTGTCTTCAGTTCACGGCTCTTGGTCCCGTATAGATTACTGGCTTTTATCGGGGAGGTGTGCCCCTGGGTGGTGGGGGTGACTCATGAGGCTCGTGCATTGTCGGACCATTCTCCGGTCACCTTGGAATTGCAGGTCCCCACCTGCGAGAGACCGCCCTTCACGTGGCGGCTACAGCCGTCTTAACTAACGGATATAGTCTTTCGTCAGACCTGCCGCGGACGCAATTACAATTTTTTTTAGGGAAAATGAGGGGTCGGTGGATAGTGCGGGGGTCCTTTGGGAAGCATTCAAGGTTACCATCCGAGGGGTTTGTATAGGGGCGCAATCTGGGGTGCTACGTGATCTTCGGCGCCGAATAGGGAAACTGGCATCTGATATATCAGTATTGGAGCGCGCCTATGAGTCCGATCCCTCTCCAGCTGTCTTGGCGAGGATTCGGGATCTCATATCAGAACATAATGCCACGGTTGATCAGGAATTACTGCACTGCTCTCGGCGGAAAACTGCTCGATATTACGGTGAGGGGGGCAGGCCTGGTCGCTCCTTAGCACAGAAGTTGGCGGAGCCACGAAGCCAGGAGCGTATCACAGCACTGCAGGATATGGATGGGGTTACCCGCTGCTCGACGGCTGAGCTTTGTGATATTGTATTGAGGTTCTATACCCGGCTCTACGCAGCCCGGGACTCTCCGTCGACGGAGGAGATTGATACATATTTGGATGATGTGGCGCTGGGGTGGCTTTCGTCTACACATCGGGAACACTTGGTACAGCCGTTCACGGTTGAAGACGTTAAGTTGGCTATAATGGCCTTGCCCACGTGTAAGGCTGCGGGTCTGGATGGGCTGCCCAGTGAATTTTATAAAGCTTATGCGACGGATCTAGCGCCTCATCTACTGGCTGTATATGCGGAAGCATATGACACGGGCACATTACCGCCCACCCTTCGGGAGGCCTTGCTTGTGACGTTGTTGAAGCCAGGCAAGCCTCCAACCCACTGTGAATCGTATAGGCCCCTCTCGATTATTAATATTGATGCTAAAATTTTTGCAAAAATGATCGCCACCAGGATACAGCCCCTGGTTCCGCTCCTGGTTTTGCCTGATCAATCGGGGTTTGTTGCGGCGCGATCCACGACTCACAATTTACGCACGATTTTTTCCACCCTACACTACTTTGGGGCTGACTTCCAGGCCGTCGCTGTGCTGCTTGACGCAGCCAAGGCCTTTGACTCTTTGCAATGGCCCTACATGTTCGTGGTCTTGACCAGGATGGGTTTTCCACCATTTTTCTTACAGTGGCTCAGGGTTCTCTATGATACTCCGGTTGCCCGGGTGAGAGTAAATGGGTGGGTGTCCGCGACGATCCCCATCGAGCGGGGTACGCGGCAGGGTTGCCCCCTGTCGCCAATGCTGTTCTCGCTCGCACTGGAGCCGCTTGCTTGTCGACTTCGCCAGCGACACGCGGAAGCGGCATTGCGATTTAAGCAGCGGCCGCTGATCGTCTCGTTATACGCGGACGATATGTTGCTCTATGTCCGTGACCCGGCGGTACACCTTTCTGCAATGCTTCGGGAATATGTGAGGTTCGAAGGGTTCTCTGGTCTGGGTATAAATTGGTCAGTCAGTGGTGTTTCCTCTGACAGAGCGCACGACGGAGGTGCCGTTGGATTACCCCCTGGCCTGGACGTCGTACCCGGTGAAGTATTTGGGAGTGTGGTTACACAGGGACCCAGAAAAAGTAGTTTCTGAAAATTACGGCTGAACGATAGCGCGCATTACTGAACTGGCGGAACGCTGGGCGCATCTCCCCCTGTCATTGGCTGACAGAATTGCGGTTGTTAAGATGGCCTTTCTGCCTAAACTGCTCTACTTTTTTATTATCCCCATTAAACTGAACATGGCATTTTTACGTCGCTCCAGTCGTCCCTTCTCTCGTTTGTGTGGGGGGCAAGAAACCACGCTGTCGGTGGGATGTATTAACTCAGCCTTTTGAAAGGGGAGGCTTTGAGGCCCCGATATCATACTCTACTATCTGTGCGCTCAGGCGCAATTCGCCCATTATTGGCATTTCCCCAGCGCTTTCAACCTCATGTCGCTGTTGAATCTGATGCGGTCTCCCCAATGCCGTTACAGGCGGCGGTCCTAATGGGTGGCTCGGGTGGCCCGCGGACTGAGATCAATCCCGTGCATTGTACGGCGTGGGCTTGGCGAATGCTGGCTAGGCGGGCTCAGGTGCCGTGTCTCTATGCTCCGTCGTTGCCCTTAACTTCGCACCCTGATATCTCTGCGGCGCGTGAGAGGCCGGCTTTGCGCGAATTGGCTAAGGTAGGCATCTCCCGGCTGGGAGATCTTTATATAAATGGCCGCTTTAAGACCTTGTTGGAGGCGCAGAATGGTGAGAAGCGCGGGTTTATGTTTGACTTTACCTATGTGCGGGTTCGACAGGCGATTCGGACGGCCTACCCGGACTATCCGACGGAACCCGTTGCTCTACGGGCATTGCAGGCGATGCTGTCTGGAGCGGGGCGCAAGGGTCTTGTTACTAAATTGTACAACGCTTCCATGCGTGAGCGGGACTGTGAGGACCACCCCTCCTTTTTGCATTGGAGGGCAATGTTGGGAGGTACTCTTGTGCTGGAGGATTGGGCTGCGTGCTGTAGGCTCACGGGCCGCCTCACGGCGAATTGCAATCTTCGAATAATTCATTTCAAATTCCTTCACCAACTTTATTATACCCCGTCTCAACTATGTAGATATGGGTTGCGAGAGACGGCTGCTTGTGTGCGGTGTGGGATGAATGAGGCAGATTTTTGCATGTAGCATGGATGTGTGCAGGTGTGCGTATCTTTTGGACTGAAGTGGCGAAGATGCTAACAGACATTGTATTGGAACCTGTGCCGTGCACTCCGGAGCTGTGCCTTCTTGGTATGGTACAACGTCTTAAACCCTGTAATAGACGGATTGTGGCTGTGGCTACACTATTGGCAAAGAGGGCGGTGGCACAGTGTTGGGGAGCTAAGATAACCCCCACGATAAAGAAGTGGCTTCGGGACCTGTTGTATTGCAGGGATCAGCTTCTACTGTATGAGGAGGAATTGCCGGAGGCCTCACGCCCGAAGGACTTTTGGGCCCCACTGTCTGCATACCTTCTGTCCCGCACGGATGTGGAGTGATGGTTTCTGTGTGTCCATGACTTCTGGGGGATGGTCTGCTCTTCGCCTGGGTTTCCGCAGGTCACTGTGGGCTTATGCCTTATGCTCCTGTTACTTGATGTGCACTATGAATACCCTGTATATTTCATCTCTTGTTCATATTGATATGTCTACATATGCCTCTCAATTGGTGCTTAGGTCATCTATGGGTGTCTTGAAAAATGTTGACGCTGTCTGCCTGGGATGGGGTGGGGGGGGGGGGTTGCCTTGTTGCTCTTTTACACAATATTTTGTACGAGACCTATTTGCTGTTGGCATTTGTTTTCTGAAATTCAATAAACAAATAAAAAAAAAAAAAAAAGATGACATTCCGCAACAGATCTCTAACGTAGGCAGTGATTGCAAGAATAGATATGCAGGACGGCATTGTGTAAAGCCTAATGGTCTAATCATCGGTAGAACGTATCTTTTCCTAAGTTGACTATGAAATTTACAGAAAAGAACCACATGCAAAATGTTCTGGGGCATTGTAACATCACATGGGCAATTTGTCAATTTTATAGACCAGTCATTCAAATTTGGAAAACTAGTTAGTCTGTGAAATATGCCCAATCTTAGGAGAGTCAAAATAAACCTGTGCCGTGCATTTAATACAGTTTTAAGTTAAAGTTGCATATTAAAAGTAGTTAAAATCAATTGGTTTTTTAAAACGCTAGGTTTAGGGACTTCAATCATCAGGCTAAGATTTCCCAAGTGTGTCATTCCATCCTTTTTTAGAGTATTTCTACTGATAGTCTCCAGCGTTTCAGGTTTCTCAAAGTATTCGGGATGGCCCATGTCACAAAGAAACCGCTGGACATAGGCCAACCACGAGATACTTAAATATGATCTTGATTTGAGACAGAACCCTATTATCGCTCGATTTAAATCTGTATGTTCTGATGTCCAGATTTTTTGCCACAGTAGAATTCGCTGTAACTTGATTAAATCTGTCAGGAATGGAGCACCCAGTTCGGCTAGGCATACATACACTGATGTACTTTTAGAGGTTGCTAGAAGATATCTGAAGAATTCATTTTCTATCAGTTGCATATCTGCACATTTCTTATATCCCCATACGCCCGCCCCGTAAAGTCCTATACTAAGGTATTTACCTTTATAAATATTCATCATCTCAGGTGGGTTGGAGCCCAATCGTCTCGCGAAGCTTCTGAGTGCCATACAAGCCTTGCTGAATTGCATCTTCCTTTTAGCAATGGCCTTATCCCATAAACCATCCCTATCAAATAAAATCCCCAGGTAAGAAAAATTTTCAGTAAAAACCAATATTTGTGCCATTTATTTTTATATCTCTACATGTCATGTTGTTCTTCCCGCACTTCATAATGAAGGTTTTTGTTTGGTTAATTTGGAGGCCGAGTTCCTTCATATATTCGACAAAGTTAGTAAGCAGGGACTGTAGGGCCAGAGGGGTGTGAGCCATGAGAATGGCATCATCAGCGTAAAGGAGGGCCGGGACAGGGCGCATTCCTATTTGTGGGAGATCTTTTGAGGATGCCTCGAGTTCCTCACCCACACTGTTTATATATAATGAAAACCGGAAAGGCGGCAAGACGCACCCCTGTCTCACCCCTCTCTCCACACTGAAAGCTTCAGTGCATTCTCTTCTAGCCCCATATCTGACCCTGGCTCTACAACCCGAACATAAATCCCTCAGAAAGCTAATAATTGGTATCTCCACCCCCATTTCTTTAATTTTTGTCCATAATTTAGCATGTATAACGCAATCAAAGGCCGATGAAAGATCGACTTACGTTAAATAGATCTTCCCCTTTTTAATGTTGACATATTTCCCAATTAACATATTCAAGTTGACACTCTGCTCTATTGCCCCAATCCCAGAACGGAAGCAATATTGTAGATCTGACATTTTACCTTGCACTTCCACCCAGTCCTGCAATCTGTTCAAAATTATACGACCCGCTATCTTTACTAAAGAATCGAGCAAGGAGATCGGCCAATAGCATGCTGGACTTAGGCGGTCTCCCTTTTTGTAAATGGGTACAATGATTGATTCTCTCCATGATGACAAAAAACCTGCTGTACAGCTGGCCCTCAATACTACAGTCAGTAAGGCCCCCCATAAAGCGATGTTATCTTTGTATAAGTCTACTGGGATTGCATCTGGTCCTGGGGCTTTACAGCTTTTACTTGCTCGAATTGCATTGTTAACTGCCTCCAGGGTGAAAGGAGCAATGGAGGCGGTTTGAGAAGGAATTATGGTATCGTTTTCACTGTGTCCCTGCTCTGATTCTAGTACTGTGATGGGCAAAGAATAAATACTAGCAAAGTGCTTTATCCATTCTTCCTCCAGTATTGCAAGCTCGATCCTAGGGGCCTAATCTGTACTCAATAGTGAGGAATTAATTACCAGCCAGAAGGCTCTATTATCATTGCTAGTACTTGCCTCTTGTAGGGACTCCCAGGCCGTCTCCCTTAGATGTAATTTCCTCCGCTTAACAGCCTGCTTGTATTCGGCTCTATAGAGGCGAACTTCAGTAGTGTTCCTTGAGGATTTATGTAATGCCTCCTTCAAGCGTTTGTGGGCCTTAGTACATAACATGTCAAACCACCCCTTTCCCTCTTGCTTTGCTTTCTCTCGCTCGACGAAAAGACTCTCCTTTATACCCTATGTGATAGTCAGGAAGGCAGAGATAATTTAATTGGTAGGAGTAGTGTCATTTTGGAATGCCTCGAAGGCTTCTCCGTTGTTGCCTATCAGTTGTTTAAGGAACCCTTCCGGGGTAATCTGTGTCCAACGCAGGGTGTAACCATTACGTCTTGCTAATTCAATCGCTTCCACTTGTGGGATAGTTTTATCACACCCCTGTTTGAAAAATGATACTGGTGATAGTTGCAAACTCAAAGGAAAATGGTCACTTAATGAAATCGAATGTGCAAGGAAGCTGAAAACAAGACCAGTGCAGCAGTTGGACAATAAAATACGGTCAATAATGCTATTGTTGTTTCTCCCATTGAAGGTATTCTTAAACATAACATATGGTGATGAAATTTCATTTGCAAATGTCAGATCGAATTTGAATATCAGTTCATTGATCTTGTCACCATATATACTATGATTGAAATGGGACTGATCTTCACCCTCTGTGTTTGCCATACCACATATTTTACCCAACTGTGCGTTACATTGCCGCATGTTAAAGTCACTCCCCCATAAAATTATCATGCGTTTTCTAACCTGTGGCAATATGCTCCAGGTCATCGTTCAATCTCTGCACGGTATCTGTTATTTCTCTCGTGGTAGCATTGTTATAGAAGTTGATTACTACTAGTCTAGCAGAGCCTGTCGAATCACATACTATTAGTTGGTAATACTGATTATATGTTAGTAAATTGTAAACTGTCTGAAACATAGGTATATAGTCCCCCCCCTTTGCCCTGCCGTGTCTTGATGGAATGGCCGAAGTGAAGTATGTCCTATACCCATTTATGAGTGGGCTCCGTGAGCCATGTCTCTTGTAAACAAATAATTTGGAAGTCAACTATAAAGTCTAGCCATTCTGGAATTTGTCTTTTGCTCCGCAAGCCTGCCACGTACCAGAAGAAGCACCCGAGAAATTCAGAGCTAACTTGTGTTAGATTTTGTATGTTGTTATCTGTCATGGGAGCTAACATATTACTACTAACTGGTTGAGGGGTTCTTTCTTGGGTCAACGAGATTTCCCTGTGCATTGTATGAGAGATATTACCATCATTGAGACACTCTGTAAGGGGATTTCTCGTAACATTTTCCTCACTGTCTATGCAGGCCCCTCCCTTAAGTCAGTCCAGCGATGACAAACAATGTAACTGATTGTAAGTTGGCACTAGATAGTTTGGGTATCTCGTTAGTATTGGGTCAGGAATGAATTGTGATCTAGTGTTATTAGTTAGAAATGCAGGTTGATAAAAATAACCCAGAGGGCGAGAGGAAATATCACTCACGGGGACATTGGATGCCCCAGTCCTATTCAGGACTGTCTCCACCAACTGTGGTGTTTTAAAGGACAGAACTACACAATCGCCACCCAGGGTTTTTTCCCTTTCCCCACCCATTTGACTCTCCTAGCCATCTTGAAATCGTTAAATAGGTGGTCGGTTAGACCCGATCTAACTCCCAGCCAGTTTAAGGACTTACTTCTTAATGCTATCTAATTCTCCGTACTATTAGTAGATAAAGGAGGGACATTAGTCAGGACTACCACATATGGAGTAGCAGCCGGTGGGAGATCCAGATGGTCAGTTATGTGTTTTCTGGGCTCTCCGGGTTAGTTTCTAATAGCTGGGGAAGCAGATCCAGGGTATCTTTTGTCCCTAGCCCCAGCACAGGATGTGCTTGATTTCAAACTCTCCCCTCCCATCCCTCTAGCATTTTGAGTGCCTACATGGCTAAGAGAGTATGTGTTTGATCCTACTGGTGCAGTATTGTTGGTTACACTCTTAGTTTGGGCCTCAGTTACGGACGGACAGTCCAAATTGTGATAAACCTTAGACATGTGTCCAGATGAAAAAATGTTCAAGAGTTCTAAACAGGAATTAGTTCTTGTTTCTACTTTCATTAATCAGGTTTGTATTGACCCCAAGATGATGTTCACGTGCTGATCAAGGAGTTTAAAGGCCTCTGCTAGAGCGTCTAATTTTCTAATATTTATATTGTTGAAGTCCGAGTCGATCTTTACCGGGGTTATTTGTATTTGATGCTGACCCTGTGTTTGGGTATTTACTCTCTTATTCCGCATTGGCTCTCTGCTGGGGCGGGTACTTACGGGATGGATTCGTGGTTTTCTAACCCTTTTAGATGGTGGTGAATTAGATTTGGATGGAGAAATACTTTCAGGTAGATGTTGAATACATCTGTTTACCCCGTTAGCCCCTTCCCTACCATTCTCCTTTCTAAGGTCCTTGCCTGCACTGCTGAGCTGCCCTGGTCCACAGCCTCACGCACGCTTTCCCCAACTTCCAGAAGTGCTGTCTCCGTGCTATATCTAGTGTGGCCAACTGGCATGGGTGCAAATTCAGGACGGTCAGTGTAAAAATTCAGGACAAAGGGTCAAAATTCAGGACAAAAAGTTTGGGACAAAACATACGTTTTACAGACATATCAGAGGAGGTCGCACAATAGTATATAAGTAAGTAAATAGACAATCAAAATGAGTACAAGTCAAAATAAATTTATATAAGGTTGAGACAATCGTGCACTTTACGGTTTTTCAGTATGCGCGCAGCTTTGCAAAGCGACATCAGGCCCTTTCTGCAATTAAGATCTGAAAGAAACACATAGTGATAGATTCCTTACCTTAGAATATCCCCAGGCGTCAGACTGGATCCGGAAAGTTTTCGTCAGCAGTACCCCTGCGCATCGGTAGGTGGCGTCATGCGGCTCCGCGTCCATCGTTGGCGTCGTGGTCGCCGAGATGACGTCGCTGGTGCTACTTAGACGCCGCCCACGCGCGCTGACGTCAGTTCTTTCTTTTTCCGCGCCAGCAAGCGCAGATCCGGGAAGAGCAGGAACCCCCAGTCAATTTTTGACTGACTTTTTGAGACACTTGTCTCCATTTTTTCATCGAGTCTTTGACTCCTACGGTGCAGTTAGGATGCCCGGTTTCAAGTCCTGCGTGGATTGTCACCGCATGATGTCGGTGATGGACCCGCACCGTGTGTGTCTTTTCTGCCTGGGGCGCGACCACGACCCCAAGTCGTGCTCCGACTGCCGGGCCATGGCACCGAAGACTTTGCGGGAGCGGTCCCGAAAGTTGCTGGAAGCCCAGCAGTCGGCTCCGTGCCGTTCCAAGTCCCGGTCCAGAGGGAGGTCGAGGGACCGTGCGCGGAGTCATCACCATCGATCTTCGGGATCCAAGTCTTCGCACTCTGGGTCAGGTAAGGCGAAGCACAAGAAGTTGAAGAAACGCCATCGTTCTCCGACTTCCCCTCGCCGGTCGCGCGACGCGGCTGAGGGTATGGGTGGTGCCACCCCGCGGCTCCGGCGGAGCCTTTGCAGTCGCCGCCCGACTACCTGCCCTTTCCGGGGTCGTCGGCGTCTCCGGCCCAGATACAGGTGTTCCTGTCGGCCATGGCTCGCCTCTTTGGGCCGTCGGGTCCCGCCGGTGCGCCTTCGGGCCCCGCGGTCCCGCATGGGTGTCCTCGCGTTTCCTCGCCGGCGGCTCCGGCCCCGGCGTCGCTGTCGGCTCCGGCCACGGCGCCGCAGGACACCCTTGGATCCAGGCCTGGGTCCCAGTCGACGCCGGTTGACCTCATTACGCCTCCACCGACGTCGACCCCACCGATCCTGACGCCGCCCGCTCCTCTGGACGACGTCGACCTCAGTTTCAGCCCCGAGGTGGACCCGGCGCCGAGCCGGCGTCGATCGATGCCGTTCTCGACCCTGCTTGGGGAATTCTATCCCCATGTCCCTGCTCCTTATTTTCGGCCTGTTGAACAGCCTGAGGAGCAAGGGGAGGACTGGGAGGGGTCTGAGGACCCTCTCGCTGCCGCCTGCGAGTCTGAACAGGACTGGGCTGAGGAATTGGGTGACGCCAGTGGTCTGGATACCTCACCAGACCTTGGCATGCTGTCTCCTCCTACCGTGGCTACGGAGGAGGGCGCCAGTTATGCAGTGGTGTTGCGTAGGGCGGCTGAGGCCCTACACCTCCAGCTCCCTACTGTGGCCGTCAGGACTAACCTCCTGACAGAGGTGCTTCAGCCAGCAGCTACTTCTGCGGAGCCGCTGCTTCCTTTCAATGAAGCCCTCTCTGACGTTCTTTTGGGCACTTGGTCCAGGCCCACCACAGGGGCTCCTGTGGACAGGAACGTGGCCCGACGCCATCGCCCGGCTCCGGGTGACCCCATTTTCCTCTCCCAACACCCCACTCCCGAGAGCTTGGTTGTCCAAGCCTCTGCTTCCCCAACCGCCTTCCCTTCCGCACCACCGGATAGGGAATCCAAGAAGCTGGATCAGTTTGGGAAGAAACTTTTTTCTTCCACCAGCTCTGCGCTGTGGTCCGTGAACACTGCATGCCTCTTGGGCCGTTATTCCCACTCTCTGTGGGATACGGTGGCGAACGTGCTGCCCCAGTGTCCGGAGGAGGCCCGGCCTGCTCTCGCCCAGGCTTTTGCAGAGGGGAGAGACGCAGCAAAGTTCATGATCCTTTGTGGCCTAGACACCGCCGACTCACTGGGCAGATCCATTGCAACGACGGTGGTGGTTCGCCGTCACGCCTGGTTGAGGACCACTGGATTTTCGGGGGATGTCCAAAACACCCTTATGGACATGCCCTTTGATGGCCGTCGCCTCTTCGGCGACAAAGCGGATAGCGCGCTGGAGAGGTTTAAGGAATCACGGGCTACGGCCAAGTCCTTGGGACTCTCGGCAGTCCGCCCTCCTCCGCCTTCCGCTTTTCGCTCCTTTCGTGGCACAGGAAGGGGCGCCCCGCAGCGTTCGCAACAGAGCCACAGGCCAACGCAGCAATCATCCCAGTGCGGCCCGGGTTCCGCCGTGGCGGACAAAGGGGCCAGCGGGCGGGTCAGTCCACCACCACCCCGGCCACCACTGCCTCCAAACCTTCCTAGTCCGAACTTTCAGGCCCATCAAACGGCAGTGGGCGGCAGGCTCCGCCATCATCTCCCCCACTGGCGAACCATCACTTCGGACAGGTGGGTTTTAGAGATAGTCCGGAGGGGCTACTCCCTCCCCTTCGAGACTACCCCCCCAGCCATGCCACCTCAATATCACCGCATGTCGGGGGATCACTCAATGCTTCTTCAGCAGGAAGTTGCGGCCCTCTTGGCCAAGGGGGCCATCGAGCACGTTCCGACGCACGAAGTAGGTCGTGGTTGTTATTCCCACTACTTTGTGGTGCCCAAGAAGGACAAAGGCCTGCGTCCTATCTTAGATCTCCGGAACGTCAATCGCTTCCTCCGCAAAGAGAAGTTCAAGATGCTCACTCTAGCTCAGGTCTTGTCTGCTCTCGACCCACAAGACTGGATGGTGGCGCTGGACTTGCAGGACGCCTATTTCCACATCCCCGTCCTGCCAGCCCACAGGCGTTACCTACGGTTCATGGTAGGCCACAAGCACTTTCAGTTTACCGTGCTCCCCTTTGGCCTTACCAGCGCCCCTCGGGTGTTCACCAAGGTGATGGCGGTGGTCGCAGCTCATCTGCGCAGATCAGGGGTCTCAGTCTTCCCCTATCTCGACAATTGGTTGTTGAAGGCGGGCTCGTCCCAGGCAGTCGTCTCCCACCTCCAGACTATGGCCGACCTCCTGCACTTGCTGGGGTTCTCCATCAATGTGCCGAAGTCGCACCTGATTCCCTCCCAGAAGCTCCTCTTTATCGGAGCGGTTCTGGACACGGCGCAGTTTCGGGTCTATCCTCCCAAACAGCGAGTCCGGGATATTCGGGCTCTGATTCCCATCTTTCAGCCCTTGTCCCGGGTTTTGGTCAGGGTGACTCTGAGGCTGCTGGGCCTCATGGCCTCCTGCATCCTGCTGGTCAATCATGCCAGGTGGCATATGCGGGCTCTGCAGTGGGACCTGAAGTTCCAGTGGGCGCAGCATCAGGGAAACCTGTCCGATCACGTCCAGATCTCGGAGGGCACTGCACGACAGTTGCAGTGGTGGCTCACGGACCGGCATTGGGTCGACAGCAGATCCCTCTCCCTTCCCCAGCCTGAGTTCACAGTGGTGACGGATGCGTCCCTCCTGGGATGGGGCGGCCACATGGGAGAGGCGAAGATCAGAGGCCTCTGGTCTCCGGCGGAGTCCCGGCTACATATCAACCTTTTGGAGCTCCGGGCGATCAGGCTTGCACTAAAGGCATTCCTTCCCTCTGTCAAGGGGAGAGTAGTGCAGGTGTTCACAGACAACACCACCGCCTTGTGGTACTGCAACAAACAAGGCGGGGTGGGGTCGTGGACCCTCTGTCAGGAGGCTCTGCGTCTCTGGACATGGCTGGAACATCAGGGCATGTCCCTGGTGGTTCAACACCTGGCAGGTTCTCTGAACGTCAGGGCGGACGAACTCAGCCGCAGGTGCATGCTCGATCACGAATGGCGTCTTCACTCGGAGGTGGCGCAAGGTCTCTTTCAGCAGTGGGGAGAGCCTTGGTTAGATCTATTCGCCACCGAAGAGAACGTGCAATGTCATCAGTTCTGCGCGTTGGAATTTCCAAGGCGGCACTCGCTCGGCGACGCTTTTCGTCGCGAGTGGAGTTGCGGTCTGTTGTACGCCTTTCCGCCTTTACCACTTCTGCCCAGAGTGCTGAAGAAGATCAGGTGCGACCGGGCCCAAGTCATTCTTGTGGCTCCGGACTGGGCTCGAAGAGTATGGTATCCCGAACTACTCAGTATGAGCATCGATCCCCCGATCCGACTGCCTCTTCGGGAGGATCTGCTGTCGCAGCAGCAGGGGACGGTCCTCCACCCGAACCTGTCCAGCCTCCACCTCTTTGCGTGGAGATTGAGCGGCGGCAGTTGATTCCCTTCGACTTGCCTCCTGAAGTTTGTGACGTTATTCTGGAAGCCAGGCGTCCCTCTACGAAAGTGGTATACGCCTGCAGGTGGAACAAATTTGTGGCATGGTGGACAGCAAAGGCTGTGGATCCCCTTTCTGCCCCTCTTTCTGAAGTACTACTGTTCCTTCTTTCTTTGGCCCAGCAGGGCTCTGCTCTGGGCACTATCAAGGGCTACCTTTCTGCTATTTCGGCCTTTCTCAGGCTCCCTGATCAGCCCTCTCTTTTCAAATCCCCTGTTGTAAATAGATTTCTCAAAGGCATTACACACCTTTTTCCTCCTATTCCTTTCGTGATGCCTCAGTGGGACTTGAATCTGGTTCTGACATACTTGATGTGCGCTCCCTTTGAGCCCCTTCACAACTGTCCTCTTCGTCTTTTAACGTTAAAGACTGCCTTCCTGGTGGCCATCACTTCCGCCAGGCGGGTGAGTGAGCTCCAGGCTCTTTCTTGTAAGCCTCCTTTCCTTTCAGTCCATCCGGACAAGGTTGTGCTCAGGCCCCGTCCTTCCTTTTTGCCAAAAGTGGTTACGGCCTTTCACATTGGGCAGACTATTACCTTGCCCACCTTCTTTCCGCCTCCGCATTCTTCCAGAGAGGAAGAGCGGCTCCACCATCTGGACCCAAAACGTGCGCTCTCTTTTTATCTCAAACGCACACAGCAGTTCCGGGTGGACGACCAGCTTTTTGTTGGCTACGTTGGCACCAAGAAAGGTCGGGCGGTCCATAAGAGAACCATCTCCCGCTGGGTTGTTTTATGTATCAAAGCCTGTTACTCTTTGGCTAAAAAAGAACCTCCGGTGGGGCTGCGTACTCATTCCACCAGAGCTACGGCAGCCACTACTGCATTGGGACGTGGTGTCCCCCTGCAAGACATCTGTCAGGCAGCCACGTGGGCCTCGCTGCACACGTTTACCAAACATTATTGCCTAGACAGCCAAGTCCGTAGAGACGGCTTCTTTGGCCGTTCTGTTCTCCGTGACTTTCTGGTGTGATCTTAGTTCGCAGACCCACCACCGGGGTTGGTATTGCTGGGGTATCTATTCTAAGGTAAGGAATCTATTGTATTGTATTGTATTGTAATTGCATTTATATAGCGCTTACTACCCCTGACGAGGCGTCGAAGCGCTTTTTCGGCGAGTAGCACGCTACTCCGGGACCCATAGAGTATTAGTGTTGAATTAGTATAGTGAAACATGCAAGTACATTTTAAGTGGTGGATAGGTTAGTCAGTTATTTGGATTTGGAATGATAGCAGAAGGATAGAGGAGGAAAAAAAGGTTTGTATTTATATAGCGCCTGTTACCCCTGATGGGGTGTTGAAGCACGCTACTCCGGAAGCCCATAAAGGATTAGTGGTGAATTAATATGGTAAAATATGAAAGTAGTTTCAGTGGTGGATATTAGTCAGTTATTTGGAGTGAGAAGGATAGCGGAGGGATAAAAAGGGTCAGAAAGGTTTGCATTCATATAGCACGTTACCCCTGATGGGTGTTGAAGCGCTTTTCTGGCGAGTAGCACGCCACTCCAGAACCCATTAAGGATTAGTGTTGAAAATTAGTATAGTAAAAAATGAAGTAATTTGAGTAGTGGATATGTTATTCAGTTATTTGGGTAGAGAAGGGTAGGTGGCGGGATAGAAGAGGGAAAGAGGTTTGTATTTATATAGCGTTTGCTACCCCTGATGGGGTTTTGAAGCGCAAGTAGCACGCTACTCTGGAACCCATAAGTATTAGTGTTGAATTAGTATGGTGAAACATGAAAGTAATTTTAGTGGTGGATATGTTAGTCAGTTATTTGGATTGAGAAGGGTTGGGGAGGGTAGAAAGGGAAAAGGTTTGCATTTATATAGCGCTTGTAACCCTGATGGGGTGTTGAGACGCTTTATTGGCGAGTAGCACGCTACTCTGGAACCCATAAAGGATTAGTGGTGAATTAGTATAGTTGAAAATGGAATTTGAGAATTGAACATGTTAGTCTGTTAATTTTGATTGAAAAAGATAGTGGAGGGATAAAAGAGTGAAGGATTTTTTTTTTTTTTTAGTCTTCGCAGTAGGAGGAGGCTTTTGGATGAGTAAAAGGGGGTTTTGGAGGGGAGGAGTCAGGGAAGAGTTTAGAAAGGTTTGTTTTAGGGGATCGGTATAGTAAAAGAGGTGTCAGATGATGCAAGGAGGGTAGAGTAGGAGAGAGTCTAGAAAGGGTTATTTTGGGGATCATGGTAGTGGTATGGGGTTTGGGATAAATGAGAGTGTGGATGTAGAGGATATATTGAGAAATGTATAGGATGAGAGATAGGGTAGTGCATTGGAAAGAGTAGTAGAAAGAAGTTTGAGATGAGTCAGAAGGTTGGGCTAGAAGATATATTGAGATAAGTATAGGCTGAGAACTAGGGTAGTGCCTTGGAAATGCTAAATTAGAATAAAGTGATAAATATATAGATCCATAAGTACATTGAAAGTATATAGATACATAAAGAAGGTAAGTATATGTAGATTAAAGATATTGATAGAGGCACAGGATGAGAAATAGGGTAGTGCATTGGATATGCTTTTTCAGGAGAAAAGTAACAGAGACACAGATCCAAGTACATGGAAGGTACATAGATGCACAATGGAAGTAAGTACATGTAGACCAAAGATGATATTTATTTATTATTATTATTTTTTTTTTCTCTCAACAACATAATTATTCTACATGTTTATACAAAGCAATACACAAAGATAGATACATGTTTATAGTGAAAACAAATGCTTATATACAAAATTTCTGTTTGCGTATGGTGCTTATGTGGGGAAGAGCCAAATCTTGAGTAGTTTTCTGAAGATAAGGTGGTTGTCGGTGGATCTTATGTTGGGGGGTAAAGAGTTCCATAGCTTGGCTGCTTGAACAGAGAAGGATGTGCCACCCATGGTTTTTTTCTTGTATCTTGGGATTTTGAGGCGAGATGCTCCTTTAGAGCGGAGGTTCCTCTGTTGAATGTGTTTGGTGATTTTATTCCTGATGAAGAGCGGTCCCATTCCATGTATTGCTTTGTGGGTGATACAAAGCAGCTTTTACTATGTGTTTCTTTCAGATGGACAAGTTACTTACCTTCGGTAACGATATATCTGTAAGAAACATTAGTAGTGATAGATTCCTTACCGCCCCACCCATCCTCCCCGTTCTGCGAACTGATTTCTAGGGTTAAGGTCATCCCTTTCAGGGCCCTAGTTTCAATGCACCAGTGGTCAGTATCTTGCATGGCTCTGCGTTCCTGGCGCGGAAAGTCGTGTACAGAACTGACGTCAGCGCGCGTGGGCGGCGTCTAAGTAGCACCCGCGACGTCATCTCGACGACCACGACGGACGCGGAGCCGCACGACGCCACCTACCGACGCGCAGGGGTACTGCTGACGAAAACTTTCCGGATCCAGTCTGACGCCTGGGGATATTCTAAGGTAAGGAATCTATCACTACTAATGTTTCTTACAGATATATCGTTACCGAAGGTAAGTAACTTGTCCATTTGTGCTAATGTAACAATAAACATTAAATAGTATTTTTTTATTTGTATGTTCAAATCTTACTTTTAAATGTACAGTGAAAACGCTGTTCCAGTCCCATGACATTAAGAAGCACTTCACTGAATAGCCTATTGTATTAATTTTTACTCGGAATTCTTTTACCTTGCACCTTATATTTATTAAGGGATAATATTTTCAGGGACATCAGAAACTGAACTGAATACTATTTTAAAAGTGGTTATCACTTCTACCCTTCACAAATATCCACCTTCACATTGTGGTAAATGACCTATGGATGGAAGTTTTGCACAAATGATTGCTCTGCCTAAGACAGTTATTTTATTTTTATTTTCTCCAGCATGGCGCCAAGACAAAAGTAGTATGCCTTGCCCTAGTCTGATGCAGGAGGAGGCACACCACATGTGGTCACTACAGTAGGGCCCTTTGTCATTCTATATGTGATAATCAGCTGCAGTCTCAGAATGACAATGGGCCACTCCACAGTCTGCGTGAGGTCCTGGAGGGGCCGCTGCAGGCAGCCTCAGTCTACAGTTTAAAAGATAAGTGCGAGAGGCCCAGAGTGAAAACTTTTAAACTCATGGGGCCTCTCGCAGGGGAACAGCATACCTTCCTGAAATTCCCCAATTTGATCTTAGTATGATGTCTGTAATGCGTCCGTAATTTGGGGACCCCAAATTACGGACGCCTTACAGACATCTTACTAAAATAACGGACGGTCCTTGAAATTTACGGACGGTTGGTCACCCTAGCTATATCCCGCTCTAAAGCCGGATTGAGAATCATGGAACCGATTGTTTGACTCAAGGAATTCAGAGAGTTGTTTCCGAACTTCCTGCTCAAGAATTTTAGCTGGTGCAGGCAAGAGGGAGATGGGCCTAAATTTTTGTGTTCTGCTGGGTCAGCATCCTTTTTCTTAAGAATTGGCAATAAGGCCTGTTTCCATGCCGCTGGGTAGATACCAGTTGTCTGGGAAGAGTTCCAGATCTGGTTCAGGGGAACATTGAGGCAGGGGCCAAGCAGTTTAAAAAACTGAGCCGGGCAGGGGTCTCCCGGGGATCCAGATTTACATTTGTACAATTCTCTGAGAGACGCGTCAAGTGGCAGTGGGCGGAATTCAGACCAGGTGCCGTGCAGATCAGGGGCTCGATTTTGCACAAGCGAGGACGTGGTAGAGGGAAAGGCGGAGGATAACTAGCACGATTTCCTGGAGGCCTCCTGAAACAACAATGTTTATTTTTTCGCACATCATAGCCCATGGTAGCCTAGCCACAAGGATGATGATGGACCATTACTTGCAACTGAACCTTTGGGTAGAACATTTCTTTAAACTCTATTCTAAACTATGAGCCCCGTGAGGCAGTTTTTTTTTTTTAACACAGACTGTAGGAAAGGAGGATCTTTCTTTTATGTTACCCCCACTTAATACCTGGTGTCAGTATGTTTTGACTGTAGTTTGCTGGGATCATGCTAACGAGGACCCCAGCATCTGTGCTCTCCTTCCCAAAATGGCTTTAAGTACTTTGGTACCCCCACAATTGGCTACTGGTGTACCATTATAAGTCCCTAGTATATGGTACTAAGATACCCAGGACATGGGTACACCAGGGGTCTCCCATGGGCTGCAGCATGTATTGTGCCACCCATGGGAGTCCACTTAAACTCTGACTACAGGCCTGCTATTGCAGCCTGTGTGTGTTGGTGCTTGCATCCCTCACAACAGATATAACTTTTCTTTTATTTGAGGTCACTGCACTTAAAACCTATGTCACCCCTTTGGTAGGCCCTTATGTCCTGAGGGCAGGGCGCTTGATTGTAAGTGTAGGGTGCCCCTGCATGAGCAGGACACCCCTACAAACCCCGAAGTCGAATCTCCAGGCTTTGTAAGTGCGGTCAGCCATTTTCAGACATATAGTGGACATCAGTCATTACAAGATGTCTAACTATATAACGGCTGCACCGAGCATAGTCATGTTTGGTATCAAACATGTTAGAATCATACCCCAACACCGATTCCGGTGTTGGAGATATGATGCCATGTACTGGGGGGGGCGGTCCTTAGAGGAGCCCCCTGTACCTCCTGTTACTCCAGTATTGGAACTTTCATAGATTCACGTCCTTGAATCATTCCCCGTCGTCCTGATGGGAGTTCCCTACCTGGGACTCCCATCATGACGACTGGGAATGATTCAAGCATGTGAATCTATGAAAGCTTCCAATACTGGAGAACTATAGTTACAGGTAAGTAACTTGTTTCTTACAGCCTTTCAGGGTCTGACAGCTAGCTAGACCCTGTTCTGCCCTCCTGCTGCTGAGCTGAGCTCAAGCAGGGGAAGGTAGAACAATAGGCTCCTGTCACAGGGAGGTGTGACCACCTCCCAGACAAGACTTAGTGTATTGGGCTGGGGTGGGGGCGCGGACCAGCGCCACCAGACTGCATTGAAGGGCACATTTGGTGCCCTTCTTGCATACCTTGGTTGGAGCCAGTTTAGGAACCCTTGGTTCCCTCTCTGGCACAAAACTGGACAAAGGACAGGGGAGTATCCTCCCCTCTGTCCAGCCCCTCCTCTGGGAGGGATCCCTAAGTTGTTCCAACCCTTTCCTTGGGTATTTAAGGGCTCCCCCGTGGGTGGGTCCTCAGAGTCGTCATGGAACGAGACTCCTCTCTGAAATCAAGACACTCTTCGACTACCTGGACACTTGGACTTCACCTGGAACCGAGACTGCATCAAGGAAGACTCCTGCTGCTCCTGGTCTCGCTGCTCTGCAAGTATTCTGCCTTGTCCGTGTCTATGCTTTGCTCAGGATCTCCAGGGACCTGCGGGCATCAAGGAAATCTGAAGTAATCTCCCTTGGAGTAAAGGAGTCACTCACCTGCATCTGCAGACACCGCATCGAAGCTGACTAGTCTGCTGCTCCTGTCGTCCTACAGACCTCCCGAGGCTCAGCAACATAGGTGGTGGATCTGTGGCTCCCCCAAGGCCTGACCCAGCTTCCCTGCAATTTGGAGGTCAGTATCCCTCGTCCGACCCACTGGGACCGAATCCCTGTGCACCACGTTGACTTGTTGTTACAAAGGTTTGTTGGCCCTGCACTCCAGAGATCTTTGGGCTACAAGAATCTCTAGCCTCCAGCATCTCATCCCTCGAAGGACAGCGACCTCCCTGCATTGTAGGCCACCATCTTTGCCTTGGACCAAGCTAGTTGCGGCTACCAAGGCTTGCTGGTGCTCCCGCCGGACACCGACCACCTGGACACCGACATCCGACGTGGGACAGCTCGTGTACGGCTCCTGGTGTTCCACAGCGTCGTCGGGTCCCCACAGCTGCAGCGACAAGGTCCTCGTAAACTCTTCTGAACTTCCTGACAAAGGTGGCCATGCCTCCGAGTTGCATAGGCTCTGTCCCATCTGCTTGGAGGTTCACCTCTTCAAGAATCCACCCTTGGATCCATTGGACATCTTCACAGACTTCTCCAGAGGACTTTCTTCCTGAGTCGCTCATTGTCGTCTGCGTGCGGTTCCGACATCAATTCACTCCAATGTACCTGGCTTCCCCGGTGCAGGTAACCTTTTTTCTAAGGGAATCCACAGGTGGGGTGGCTCTGCAAACTTCCGTCCTTCAAAGGATTTCTTAGGGGTCCTCTGGGAAGGGTCTTTTTTCTTTAAAACTGCAAATGCGACTTCTCCATTGACTTCTATTGAACATGCGGCTGTGTTCCCACTCTGCACACACAGCCTCCTTGGGGTTTCTGGGTACCTACCTTGTGTGGTTCCTGGTTCACCAAGCTCTTCTAAGTCCTTTGGTCCAAGTCCCGTTCTCCTTTGCAGTTCGCATTCCACTTATTTAATATATGGTTTGGTCTCTCCCTGGAGGCCAGTGTATATTTGTGCTACTTACCTGTTTTCTTTTAAGTATTCCTATGTGTATTATTGATATCTCCGGGTAGGAGATATAACAAGTGGCAGTGATTGTCTTGTGTTAATAAATATCCTTATTTTTCATAAACACTGTGTGGTTCTATCTCATCTAATCCACACTATTGAATAAATGTGGTAAAACAAGCTGCTTTCCACTCCTTGAAGATAAGCCTGAAGGCTGCTCTCCACAGCTATCCCCTTGAGAGCTTTAAGGTTATCAAAGACCACTAAAATCACCATAAAGGTTACCTGGATTAGTGCAAGGTGCATTACTCCTTTAAGTGTACACCATATACTAAGCCAGCCTCCTACACAGACTTTATTGCATTTTTTAATAATAACATAAACAACATTACAGGTGAATGATGTCCAATATGGTAGTACATCCAATCGGGTGGTAAACTTAACATATTAATGTATTGAGTTCTATTGTTTGCATTTGAAGATATGCCAGATCAAATACTAACAGTGATCATGGACAGAAAATCGGTTATTTGTATTCGAAACCCGCCCACCCGGATCCCTTCCGAATACTTAAAACGGCTGTGAGTCACTTGAAGGCTATCATTATAAGAAGGAGGAGGAAGGGGTGAGGGATGGAAAAGTCTATTTGGGTGTTGTGTAATGGGTATGAGCCTAGCGAACTCTGGTGATAATGGGAACCGCATCCTAGCAGTTTTCAGGTGAGGATAACCAAGCCAATGGACTTTTGCTCATAGGGAACCCACTACCTGCACAGGATCCGAGGCTTGTGCTTTAAAACTTTGTAATAACAAGTCCCATTCCATTGAGATTGGGTTTATGAGAAACCCCCTGTGCTCCTCTCGCCTGAGGGCCACGCTTTCGGCGAGGCCCCACTGGCAGAGGTCGTCTCGCCAGTTTACCAATCGCGGATTTCCAGCGCTTAGTGAGAAGACGCTTCGCCAGTAGCAGTGCCCGATTTTCGAAACGCGCCCCCACCTTGGAACCCCAGGTAATCCCAGTATACAACTTCCCATAGTGTCCCAGCAAGACCGGCCTGTGACCTCAATCAACGCTTTCGCTATTCCTGTCCAGTAATCTGATAGTTGTGGGCAGGCCCATAGCATGTGGAGCAAGTCTGCCCCCTTCACTAGACAGCGAGGACACAGTGAGGGTCCCGCTGGGTATATCAAATGAATTTTATATGGTTTTAAATATGCCCTGTGTAGAATGGCAAACAGAATAAATTTAAACCTCGAATTACGCGATACCTTCTTGGGGTACTCCAGCAACTTTATCCATTCCTTACTTTATCCATTCCTTGTCGGAAAATACCCTACCAAGTCTGCCTCCCATTTCCTTCTGAGTATTGTAAGTGATGTCATAAGGAGGTCACGAAGTCTTTTATATAGCCAGCGAACCATATGCCGTCCATGTCCAATTGTGTGCAATGCCCTCAATAATTCAGATGCCTGCGGTTTGTGATAGTCAGTTGCTCAATGTCGGCACACATACCAGAGAAGACTGGCGTGCGTTAAAAATAGTGTGTCTGGGAGGTTATGTGTGTATGAAATCTTCGTGCGACATGAGAGTATCATCTGCAAATAGGTCACCAACTGTGGTTATCCCTTCACGTTCTCAGGGTGTGAGTCTACTCTTTTTAGTGTGCTTGAGGCAGTGGGGAGGCCATGCAGGGGTATGTTGGGGAGCATAAGGTGGTGAAACCTAAGAATATCTTAGTGCCAGCTTCCAATACGACAATGCAATACATAATAATAGCATATGTGTGGACAGTGTCAGGGCGCCCAGGCACAAAAAACAGTGGAGTTGTCCTTGCTCTAATTGTGTCTCAGTGATATCTATTTTGAACAGGTTGTGACCAGCGAGCCAGTATGCCAACCACTGTAGTTGTCCAGCTATACAGTACGACCTATCATCGGGAGCTCCCAGACCTTCTTTATCCGTTGGAAGTTGGAGATTAGCCAAACTGACTCCGACATCCCTGTCCCCATATCAGATCAGTCAACAAAGTATTGAGTTGCTGGAATATCCCTGCAGGAATCACAATTGGTAAGTTCACGAAGGTGTATAATAGACTCGGCAACATTACCATTTTGGCTAACGCTAGACGACCAGTCACAGATAGAGGCAATGTTGTCCAGAAAGTCACCTTTGATTTAAGTGCTGTGATCGTGCGTGAGAGGTTGTCTTCTACCAAATCAGGACTATCTCTGTATATTTGTATCACAAGATATCATCAAGTCGAAGGGGCCACTGGAATCATGTATTCCCTGAAACTCAGACTGGGCTCAGCATATGTAAAGGAGTATGCATTAGATTTGTCCATATTGACGAGGAGGCCGGAGAGGGTCTCAAAGATAGATTGTAATTGGGCCATTTCTATTTGCATTTACGGATATCTTTGAAATACAAGATCATGTCATCGGCATCGAGCGCGACTATGAGTTGATTTACCCAGTGGAATCCCTCTATGATTTGTCTCCTCTCTGAGTCGTTATGCTAGGAGTTCAATTGCAAGGCTGAAAGTAGTGGGGAAAGGGGAGACCACTACCTAGTGCCACGCCCTACCGGGTACGATTGTGATATATGCGGACCTGTTCTAGCCCTTTCGGTGGGGGCAGTGTATAATAACTTAACCCACCTAATATAGGCTGGGGGTATCTCGAATCTTGACAGTGTAGCAAGCATGTAGTCCCAATTCAAGGAATCAAACTCCTGATGAATGTCTAATGATGGACATCCAGCATGGCGGTAAAGGTCTGAACTGGCATCCCTAATCCTGGAACAGCCGCTGGATATTTAATTAAGTATTACAGCGAGGTACGAATCCACACTGATCAGTATGTATTAAGCAAAGGAGTAAAGGAAGCAATCTATGGGCAAGGGCCAGTTCATGTGGAGGCTTTCCGGGTTTTAGTAGAGATTTGACTATGGCTTCTTTTGTGGAGGAGGGAAGTAGGCCTTTCTCTAGGGATGTATTGTACAGTTTCTCTAACTGGGGGATCAGCTGAGCAGAGTAGGTGGTGTAGAATTCTACTGGGAGTCCATCAGATCTTAGCATCTTATTCTGTGCTAGTTCCTTCTGGGCCCCTCTGATTTCATTTACAGTAATAGGTGCAAAAAGATCTTCCCTATTTGCTGCCATCACCTTAGGTAGGCGCGCTCGATGCAGGAACTCCATGAGCTTCGTGGGGTCAGTAGTGGGATGTGATGAATATAATTCTGTGTAGTAGTTCCGAAATGCTGTGCTAATTTCAAGCTGCGTATTCACCGTTCCCATCAGACTATTTACCGCTAGGATCGATGTGGGAGAGAGGTCGGGACGTATCATACGTGCCAATAGTGTACCTGAATGGTCGGCCTCTGTGGGTATCTTCTGTGTGTATTGACAATAATCTATCACCTGGAGACGTTCTAAGAGCTCTGCGTATTGTACCCTGACTTCCTGTAAGTGGGGTGCTCTATCCGGGTTGTCCAACACAGTCCTCTCAAGGGGTCCCACATAGTTCTCCACTTCTCGGAGCTCTCGAAGAATTTTCCTTCTGGCTCCTACCCCAGAATTAATAGCCATACCACGAATTACTACATTAAATGCTTCCCATTTTATAATGGGTGAAGAAGCAGTGCCCGAGCTAGTTGCAGAATATGTATCTATTGCAGTCGCCAGGGTGTCGCGAAAGACCGTGTCTTCCAATAAAAACTGGTTGTAGCCGTCATGTAGGAATCAGTGTTGGTACCCTGCCCCATGCTAGTGAAATCTCTTGGGGATTGTGATCCGATATGGTCTTGCCTAAATAAGTGGCATGGGTTATGCGTGGTTGAAAATGTGTTAGGCATAGAAAGCAATCTAATTTTGTATGCAGGGCATGTGGGAAGGAATAATGGGAATATTCTGTCATGCCTTCATTTTGACCCCACCACACTTCAATCACTTCTCATCCATCTACCCATTCTTGTAACATCCGGGCTTGACTGGCCGGTGCGGTACCAGGCGGGGGGGGGGGGATCTATTGAGTGTAGTATCCAGTACTGCATTAAAATCCTCTCCCAGTACCCAGGGGTGTGGGGCCCAATTTGCTAGTACCGTAGACAGATGTGAATAAAAGACATCCTGGTCTGTATTGGGGGCATATATGCAACCCAAGACTATCATGTCGCCATCTAAAGTGCCTTTCACCATCACATAGCGATCTTGTGTATCTACCCTCATGTTGTAAAGTTCAAATGACACACCAGTTCAAACCCAGAGCGCAACTCCCCGGGAGTAGGCAGAGTAGGAAGTGTGGAATAGTTGACCATGCCAGCATTTGCGTAGTTTAGTTGCCTCCGTGTTGACCGAGTGTGTTTCCTAGAGAAAGGTTATGAGTTTGACGCTGGTGTAATTGGGCTAATATCCTATGCCTTTTTTGTATGGATCCCGTATGTAGGAGGCTGGCTTAGTATATGGTGCACACTTATTCAAGTGGTGCACATTGCACTTATCCAGGCAACCCTTATGGTGATTTTAGTGGTTTTTGATAACCATAGAAAGCTCTCAAAGTGGTTAGCTGTGGAGAGCAGCCTTCAGGCTTATCTTTTTAGCAGTGTTAAGCAGCTTATTTTACCAGTTTAATCTGTAGTGTAAGTTAGATGAAAAGAAACCACACAGTGTTTAGCAAAAATAAGTCTATTTATTACAACACACTATCACTATCACATTGGTATATCTCCTACATGGAGATATCAACACAACACACAAGAATACTTCAAAAGCAATCAGGTAAGTAGCACAAAATACAGTTGTCTCCTGGGGGAGACCAAACCATATACTTAGAAAGTGGAGTGCGAACTGCAAAGAAGAATGGGACTTGGACTAGAAGACCCAGAGGAGCTGGGGGCACAAGGAACCACCCAAGGTAAGTACCAAGGAACCCCCCGGAGGCTGTGTGTAGAGTGGAAACACAGCTGCGTGCCCAATGGCAGTCAATGGAGAAGTAGCGGTTGCAGTTTTGAAGAAAAAGGACCCTTCCCAGAGGACCCTGAAGAATTCCCTTGGAGGACGGAAGGTTGGAGAGCTACCCCACCCTTGGATGCCCCAGGAACCAGGCAACCTACACCAGGCAAGTCAGGTGCATAGGGGTGAATAGACATCGGAACCTGTTGTAGATGACAATGGAAGACTTGGAAGAAACTGCCTCTGGAGAAGTTCAAGAAGTCGTCCGGTGGAATCCAAGGGTGGATTCTGGAAGTGAAGAACCTGCAAGCAGAGGGGATGGAGTCTATACCACTCGAAGGTGACCAGGAGGCACAAAGACACAATTCCCACCGATGTCTGGAGGTTCTGAAGAGTCTAAGTTGTCCTTGTCGCGGCAGCTGTGAGGACCAGGCGACACTGAGGAAGACCAGGAGACACTGAGAAAGACCAGGAGCCATGCACCAGCTGTCCCACATCTGATGTCGGTGACTAGGTAGTCGGTGTCTGACGTTGATCTTGGAGGGAAGAGTTGCTGGAGGGTGAGCTTCTTGTAGCCCGAAGATTTCTGGAGTGCAGAGCCAACAAGCCTTGGCAACGGTAAGTTGACGCGGTGCATAGGGGTTTGGTTCCAGCTGTTCCAACAAGGGATACTTGCCTCAAAAATGCAGAGAGGACAGGTAAAGCCTCGAGGGAGTTGCAGAACCACCACTTGTGTTGCTGGGCCTCGGTAAGTCTCTAAGACGACAGGAGCAGACTCGTTACGGTGCATGCAGATGCAGAGGAGTGACTCCTTCACTCCAGGGAAGATTTCTTCGGGTGCCCTTGATGGCCACAGGTCTGTTGAGGAACCTGGCAGAAGCACAGACACAGACGACGAAGAAGACTTGAAGAACAGCGAGACCAGGAGCAGCAGGAGTTTTCCCTGGTGCAGTCTCGGTTCCAGTCGAAGTCCAAGTGTCCAGACGATCGAAGAGCGTCGTAGTATCTGAAAGAGACACGTTAGTGATAGATTCCTTACCTTAGAATATCCCCAGGCGTCAGGCTGGATCCGGAAAGTTTTGCGTAGCAGTACCCTTGCGCGTCGGTAGGCGGCGTCGTGCGGCTCCGCGTCCGTCGTCGGCGTCGTGATCGCCGGGATGACGTCGCGGGCAGTACTTAGGCGCCGCCCCTGCGCGCTGACGTCAGTTCTTCTTTTTCCGCGCCAGCAAGCGCAGATCCGGGAAGAGCAGTGCCCTGGTCAATTTTTGACCATACTTTTTGGTGATTTTTTCACTGTTTTTTCCTTAAAGGTGTCGTAGGGATGCCCGGCTTCAAGCGATGCGGCGCCTGTGCGCGGATGATGTCCGTCACCGACCCGCATTGGGAGTGTCTCTTCTGCCTCGGCCGAGGCCACGACACCGAGTCTTGTCCCGAATGCCAGGCCCTCAACCCGAAAGCTTTGCGAGAGCGGTCTCGAAAGCTCCTCGAGGCCCGGCATTCGGCTCCACGGAGGCCCCGGTCGCGTGAGAGGTCCAGGGGTCGCTCGCGGAGTGCACACCGGTCGTCGGCGTCGAAGTCTTCTTCGTCCGGTAAGTCTAAGCACAAGAAGTCCAAGAAGCATCGTCGCTCTCGGACTTCGCCTCGCCGGTCTCGCGACTCGGCTGAGGCCCCTCCCGGCACCGCCCCCGCGGCCCCGGACTTGCCTGTGGAGTCGCCCCCGCCATACCCGCCCTTCCCGGGTTCGGGGGCGGATCCGGCCAAGGTACAGGAGTTCCTGTCGGCCATGGCCCGCCTCTTCGGGCCTTCAGGCCCCTCCGGTGCGCCTTCGGGCCCCGCGGGCCCTGATGGGGTTGCTCCAGCGTCGCCGGCGGCTCCGGCCCCGGCGTCGCCCGTGCCTCCAGCCTCGATCCCGGCCCGGCCCCGGCCTCGATCCCGGCTCCACAACCCCCATCGACGCCGGTCGACCTCACAACACCTCCGCCGGCGCCGATGTCTCCGGTGCCGTTCTCGACGCCGCCTCTGGGCTCCGGGCGGCGTCGTCCCCCAGTTCCTTCCGGCTCCGGACATGGACCCGGAGCGACGTCGCTCGACGCCGGCTCCGGCGCCGATGGGACCTTGGGTCCCGAATGTCCCTCCTCCTCCTTATTTTGAACCAGAGGAGGACCAGGAGGACTGGGAGGGGTCTGATGACCCTCTGACGCGCAACTGTCAGTATGATGAGGACTGGACAGAGAGTCTAGGGGAGGCCAGTGGTCTGGATACTTCCCTGACACTGGCATGCTGTCTCCTCCCGTGGCTACGGAGGAGGGGGCCAATTTTGGTACGGTGTTGCGTAGGGCTGCTGGGGCCTTACGTCTCCAGCTCCCTACTTTGACGGTCAAGCCTAACATCTTGACAGAGGTGCTTCAGCCGGCAGCCTCCTCTGCGGAGACTGTGCTGCCGTTTAACGACGCCCTCACTGACGTTCTTTGGGCGCCTGGTCCAAGCCCAACACAGGGGCTCCTGTGGATCGGAACGTGTCACGACGCCATCGCCCCGCTCCGGGCGACCCCTGTTTCTTTCTGTCCACCCCACTCCTGAGAGCTTGGTTGTCCAAGCCTCCGCTTCCCAAACCGCCTTCCCTACCGCTCCTCCGGATAGGGAATCCAAACGCCTGGATCAGTTTGGGAAGAAAGGTTTTTCTTCCTCCAGTGCTGGCTTGCGGTCCGTTAACACCGCTTGTCTTTTGGGCCGATATACCCACTCCCTGTGGGATTCGGTGGCGGATGTTTTGCCCCAGTGCCCTGAGGAGGTCCAGGCACTGCTTTCCCGCGCCATTGCGGAAGGAAGGGATGCGGCCAAATACACTATCCGTTGTGGCCTTGACACCGCCGACTCGCTGGGCAGGTCGATTGCAACGACGGTGGCGCTCCGACGCCACGCCTGGCTGAGAACCACTGGTTTTTCAGGGGATGTCCAGAATACTCTCATGGACATGCCCTTTGATGGAGTCGGTCTTTTTGGGTCCAAAGCAGACCATGCGTTGGAGCGCTTTAAGGACTCACGGGCTACTGCCAAGTCCCTGGGCCTTTCTGCTACACGCCCTCCGCTGCCTTCTGCTTTTCGCCCCTATCGTGGCCACGGTAGGGGCGCCCTTCACGTCAGCAGCCCAGCCACCGGCCCGCGCAGCAGGCGTCTTCGCGTGGCCGAGGACGTGGATTCCGCCGTGGCGGATCGGGCAACCAGCGTGCGGGTCAGGCCACCACCTCCAACCCGTCCGCGGCCTCCAAGCCCTCCTAGTCCCTCCTTTTCAGGTGCACGGCACGCCAGTAGGGGGCAGGGTCCGCCATCACCTTCCCCACTGGCGCACCATCACCTCGGACAGGTGGGTCTTGGACATTGTCCGAAGGGGCTACTCCCTCCCCTTAGAGTCCACCCCCCAGCCATGCCACCTCAATTCCACCGCATGTCAGGGGATCACTTGGTGCTTCTACAGAAGGAAGTCACGGCCCTCTTGACCAAGAGGGCCATCGAGCATGTTCCAACCCCAGAAGTAGGGCGTGGTTGCTACTCCCACTACTTTCTGGTGCCCAAAAAGGACAAGGAGGACATGCGTCCTATCTTGGACCTCCGGAACGTCAATCGCTTCCTCCGGAAGGAGAAGTTCAAGATGCTCACCCTAGCTCAGGTCTTGCCTGCCCTCGACCCTGGAGACTGGTTGGTAGCGTTGGACTTGCAGGACGCGTATTTCCACATCCCCGTCCTGCCGGCCCACCGGCGTTACCTTCGGTTCACGGTAGGCCCCGAGCATTTTCAGTTCACCGTGCTCCCTTTGGCCTTACCAGTGCCCCTCGGGTGTTCACGAAAGTGATGGCGGTGGTCGCAGCTCATCTGCGCCGGGCAGGGGTTTCAGTCTTCCCCTACCTCGACGACTGGCTGCTGAAGGCGGGCTCGTCCCAGGCAGTCGTCTCCCACCTCCAGACTACGGCCGAACTCCTGCACTCGCTGGGGTTCTCCATCAATGTGCCGAAGTCGCATCTAATTCCTTCTCCACAGCTCCTTTTCATCGGAGCAGTTCTGGACACGACGCAGTTTCGGGCCTATCCTCCCGAACGGCGAGTCCGGGATATTCAGGCTATGCTTCCGATCTTTCGGCCTTTATCCTGGGTTTCGGTACGTGTGACCCTGAGGCTGCTGGGCCTCATGGCCTCCTGCATCCTGCTGGTCAATCATGCCAGATGGCATATGCGGGCTCTGCAGTGGGACCTGAAGTTCCAGTGGGCCCAGCACCAGGGCAACCTGTCCGATCACGTCCAGATCTCGGAGGGGACTGCAAAACAGTTGCAGTGGTGGCTCTCGAACCGGCAATGGGTCATGGGCAGATCCCTCTCCCTTCCCCAGCCAGAGCATACAGTTGTGACGGACGCCGTCCCTTCTGGGATGGGGCGGTCACATGGGAGAGGCGGAGATCAGAGGCCTCTGGTCTCCGGCGGAGTCCCGGCTCCATATCAACCTTCTGGAGCTCCGGGCGATCCGGCTTGCACTCAAGGCATTCCTTCCCTCTGTCAAAGGGAAGGTAGTGCAGGTGTTCACAGACAACACCACCGCCATGTGGTACTGCAACAAACAGGGCGGGGTGGGGTCTTGGACCCTTTGTCAGGAGGCTCTGCGCCTCTGGACATGGCTGGAACATCAGGGCATGTTCCTGATGGTTCAACACCTGGCAGGTTCTCTGAACGCCAGGGCGGATGAACTCAGCCGCAGGTGCATGATGGATCACGAATGGCGTCTTCACTCGGAAGTGGCGCAAGGACTCTTTCTACAGTGGGGAGAGCCTTGGTTAGATCTATTCGCCACCGAAGAGAACGCGCAATGTCATCAGTTCTGCGCGTTGGAATTTCCAAGGCGGCACTCGCTCGGCGACGCTTTCGTCGCGAGTGGAGTTGCGGTCTGTTGTACGCCTTTCCGCCTATACCACTTCTACCCAGAGTGTTGAAGAAGATTCGGCACGACCGGGCCCAAATCATTCTTGTGGCTCCGGACTGGGCTCGAAGAGTTTGGTATCCCGAGCTACTCAATATGAGCATAGATCCCCGATCCGTCTGCCTCTTCGGGAGGATCTTCTGTCGCAGCAGCAGGGGACGGTCCTCCACCCGAACCTGTCCAGTCTACACCTGCTTGCGTGGAGATTGAGCGGCGGCAGTTGATTCCTTTCGACTTGCCTCCCGAAGTTTGTGATGTGATTCTGGCAGCCAGGCGTCCCTCCACTAAGGTGGTATACGCCTGCAGGTGGAACAAATTTGTGGCATGGTGCACAGCAAAGGCTGTGGATCCCCTTTCTGCCCCTCTTTCTGAGGTCCTTCTGTTCCTTCTCTCTCTGGCCCAACAGGGTTCTGCCCTGGGTACCATCAAGGGTTATCTTTGTGCTGTCTCGGCCTTCCTCAGGCTCCCTGATCAGCCCTCCCTTTTCAAGTCCCCTGTTGTTAACATGTTCTTAAAAGGCATTACTCACCTCTTCCCTCCTGTTCCGTTTGTAATGCCTCAGTGGGACTTGAACTTGGTTCTTACCTTTTTAATGTGCGCTCCCTTTGAGCCTCTGCATAACTGTCCTCTTCGTCTTCTGACTCTGAAGACTGCCTTTCTGGTGGCCATCACCTCCGCTCGGCGGGTGAGTGAGCTCCAGGCTCTATCTTGCAAACCTCCCTTTCTGTCTGTTCATCCAGACAAGGTTGTTCTTCGGACGCGTCCGTCCTTCTTGCCAAAGGTGGTTACTGCTTTCCACATTGGGCAGACCATCACTTTGCCCACCTTCTTTCCGCCTCCGCATCCTTCCAGAGAGGAAGAGAGGCTCCACCGTCTGGACCCAAAACGTGCGCTCTCCTTCTATATCGACCGCACAAAACACTTCCGGGTGGATGACCAGCTCTTTGTTGGCTACGTGGGCGCCAAAACAGGTCGGGCGGTGCACAAGGGGACCGTCTCCCGCTGGGTTACCTTGTGCATCAAGACCTGCTATTCTTTGGCCAAGAAGGAGCCTCCTGTTGGGCTGCGTGCCCATTCCACCAGGGCAACGGCTGCTACCACGGCCTTGGGCCGCGGTGTTCCGCTGCCGGTTATCTGTCAGGCAGCTACGTGGGCCTCGCTGCACACGTTTACTAAGCATTACTGCCTTGACAGTCAGGTCCGGAGGGACGGCTTCTTTGGCCGTTCTGTCCTCCAGGACTTCCTTGTCTGATCTTTGTTCGCAGACCCACCACCGGGGTTGGTATTGCTGGGGTATCTATTCTAAGGTAAGGAATCTATCACTAACGTGTCTCTTTCAGATGCACAAGTTACTAACTTGTGTAACGATATATCTGTAAGAGACAGTAGTTAGTGATAGATTCCTACCGCCCCACCCATCCTCCCCGTTCTGCGAACTGATTTCTAGGGTTAAGGACATCCCTTTCAGGGCCCTAGTATTTTTCAGACACCTGTGTCAGCTTCTTGCATGGCTCTGCGTTCCTGGCGCGGAAAGTCGTGTACAGAACTGACGTCAGCGCGCAGGGGCGGCGCCTGAGTACTGCCCGCGACGTCATCCCGGTGATCACGACGCCGACGACGGACGCGGAGCCGCACGACGCCGCCTACCGACGCGCAAGGGTACTGCTACGCAAAACTTTCCGGATCCAGCCTGACGCCTGGGGATATTCTAAGGTAAGGAATCTATCACTAACTACTGTCTCTTACAGATATATCGTTACACAAGTTAGTAACTTGTGCTTCAGGGTTGAGTTTGTCCCACGGCGAATCTAAGGACCTACCCACAGGTAAGCCCTTAGGTACCCTAATGAAAGTGTTGGGACGACTCGGGAGTTCCTCCCAGAGGAGGGGCTGGACAGAGTGGAGGATACTCCCATGTCCTTTGTCCAGTCTCTCACCAGAATGGGAGTCAGGAGCTCCCTAAACTGCTTCAAACTGGAGTATGCAAGGATGCCCAAAATGTGCCCTTCAAAGCAGTCTGGTGGCGCTGGCAAGTGCCCCACCCCAGCCCAATACACTTAGTCCTGTCTTGGAGGTGGTCACACTTCCCTGTGACAGGAAACCTATGGTTCTACCTTCCCCTGCTCGAGCTCAGCTCAGCAGCAGGAGGGCAGAATGGTGTGTCTGGTCGACAGCAGCAGTATCTTGCAGACCCTGAAAGGCTGTTACCGGGATTACAGAGGGTCCCCTAAGGAGCCCCCCAGTACATGGGATCATACTTCCAACACCGGAATCGTTGTTGGGTTATGATTCCAACATGTTTGATACCAAACATGACTGGGTTCGGTGCAGTCACTATACCGTTAGACATCTCGTTATGTGCGATGTCCACTATATGTAATAAAATGGCTGACCGCACTTACAGAGCCTGGAGAATCGACTCCGGGGTTTGAAGTGGTGTCCTGCTCATATAACCAAGCACCTTGCCCTCAGGACTGAAGAGCCTGCCATAGGGGTAACTTATAGGTTTTAAGTGCAGTGACCTCCGATACAAGGAGACTTGTATCTATTGTGAGGGGTGCAAGCATCAACTCACACAGGCTGCAATGGCAGGCATGTAGTCACAGTTTAAGTGGACTCCTATTTGTGGCATAATATATGCTGCAGCCCATGGAGACCCCTGGTGTACCTATGCCTTAGTACCATATACTAGGGACTTATAAAGGGTACACCAGTAGCCAATTGTGGAGGTACCAAAGTACTTACCATGTCATTTAGGGGAGAACGCACAGTTGCTGGGGTCCTGATTAGCAGGATCCCAGCAGACTAAGTCAAAAACACACTGACACCAGGTAGAAAATGGGGGAAACCATACTAGAAGTATCCTACCTTCCTACACCGTACGTTCCAGGTTATCAGATTATTATGTTTCGTCACTTATGCTATCTATGTGATTATGACTATAAATCCACCCTCAGTTGTAGCGCACCCCCTATTAGTCCCCACCCCCAAATGATAGCAGTGACACAAGCAAACATAATGGAGAAAGAAACTATCAATACTTTATCCAGCGATTGTGGATTGTTCAACGACACCTGTGGAGAATAAAATTAACAATTATAACATTAGGAACCAGATGCACCTGCTATAGGGATGCAAACAGTCAAACCAGTGAGACATATTATGGGAGCTCAGGACAGTCCAAGGAGCAAACTCAGGCCACCAGGCCCGAACCAACACTTGGTAGTGCTAGACAACAGTACAGTGCCATTGAGTGCTGCTCAACATGGTGTGTCTAAAGGTAGAATGCAGCAGCGACGGTGGGCACCATACAGCCCCAAACCATATGGGCTAATAGTTATAGGTAAAACCCCAGGATGTAAGTGAATCGACGTGATGCATAGTGTCTATATAGGTCAACATAGCATACTTAGAACAACGTGGGGCGATTGTTATCAGATTCCGGTCATAATTCGTCAGCAGTCTGTGGGGTAGCCGCCGGTAACAGCGCTATACTTCCTGCTGAATCTGAGTCGGAAGCACTATCCTGGGATGAACTGGAACTGATAAGGGGTTGTAGTGTTCTTAGGTTAGTCACCGACCTCAGAGCTGCTAGCTGTCCCTCCAGCACCTGCTGCGGGGAGGGGGGGTTCCACGGCCCATTCCGCTTCTGCCTCCATGAGCAGTAAAGTATTTCCATTTCCTCTTTCCCTTGCGATTTACCCTCGCCGATGCTGCATCTGATTGCTCCTGCCCACGGGAATCAGGTAAGTGTTGGTCCAGCCAGTTCAGGACCTGTTCTGGTGTGTCAATAAAATGTGTCTGTTGGTTTTGTAACACTTTGTTTGGCCGAGAAAAGAAGGGCATAGGAGAGGCTTGCATCACAAAGCCGCTGTTTGGCTCCTTGAAAAGAGGCCCTCTTCTGCTGAACTGCAATTGTGTAATCCGGAACGAGAGAGACTCTCATGTTGTCTACCAAAACGAGTGCTCGGTCCTTGGCTGCATGCAATTGGACATCACGGTCCCTGTAATTAAGGATCTTGTCCACGATTGGTCTTGAAGGGGCACCAGGGAAGGGCTGCCTAGTTGGGACCCTGTGGGCCTTCTCGACTACAAACATATCCGAGGGTCCTGTAGGAACCACTACAGATTGAGGACTCATTGTCCTATTTAATGAGCCTGAAATCTGGTTCACCAGTGGATGCTTGTCCTGCAAAGCTGTTACTAGCTCTTGCTCCCACTATCAATCAGCACATTAACAAGGTCCTGAATTCCTCGCTGGTGGCAGGAGTTGTGCCACCTCTTTGGAAACAGGCAAAAATCCTGCCCCTATTAAAGAAACCAAGTGCCGACCCACTTGTACCTATAAATTACAGGCCCATCTCCCTCCTTCCAGCCTTTTCCAAAGTACTGGAGAAGCACGTAAATAAAACTATTATGGAGTTCGCTGGAAACCATAATCTTCTGCACCCCACTCAGTCAGGTTTCAGGGCTGAATACAGCACTGAAACAACACTGCTGGAGGTGACAGAAAATATAAAGGAAAAGTTGGATCAGGGGGGTAGAGCGATCCTGATACTGTTGGACCTGTCGGCGGCGTTCGACACGGTGTCACACAGGAAGCTTCTTGACAGACTGAAAGGCATGGGTTTTGGTGGACAAGCTCTAGCCTGGCTAACCTCTTATTTGGAGGACAGAGTGCAGGTGATATGGACCCCTCCTTTTTCATCCGCTATACCCAGCCTAGAAGTAGGAGTACCGCAGGGATCTTGCCTGAGCCCAACTCTTTTTAACTTGTACATGTCCCCTCTGGCAACATTAGTGGAGTCGTACGGGGTAAAGATTATTTCTTACGCCAACGACACACAATTGGTTTTCTCTTGCAACAGAGGCAGTGAGTTTGATGGCAATCTGATTAGATCCTGCCTCACTGATGTCTTTGGATGGCTGGAGGGAAAACCAACTGAAGTGTAACTCCAAAAAATCGGAAATTGTCCTCTTTGGCCTGCCTAAAGTGCAAGATTGGACTCAATGGTGGCCGGAACAATTTTCTCCCCCCAGCGTGGCTCAACCTACAGTTAGAAACCTGGGAATCCGTGTTGATGACGTACTTTCTATGCGAGCCCAGGTTCAGGCCTTGGTTAGGACCTGCATCGGACTACTCCAGATGGTGAGAAAGTTTCTTCCACTTCTTCCGCTGGATTGCAGGAGGATTGTGGTCCAGGCACTGATTACATCAAGACTGGACTACGCGAATATTCTCTACCTAGGTCTGCCCAATTGCCTCCTGCAGCGGCTTCAGGGGGTGCAGAATGCCGCCGCCAGGGCCATCCTTCGTTTAAAACCAAGGTCCCATATGGCACCACACCTGAAGTCGCTTCACTGGCTTCCAGTTAGGGAGCGAATACAATTTAAGGCGCTGGTAATGTTTTATAAGGCCCTCCATGGCAAGGGGCCTAGTTACCTCAGAAAGCGTGTTAGCTGGTACACCCCTAAGAGGACTCTAAGATCAAGTCTGGGGGCATATGCCTGCGTGCCTAAGGTACGATTGACACGCAGAGGAGCAAAATCCTTTAGCCATCTGGGGGCACAGGCATGGAATAAACTTCCGTTGCCCCTCAGACTTTCTCAGGATTTGCCGAGTTTCAGGAAACTGTTGAAAACCTGGCTCTTTGGAAGCGAATTCATTCTTGTGTCAGCAGCTGTGTGATTCTGTAGCGCCAGGACACTCCTTTTGGAGTATCTGTGCGCTTTATCAACTCTCTCATTCATTCACAGTCCAAGACCATTGCTCCATGAACTGGGTCGGGCGTGTTCCCTCCTGCCCTCCAGAAATCCGATGATATGAATATTATTGCGGCGAGCTTCACCCTAGGCATCCTTCACCCTATCCTGCAGGAGATCCACTCGCCGTTACAGTTGGACCACTTATGCAGTGAGTTCTTCATTGCCAGGTTTTAGTGTTGAGAGCGTCCTCTCAGTTTTCCTGACCCTGTCTGATAATTTGCAATGATCATCTTTTAGCAGGCTCACGTCTGTGGTAATGGCCGCCAACCATTGCTCCATTACGTGACAAGTATGAAAGGCTGGCTTAGTATATGGTGGTCACTTGTGTAAGTGTAGCACCCTGCACTAATCTAGACAACCCTTATGTTGATTTAAGTGGTCTTAGACAACCTTAGAAAGCTCTCTAAGGGGTAGCTGTGAAGAGCAGCCTTCAGGCTTAGTACAAAAGGAGTGTAAAGCAGCTTGTTTTACCAGAACTTAATCTTATAGGAATAGGTTAAGTGAAAAAGAACCACACAGTGTATTTATAAAAATAGGTATTTATTAAAAGACACTCACTAACATATAATATCTCCTACCCGGAGTTATAACACAATGCACATAAAACTTTGCAAATATAACAGGTAAGTAGCACAAATATACAGTGGTCTCCAGTGGGAGACCAAACCATATACTAAAATAGTGGAATGCGAACCACGACTCAAGACGAGTGGACCCAGAAGACTTGAAGAGCCGGGGATCCCAGGAACCATCCAAGGTGAGTATCTAGGAACCCCACGGGGTCGTGTGCAGAGTAGGAACACAACCGCGTGCTCAATGGCAGTCTATAGGTAAGTTGCGGGTGCAGTTTTAAAGAAAAAGGACCCTTCCCAGCGAACCCTGAAGAAACCCTGTGGAAGATGGAAGGTTGGAGAGTCAGCCCACCGTGGATACCCCAGAAACCAGGATATGTACACCAGGGAAGCCGGGTGCATTGGTGTGAAGTGACGTCGGAAACCGCCGTAAGCCACAACTGAGGACTTCAGGAAAGTTGCTGCTGGAGAAGAAGGCAAAGGAGTCCGGTGGAACCTAAAGGTGGCTTCAAAGTGAGAAGAACCTGCAAGCAGAAGGGACAGAGTGTATGTCACTCAGGGGTGACCAGGAACCACAGGAGACGAATGCCCACCGATGTCAGAGATGCAGGAAAGGTTGACGGTGCCCTTCAAGTTGCAGCTGCACGGACTAGGCAACCCTGTGGAAAACCAGGAGCCATTTACGAGCTGTCCCACGTCGTATGTCGAGAGCCAGGGGGTCAGTGTCCGGCAGGGGCACCAACAGGCCTTGGCAGCAACAATCAACGTAGTCGATGAAAAAGGTGCAGTGTTGGGACCAGGAAGGTCCAAGTGACTCACCACAAGCAGGTAAGTCGGAGCAGGCCCCAAGCAACGAAGGGAGCCCACTCAAGCCAAAGTAGACCCTCAAGAGGACCTACGGGCCGAAGGCACAGGAGTCGCAAGAGCACCTCAAGCAGCTCACCAATGAAGAAGGTGCAGAGGAAGCGGTGAGGGCGAAGATCTTGGCTGCAGGAGTTGCTTGAGTTTGGAGCTTCTTGGAGCCCGAAGACGTCTGGAGGAGACAGCCAACAAGCCTTCACAACGGCAAGTCGACGCGGTGCACAGGGATTCTGCTCCAGCGGTTCCGACAAGGGATACTGGCCTCAAACTCGGTATGAAGACAGTGCAGGCATCGAGGGAGTGGCAGAACCACCACCTGTGTTGCTGAGCCTTTCGGAGTCCGTGGGAGCCCAGGATCAGCAGCCCGGTCGACTGTTGCGGTGCCTGCAGATGTAGGGGAGTGACTCCTTCACTCCTAGGGAGATTCCTTCAGGTGTCTTGGATGTCCACAGGCCTGTTAAAGAACCTGCATGGAGCACAGACACAGATGTTTCAGAAGACCAGCAAGATGACGAGACCAGGAGCAGCAGGAATCTTCCCCGGTGCAGTCTCGGTTCCCAAATCGAAGTCCAGAGTGTCCACACAGTCGAAGTTGAAGTGGTGTAGGATCTGAATCTTGTCCCACGACGAATCTAGGGACCCACCCACAGGTAAGCCCTTAAGTACCCTTGGGAAAGGGTTGGGACGATTCAGGGGTCCCTCCCAGAGGAGGGGCTGGACAGTGGGGAGGATACTCCCATGTCCTTTGTCCAGTTTCGCGCCAGAGAGGGAGGCAATGGCTCCCTGAACTGGTTTGAGCTGGAGTATGCAAGGAGGGCACCAAATGTGCCCTTCAAGCAGTCTCAGTGGTGCTGGCAAACTCCCCCAGCCTGCCCCAATACATTAAACCCTGTCTGGGAGGTGGTCACACCTCCCTGTGACAGGATAGCTATTGTCCTGCCTTCTCCTGCTCAGGCTTAGCTCAGCAGCAGGAGGGCAGAAACATGTCTCTGGTCGGCAGCAGCCCTAGCTTGCTGATCTGAAAGAGACACGTTAGTGATAGATTCCTTACCTTAGAATATCCCCAGGCGTCAGGCTGGATCCGGAAAGTTTTGCGTAGCAGTACCCTTGCGCGTCGGTAGGCGGCGTCGTGCGGCTCCGCGTCCGTCGTCGGCGTCGTGATCGCCGGGATGACGTCGCGGGCAGTACTCAGAGCGCCGCCCCTGCGCGCTGGCGTCAGTTCTTCTTTTTCCGCGCCAGCAAGCGCAGATCCGGGAAGAGCAGTGCCCTGGTCAATTTTTGACCATACTTTTTGGTGATTTTTTCACTGTTTTTCCATCTTTAAGGTGTCGTAGGGATGCCCGGCTTCAAGCGATGCGGCGCCTGTGCGCGGATGATGTCCGTCACCGACCCGCATTGGGAGTGTCTCTTCTGCCTCGGCCGAGGCCACGACACCGAGTCTTGTCCCGAATGCCAGGCCCTCAACCCGAAAGCTTTGCGAGGGCGGTCTCGAAGCTCCTCGAGGCCCGGCATTCGGCTCCACGGAGGCCCCGGTCGCGTGAGAGGTCCAGGGGTCGCTCGCGGAGTGCACACCGGTCGTCGGCGTCGAAGTCTTCTTCGTCCGGTAAGTCTAAGCACAAGAAGTCCAAGAAGCATCGTCGCTCTCGGACTTCGCCTCGCCGATCTCGCGACTCGGCTGAGGCCCCTCCCGGCACCGTCCCCGCCCCGCGGCCCCGGACTTGCCTGTGGAGTCGCCCCGTCATACCCGCCCTTCCCGGGTTCGGGGGCGGATCCGGCCAAGGTACAGGAGTTCCTGTCGGCCATGGCCCGCCTCTTCGGGCCTTCAGGCCCCTCCGGTGCGCCTTCGGGCCCCGCGGGCCCTGATGGGGTTGCTCCGGCGTCGCCGGCGGCTCCGGCCCCGGCGTCGCCCGGGCCTCCAGCCTCGATCCCGGCTCCGGCTTCGGCCCCGGCCTCGATCCCGGCTCCACAACACCCATCGACGCCGGTCGACCTCACGACACCTCCGCCGGCGCCGATGTCTCCCGGTGCCGTTCTCGGCGCCGCCCTGGGCTCCGGGCGGCGTCGTCCCCCAGTTCCTTCCGGCTCCGGACATGGACCCGGAGCGACGTCGCTCGACGCCGGCTCCGGCGCCGATGGGACCTTGGGTCCCAAATGTCCCTCCTCCTCCTTATTTTGAACCAGAGGAGGACCAGGAGGACTGGGAGGGTCTGATGACCCTCTGACACGCAACTGTCAGTATGATGAGGACTGGACAGAGAGTCTAGGGGAGGCCAGTGGTCTGGATACTTCTCCTGACACTGGCATGCTGTCTCCTCCCGTGGCTACGGAGGAGGGGGCCAATTTTGGTACGGTGTTGCGTAGGGCTGCTGGGGCCTTACGTCTCCAGCTCCCTACTTTGACGGTCAAGCCTAACATCTTGACAGAGGTGCTTCAGCCGGCAGCCTCCTCTGCGGAGACTGTGCTGCCGTTCAACGACGCCCTCACGGACGTTCTTTTGGGCGCCTGGTCCAAGCCCAACACAGGGGCTCCTGTGGATCGGAACGTGTCACGACGCCATCGCCCCGCTCCGGGCGACCCCCTGTTTCTTTCTGTCCACCCCACTCCTGAGAGCTTGGTTGTCCAAGCCTCCGCTTCCCAAACCGCCTTCCCTACCGCTCCTCCGGATAGGGAATCCAAACGCCTGGATCAGTTTGGGAAGAAAGGTTTTCTTCCTCCAGTGCTGGCTTGCGGTCCGTTAACACCGCTTGTCTTTTGGGCCGATATACCCACTCTCTGTGGGATTCGGTGGCGGATGTTTTGCCCCAGTGCCCTGAGGAGGTCCAGGCACTGCTTTCCCGCGCCATTGCGGAAGGAAGGGATGCGGCCAAATACACTATCCGTTGTGGCCTTGACACCGCCGACTCGCTGGGCAGGTCGATTGCAACGACGGTGGCGCTCCGACGCCACGCCTGGCTGAGAACCACTGGTTTTTCAGGGGATGTCCAGAATACTCTCATGGACATGCCCTTTGATGGAGTCGGTCTTTTTGGGTCCAAAGCAGACCATGCGTTGGAGCGCTTTAGGACTCACGGGCTACTGCCAAGTCCCTGGGCCTTTCTGCTACACGCCCTCCGCTGCCTTCTGCTTTTCGCCCCTATCGTGGCCACGGTAGGGCGCCCCTTCACGTCAGCAGCCCAGCCACCGGCCCGCGCAGCGGCGTCTTCGCGTGGCCGAGGACGTGGATTCCGCCGTGGCGGATCGGGCAACCAGCGTGCGGGTCAGGCCACCACCTCCAACCCGTCCGCGGCCTCCAAGCCCTCCTAGTCCCTCCTTTCAGGTGCACGGCACGCCAGTAGAGGGCAGGGTCCGCCATCACCTTCCCCACTGGCGCACCATCACCTCGGACAGGTGGGTCTTGGACATTGTCCGAAGGGGCTACTCCCTCCCCTTCGAGACCACCCCCCAGCCATGCCACCTCAATTCCACCGCATGTCAGGGGATCACTTGGTGCTTCTACAGAAGGAAGTCACGGCCCTCTTGACCAAGAGGGCCATCGAGCATGTTCCGACCCCAGAAGTAGGGCGTGGTTGCTACTCCCACTACTTTCTGGTGCCCAAAAGGACAAGGAGGACATGCGTCCTATCTTGGACCTCCGGAACGTCAATCGCTTCCTCCGGAAGGAGAAGTTCAAGATGCTCACCCTAGCTCAGGTCTTGACTGCCCTCGACCCTGGAGACTGGTTGGTAGCGTTGGACTTGCAGGACGCGTATTTCCACATCCCCGTCCTGCCGGCCCACCGGCGTTACCTTCGGTTCACGGTAGGCCCCGAGCATTTTCAGTTCACCGTGCTCCCCTTTGGCCTTACCAGTGCCCCTCGGGTGTTCACGAAAGTGATGGCGGTGGTCGCAGCTCATCTGCGCCGGGCAGGGGTTTCAGTCTTCCCCTACCTCGACGACTGGCTGCTGAAGGCGGGCTCGTCCCAGGCAGTCGTCTCCCACCTCCAGACTACGGCCGAACTCCTGCACTCGCTGGGGTTCTCCATCAATGTGCCGAAGTCGCATCTAATTCCTTCTCCACAGCTCCTTTTCATCGGAGCAGTTCTGGACACGACGCAGTTTCGGGCCTATCCTCCCGAACGGCGAGTCCGGGATATTCAGGCTATGATTCCGATCTTTCGGCCTTTATCCTGGGTTTCGGTACGGATGACCCTGAGGCTGCTGGGCCTCATGGCCTCCTGCATCCTGCTGGTCAATCATGCCAGATGGCATATGCGGGCTCTGCAGTGGGACCTGAAGTTCCAGTGGGCGCAGCACCAGGGCAACCTGTCCGATCACGTCCAGATCTCGGAGGGGACTGCAAAACAGTTGCAGTGGTGGCTCTCGAACCGGCAATGGGTCATGGGCAGATCCCTCTCCCTTCCCCAGCCAGAGCATACTGTTGTGACGGACGCGTCCCTTCTGGGATGGGGCGGTCACATGGGAGAGGCGGAGATCAGAGGCCTCTGGTCTCCAGGCGGAGTCCCGGCTCCATATCAACCTTCTGGAGCTCCGGGCGATCCGGCTTGCACTCAAGGCATTCCTTCCCTCTGTCAAAGGGAAGGTAGTGCAGGTGTTCACAGACAACACCACCGCCATGTGGTACTGCAACAAACAGGGCGGGGTGGGGTCTTGGACCCTTTGTCAGGAGGCTCTGCGCCTCTGGACATGGCTGGAACATCAGGGCATGTTCCTGATGGTTCAACACCTGGCAGGTTCTCTGAACGCCAGGGCGGACGAACTCAGCCGCAGGTGCATGATGGATCACGAATGGCGTCTTCACTCGGAAGTGGCGCAAGGACTCTTTCTACAGTGGGGAGAGCCTTGGTTAGATCTATTCGCCACCGAAGAGAACGCGCAATGTCATCAGTTCTGCGCGTTGGAATTTCCAAGGCGGCACTCGCTCGGCGGCGCTTTTCGTCGCGAGTGGAGTTGCGGTCTGTTGTACGCCTTTCCGCCTATACCACTTCTACCCAGAGTGTTGAAGAAGATTCGGCACGACCGGGCCCAAGTCATTCTTGTGGCTCCGGACTGGGCTCGAAGAGTTTGGTATCCCGAGCTACTCAATATGAGCATAGATCCCCCGATCCGTCTGCCTCTTCGGGAGGATCTTCTGTCGCAGCAGCAGGGGACGGTCCTCCACCCGAACCTGTCCAGTCTACACCTGCTTGCGTGGAGATTGAGCGGCGGCAGTTGATTCCTTCGACTTGCCTCCCGAAGTTTGTGATGTGATTCTGGCAGCCAGGCGTCCCTCCACTAAGGTGGTATACGCCTGCAGGTGGAACAAATTTGTGGCATGGTGCACAGCAAAGGCTGTGGATCCCCTTTCTGCCCCTCTTTCTGAGGTCCTTCTGTTCCTTCTCTCTCTGGCCCAACAGGGTTCTGCCCTGGGTACCATCAAGGGTTATCTTTGTGCTATCTCGGCCTTCCTCAAGCTCCCTGATCAGCCCTCCCTTTTCAAGTCCCCTGTTGTTAACAGGTTCTTAAAAGGCATTACTCACCTCTTCCCTCCTGTTCCGTTTGTAATGCCTCAGTGGGACTTGAACTTGGTTCTTACCTTTTTAATGTGCGCTCCCTTTGAGCCTCTGCATAACTGTCCTCTTCGTCTTCTGACTCTAAAGGCAGCCTTTCTGGTGGCCATCACCTCCGCTCGGCGGGTGAGTGAGCTCCAGGCTCTTTCTTGCAAACCTCCCTTTCTGTCTGTTCATCCAGACAAGGTTGTTCTTCGGACGCGTCCGTCCTTCTTGCCAAAGGTGGTTACTGCTTTCCACATTGGGCAGACCATCACTTTGCCCACCTTCTTTCCGCCTCCGCATCCTTCCAGAGAGGAAGAGAGGCTCCACCGTCTGGACCCAAAACGTGCGCTCTCCTTCTATATCGACCGCACGAAACACTTCCGGGTGGATGACCAGCTCTTTGTTGGCTACGTGGGCGCCAAAAAAGGTCGGGCGGTGCACAAGAGGACCATCTCCCGCTGGGTTACCTTGTGCATCAAGACCTGCTATTCTTTGGCTAAGAAGGAGCCTCCTGTTGGGCTGCGTGCCCATTCCACCAGGGCAACGGCTGCTACCACGGCCTTGGGCCGCGGTGTTCCGCTGCCGGTTATCTGTCAGGCAGCTACGTGGGCCTCGCTGCACACGTTTACTAAGCATTACTGCCTTGACAGTCAGGTCCCGGAGGGACGGCTTCTTTGGCCGTTCTGTCCTCCGGGACTTCCTTGTCTGATCTTTGTTCGCAGACCCACCACCGGGGTTGGTATTGCTGGGGTATCTATTCTAAGGTAAGGAATCTATCACTAACGTGTCTCTTTCAGATGCACAAGTTACTAACTTGTGTAACGATATATCTGTAAGAGACAGTAGTTAGTGATAGATTCCTACCGCCCACCCATCCTCCCGTTCTGCGAACTGATTTCTAGGGTTAAGGACATCCCTTTCAGGGCCCTAGTATTTTTCAGACACCTGTGTCAGCTTCTTGCATGGCTCTGCGTTCCTGGCGCGGAAAGTCGTGTACAGAACTGGCGTCAGCGCGCAGGGGCGGCGTCTAAGTACTGCCCGCGACGTCATCCCGGCGATCACGACGCCGGCGACGGACGCGGAGCCGCACGACGCCGCCTACCGACAGCGCAAGGGTACTGCTACGCAAAACTTTCCGGATCCAGCCTGACGCCTGGGGATATTCTAAGGTAAGGAATCTATCACTAACTACTGTCTCTTACAGATATATCGTTACACAAGTTAGTAACTTGTGCTCCAGTTCTGAAAGACTAGTACCAAGAGCACTGAGGGCCTCCCAGAGGAGCTTTACATTGCATGTAAAAACGGTGTGGGGGTATGATTCCAACATGTTTGATACCAAACATGACAGGGTTCGTTATAGCCAGTTTAGAGATGGCCATTCCGTAATGACGCATGGCCACTCTATATATCGTAATGGCTGATGCACTTGCAACCCAGGAGAATGGACTGCCGAAGGTTGTAGGGGTGCCCCGCTCATGCAGGGGCACCCTCCCACTTAGGACCCAGCACCTGGCCTTCAGGATTGAAAAGGCCTGCCTTTGGGGTGACATAGATTTTAAGTGTAGTGACCTCAGATATAGGGAAACCTATAGCTGTCGTAAGTGGTGCTAGCACCAGCTTAAAGGGGCTGCAATGGCAGGCCTGGAGTCATAATTTAAGTGGTCTCTCATGGGTGGCATAATGCATGCTTCAGCCCATGGGAGATCCCTGCTGTACCTATGCCCTGGGTACCTTAGTACCATATACTAGGGACTTACCAGGGTACACCAGTAGCCAAACTGGAGTGTACCTACGTACTCACCATGTCCAATTTTGGGAGAAAGCACAGAGACTGGGTTCCTGGTTAGCAGGATCCCAGTCAGACTAGTCAGAAAAACCTAATGACACCAGCAAAATGTGGGGTTGACCATGAAAGCAGATCCTACTTTCCTACAACGAGATTCCCTGATCTCCTTCAGGATCAGGTCTGGTTTGTCCAAGGTAGGCATCGCTCCCAAATGAGGAGCATCACTGTCTGGGATCTTGTCTGGAGAGCCCTCCAGTGGATGCGACTAGGAGCAAGTCGGTAAAGCAGGCCTGTCTGTTTTTGTCCTGGTGCGTCCCATATTTGCCAACTACTGATCACTGTACACAAGGGCAAGGGAGAGAGAGTGCTCCCAGGTGGTAAGCAAGGAAATATGCTGGGGGTGAGGATGGAGGAGGGTGCCCTCGGCCTCAGGGTGGGCGGGGAATGCCCAGCCCACCCCAGCTGGGAGTCTACGAACCAGTGGGAGTCAAACAGATCTCTAGTATTTTTACTAAAGAAGATCAATGGGTTGATCCACTGGTCAACCTGTGCAGTAAATTACACTTCAGATGTATACATCTGCCTGTGGATACCTCATCTTTTGAATTACCTTTTGCGCAGCATTCCACAGAAACTTTTCTCCATAGCTCTCCCACGTCGACGAGGACGTCACAATGGAACACCTCCGCTCACGACCCCGCGCCACATCTTCGGAGCCATAAGAAGACCTCATCGGCGTGCTGACATCAGTTCCCTTTTTTTCTGCGCTGTTGAAGCGCAACGGTTTTTCCAGGGCTCGCTGTTTCTGAGAATTTCATTGTTGCAGGTTCTTCCTGAAATTGTAGCAGTGACGTGGCTGTTTAGAAGAAATCCAGTTTTAAGCCTTGTAGGGAATGTAGGGGTCATATGTCCATCACTGACTCCCACGATGATTCTTTGGTGCGTTTCGTCGGACCACAACGTTGAAGGGTGTTCGTCGTGTCGACGCATGAATCCGAAGGCTCTCAAAGAGAGGGAGGCCAAGCTGTTCATGGCCAGGACGAAGAAGCAGAAGAGGGGCCGGAAAAGGACACGATCAAAGTCCAAGTCACTGACTCCGCACACCTCGAAGTCATTGAGGAAACACAAGAAAAAGTGACATCATGGCTCCAGACGTAGTTCGTCAAAAGATAAGTCACCGAAGTCGGGGTCCCCGGTACCCTGGATTCACAGAAAAGATTACGTTTCACCGTCTCCTTCGCCTCAGATGACTCCGGCGCACTCTCCATCTTCGAGAGGTTCTCCGGCACCCAGGGAAGCGATGCCTTCGCCTCTGACCACTCCACCCCCGGCTCCAGTGTCGCCGGCGCCGCAACCGGAACCTGTCTTAGCCTCATCGTGCTGCCCTGATCCGGATCCGTACGAACCTTTTCCGGCTCCAGGTACGGATCCTTCGCATTTCTTGAATACAATGTTCGGCATGTTTGCCAGGGCGGCTAACCCTACTGGTGCGCCTGTTGGCCCCATAGGACCGCTGTCGTACTCCCTTGGAGGTTTGCCACCTCACTTCGCACAGGCACCATTTCATACCTTTCATGCCGATGACCCTGGGGAGTTGGCCTCTCCCGACGCCGAGGTTCTCGGCGCCGGTGCAATAACTCAAGAGTAGAGGACAGATGGAGTATTCTCCGGCACCGTCTGGGTCCGGTCCGGCACCGTGTTGACCTCGTCCGGCGCCTTCAGCTGATCCTTTGGAGCCTACATCGACGCCTGTCCCAAAGTCACCGGCGCAGCGTCTGGCACCACTGATTCCGATTCCCAGGATAAGATCCAGAAGGGAGGCACAGACGCTACTGGAGGAGGAAGAGTACCAGGAGCAGCAGGAAGAGGCTGAAGAATGGGAGATTATTGACCATATGCAAGAATTTGAAGGGCTCCAGGAGGCTAGTGGGTTGGATACCTCTCCGGAGTGGGAACTCTCTTCCTCGAAAGGCATTCCATCACATGAGGTCTCTTCTTACCACTCCATAATAAGAAAGGCAGTTGATCTGCTGGACTTGCAGTTACCTACTGCGGAGCTGAAGCCTAATATAATGATGGAAGTTCTTCACTCCTCTTCATCTGTGACGGATCCTCGCTTCCTTTTAATGAGGCTTTGACTGACCCCATTTTAGAAGTGTGGCAGTAGCCGATGACTGCCCCTGCTGGGTCCAGATCGGTTGCAAGAAGGTACAAAGTAGCGCCTGGGGATCCAACTTTCCTATCTGCACACCCATCCCCTGAGAGCTTAGTAGTTAAGGCATCATGCTCTACTAAGCAGTCAAGGGCTCTTTCCCTACCACTCCTGGAAATAGGGAATCTAAGAGGATGGAGCAATCATCTAAAAAGGTGTTTTCTTCAGCCAGTATGGCAGTGGAATCCACAAATGCAACATATCTGCTGGAATGATACATACATGCTTTGATGGATTCGGCTAAGGAGTGATCCCCAAGCTTCCGAAGGACGTTCAGGGCCATTTTTCGAAGGTACTGTCGGACACATGAGCTGCAGCCCATCAAGTCATACAATCTGGGCTTGATACAGTGGACTCTGTTGCTAGGGTGATGGGTACCTCAGTGGCAACCAGGAGGCACGCCTGGCTAAGGGGGTCTGGTTTTTCTTCAGATGTGCAGGCCACCTTTTTGGACTTGCATTTGATGGCTCTCCTCTCGTTGGTTCTACAGCGAACTCTGCGCTACAGCGCTTTAAGGACAGTAGGGCCACAGCTAGATCATTGGGTGTACAGCCCCAGCCCAGAGGCTTTGGTTACCGCAGGTTTCGCGGATTTGGCAAGTCTCCCTCCTTTCAGACCCGGCAGCAGCAACAGTAACAGACGTATCCTCTGTATGGAACATTCAGAGGAAAAGGTAGAGGCCGCCTGCGAGTCTCCTCCTCTCCTGTTCCCCCTACAGGTACCGCAGGGAAGCAGCTCTAGATCCCCGCTCTTAGAGCATGTTTGTCCCGTGGGAGGTCGGGTGTCCCATTTTCTTCGAAATTGGAGATCTGTTACATCAGATCTCTTGGTTTTGGATCTCGTAGAAAATGGATACGCCCTTCCTGTCCAGGAGTTTCCTCCTCCTTTCCCCCTCGCCAGGGCTGGTGCTCGGAGGACCATCTGTTGCTCCTGCAACAAAAGGTTCTCTCTTTACAGCAAAAAGGTGCGGTTGAGGTTGTTCCGGAGCAGGAGAGGGGTCAGGGATAATACTCCCGGTATTTCCAGATGCCCAAAATGGACGGGCGTTTGAGGCCGATCACAGATTTCAGGATCTTGAATTTTTACCTCAAACACGAGAAATTCAAGATATTGACCCTGGCTCAGGTTCTTCTGGCGCTGCAGCAGGAAGACTAGATGGTGTCAATCAATTTACAGGATGCGTATTTTCACATTCCTATCCTGAAGTCACATCGGAAGTATCTTGTTTTACGGTGGGGTCTCAACACTACCAGTTCGCAGTCCTTCCGTTCGGTCTTACATCTGCTCCATGGGTCTTCATGAAGGTGATGGCAGTGATAGCAGCGGATCGCAGAAGATCGGGGATTCCTGTTTTTCCCTATCTGGACGACTGACTGCTCAAGACAAAGTCATCAGAGATGGGCACTCCAATGGTGCCTCCGCAGGCAGTGGTTTCAACACAATGGGGATCTCAGGGAGGTGGTCAGAATCTCCAGAGGCACTGCAGCAGAGCTGTTATGGTGGAGTGTTTCAGACAACCTGTCTCAAGGGAAGCCGTTTCAACCTCCTTCTCCAGTGGCCACAGTGATAATGGATGCCAACCACTTTAGGGTGGGGAGCTAATCTGAGGGATCTGGAGGTCAAGGGCCTTTGGTTTCCAGAGGAAAGATTCCTTTATATCAATTTTCTAGAATTGCGGGCAATACATTTGGCTCTCAAGGCCTTTCTTCCCTCCCTTGGCGGTCGGTCAGTTCAGGTCCTGATAGACAACACTACCGTGATGTGGTACATAAACAAACAGGGGGGAGTAGGGTCGTATCGTCTCTGCAGAGAGGCTCTGCGACTCTGGTCCTGGGCTCAGGGCCATCAGATTTGCTTGATTGCGAATCATCTGGCCGGAGAGCTGAATGTGCGTGCGTATAGTCTCAGTCAGCTGTACTCGGCCGATCACAAGTGACGTCGCCATCCGGAGGTGGTCCCTCACATTTTCAAGGATGTACGGGTTTTACTCGGTTGGACCTTTTTGCCAGTCACAAGAACACGCACTGTCTGTCGTTCTACAGTCTCCAGTATCTGATGCAGGGAGCGTTGGGGGACGCGTTTCAGCTAGACTGGGGCTCACAGCTTCTTTACGTGTTTCCTCCCATACCCTTGATTCCTCAAGTTCTGAGGAAGATTCACCAAGACCAGGCCCAAGTCATATTGATCGCTCCGGACTTGCCAAAAAGGGTGTGGTACACAGACCTCCTTTACCTCTCATCGCACCCTCTGCTCCGTCTCCCTCTCAGGGCAGATCTCCTCCCGCCGTTGCAGGGGCAGGTTCTACACCCCCACCTCCAGAGCCTGCACCTTCATGCCTGGAGATTGAACGGGGCAACCTGAGTTCTTTTTCTCTCTCGTCGGATGTGGTGGATGTTATTTTATCGGCCAGAAGACATTCCACCAAATCTGTCTACTCTTGTAGGTGGGCGAGGTTTGTAAAATGGTGTGGAGAGGGGTCAATTGATCCTTTACGAGCCCATTTGTCTAATATTCTCAGTTTCTCTCTTTCCCTAGCACAACAGGGTTGAGCAGTAGCAATGGTCAATGGCTACTTTTCTGCCTTGTCGGCCTTTCTTTGCTTGCCAGACCAACCCTCTTTGCTTAAATCTCCCATAGTCATGAGATTCTTTAAGGGTCTTACTAATAGGTTTCCTCTCACTCCATTTATCATGCCTCAGTGGGATTTGAATTTAGTCCTTACTTTCTTGCTGGGGTCTCCCTTTGAGCCCCTGCATAGCTGCACAATCCGATTTCTAGCATTTAAGACAGTTTTTCTGATTGCAATTACTTCTGCCAGTAGGGTTAGTGAGCTACAGGCCCTTAGCTCTAAGCCTCCTTTTTTTTCTCAATTCATGCGGATAAGATGGATCTTAGTACCAGAGCTGCTTTCCTGCCTAAGGTGGTCACTCCCTTCCTCCTAGGACAATCTATCACTTTACCCACTTTCTATCCTCCCCCTCCCTTCCAAGGAGGAGGAGAGACTTCACCCCCTGGACACTAAGAGGGTGGTCAGTTTCTACCTGGACAGGACTAAGGACTTATGGTTGGACGACCAACTCTTAATTAGATATGTGGGCAAGATGAAGGGCAAGGCTACCCACAACAGAACACTATCCAGGTGGATCATCCTCTGCATCAAGATCTGCTACGCCTTGGCCAAGAAGGAGCCTGCTGAAGGTATTCAAGCTCATTCCACCATAGCTAAGTCCTCTTCTTTGGCTTTAGCTCGAGGTGTCCCTGTTGTAGACATCTGCAAGGCGGCAACTTGGGCCTCCCTCCATACTTTTGCGAAGCATTATTGCTTAGACTTGAAGGTGAAGAGAAACGGCCACTTTGCACCTTTTGGGCTGCAGGATTTTTTGATATAGGTTGGCAGGCACCCTCCTCCAGGAGCGGGACTGCTTGGGGATTCAATTCAAAAGGTGAGGAATCCACAGGCAGATGTATCCATCAGAAGAACAAGTTACTTACCTTCGGTAACACTTTTTCTGGTGGATACAGTATCTGCCTGTGGATTCCTCACTGACCCACCCGCCTCCCCGTTGCCTGCCTATACCGGTCAAAATTAATGGTCATGTGATTCTTGCATTTTGTTATGAAATACTTGAGATGATATAGTATTTGTCACTAGGAAATGTCTATGTTTTAGAATTTCCTGTTTCTTTCTTGGTTTTTGTATACTGTGTATACATGTGAAATGTTGTTGGTTCACCCGTTTGCCTCGAAGGCACGGAAAAAATGGGTGGAACTGACGTCAGCACGCCGATGAGGTCTTCTTATGGCTCTGACGACGTCGCGCGGGGTCGCGAGCAAAGCCGTTCCATTGTGACGTCCTCTTGGACATGGGAGAGCTATGGTAAAAAGTTTCTGTAGTAATTCAAAAGGTGAGGAATCCACAGGCAGACACCAGAAAAAGCGTTACCGAAAGTAAGTAACTTGTTCAAGTGAGGGTGAGGGGGAACTCCACGGCGCGCTGCTGCACACCAATGCGGGTGACTTCCTCTAATGAGGCCTACCCCCCTCTACGCACAGCACTGGGCTAAGTACGATTCTCTGGGACTGTGGGTGCACTGTTGGGTCACACAATCGAGCTACCACCTAGGTCCATAAGCACGGCACCACTCAGTAATCTGTCTGGGGGGAGGGAGGAAGAAGGTACAGGCCGCAGAATAGCTCAGTTCGGTGCAAATTTCCTTTTTCTATTTAGCTGGCATATAGAACTCCCTCTGCATCACCCAGAACAATGCAGGAGTTAGGGCACAGGCTGAGCAGTGCTATGAGGATAATGAAGAACGGGCAGTCCTCACATTCAAGCCCCAACCGCTCGGGCCGCAGCAGTAACCTTCCTTGGGAGGCTCTCCCTTGCGCCTCCCCGCCAAGATGACAAGGGCCTCAACGGGGCATGCAGCTTGAGAAAAAAATGCTCACCAGGGCTGGGGCTCGCAGGCATCACCGTCCGTCGGGCTGTCCTCTCATGTGGAGGCAGGCGCGGTCCAGGTATGTACTGCACCCACAGGAGATGAATCTCTTGGGGCTCTACTAATGTTAATGCTCTGCTTCTGAGTGAGAATACTTACCTTAAATCTAGTGGCAGCCGGCATGGCTTGCGGGTGGCGGGGCGGCAGGTCGTGCGGGGGTTTGAGCATCCTGGTTCGTCACTCAACCAGGGAATGGGGGCCTGGGCTTGTTCTCTACGCAGGCTGTAATGCAGTCTGCATGGAGAATGGGGAAAGTGCGCTTGACTGGTTTGGGCAGCCCGAGAGGGCTGACCAAACAGTCATTGCGCACTTAGGAGTGGGCAAACGGAACCTCCTCTGCTCTGTTCCGAAAGCAGAGCAGCCCCGCTCAACCGCCCGCAAAGCAGCAGGAAGCATAAAATGATAATAACTCTGTTATTATTTTATGTTTCTTCTTCCTTGCACTGCTTAAAAGCCGTGGGGCGATGCTCCTCCGCCTTAGCAGAGGAGCCACCACTGCTTAAATCCTTATTGAACCTCTGTCAGAGTACACCAACTCTACCACTGCTTTTCGATACTGAGCTTAAAAGTATAGAGCACGTTGCCGCCCTAAATCTGCTTTTGTTTTGGCTAAGGCTGTGGTCCCATCATCATTTGGAACCTTATAGAGCTGAACTGGCCGAAATAATGAAATTAGATACAAACTCAAATATAGCTTGGTTACAACATGTGAAATGTGGGGCCATTAAATTGTGAGTCCAGTCACTGTAAACGGATCTCTCCTCTATCAGGAAATCAGCAAAAAGCATCTTATGCAAAGGATACTGGGCCTTTGTCATGAATCATCTGTGACAATCTACCAAGAAGGGAAATCTGACTGATCAGTTACTGAGTTACAAGCCCCTTCCGAAGTTCGAAAGCTTACTAGATGAGCTCTTTCCACCATTGTCAGAAAGTCTATGTCAAATTTAGGTTTTGTATTTTGCCTGTGAAAACATTTTCCTGGAAATGACATTCCACTTTGGACACTATTTCCACTTGTGATCATTGTGGCAAGCCCAGTGAGCATTGAGCATGTGTTTATTCTTTTTCCCTGCCTACCGTAGACTTAGGCCCAAGTGGCTTCGTCCTTTATGCTTAAACCTTGTTATAGGAAACTACCAACGCGTATACAGATTTCTTAGATTTTATATTACCTCACTTATTGTAGTTGGAGTGAGAACATCTTACATTCTGCATGGATTTTAAGAAAGAGGCAAGATGATCTACTAGATCTCTGTATAACTACTGCTGAAATCAGTCTACTTTGAAAATCAATTGACTATTTAAAAATTCTTTAAAAAATGTCCTTCTACTACAGGCCAGTATCGTATCTTATTTATATCTGCTATAGATTATGTAACATCACATTTTTCTGTGTTCTGTAGGAAATGGGTAGCCTAGTGTGATGCCAAAAATAGGAACGAGAGATTTTACTGTTAATGAATAGGACTTTTTACCTACTTTATTATGCATAATGAACTGTATTTTTATTGTGTCTTTTATGGGGCTATTCCCCAAAATAAACATATTTGATGATGATGATTTGGGGGCATGATAGCAATCTTGCCACAGGAGAGGACATGTTGGAAACTGTATGAATGGTTTACAGGTGGCAACACAAGCACCCACTGAAATATGACTTCTCACACCGTTTTGTGGCATACAAGAGCTATGCACACCTAGATTACATTCTAATGAACAAAAGTCTAGCTAGAATCAGAGATTAGGAAGGTGGATCAGGGCACTGTGACTTTATTGGATCATGGCCCAGTCTGCTGTGAGTTGGATGGACCAGGTATACCCCCAAAGTGTGGAATAGCTCTTGGCTTCTTAACGATAGTACCTCACGTCATCAGACAGGGCATGCAGAATACCTTTCTATGAATGATATAGAAGACTTTAGAGTGGTTTCACTGCTGAATGCTCTCAAACCAATCCTTAGAGGGTAATTCAATGTGGGTGCATCTGAAAAAGAGGCGAGAGGCCCTACTGGCAGTTTTGAGGGTGAACTTGTGAGCGGCAGAGGGGGCGCAGAAAAACACACCATGACAGCACCATTGGCAGAGGGTTATACGCCTGAGACTACAGATAAAAGCAGTTGGGGGAATGAGGTAAATTACATGCTAACTATTATATCATGTGATTTTCCAAGGGAGGTTAGAAGCCACGAATGCTGTTAGCAAATTTGTTACAAACAAAACATGCTGTTAGTCACATTACAGAAGCAGCAGATTCAAGAACTGTCACCCAACCTGGAGTGGAGGAGAAGACCAAGTTAGAAGAACGGATACAAAAAGAAGAAAGTCTCCCTGCAATAAAGGGCCTCAAACCTGCCAAAGCACCAGGGACAGATGGGTTCACCGCATACTTGTATAAAACATTCAGTGCTTAGCTATTGCTGATGCTTCTATGGACCTTTCAATGAATAGTTCCAGAGGGGGAACTCACTACTACAGTGTTAGAAGCTACGATCTCGCTCATACTAAAGCAAACAAACCAGGTGTGAAATATGAGGCATAGAGACTAATCTCAATGTGGATGTTAAAGCACTAGCAAAACTTTTGATCTCCGAATGCAGACCGTAATGGCAGCGATAGTGCATCTGGACCAGTCAGGTTTTCTCTCTGGCAGACACTTTTGTGGCAATACAAAGAAAGCACTGAACTTCTCCAGTATTGTATCTTTTATAGATTCACATGCTTGAATCTTCCCCGTCGTCATGGTGGGAGTCCCACGGTAACAGTAAAATAGCAGTATAAAAGCCAAAAGAACAATCTCCCTTGAGAATCAATAGCATTTAGTACCCACTTAACCTCATTAAAGAACATCCAAACTCCAGCCAATCACATCACATCGCAGACCCCTGAGTATCCATCCCCTGCAGGGCCACCATACCTCAGATTTCTTACAGCACGTCGTGTGTTAGGGAGTCTCCCTAAGCTCTGCTCAGTCAGTGTTTCTACATTGAACTTTTAAACTTTCAGCTAGCAGTTCCTTTTCCTCAACCTTCTCTTCAACTAAGGTGCTGCCAGAAAGTGAGTTTACTCCTTATTTCTGTAATTTCTGCAGAATGTCAGAGTCTAAAAAAGGGCTGTTTAGGCCCTGCAAGACTTGTGGAAAGTCCAGGCTTTTTCCAGAGGACCCTCATAAAGAGTGCTTATGCTGCCTTTACCCAGATCACAAACTTAAAGACTGTAAGCACTGCCAGACTTTTTCCTAAAACAAACCCTCAAGGATCGTGAGGGAAGACTTCTCATTTGGCTTCAGAAGAGAAGATCTCTGAGGGAATCTGACTCCGAGAGTGAGGAGAGGCCTAATACCTCCTCTAAGAAAAGGAAGGAAGAGGATCCTTCTTCTAGTCCGAGAGATCCAAAGAAACAAAGATCTCAGAGCAAGGAGTCTTCAGGGGAAAGAAGGACGAAAAAGAGCAACCAGGCTCGTCTTAGGCGCAAAAAAGATCTGGTTCTGCTCCTCCTTCTGCACCTCATACTCCCTCTCAAAAAATCTGCTCGGCGTCGGACCCGTCGACGAGGCATTCCCCATCTACAACCGTCGAAAGGAAGTCTCCATCGACGGTTTCGTCAGTGACACCGACGACATCAACAGTTAAGACGACGACGGCAGTCTCGTCGACGAAGACGGAAGTAGTGATGCCATCGACTGCTTCGGTGAGGAGTTCGTCGTCGACGAGAGGTTCGCGGTCGACGTTCCAATTGTGTGCTGTGCCGTCGACGAGCGTCTCCGCCCCGCCGACGAATACTTCCTCACCGTCGGTGCAGTCTCTGGTGATGCTCCCATCGATGATCCCGTCGACGAGGAAAATGGACATGCCAGTCTCCAAATGACTTCTACAGGACTTTTCCAAAATACCACCTCTGCCTCCTTCTCGCCTCCTGCATTTCCAGGAATCGGAGGATGAAGGTCCGTTTGGCCCTGCTTACAGCCCCTCTCAGCTGAGAGTAAAGTGCCAGGAATCTGATGAAGAAGATCAACCAGATGACCCTTCGGCGTACTTAGAAGGCGATTATTCCTTTTCATACAGACACTCTGGTACACAACGCCTGGATACCTTCCAGGAACATTACCCATACTATGAGCAGGAGGAGGAGGACCGTCAACAAGAACCCTCCATTAACGTGCCGATGTTATTTGTCACGGACTTGCGTTTGATGCTGGATGACTATTATAAGCGGTTCCCTGAGGCCAAGGTGGTCCAGAAACCGGTTTCTCGGCAAGAGGAGCCTGCCATGACTCCAATTGAGGAAACCCCACTTGCACCGCCGAAACAGAAGTCCCTACCTTCTCTGCAGATCCCTACTAGGGCATCGGACAATGGTGACCATCAACTGGAAGAAGGATAGATACAAGTGGACACTGATGTCCATGACGAGTGGATGGATTATGTAGCACATACACCGCCTTCTCCCACGCTGCCAATGGCTGATTCTCCCCCGGCAGATATCGGCGGCTTCCACGACCTACTTGAAAGAGCCTCGAAACGCTTTGACCTTCCTATGCCCGTCAAGCAGGCGGAATGCTTCTTGTACGATTTCAAAGCTTCCACACAGCGTTCTGTTAGGGCAATCCCTATTATCGACTTCTTGTGGCAGCAAGGCATCAAGTTAATGAAGAATCCAGCTTCTGTGCCAGCAGTCATTCCAAAGCTGGATAAGAAGTACCGGGCGCCGGAAGACTCTCAAGCCTGATTCGGTAATAATGCAGGCTGCTCAAAGAAGATCGAAGAGCCCTGCTTCCCCATGTACCACCCTGCCAGACAAGGAAGGGCGTAGGTTGGACAATATCGGGAAAAGATTTTCCGCGCTTGCTGCTACAGTCATCAGAGCCTCCAATGCCATGGCCATCCTTGGGAGGTACGTTAGGCAGATGTGGTCAGACATTGCACCTTTTCTTGAATTTCTGCCTGAAGACAAGAAGGAGGCAAAGGAGATCCTTTCAGAGGGAGAGAGAGCCTCATCGGAAGCCATTGATGTGGCTATGGACATTGCTTCCACCGCCTTTAGACAGATGGCAGGAGCTGCAGTGTTGCACAGGTAAGGTTGGCTGAAAGCGACAGCATTTAGCCCAGAAGTCCAGGCTAAGGTGTTGGACATGCCATTTGACGGGGAGAACCTGTTCGGCAAGCATGTTGATGAAGCACTTCAGGCTATCAAATCGGACACAGATACGGCGAAATCTTTAGCCAATCTGCAACAGAAAAGGTTCTCTTCTTTTCGAGGAAGAGGAAGGGGTCAATTTACAGCTCGACCCCAGCTTCAGCAGCGTTTTCAACCTTATTACCACCAAGGTTTCCAACTTCAATACTCCACCCAGTCCTTTCGGCAGACGCCTGCACCGACTTACTCCAGGGCTCCAGCTCGAAGACGTCCCGCATCGGGAGGAAAAACCCATGACGCGGGCAGAAGAAAATGAGACTCATCAGGCACCCGCCACCCCAGTCCCACTACATTCGGCTCAGGATTGCTCCAAATTCTTTTTTCAGTGGAACTCTATTTCGTCCGACAGATGGGTGTTAGACGTTTTCAACCACGGTCACCCTGGAATTTCTTCAACAACCTCCGGATTTTCCCCCAAGAAAGACTGCTCACCACCATCTGGCGCTTCTCAAAATGGAGATAAAACTCCTTCTCGACAAGCAGGCAATCGAGATAGTGCCACGCAGTCAGCGCAGCTTGGGATTCTACTCCCACTTATTTCTCATAAAGAAAAAAACCAGAAAATGGAGGCAGGTCATGGACCTCAGGTTGTTGAACAAGTTCATCAAAAGTCAGCCATTTCGGATGTTGTCGCTCCAGGAGATTCTCCTTCTCTTGGATTCAGGGGATTACATGACCTCTCTGGATCTTCTGGATGCATATTTTCACATTCCTATTCAGCCAAAGCACCGTCGTTTCCTCAGGTTCCAAGTGGCAGGGTGCCACTACCAGTTCAAGGTGCTACCTTTCAGGCTTAAGCCTGCGCCCAGGGTTTTCACCAAATGCTTGGCGCCAGTAGCAGCCTATCTCCGGCGCTCCGGTCACCAGGTTTTTTCCTACCTGGACGATTGGTTGATCAAGGCTTCAACATTTCAAGGTGTAAGAAAGTCCACAAATGCCTGCCTTTGCCTTTTTCGCTCCCTGGGTCTCAATCTCAACGAAGAGAAGCCTTCACTCCTTCCTTCCAAGTCTCTGGTGTTTCTGGGAGCGAGGTTAGACACCGACCTCTCAATGGCTTTTCCCACAGAGGAAAGAATTTCTCATCTTCTAAAGATGGTTCAGTCCCTTTCTTTAAAAAAAGTTCGTTTCTGTGAGGATTTACAAATCAATGTTGGGGATGATGTCATCTTGCATTCCGCTGATTCCTCACTGTCGATTGCGAATGAGGCCTCTTCAGGAACAGCTCGACGCCCAATGGATACAAGCTCGAGGCTCATTCGAGGACACTATATCAATCACGCCTCAGATGATCAGGCCTATGTCTTGGTGGGCAGTAAGAAGCAATTTCTCACAAGGCCTATCCTTCCTTCCACTAGAGCCTTTGATGGTTATGACAACGGATGCCTCCATGGAGGGATGGGGAGCTCACCTCCAGGAACTTCAGGTTCAGGGGAAGTGGTCGGACCAGGAATCTCTGTGCCACATCAACCTGTTAGAGCTGAAGCCAGTATTTCTAGGGCTACGTTCCTTCCTACCAAGAATAAAAGGTTTGTCAATCCTTGTCCGCACGGACATTACAACCACCATGTTTTACCTACAGAACAAGGAGGGACGAGATCTCCGGCCCTTTCGAGTCTGACGCAACAAATTTGGAATTGGTTGATTCACCACAACATCTCCTTACAAGTCCAGCACGTTCCAGGGGTGCTCAACAATTGGGTCGATTCGCTCAGCAGGGATTCCAAGCAGTGTCACGAGTGGGAATTGGACGCTGTTCAGCTGGAAAAAAAAATTCAGTGTTGGGGATCGCCAACCCTGGATCTGTTCGCTACATTACTCAACAAAAAATGTGAATTCTACGCCAGCAGATTCCCTCAGCCAGGTTCTCTAGGGAACCCCTTCCATTTCTCTTGAGAAGGGACGTTTGCTTACACGTTCCCTCCTTTTTCATTAATACCCAAAGTCCTGCAGAAGATGAAACGAGAACCTTGCCGCATCATTCTCATTACCCCGGCGTGGGAAAGGCAATACTGGTTCACAGAGCTGTTTCGCCTATCAGAGACTTATCAAATACGTCTTCAGCCTTTGGAACGTCTTCTCTCAATGGACCAAGGCCAAGTGATTCATCCACTGATTCAATCTCTTCACTTGTCGGCCTGGCTCCTCACCACACTGAGTTTGGGGACTTAAAAATTTCTGAGGAGTTCTGTTCCATTCTTAACAAGGCCCGTGCTCCCTCCACGGTCAAGTGTTATTCAGCCAAATGGAAAAGATTCTGCTCCTGGTGTGCAAAGCACTCCTGCCATCCACTGTCTTCTTCTCCGGAGGAGGTTTTGCCATATCTATTGTCGCTGGAAAAAGCTGGCCTTTCTCATTCTTCAGTAAAAGTTCATTTGGCCGCAATTTCAAGGTATAGGAGATGTTCGAGCCAGTCGTCCCTATGGTCTTGAAGATTGGTAAAGGAATTTCAGAAAGGTCTTTTCAGAGCCTACCCGCCGGTTCGGCCTGCTCCGGTGCTCTGGCAATTGAACATTGTGTTGTCTCATCTCCTGAGAGCGCCATTCGAGCCAATTCACAAGTGTGACATAAAATTTCTCTCTTGGAAGGTGGCTTTTCTCTTAGCCATCACGTCTGCTAGACGCATTAGCGAAATTCAGGCTTTCTCAGCAACAGAACCTTACCTTCAATTCCAGCAGGATAGAGTGGTGCTACGCACTAATCCTTCGTTCATACCCAAAGTGCCTACCACTTTCCATCTGAATGAACCTGTAGTCCTGCCTTCATTCTTTCCTGCTCCGTCTAAACCAGCAGAGAGAGCTCTGCATTCCTTGGACACCAAACACAAAGGACTAAGTATTTTCGCAAGTCTACTCAACTGCTCATAGCTTTCTCTGCCCCTAGGAAGGGTCAGGCTTTGACGAGAGTCAATTGCTCGTTGGGTTTCTTCTACTATAACCTACTGCCACGAAAGGGCGGGTCGCCCGCTTGCTTCTAAAGTGACTGCCCATTCCACGAGAAAGATGGCAACGTCCTCAGCCCTGTTTACCGGTGTGTCCCTACCAGACATCTGCAGGGCGGCGACATGGACAAATGTCCATACTTTCACAAGGCACTACTGCCTGGATACTTTGTGAAGGATGGATGCTGCAGTTGGCCAAGCGGACCTTCGTCATCTATTCGCTTAAGGTAGGCCTCAGTTTGAGGTTTATTGAAGAATTTTTTACTAACATTTTTATTGTTATTATCAATCTTGTCTCTGGCAAATCTTATTTAGGTATATATATATATATATATATGGCCCCCCAAGCCCCGGGACCGTCACCCCCCGGGGCTTTGAATTTTAAATCGTGCGGGAGGGCACTCAGCCCTCCCGCAGCCCCGGGACCGCCACCCCCGGGGCTTCTTTTTAAATTAAATTACCTGTGTGGGGGCTCGAGGCCCCCACACGCCCGGGGACCGCCACCTCCCCGGGGCACTTAAAATGTCAATTTGGGGGTCCGTTACGGACCCCCGAGCCCCAGGGACCACCACCTCCCCGGGGCTTTGCACATGTTAGGAGAGGGGGGCCGCGCGGCCCCCCTCCTGGCGCCTGTGATGGCCCTGGGGACCACCACCCTCCAGGGCCGGCTCCTGCAGTGTCCCGGGGTGCCCACCCCCGGGACACTGCTGTTTGCAATGACAGGACGGGAGCCGCGCGTCATAGCAAACTTGCTTTGAATTTTGGAAGATCTCTCTTCCAAAATTCAAAGCAAATTGCTTTTCCACACAGGGAGCTGCATCTAAGCAGTTCCCCGTGTGGAAAAGCAATGCCGCTCCCGCAGGACGCGGGAGCCGGCGGGACCGTGGGGGATTGGGGACCCCCACGGTCCCCAACGGAGAGGGCCAGCCCGGGGGATGGGGTCCCCGGGGCTACAAGTGGCTCGGGAGGGGGCCACGCGGCCCCCTTCCCCAAAATTTAAATAATAAAAAAAAGGCCGGCCCCGGGGGATGGGGTCCTTGGGGCCATAAGTGGCCTGAGGAGGGGGCAACGCAGCCCCCTCCAAAACATTTAAAAACAAAAAAAAAGGCCATGCCCCGGGGATGGAGTCCCCGGGGCCGATTAAGGCCTCGGGAGGGGGGCCACTCGGCCCCCTTCCAAATTTTATTAAAAAAAAAAAAATGGTGGCAGGTCCTGGGGGATGGGGTCCCCAGGGCCAATAAATTAGAAAAAGAAGGGGGGCCACAGAGCCCCCCTTCTAAAAAAAAAAAAAAAAAAAGACCGGCATCGCGCCGGAGGCCACGCCCCCCTCCTTGCAGCACTCTGCAAACACGCCCCCTGGCGCGTTTGCAGATGGGGAACGAATTCCCCTTGAATACTGGAGGTCCCTGGGGGCCAACTAGCCCATCAGGAACCTCCAGTATGCGCCAGGGGGCTGCGTTGCAGAGAGGTGTTCTGAGGCCACGCCCCTTTTTACACCGCTCTGCAACGCAGCTCTGTGGCGCTTAATGGAGGTAGCTGGTGGGCTAGTTGCACCCCAGGGACCCTCAGGATTCAAGGGGAGTTAATCCCCCCAACTTAAAACGCGCCACGGGGCGCGTTTGCACAGAGGTGAAGGGAGGGGGCGGGGCCTGAGGTGACATGTGTGCAAACATGCCCTGTGGCGTGTTTTAAGTTGGGGGATTAAGTCCCCTTGAATCCTGCGGGTCCCTGGGGTTCAACTAGCCCACCAGGTACCTCCAGTAAGCGCCACAGAGCTGCGTTGCAGAGAGGTGTAAAAAGGGACGTGGCCTCGGACCACCTCTCTGCAACGCAGGCCTGTGGCGCTTACTGGAAGTACCTGGTGGGCTAGTTGGGCCCCAGGGACCCGCAGGATTCAAGGTAACCTAATCCCGCAACTTAAAACGCGCCACAGGGTGCGTTTGCACAGTGGTGAAGGGAGAGGGCGGGGCCTGAGGTGACGTGTGCAAACACGCCCTGTGGGTCCCTGGGGGCCAACTAGCGCACCAGGTACCTTCAGTAAGCACAACAGAGTTGCGTTGCAGAGAGGTGAAAAAAAGTGCGTGGCCTCGGAACGCCTCTCTGCAACTCAGCTCTGTGGTCCTAACTGTAGGTACCTGGTGGGCTAGTTGGGCCCCAGGGACCCTCAGGATTCAAGGGGACTTAATCCCGCAACTTAAAACGCGCCACGGGGCGCGTTTGCACACGTCACCTCAGGCCCCCCTCCCGTCACCACTGTGCAAACGCGCCCCGTAGCGCGTTTTAAGAGGTACTTTTAATCCCCCTGCCCTATTATGTACTAGGGACTTACAGAGGAGGTCATGCTAATCACAGGGGTACCCCAACGCATAGTGTTCCCTAGTGTATGTAGGTGTTTTCACTGTATGCGAAGTGTCTTTTAGCATAGCACTGGCTCTGGTTAGTCAGTCAGTTACCACCAGTACCCGTCTGAAAAAGTTGTGGGCACAGGATGATTTTGCTACAAGGCCTCTTTCTGCTCCTCTGTTGGTTCTTTCTGCACATCTTTTGCTTCTTCCTGCACTTTTCTTCGTCTTTGTGGACTTCTGTTGCTTCTTTCTGCATTTCTTTTGCTTCTTTCTGTGCGTTTTTTGTTCTTTCTTCACATGTCCTACCTCTGTAGGCATAGTTAGAAACTAGCATTTAAAAAACCTTTGAAATTCACTGAAAAAACCATAGGTTTCAGGCACGTTATAGTTAGAAGTTAGCATTTAAAAAACCTTTGAAATTCACTGAAAAAACCATAGGTTTCAGGCACGTTATAGTTCGAAATTAGCATTTAAAAAACCTTAGAAATTCACTGAAAAAACCATAGGTTTTAGGGAAAGTTATAGTTAGTTGGACATTGCACTCGTACAAAACCCGTGAAATTCCCCGTTATAGTTAGTTCAGCTAACTATAACTCGCGCCCCCGCAATGCACTGCTGATGACGTCACATATTACATCACTCATGACATGGTCAGTGACATCACTGATGACATCACTGATGACATCACTGATGACATCTCAAATGATATCACTGATGACATCACTGAGGACATCATCCATGTGATAATTTCATGCATCTTCTCACACCCTAATATAACTTTTGATACACCCACTCTAAATTACAGACTGCCATTCTCAAAACCATACACACTCCAATACCAATAACTACATACCCACTCACTGATTCTTAGGTCTACACACACACACACCTACTCACTCACCCGTACAGTCACTCATACTTACAGTCACTCAGTACAGGACTATCATATGCACTCATACACCTACATAAACACTCACACACCGCCACTCATCCATAGAGGTACTCACACACCTAGTCAGTCATGCAAATAATTAATCACACTGCCATTTACTCACCTATACAGTTATACACACACCAGCTCACTTACTCATACAAATACTAGCACATTCTTACGCTCTTATACAATCACTGATACAAGCACACACTCATCCATACAGCCACTCTCACAATCACACACTCTCACTTATAGCCATTTATATACTCCAACACACATATATACTGCCTTACACATATGTAGTTACTCACACATGTACCACTGAGATATACATTCACTCACTAACACACCCATACACACACTCACCCACCCATACAGTCCATCACAGATGCACTCTTGAAACCATGCACCCAGTGAATCACCCACTCACACATCTATGCACAGAGTCGCACACACCCCACCCACACAAACACTCAGGCACCCATACAGATACTCAGACAACCAATCAATAACCCATATAGACACTCATGTAGCTATTCACAAACCCATGCAGCCGCTTACACACCAACAGACAGACGGATACAGACATTCACACAATTTAGTCACTAACACATGCATTCAGTAAGATACGTTTAATCACTCACTTAGTCAGTCACGCACCTACTAAATCATCCATTCAGACACATACACCCACTCATTCTTCAATACGCCTTTCCCTATATATATTAAACATATTTAAACTTTACAGAAACACACAGTCACTGGATGATGTCATCAGTGATGTCACTGACCATGTCATGAGTGATGTAATATGTGACGTCATCAGCAGTGCATTGCGGGCGCGAGTTATAGTTAGCTGAACTAACTATAACGGGGGAATTTCACGGGTTTTGTACGAGTGCAATGTCCAACTAACTATAACTTTCCCTAAAACCTATGGTTTTTTCAGTGAATTTCTAAGGTTTTTTAAATGCTAATTTCTAACTATAACGTGCCTGAAACCTATGGTTTTTTCAGTGAATATATATATATATATATATATATATATATATAGGTGTGTGTATATATCTATATCTATCTCTATATCTCTCCAAAGCAGTATTCCACCTGGGGCCAGCCGAACTCGCGGCGGGTGCAACCGGGAAGCGGTGGTGGAAACCGCTTATAAAACAGCAAAAAAAAAGGAGTTCATGATACTCCCAAGGTCCGGTGCACTCACGGGGTGTGTGTCGGCTATAAAACATCCGCAGACGCGTTTCTGGCTCTTGCCGTCATCAGTGCGGAAAAGCCGTCAATAAAACAAACAGTCATTTAAAACGGTCCTGCCATACGGTTGGTGGATCCTTGGCCAATGAAGGGCCAGCAATGGGGCGTCACCGTCTTCATTATTTATTGCCTAATGCAATTTCTATGGCGCTCCCATCGCTAAAAAAATCAATTGGCAGCCGTGATAACTGTGCCTGTACATCCCCTCGCCTGCCGCTGGATTAAAAACGAAAACACTGTGAGTGTCCCACATATGGTGAAACACTCTAGCTTTGTATAAGCCACGACCTAAATAGGTCAACAGAGTCCGTAAGCGGCGGTTCAGGCAGCCCAAATTGAATCCAAAGCAGTATTCCACCTGGGGCCAGCCGAACTCGCGGCGGGTGCAACCGGGAAGCGGTGGTGGAAACCGCTTATAAAACAGCAAAAAACAAGGAGTTCATGATACTCCCAAGGTCCGGTGCACTCACGGGGTGTGTGTCGGCTATAAAACATCCGCAGACGCGTTTCTGGCTCTTGCCGTCATCAGTGCGGAAAAGCCGTCAATAAAACAAACAGTCATTTAAAACGGTCTTGCCATATGGTTGGTGGATCCTTGGCCAATGAAGGGCCAGCAATGGGGCGTCACCGTCTTCATTATTTATTGCCTAATGCAATTTCTATGGCGCTCCCATCGCTAAAAAAATCAATTGGCAGCCGTGATAACTGTGCCTGTACATCCCCTCGCCTGCCGCTGGATTCATTGGCCAAGGATCCACCAACCATATGGCAGGACCGTTTTAAATGACTGTTTGTTTTATTGACGGCTTTTCCGCACTGATGACGGCAAGAGCCAGAAACGCGTCTGCGGATGTTTTATAGTCGACACATGAGTGCACCGGACCTTGGGAGTATCATGAACTCCTTGTTTTTTGCATATATATATATATATATATATATATATATATATATATATATATATATTTCATACCCGCAAACTTAAGTTGCCTAGTTCAGTTTAAGCGATGACTCTGTCGAATGGTGGGATGGTTCACCTGTTTTTCCACCTCCATTTGTTATTATGTACTGCTTACTAGTCTGATTCAAGCATGTGAATCTATAAAACATACAATACTGGAGAAAAAACAATTTACTTACCTGTACAATGTGGTTCTCCAGTATTGATATCTTTTATAGATTCACATGCGGCCCTCCGTCCTCCCCTTACGTGCTCGAAATCTGAGGTATGGTGGCCCTGCAGGGATGGATACTCAGGGGTCTGCGATGTGATTGGCTGGAGTTTGGATGTTCTTTACTGAGATTAACTGGTTACTAAATGCTATTGATTCTCAAGGGAGATTGTCCTTTTGGCTTTTATACTGCTATTTTACTGTTACCGTGGGACTCCCACCATGACGACAGGGAAGATTCAAGCATGTGAATCTATAAAAGATATCAATACTGGAGAACCACATTGTACAGGTAAGTAACTTGTTTTTTAGTTAACATTGGTCCTAAAGGGAACCGAAAAGCAGTACTGGTGATATTCGAAGCTAAGAAAAAATTTGAGTGAATTAGGGTTTCATGAGAGAAGTACTGACCGCGATTGAGTTAGGAGGAGGCTTCCTGAAGTGCGCACTAACATTCTATCCGTACCCTCGAGCCCAGGTATAGGTCAATAACAACTTGTCAAAGTGGGTACGCATAGAAAGAGTGACCATTCAGGGGTGACCTCCCTCCCCCTTCTCTTCACCGTTACACTGAAGCCACTAATGTAGGGGGTCTGGTCAAAGTAACACATAAAAGGCATCAAGCTGCATAGAGATTATTCAAACACACCATTATTGCAGGTGACATTCTGCTGATCATTACAAATGCTCTGACCTCAGTGCTTGTAGTTTTAGAGGACCTTATTGTACTTTTGTATTTTAAAATCAACCTTACTAAATCAGAGGGACTTAATATCTTAGAGCTGGACAATTATGGGGTCTCTGAAACAGTCAACCCCCGTCAGAGGGTCAGATGTCTGCATTAGGTATCTAAACATTGAATAAGCTGACACCCTCCCAAAGATTATGAGAACAACCTAGTACTCCTGCTCAGAGCTGTGTGATTGAAGCTTGCAAACTTGAAACAAAACCACGGCCCTGGGTAGTGTGCACATCAGGTCTCAAAATGATATTGCCCAAAGTGTTTTATATCTTCAGTGTTTTATATCTTCAGCCACTACTGGTATATATAAAGAGAGAATACTTGCTGGGGCTACAATGGCTGTGCTCCAATTTCGTTTGGCAGGGCAAAAGGACAAAAATCAGGAGAGCACAATTTTCAGAACTTCTAAAGATGGGGTCTGAGAGTCCCATACCTGACTAAATACTACTAGGCCGCACAGTTGTGCCACCTAGACGAATCGGCAAAGAAAGATCCGGATAAATCACATGATTGATCACACAGTGAGCACCGGAGAATCAGGGTTCCACATGGCTCCCCAAAATCCCACCCTGTACAGATCCCCATTAACAAGAGCCATTCTGAGAGCTTTGAATATAGCACCCGATGTAAGCTAACAAAATATTACCCTTCACTTATCCCATTATTGGTAAAAGACATTCAATACAGTGGATAGAAAGACAGACTTTTAATGACTAGAAAGAGGCTGGCTGGCAATGAGTGACATATTTAGTGGAGTGGAAATTAAGCCTTTTGAACAAGTTAAAGAGGAATTTAGCCTAATGGAAGGAAATAGGTTTTGGTATTTACAGATGATGCACTGGGTCCTACACCCATAGGTGAAGGAGGGAGCTACTAGGCTGTTCATTCTATTTGATAAATACTTACTGAATTATGAGGGCAGATGTCACTTCGTCTACAGCATATACCAGATCTTAAACAGTCCCTTAACGGGGGTAAAAAAAGAGTCTTCTAGAAAGCATGGGAAAGAACTGGCGATACCATTAGATCCTTATCAATGAGAAGAAACACTCATTAAAGGGAAACACTTTGCAGGGCATGCAGATGGGAGGGATATTCTCTTCAAAATCCTTTAACAATGGAATTACATGCCAGCTTAACTTAGAGCAATGTGACACTCTGGAGGGAGTCTCTGTTGGATTGACTTTGGAGAGAGAAATATGCCCCTGCCTGGAACCTTTCTGGAGGAAGGTAGTGGGGTGGATTGAGGTGGGGACAAGGTCACAACTGGCCAAACGCCCAGAGGCAATACTTTTGGTCCTTCAATCCAATGCAGTCCAACCTTTGCATGCTAGGACATGGAAAATAATATTGCACAAGCTTGTGGCAGAAACATAAGTTATCTTGGCAAGATGGAGTTCCCCTATGCCTCCCATGGGCACAGTTTGTCTGCAAAGCATGTGATGGCCTGTGGAGTGGAAAAGATGATTGGACCGGCACAAGGGAAGGAATAGGAATTCGAGGAATAGTAGAAAATATTGCTGATCTCAATGGGTAAAGAATTTAGGGAACTAAATTGTTCCAAGAGATTGGGTGTGCTGAATATTCTTGACAGCAGGGAGATAGAGCTCTGCAACACTACCAGGAAAGACAGAGCATTCTTTTAGAACAGTGAATAGGGACTCATTAGTATGGGTCTAACAGAGTGTCCTCAGGTGGTGGGACAATCAAGAATACAATGAATTCTAGGCTATGGATCTGAGAGGATGGGATGGAAAAGGGCCATCAGCAGCAACATGTTGTCCACACATAACTATACTCTTTTCTTAATTTTTAAAAAAAATTCAATCTGACTTGCCCCCTGATCTTTTTTTTTTTTTTTTTTGGGCAGTGTTTTTTATATAGCACATACTTGACCCAAAGGTTTTTGAGAACTATATATATAAGCACCAGTTACATTACACAAGAGCACATTAATTTTTATTTTTTAGGCATGGGGAGGGTGTGGGGATTATGCGGTTTGCCCAAATTCACAGGAGGTTGAGCCAGTGCCGAGACTTAAACATGGTCCTCCAGTTCCAAAATCGCAGCTCTGACCATTACACCACATCCCCTCTCGTTCAATAGAAACAACACTTATCTGAGCCTGTTTTGTTCTTGTTTGATGACTGACTCTACTATTTCCTTTTTGGTTATCCCTTCAACATTTTTACACTTCTTTTGATAGGGATTAGGTCTTTTCTAGATGTAAAATTGTGTGCCATTTTGTGTGGGCCTAATCTTGGGAAGGGCTCTACCTGTATGAGGTTGTGTTTCTGTGTTTGTGTTCTGACACAATGTGCCTGCTGGCAGACAGCTATTTACGTGCAAGTGCAGGCTTTAGCGATGGTGCTCTGACTTTACTCTATAGACATTACTCAGAAACTTCCTGGTTAGGAGGAACATGCGATGCAAAGCAACTAATGGCACTGGGTCTGAAATTTGTTTTTTTTTAACATTGGATCCCTAACAAAGCATTATTGGGAGTTCTTCAGGTCACTGAATCATAAATTTGCGAATCCTCTGACCCATGTCTGAAAATTGAGAATCATGTGGGTTGTAGATTCTAGCTTTGTGACTGATCGTGGAAATAGTGAGGAGGGTAGCCATTCTCAATAAGTGAATGGTAGAGTTCTCACTTCTTTCTTCTTTTGGCTTACCCTTCAGAGACACTGCATTATAGATATGTTGTGTCTCCAGCATGTACGACCTACCTTGACAAATGCTTGCCTTTTGCAGCTCTGTTGCCTTGGCTTACTCTAATGTTCTGGTGGAAGGTGACTTTATTTTCCATATCAATGATTTCTCTCAACTGGAGGATCAAAGTCCTAGATCTGTTTACTATCCTAATCTGATGACTTGCCCACCACAAATATTAAAATAGTCTCCCTGAATGTAAAGGGAATCAACCACCCCATAAAAAAAAAGAAAATCCGTGACTACATATACAAACAGAAAGGAGACATCATCCTCCTGCAGGAAACCAAGGTGGATTCTACACAAATCACTTCCCTTAGAAATTATCAATTTTCGTAAATAGCCTTCTCAGCGGCGATAGATAAGAAAAATGGGGTCATAACTCTCATCTCCAAGAAATCCAGAGTAGAGTTGGTGTCAAGTCTCTCAGACACGCAGGGGAGATGGATTATCTCAAACCTAGCCAAGAACAACACAGGGTTCTTTGTGGGCAACTTATATGCTCCCAAAGATGATCCCTCCTTCTGGGATGAACTCTTCCTACAAATTAAGAAGATTCCAGATTCTGCTACATTCATATTAGCGGGTGATTTCAACTTGCCTCTTGACCCGACATGGACAGGAACTCACAGTGCTCCTTCCGACCTAATAAATCACATAAAGCACTTAAAGACCTATGTGTGTAGTTTAACCTAACTGACAGTTGGAGAACGCAGAACCCTACATAAAGGGATTACACGTTCAACTCATTCCCTCATAACGCCTACTCGCGCATTGATTATCTTCTCATATCTGGAAATTCACCAAGTAAGGTTGGCCAGACCACAATTAAGCCAAGAGTGATTTCAGATCACTCTTGTATTACCTTATCCATCATTGACCCCACACCTAGCCTAAATCGCCCCCTCTGGAAATTTAATGACGAAATCCTCTCCAGTCAAAGCAACTAACAACTCATTGAAGACATTATCAAGAACTTCCTCATAGAGAATAAAGAAAATGACTCATCAGACCTAGTGAGGTGGGAAACATTAAAGGCAACATTAAGGGGGGCTGATCCTCAAAATATGATCCAATATGAATAAAGAGGCTAACAACAAGCTTCTACAATTAGAAAAAGAAATCTTAGAACTAGAAAAGCAATACATCTCTAGCAGGGAAAACCTTCTCTTAAACAAAATAGTGAGCAAGAAATATGAGTACAACAAAATCGTTAGTACTAGAGCGGGTATCTGGATTAATAAACACAAAAGTATCAGGTTGTGTAACTCTAACAAAGCCGGCAAATCCTTTGCATCCTATCTAAGATTTAAACTTCAGAAGTATACTACTAAGGCTATTCAATATAGACAGCACCATTAATACTGACCCGAGTAAAATCGCTGACATATTCAAAGATGTCTATCAAAAACTATATGAAAATAATACCACTCTAGACCACGCAAAATGCAAAAGATATCTAGATGAAGCCAATCTTCCCAGCTTACAGAACAAGAAAAAGAAACAATGAATAGCCCAATCACTACAGAGGAAATTTAGAAAACTATTAAAAAGCTTAAAACCGGCAAAGCACCAGGCACTGATGGCTATAATGCAAACTTCTTCAAGACATTCTCCACATCCTTAGTCCCACCTCTCTTCAATCTGAACACTCACTTTGCTAATACAGGTCAAATAGTGGGCACCCCGGCTGAAGCTATTATAAGAGTAATACCAAAAGATGGTAGGGATCCCCTACTTCCAAAGAATTATAGGCCATTTTCATTAATTAACCTGGACTGCAAAATCTATCCCATGATATTATCCACCTGCCTGAATAATTACATATCTGAAAGAGACACGTTAGTGACAGATTCCTTACCTTAGAATATCCCCAGGCGTCAGGCTGGATCCGGAAAGTTTTTTGCGTAGCAGTACCCTTGCGCGTCGGTAGGCGGCGTCGTGCGGCTCCGCGTCCGTCGTCGTGGTCGCCGGGATGACGTCGCGGGCAGTACTTAGACGCCGCCCCTGCGCGCTGACGTCAGTTCCTCTTTTTCTGCGCCAGTAAGCGCAGATCCGGGAAGAGCAGTGCCCTAGTCACTTTTTGACTATCCTTTTTTGTGAATTTTTTCACTGTTTCTTCAACGAGTCTTCACGACTCCTAAGGTGTCGTAGGGATGCCCGGCTTTAAGCCCTGCAAGGCCTGTGGTCGCATGATGTCGATCACGGACCCGCATCTCGAGTGTCTCTTCTGTCTCGGCCGACACCACGACACGAAGTCGTGCCCTGACTGCCGGAAACTTCATCCGAAGGCTTTGCGAGAGCGGTCTCGAAAGCTGCTCGAGGTCCGGCAGTCGGCTCCGCGCCGCACCAAGCCCCGGTCCCGGGAGAGGTCGAGCGGCCGGTCGCGGAGTCCCCGCCGTTCGTCGGAATCCAAGTCTTCGTGCTCCTCCGGTAAGTCGAAGCACAAGAAGTCTAAGCGGCGTCATCGCTCTAAGACTTCGCCTCGCCGGTCTCGCGACTCGGCTGAGGCCACAGTAGGCACCGTCCCCGCGGCCCCGGACATGCCTGTAGAGCCGCCCCGAGTACCCGTTCTTTCCGGGGTCGGGGCGACTCGGCCAAAATACAGGAATTCCTGTCGGCCATGGCCCGCCTCTTCGGGCCTTCAGGTCCCTCCGGTGCGCCTGCGGGCCCTGATGGGGTTGCCCCGGCGCCGCCGTCGACTCCGGTCCCGGCACCGCCTGTCCCACCAGCCTTCATCCCGGCCTCGGCTCCGGCCCCGGCCTCGATCCCGGCTCCGGTGGTACCGCAACCCCCATCGACGCCGGTTGACCTAACCACGCCTCCGCCGACGCCGATATCCCCGGTGCCGTTCCTGACGCCGTCCGGGGCTCCGGACGGCGTCGTTCCCCGGTTCTCTCCGGCTCCGGACATGGAGCCGGACCGACGTCGCCCGACGCCGATGAGACCTTGGGTCCCAAATGTCCCTCCTCCTCCATATTTTGAACAAGAGGAGGACCAGGAGAGCTGGGAGGAGTCTGAGGACCCTCTCACACAACAGTGTGAGTTTGACCCGGACTGGGTTGAGGAACTTGGGGATGCCAGTGGTCTAGACACCTCCCCTGACACTGGCATGCTGTCTCCTCCCGTGGCTACGGAGGAGGGGCTAATTTTGCAACGGTGTTGCGTAGAGCAGCTGGAGCCTTACATCTCCAGTTGCCTACTGTGGCCGTCAGGACTAACCTCCTGACAGAAGTGCTTCAGCCGGCGGCTTCCTCTTCGGAGACTGTGCTGCCGTTTAATGATGCACTCACTGGCGTTCTTTTGGGTACCTGGTCCAAACCCACCACAGGGGCTCCTGTGGATAGGAACGTGGCCCGACGCCATCGCCCTGCTCCGGGCGACCCCTGTTTCTCTCCCAACATCCCACCCCTGAGAGCTTGGTTGTCCAAGCCTCTGCCTCCCAAACCGCCTTCCCTACCGCCCCTCCCGGATAGGGAATCCAAACGCCTGGACCAATTTGGGAAGAAGGCTTTTCTTCCTCCAGTGCTGGCTTGCGGTCCGTCAACACCGCTTGCCTTTTGGGCCGATATACCCACTCCCTGTGGGATTCGGTGGCGGCTGTTTTGCCGCAGTGTTCTGAGGAGGTCCAGACACTGCTTACCAGCGCCATTGCGGAAGGGCGAGATGCGGCTAAATACACCATCCGTTGTGGCCTTGATACCGCCGACTCGCTGGGCAGATCGCTTGCGACGACGGTGGCGCTACGTCGCCACGCCTGGCTGAGGACAACTGGTTTCTCGGGTGATGTCCAGAATACACTCATGGACATGCCCTTTGATGGAGTCGGTCTTTTTGGTTCAAAGGCAGACCATGCGCTGGAGCGGTTTAAGGACTCACGGGCTACGGCCAAGTCCCTGGGCCTTTCTGTTGTACGCCCTCCGCTCAGCTCTGCTTTTCGCCCCTTTCGTGGCCACGGAAGGGCGCCCAGTCACGTCAGCTGCCCAGCCACCGGCCCGCACAGCAAGCGTCTACGCGTGGCCGAGGGCGTGGATACCGCCGTGGCGGTTCGGGCAACCAGCGTGCGGGTCAGGCCACCACCTCCAACCCGTCCGCGGCCTCCAAGCCCTCCTAGTCCCTCCTTTCCGGTGCACAGCACGCCAGTAGAGGCAGGGTCCGCCATCACCTTCACCACTGGCGTCCCATCACCTCGGACAGGTGGGTCTTGGACATTGTCCGAAGGGCTACTCCCTCCCCTTCGAGACCACCCCCAGCCATGCCACCTCAATTCCACCGCATGTCAGGGGATCACTTGGTGCTTCTGCAGAAGGAAGTCACAGCCCTCTTGGCCAAGAGGGCCATCGAGCATGTTCCGACCCCAGAAGTAGGGCGTGGTTGCTACTCCCACTACTTCCTGGTGCCCAAAAAGGACAAGGAGGACATGCGTCCTATCTTGGACCTCCGGAACGTCAATCGCTTCCTCCGGAAGGAGAAGTTCAAGATGCTCACCCTAGCTCAGGTCTTGACTGCCCTCGACCCTGGAGACTGGTTGGTAGCATTGGACTTGCAGGACGCTTATTTTCACATCCCCGTCCTGCCGGCCCACCGGCGTTACCTGCGGTTCACGGTAGGCCTCGAGCATTTTCAGTTCACCGTGCTCCCCTTTGGCCTTACAAGTGCACCTCGGGTGTTCACGAAAGTGATGGCGGTGGTCGCAGCTCATCTGCGCCGGGCAGGGGTTCCAGTCTTCCCCTACCTCGACGACTGGTTGCTGAAGGCGGGCTCGTCCCAGGCAGTCGTCTCCCACCTCCAGACTACGGCCGAACTCCTGCACTCGCTGGGGTTCTCCATCAATGTGCCGAAGTCGCATCTGATTCCTTCTCCACAGCTCCTTTTCATCGGAGCAGTTCTGGACACGACGCAGTTTCGGGCCTATCCTCCCGAACGGCGAGTCCGGGATATTCGGGCTATGATTCCGATCTTTCAGCCTTTATCCTGGGTTTCGGTACGGATGACCCTGAGCCTGCATCCTGCTGGTCAATCATGCCAGATGGCATATGCGGGCTCTGCAGTGGGACCTGAAGTTCCAGTGGGCGCAGCACCAGGGCAACCTGTCTGATCACGTCCAGATCTCGGAGGGGACTGCAAAACAGTTGCAGTGGTGGCTCTCGAACCGGCAATGGGTCATGGGCAGATCCATCTCCCTTCCCCAGCCAGAGCACACAGTTGTGACGGACGCGTCCCTTCTGGGATGGGGCGGTCACATGGGAGAGGCGGAGATCAGAGGCCTCTGGTCTCCGGCAGAGTCCCGGCTCCATATCAACCTTCTGGAGCTCCGGGCGATCCGACTTGCACTCAAGGCATTCCTTCCCTCTGTCAAAGGGAAGGTAGTGCAGGTGTTCACAGACAACACCACCGCCATGTGGTACTGCAACAAACAAGGCGGGGTGGGGTCGTGGACCCTTTGTCAGGAGGCTCTGCGCCTCTGGACATGGCTGGAACATCAGGGCATGTTCCTGATGGTTCAACACCTGGCAGGTTCCCTGAACACCAGGGCGGACGAACTCAGCCGCAGGTGCATGATGGATCACGAATGGCGTCTTCACTCGGAAGTGGCGCAAGGACTCTTTCTACAGTGGGGAGAGCCTTGGTTAGATCTATTCGCCACCGAAGAGAACGCGCAATGTCATCAGTTCTGCGCGTTGGAATTTCCAAGGCGGCACTCGCTCGGCGACGCTTTTCGTCGCGAGTGGAGTTGCGGTCTGTTGTACGCCTTTCCGCCTATACCACTTTTACCCAGAGTGTTGAAGAAGATTCGGCACGACCGGGCCCAAGTCATTCTTGTGGCTCCGGACTGGGCTCGAAGAGTTTGGTATCCCGAGCTACTCAGTATGAGCGTAGATCCCCCGATCCGTCTGCCTCTTCGGGAGGATCTTCTGTCGCAGCAGCAGGGGACGGTCCTCCACCCGAACCTGTCCAGCCTCCACCTGCTTGCGTGGAGATTGAGCGGCGGCAGTTGATTCCTTTCGACTTGCCTCCCGAAGTTTGTGATGTGATTCTGGCAGCCAGGCGTCCCTCCACTAAGGTGGTATACGCCTGCAGGTGGAACAAGTTTGTGGCATGGTTCACAGCAAAGGCTGTGAATCCCCTTTCTGCCCCTCTCTCTGAGGTTCTCCTGTTCCTTCTTTCCCTGGCCCAACAGGGTTCTGCCCTGGGTACCATCAAGGGCTATCTTTGTGCCCTCTCGGCCTTCCTCAGGCTTCCTGATCAGCCCTCCCTTTTCAAGTCCCCTGTTGTTAACAGGTTTCTAAAAGGCATTACACACCTCTTCCCTCCTGTTCCGTTTGTGATGCCTCAGTGGGACTTGAACTTCGTTCTTACCTTTCTTATGTGCGCTCCCTTTGAGCCTTTACATAACTGTCCTCTTCGTCTTCTGACTCTGAAGACTGCCTTTCTGGTGGCCATCACCTCCGCTCGGCGGGTGAGTGAGCTCCAGGCTCTATCATGTAAACCTCCCTTTCTGTCTGTCCATCCAGACAAGGTTGTTCTTAGGACGCGTCCGTCCTTCTTGCCAAAGGTGGTTACTGCCTTCCACATTGGGCAGACCATCACTTTGCCCACCTTCTTTCCGCCTCCGCATCCTTCCAGAGAGGAAGAGAGGCTCCACCGTCTGGACCCAAAACGTGCGCTTTCCTTTTACATCGACCGCACACGCCATTTCCGGGTGGATGACCAGCTCTTTGTTGGCTACGTGGGCGCCAAAAAAGGTCGGGCGGTGCACAAGAGAACCATCTCCCGCTGGGTAACCTTGTGTATCAAAGCCTGCTATTCTTTGGCTAAGAAGGAGCCTCCTGTTGGGCTGCGTGCCCATTCCACCAGGGCAACGGCTGCTACCACGGCTTTGGGCCGCGGTGTTCCGCTGCTGGATATCTGTCAGGCAGCTACGTGGGCCTCGCTGCACACGTTTACCAAGCATTACTGCCTTGACAGCCAAGTCCGGAGAGACGGCTTCTTTGGCCGTTCTGTTCTCCGGGACTTCCTCGTCTGATCTTTGTTCGCAGACCCACCACCGGGGTTGGTATTGCTGGGGTATCTATTCTAAGGTAAGGAATCTGTCACTAACGTGTCTCTTTCAGATGCACAAGTTACTAACTTGTGTAACAATATATCTGTAAGAGACAGTAGTTAGTGACAGATTCTACCGCCCACCCATCCTCCCGTTCTGCGAACTGATTTCTAGGGTTAAGGTCATCCCTTTCAGGGCCCTAGTATTTTTCAGACACCTATGTCAGCTTCTTACATGGCTCTGCGTTCCTGGCGCGGAAAGTCGTGTACAGAACTGACGTCCAGCGCGCAGGGCGGCGTCTAAGTACTGCCCGCGACGTCATCCCGGCGACCACGACGCCGACGACGGACGCGGAGCTGCACGACTCCGCTTACCGACGCGCAAGGGTACTGCTACGCAAAAAACTTTCCGGATCCAGCCTGACGCCTGGGGATATTCTAAGGTAAGGAATCTGTCACTAACTACTGTCTCTTACAGATATATCGTTACACAAGTTAGTAACTTGTGCTTCTAAACTTATTCACCCCACCCAGGTGGTTTTCTAAAACATAGACTCTCCAGCACTGTTCCCAATAAGCCGCGCGCGCGCGCACTTCTCTACCCCCGAGCGCGCAGTGCCATGTGTGGAGCGCGCACAGACGGCACATCCCGCAAGAGTATTCGCGCCGCCGCCGCTTTTAAAAGGCGCGGGGCGCGAAAAACGGGCATTTCTATATTGCGGAGGATGGCGGCGGAAGTGACCACTTTGCAGTGAACACTCTGGAGCGGAGGTAAGTGTTGGCCACTTGCTGTACTTTTGTTTCTTGCGCGTGTGCTTTTGTATTGCCCTGAACTGTTTGTTTGCTGTATTCTTTTATTAGTAAAGCGAGGCTGCGGGGAGATTGTGTGCTTTTATTTAAGTATTCATGTTAATTGCAGCCCCTTCACGAGCTGCGATTAACATGAATACTTAAATAAAAGCACACAATCTCCCCGCAGCCTCGCTTTACTAACAAAACAATACAGCAAGTCTGCAAACAAGGCAGATTACCCTAAAAGCACACGCCGTTTTTAAACTTGCTGTATTGTTTTGTTAGTAAAGCGAGGCTGCGCGCAGGTTGAGTGCTTTTGTTTAAGTATCTAAGTTAATCGCAGCTCGTGGAGGGGCTGCAATTAACATGAGATCTACAGATAAGCCTGCGTGATCAAGCTGGAATCTTGACGCATGACTAGCCTTTCGTTGTTTTCCAGCGGGAAGAATAGGGGAATTTGCATTGTATTTTTGTAGTACTGCAGAAGGTGCATTTGGATGTACTCTTCTATGAGCCACCATTTCTGCCAGTCTTATGATTGTATCATCCTCAGTGGGGGCATTTTGATTAACCAGTCATTTTGGGTTTGCAAAGTTTGTTGCAAGGTAGAACTTTCTTGCTGTGAGGCATGTGCAATCTATTCCAAAGCTAATTGCAGTGTCTCTGCTGTTGTTGAAGTAGCACTTCCATTCAGAAGTCAATTACGTCCCACTTCTCACAGCACTTTGCAATAAGTCACAAAAGAAAATACATCCCTAAATAGGTCAGGTTTCTGCTACTTTTTAAACACATTTATTTACACAATTTTACATATTTATTTTGGTTCTTGGTAAATGTGCTATAAGATACAATCTTATGTTTGGTCCTTCATATTTCTGGTGTTGGTCATGCACCCTGTGGTTCCGGGTCTCTTATCTCTCCCAGAAAGATTGCCCCAAAAAATAGGCATGTAGAATTGAGAAAAAGAAATGTGTGTATATAATGGACAACATTCTGACTCCTTCTTTTACTCATCTTTTCTTTACTGTCTTTCTTCTCCGCTCTTTGCTTTTACTGTCAAAATCCCTTCAGTCTTTTCCTTTCTGTCTGCTTCTAACTTTCTTTAATTTCCTTTTCTATCTTTCTTTCACTTCTTTTGTCTTTAATATTCAAGTCTTGGGCACTCCATTAGCCTCTCTTCCATGGTTAATGATGATATATGCCTGAAATAAAGTCAGTTCTTCCCACTCTCCGTCCTTTATTCCTTAGATACTTGCCTGGGTACAAGAATTATCCTTAGGTCGTAAGTGAGGGAAAGTCATGTCTCCTAGTGTAGCTGTGTGTGCACTAGTCTTTCTCTTCACACCCTCTCTGGCATCTCTTTGGAGTTTGCCCTTCCTCAACATCTTACTGGCTCACACATTTCCCCAACTCCGTTCTCGCTCCTCTGCCCTGCGGCATCTCTGTTTTCACTCCTTAGTGGGAAGTTGGCATTTGGTGTCTTTGTGCCTCACGCTGTCTTCAGCATAGAGGTCGACTCCCTCGAGTCTGTGTAAATTTGAGCAACTGGCCCCTTTTTCCCACAGCGACCTCCGTGTGCTACTGTTCTCCCCCTCCCCCAAGTCTTCCCCTTCCTATCTAGAGGATAGTCTTTTTTACTTTCTCTGGTCTCGCTCTTTATTCTGTCTTCCTCCCAGTTCTGGAACTGTCTCCTTCTCATCTTTCTATCCTGTCTAATGCTCTTCAGTCGAATCCTTTTCTTTTCTAATTTCTTTGCAGGTTGCACCCCTCCTGGAAGACAAGAGGTCTGTCTTTACGACCCTACCCATCCTCAAGCTAAGTCTGCTCCATCATGATAGATACAGATACTGGAGAACTGTAGTTACAGATAAAGTAACCTGCTTCTTTTTCAGCATTGGATCTTTCATAAATTCACATGCATGAACGAGGCAAGCAATCAGTACTAATACCAACAATTACCTAAATAGGAGACCATTGTCTGCCCCATCCCTGAATCTCTCACAGCTTCTGTGTCCAAGCAGTAGTGCCTTGTGAATGTGTAGCAGCTTTTCCTTGTAACCACCCTGAAAATAACTGTCAATGGAACTACTGGCCTACAGCCCTGCCACTGCTTCTCTCGTCGAATGTTCAATGACTTTTACCAGCAGGGTGCTGTTTGCTTAACCTGACAGTAGCTGATGGCTGCCACTATCCGCCTGGTCCCTCCTTGCTTGGACCGTGGGTCACCTTTGTTCCTTCCAAAGGAGAGAAAAACTGATCTGTCCACTTAAAACGTTCTATTCTAACAATATAATACATCAAACATCTGCTAATATCCAGGAAGTAGCGTCCTCTCCACTGCATTGATGGATCTGTAGAGAAATACACAGATGAAAGTCTGTGGGAACTTAGCACAAACATCTGGTTGGTATGAAGAATACACGTATGCTTATAGAAACTAAGGAAGGGTTATTTGATAGTGCTCGAATTTCACTGTCCATTGTGGCTGACATCCTCACCAGCAGCAAAGCCACACTCCAAGACGTACTTAACATCTGCTTTATGAATAGGCTCAAATGGACGTATCAGCTGCAACAAGACCATATCAAGTTCTTATTTGACCAATGGTTGAGTGAATCAGGGAGACTCAATCACCGGAATTGCGAAATCTCAAATTCGGTTCTATGTGCATCCCGATGGACCTATGCTTATGCCCTTTTTGTGCAAGCAGGAGCTTGGAGGTAACTGGAGATCCATGTGCAAATGCTGGCTCGGTCATCTCTGGGGCTATGAGTATGATGCAGGATGTCTCTAACTTGATTTGAAAACCGGCCTTAAGACCCTTAACGTGGTGCTGTATGTGTGAAAATGCACCATCTTTTCACTTTTTAAGTAAACGTTTGGAGTGACATTTGGCGCTGCACACGCGCGCGTTCTGATTCCTGGCGCACATAGCCATGGTTGCAGTGCACAGAGACCCTCCACTGCCGCACACAGAGGAAAAAAATTAGAGGGAACATTGCTCTCCAGTGATGACACTAGAATTTTATGTCGTGTCATAGAGAAAGCCAAAACAATTAAAAAAAACACAGTGCAATTACATTGGATGCAGAAAAAGCATTCGACAAGGTAGATTGGGCGTACCTTAACTTATTGCTAGAGAAATTCAACCTCAGTGAAAAAATTATTCACATGATTATAGCCCTGTATCACAAACCCAGCACTAAGGTCAGAGCAAGGAGCACTATCTCCACTTCTTTCGAGCTGAGACATAGCACCAGGAAAGGTTGCCCCCTTTTTCCATCTCTATTTTTATTAGCAATGGAAACTTTTCTACACCACCTGAGAGAAGACCAGGATATACCAGGCATCACATTTGGTAATACCACAATCAAAATTGCTGCATACACGTATGTCATCCTGATCATCTCCGAAGATGCACGCTCTGCCATACCAGCCTTAGTGTCATCAATCCAAACATTTTCTGAGATCTCCAGATATACACTTAATAAACATAAATCCAAAGTTAAACTTCTTAACTACCAGGGCAATCAATAATAGGGAACTCTGGTTCGGCATGGCAGCCAGGCTGCATTAAATATTTAGGGTTGGAATTCACTAATGATTTGATCACCACCTTACAGGCCAATGGAAAATCTTTATTTAATAAAAATTAATTTGCTACTAGAGGGATGGTCACCTAAATTTCTATCCTGGTGGGGAAGAGCCGAGGCCTTAAAAATGATGGTTACGCCGTTAACTATCTCATCAGTATGCTACCCATGACCCTTTCGGAAGACTTCTTAAAAAAAAAAAATAGACTACGCTTTCAGCAACTTCCTTTGGCAAGGGAAGAAGCTGAGGATATCACTTAAAAAACTCAAAATAGCCAAGTATAGAGGAGGACAAGGCCTCCCCATCTTCAGAAACTACCAAACTGCCTATCTCTGTAAACAAGGCGCCAATTGTTTTATTACTAGCTCAGAATACCAACTGCTTTGGGTAGCGGTGGAAAAATCACTCATAATATTCCCCTCTCTGCATTCCTAACAATGCATACTGATCAACTCCCACGCTCTAAGTATTTCATACAGAACACCAAAATAGCTCTCCTGCAACTAGACCATCGACCACAGGTGTGGGTTTGTAACTCCAACATGGCATCTATATGGCATAACCCCAAGCTCAAAATTGATGGACATTCACAGGGACAATCTACCTCTACCCTTCTAGTACGTTTCAATCTAGACAACTTGGACTTTTATAAATTTATTAAACTGAAAGTCCAGATCGTAAATTATCCGATCCTACATGTTAACCCCTCCCTTTCCACGTTGATCTGACAATTACTTAAAAAGGACATACTCTATCTAGAATATCTAAACTCCTCCTTCCAAACCCTCGTAAGGCCCACACCCGCAACTAAATAAAGTGGGAAGAAGAGTTGAACACCAATGACATTAATTTTGATTGGAGGCGCATACACAAATTTCCTTTTACAAACAAGATCTCACTATCCCTTTCCCAAACAAAATATATGATTATAAATAGTGTATTGGACCCCCTCTAGACTCTACAAGCTTAAACTTAGTCAAAGTCCGAATTGTTGGAATTGCGACCTTCATGAGGGAAACCTGGCCCACATGCTATTCTACTGTCTCGTCCTGTAGACTTACTGGGACAAGATTCTCGATTTCATAAAACACACATTCAACATTGAACCCACCACAGAATTCTCATATGTTTTATTAGGTTAACTGGACCCTCGTTTAAGAAATGAAAATGATTGTCTCTTGGATTTGATGCTCACTCTTGCCTGCAAGCTGATTCTTCATAACTGAATTTTTTTTAGTGCAATCTTGTACAGAATGTGGCAGGAGTGGCTCACCTTTTTTAGAGGTGCCGACAACTTATCACTACAGCTGTCACCATGGTGCCTGCCACTCAAACCGATGTGGGGTTCACTCAATACCACCTCCTTTAACTTCGAACCTCCTTGAGTACAACAACTCATACAACAGCTTTGGGTCCTCATAATTCAATCACTCACTTCCCGAGTGTAGGAAGCTGGCTCTGTATATACTATACCAAAGTAAGGTATAGTGTGCACAACAGAGTCCAGGGAGTCCCCAGAGGTATAGCAGAGACTAAATTAGGTAAGTACCAACAGCTCTCTTTGTGGTAGTGTGGGCGAGCAGTTCGGCTTATCCAGAGGGTGTTTTAATCATTTATTGTATGCACTCAATCAAGACTGATAGCACACGCTCAGAGACCGAATCCAGACCAATTGGGTAAGTATGACAAAGGTATACTTATATCTTATTTCTAGAACCAAGCAGGACTTGGTACAGGTAGGTAAACTATACTTTCAATTGTAAACCTTTACACAGAAATGCAATTGAGGATGGATTTGCAATTGTTACAGGTTGGTATATTGTCAAAAAGCAGCTTAAATTACACAGTAATTACTTTTAGAATACTTTTTGATTACTTTGACTGGGGCTGGTATGCCCTAGATACCACACCGAGGGATCTCACAATACAAGGTAAGTAAGACTTTTCTTGGTTTAAGTTATACTGGCATATTTCTCCATACAAAACAACAGTTCAACACTTGGAACGTTTTAGGCCCAAAACTCATAACGTGGATTCCTATGGGAGAAAAATGGTTATCGGTTTCACAGGTAAGTAAACTTTTCCTGAGTGGGAGTTTTGGGGCTTAGGATCAAGGTTCCCAAGTTCTAGGTAGGCTCTCAAGTTGCACCACCAGCGGCACTGGGGCTGCCGGGTGCAGAGTGCAGGGGCCCAATGTTAGGTGACGGGGCCTTCGGTTAGGGACTGCTTACAAGCAGGCCACTCGGGTGTGGGAGCAAAGTTCCTGGGGTTAAGGTCAGCACTCCAGGGGCCAACGATTAGCACAGGAGCTTCCCCACCAGCCGAACTGGGGCGGCCGGGTGCAGGGTGCCAAGATGACGTCGATAAGTTGGATTCTTGGGGGATGCCTGGACACAGTCGGTTGGGCCACCCAAGTCCGTGGGGCGTTGGGTGCAGGGGTGTCTTTTGGCATCTGATTTCTTTACCAGCCCCTATCGTGGTCATGACGGACTTATCAGGTTGAGGCTGCAGGCATCTTCCTGAAGCTTGAAGGAGGTCGGGTATCACCAGATACCAGGGCAGGATAGCTGGGGAGACCTCCTCATGGTGTTGGGCCACTCGAACTCTGGCCGTGGGCGTCGGGTTCAGAATCGCGGAGTCGCCAGAATCCGGATTCTGGTCTTGATGTCTTTGTTGAGCAAATCTGGTGCTCACAGGAATTAAAGTCTAAGTTGAGTGCAGGGCAGGTTTTCCGGGCGCTGGGGGGCTGCTGGCTGCTGGACTCGCCGGTTTCTTCACTGTAGGCAGGTCGGAGTCGGAACAGGCTGGTAGGGCTGGGGCCAAAGAGGTAGCTGTACTCTTCTTCCTGGGTCGAGACAGCTGTTCGGTCCTCCTTATTTCTTCCTCAAATCTGAGGAGGCAAGGTTCAGGGTTGCCCCTAAATACTAAATTTAGGGGTGTTTAAAGGAGTGTGCAGGTCGGGACCAATGGGTCTCTTCTTGGGGTGGGTACACCCTCTTTTATGCCACTCTCCAGTGGCAGTGGGCATGAGCTTCTCCCTAATTGGCTGAGTTCCCTCATCTTCAAGATGGAGGGGACTGAGATGTGTGCTTCACCTCGCCTCCCCCACCTGAGGGGTGGGGTTGGCAACAGTGGGCACACCTCTCTTTCTAGCTCAGTTTTTCCACTGATTCTCCCGCCCAAAGTGGGGGGGGTGGGGGGCAGAACAGGTGGGAGCCAGTTGCTGGGGGCAGCAAAAGGCAGTGACAGCTTCCAGAGGCGGCAGGCCTTTGAAACTTCCCCTTCGTGGACCCAGCCCATCCTGGGGGAGGAGGCATGACACCTCTGCCCAGGATGGGCTTTCTTTCAAGACCCAGAGAGCGGAGGCTCTCCACCCAGGGGTCCAGAAACCCGTCTGGTGGTGGCAAATGGCGAGCAGCCATTCAGGAACCTCACCAGTGCGATTCAGGGGCCCTCTGAGAGCATTTTACATTAAATCCCACATTAGAATCAGTTTGGGCTTAATGTGCTGAGAAGTTTGCTACCAAACTTCCCAGTTTTTAGAAAAACCATTATAGAGCTGTGGAGTTCGTAATGACCAACTCCCAGACCATATACTCTTTATGGTTTTACTACACTTACAATGTCTAAGAATGGACTTGGACACTGTAGGGGTACAGGACTCATACCACTGTACCCTTAACTGAGGGCTAGTGCACCCTGCTAGAGGGGTGACTTACTTAGGCCTCAGGCAGTGGGTTGCAGGCATGGCACACAGGGGTGTGTGCCATGTTGACTGCTCTCTTTTCTTTGCGCCAAAACATGCAGCCTGCTATGGCAGTGTGTGGGCATTAAGGTACAGGGCCCCTTAGGGTGGCACAATAGGTGCTGCAGTCCTTAAATGCCTTCCCTGATCACAGTGACCTTGGTACCCATGGTACTTTTTCCAAGGGGCTTACCTGTGGCCAGAGATGTGCCAATTGTGGGTACAAAGCTACAGTCTTGGGACACAACACAGGCCCTGGGAACCTGATTGGCAGGGACCCAGGGCGCATCAAGTCAGGTTGCATCAGATGTCAGGCCAACCTCACCATTTATTGAACTACCAAAGCAGATACTGCAAGGTTGACTCACATGAGGGTATGTAAGCGCCACAGTGCCTTGTAACTAAGATGTGTGATGTATGAATATATGTTCCCTGAGAGACTGAGGTAGTTTCCCAGTTTTTGGAGGGCCATTGTATTGCGTGGGTATATTTTTACAACAGGGACATTGTGTAATTAAACCTTCAGAGTAGGGTGTCTGGCGTAACTGAATTTGTTGCACTGTAGATGTTCTTGTCTGACAATGCTTTGTGTCCCTATGCCATATGTGCACACCAGATCAGAATGTGAGGCTTCTCCTGTACAAGATAATGTGAAACTAACCTAATGTTAGAGATTTGCCACTCAAGTGGAGTATATGGTGCTTAAGTAGGGAAACTATTATTTTATACTCTATATGAATGTGAGAGAGAATCTCAGGAAGGAGAAGGACATGTTATTTATAATCCTAGTTCCCCATCATTTGTATTCTTTGTTCATATGCATCCCACTGATCTCCCAAACTACCGAAAACAGTGTATGAATGGATTTTTCTTAGGTTCTCTACATCTGTGTCCTCCAAAAATATGCATCTCAACTAGCCCCACAGTGCAGGATGGGATGGGACAGAGCAGCTTCTGAAACCCTGTTTTAGGTCGTGCTTGTTATTTCCCTTACCACTAGATTTGCACTGGACTACCAGTGAAAGAGAGGATACGCTCCAAGCTCTGCTGCCCGGCCTACAAGGCAATACATTTCATCACTTCTACCTATCTCGAGAGGCCTAAAAATCCTTCTCAGCTGTGGTGTTCTAAGGAATGAAGTTCAAAACACCATTTTCCCCATTGTTGATCCTTTTCTGGAGCGGCAGCCTCAGGAGTCTTTTATTCCACTGGGAATTTCCCCGATGGGCTGGAGCTCTTGAAGGCCATGTTTTAAAGTCCAAGGCCGCTACGGGTGCCTCCCCCAATACCGAGGTTAAATGCAGCAGGCACTAGAAGGCTTCAAAAGAGAGAGAGCGAGAGGAATGGAGGAAAGGGGAAGGCAGAGAGAAAAGGAGAAGAGAGTGAGAAAATGAATGACAGAACAAGAAAGATTGCACAAGGAGATGAAAGAAGTGGGGCTGATTTGAGCATTTTTACTATGGCTGCTTTTGGTTCCTGTAGGGAAGTAGGATCTGCTTTCATGGTCACCCCCACTTTTTGCTGGTTTCATAATGTTTTTCTGACTAGTCTGACTGAGATCCTGCTAATCAGGACCCCAGTCTCTGTGCTTCCTCCCTAAATTGGATATGGTGAGTTCTTAGGTACACTCCAGAGTGGCTACTGGTGTACCCTTGTAAGTCTCTAGTATATGGTACTAAGGTACCCAGGGCATAGGTACACCAGGGGTCTCCTATGGGCTGCAGCATGTATTATGCCACCCCTGAGAGACCACTCAAATTGTGACTCCAGGCCTGCCATTGCAGCCTGTGTAAACTGGTGATAGCACCCCTTACGACAGATATATGTTTCCCTATATCTGAGGTCACTACACTTAAAACCTCTGTCACCCCTAAGGCAGGCCTTTCAATCCTGAAGGCAGGGTGCTGGGTCCGAAGTGTCATGTGCTCCTTCATGAGCGGGGCACCCCTACAACCTTCAGAGTCCATTCTCCCGGGTTGTAAGGGCATCGGCCATTAAGACATAGAGTGGCCATGCGTCATTAGGCGATGATCATCTCTAAACTGGTTGTAACGAACCCTGTCATGTTTGGTATCAAACATGTTGGAATCATACCCCCATACCATAAATGGTGTGGGAGGTATGATTCCATGCACTGTAAAGCTCCTCTGGGAGGCCCTCAGTGCTCCCGGTAACAGTCTTCCAGAACCGGACAGCAAGCTAGGGCTGCTGCCGACCAGAGACATGTTTCTGCCCTCCTACTGCTGAGCCAAGCCCGAGCATGGGAAGGCAGAACAATATATATGCTGATACAGGGAGGTGTGACCACCTCCCAGACAGGGTTTAGTGTATTGGGGCAAGGTGGGGGCGCTTGCCAGCGCCACTGAGAATGCTTGAAGGGCACATTTGGTGCCCTCCTTGCATACTCCCGTTCAAACCAGTTCAGGGAGCCGTTGGCTCCTGCTCTGGCGCGAAACTGGACAAAGGACATGAGAGTATCCTCCCCACTGTCCAGCCCCTCCTCTGGGAGGGACCCCTGAACCGTCCCAACCCTTTCCCAAGGGTACTTAAGGGCTTAGCTGTGGGTGGGTCCCTAGATTCGTCATGGGATAAGATTCAGATCACACACCACTTCAACTTCAACCATCTGAGCACTCTGGACTTCGCTTTTCAGCAACGTCTGTGTCCGTGCTCCATACAGGTTCTTCACCAGGCATGTGGACATCCAAGACACCTGAAGGATTCTCCCTTTAAGTGAAGGAGTCACGCCCCTGCATTTGCAAGCACCCCATCACAGCTGACTAGTCTGCTGATCCTGGGCTCCCACATGCTCCGAAAGGTTCAGCAACACAGGTGGTGGTTCTACAACTCCCTCGAGGCCTGCACTGTCTTCATACCGAGTTTGAGGCCAGTATCCCTCACCGGAACTGCTGGAACAGAACCCCTGTGCACCGCATTGACTTGCTATTGCCAAGGCTTGTTGGCTCTCTCCTCCAGAGATCTATGGGCTCCAAGAAGCTCCAACCTCAAGCAACTCCTACAGCCAAGATCTTTGCCCTCACAGCTTCCTCTGCACCTTGGACCTTCTTCATTGGTGAGCTGCTCGAGGCCCTCTTGCGATTCCTGTGCCTTCGGCCCGTGAGTCATCTTGAGGGTCTTCTTTGGCTCCAGTGGGCTCCCCTACTTGCTCGGGGCCTGCTCTGACTTACCTACTCGTGGTGAGTCACTTGGACCTTGCTGGTCCCGACATTGCCCCTTTATCGTCGGCCACGTTGTTTGCCGCTGCCAAGGCTTGTTAGTGGCTCCTGACAGACACTGACCCCCTTGCTCTCAACACCCGACGTGTGACAGCTCATAAACGGCTCTTGGTCTTCCACAGCGTTGCCTGGTCCGCACAGCTGCAACTACAAGGGCACTGTCAACCTTTCCTGCATCTCTGACATCGGTGGGCATTCGTCTTCCATGCCTCCTGGTCACTCCTGAGTGGCATAGACTGTCACCTCTGCTTGCAGGTTCTTCTCACCTTGAATCCACATTTGGGTTCCACCGGACTCCTTCGTCTTCGTCGCCAGCATCTTTCCTGGAGTCCCCCATTGTGGTTTACAACGGTTTCCGACATCACTTGACACCTATGCACCTTGCTTCCCTGGTGTAGGTATCCTGGTTCCTGGGGTATCCACAGGTGGGGCGACTCTCCAACCTTCCATCTTCCACGGGGTGTCTTCAGGGTCCGCTGGGAAGGTCCTTTTTCTTCAAAACTGCAACCGCGACTTACCCATTGACTAACATTGAGCACGCGGTCGGGTTCCCACTCTGCACACGACCTCCGTAGGGTTCCTAGATACTCACCTTGGGTGGTTCCTTGGGTCCCCGGCTCTTCTACATCTTCTTGGTCCATTCTTGACTTGAGTCGTGGTTCGCATTCCACTATTTTAGTATGTGGTTTGGTCTCCCCCTGGAGACCACTGTGTATTTGTGCTACTTACGTGTTCTATTTCCTAAGTATTGTGTGTATTGTGTTCATATCTCTGGGTAGGAGATAATACATTGTGTTAGTGAGTGTTTGTAATAAAATACCTATTTTTATAACTACACTGTGTGATTCTTTTTCACTTAACCTATACCAGAAGATTAAGTACTGGTAAAACAAGCTGCTTTACACTCCTTCTGGACTAAGCCTGAAGGATGCTCTCCACAGCTACCACTTAGAGAGCTTTCTAAGGTTGTCTAAGACCACTAAAATCACCATAAGGTTTGTCTGGATTAGTGCAGGGTGCTACTCTTACATAAGTGAGCACCATATAGTAAGCTAGCCTCTCACAGTTCCCCAGTCCGGCCTTGCTCATAAGGGAACTCTCTACAAAGAAATGTTAGAACACATCCCTCCCTTTTCGTCTTCAGGAAACAATTGAAAATATACCTATTGCACCTTTTGGATGAAACTTATTCCTACTGTAATCCTCTTCCATCCTCCCCTTCACTCATTCTCCTTGCCTCCTCTTTAGTGATGAATCAATTGTTTGCTTTTGTTCTCAATGTTACCCTGTCAGACTGTTACAAGTATTGGTTCTGTGTTTGGATGAGAAGTTTCTAAACGCCTCTGAGTGCCAGTGTGCTTCATAGGAATGTTGAATAATTAAATAAGTAAAAATCATCCATGCTTCCAGGTAGTGCATTGTATGCTATTCACCTTTCTTTCTAACATATTTACTTTTGTTTTCCAGAACCCTTTGATGTGACTGGTCGAATCATGCAGTACATAAATGGCGCATGCTTCACTCACCAACTGCCTATAGCTGAGGCCATGCTGACTTGCAAGCATAAATTGTAAGTAAATGCAGCCCATTGGTCAATCACTTTTGTTTAGGGTATGCATTTAGCAAACAGAATTTAAGTGCTGCCTGATGTTGATCTGATCCTCAAGTGGATAAACCAGTATATTTTGAGTATGGTTATTGCTTGATAAATGCCAAACTAGTAGGGTCGCTCTGAATTTACCATATAACTGTAAGGTACATAGTTTTATGCAATCATCTGCTCTATGGCTACAACTTGGTAGGAGCATACCTCTATACTTCACATTGAAAGCTTATTCATTCTGAATTAGTTATTGGCAGCCAGTACATGCACTCTTGATAAACGAAAAGCTTTAGGTTAAACATGTATATTCACTCTTCCGGGCTGCTCTATTTCATGCACATTCACTGAATCCAATTAACAGAGTTAGAAGAGTAGTCAGTTACCTTCACTCCATCTTCCTACAGGGTTTGGAACACACAACTTAAAGATCCATGGCTGTTATTACCGTCATGTATGTATATTGTATTTCTATAGTGTGAACCTAGCCTAAAGGCAGCTGAGCGCTATACAGAAACAAAGGCAAGCATAAAGTCAACATGTGAGGAGAGGTGACTGAGTTATGAGTAGTTAATGCATTGTGAGGTAGTGTTCTTAAAGAGGTGAGTCTTCAACCCTTATCTAAATTGAAGCAGTGATTAGGGTGGTCCTGATGGATATGGGGATGTTGTTACAGATCCTGGGTGCATAGATGAAAAATGCCTGCTGTTTTGTTTTGTTTTTTGCATTTTTTAGTCTGCAGTCTTGTGAGGTCTTCGCTGCTGGTGTGCAGAGAACTACCAGTGATGGTGAGTTTGTCTGCAAGGTGAGGGGTGGTGCTGGTTGTGATGGCTTTATAAGTGATGCAGCTGGTTTTGAAGATGATGCGGGCTGGCAAGGGGAGCCAGTGGAGTTTCTTAAGGAAGAGGGTGATGTTATCATATTTCTTCAGGTCCTGGATTAGAATGTGCTGTGATGTGTATGATGCCTTCAAGGGTTGCCAGCATGCATTGTGGACGGCCATGAAGCAGGGCGTTACCCTCATACAAGAATATAGTAGCTTGAACAGCAGTTCTAAAATGGAAGAGAGAGCTGGCACCAAGCCATGTTAGTTTTTTTGGCAGTGTTCCTTGAGGGAAGTTTGATGTCCATGGTGAAACCAAGTGACTTGGTATTTGGTGTAAGTTGAGGTTCAAATGTGTGAACGTTCATGTCATTAAGCCTGGTTTGTACGGTTTCTTGTTTGTTATTCTTGGAAAATAACAGGAATTCTGTATTGTTTGAGTTGAGCTTCAGGTAGACACTTGATGTAGGAAAGTACCCTTTTTGGCATGGTTACCCCCCACGTTTTGCCTGATTCTGATGCATCTTTGACTGAGTGTGCACTGGGTTCCTGCTTACCAGGTTCCCAGAGCCTGTCTTCTTTTCTGAAACTGTACCATTGTTTCCACAATTGGCACACCTCCGGCTTACATATCAGTCCCTTGTAAAAGGTATCAATGGTACCAAGGGCTTTGTGACCACAGAGAGGGTCTCTAAGGGCTGCAGCATGTATTGTGCCACCCTAAGAGATCCCTCACCAAACACAGGCATACTGCCACTGCAGTCTGCGTGCTTTAGTGCAGATAAAAGTGAAGAGTCCACCTGGCACACATCCCTGTGTGCCAGGCTTACCAGCACTGCAGGAGGCATAGGTAAGTCACCCCTACAGCAGGTCTTACAGCCCTAAGGCAGGGTGCACTATGCCTCACGTGAGGGCATAACTGCATGAGCAGATATTCCCCTATAATGTCTAAGTCTATTCTTATATATATATATATTATAAGTTCACAGTAAAGCCATACTAAGTACATGGGCTGGGAGCTTGTCACTACGAGTTCCACAGCTCCATGATGGCTTAACCGAATTCCAAGATGTTTGGTACCAAACATCTCAGCTTAATACACCCACATTGATGCCAGTGTTAGATTTATTAAGAAATGCACTCAGAGGTGCCCCCTGAAATCCTACCAACTCGCTAGTGTGTGCCTGACTGGTCTCCACCAGCCTGCTGCCTCTATAAATGTTTCTGACCCCGTGAGGTGGGAGCCTTTTGCTCTCGTGGGTCAGAAACCGAGCCTCCTCTGGGTTGAGGTGCTTCGCCCCTACCCCAAGCAGGCACAGCATAGAACGGCTGTGAGCCTCAAAAGCTTCCCATCCTTTGTTATGCTGACCAGGGTCTCTCCAGGTAGTGGAAATGCCTGCACCCCTGACCAGCCCCCATTTTTGGCAGGAAGGTCGGTGGGAAAATTAGTAAGCATGAGAGGCGTGTCCCCTTTCAGCCAGGGCCATCCCTAGGGTCCCCTGAGCTGAAGTGACCCCCTCCTTTCGGAATCCTCCATATTGTTTTGGAGGACTGTAGCGAATAGGTTTGGGAATATTCCCCCTCGCCTGAGAGAGTGGACATACAGCCCTGCCAGCCCGTCTTCGAATTTTGCAAGCTTCCACAACTCGTCCCGCAAACTCTGTGCACACTATACCTCATTTTGGTATAGTATATACAGAGCCAGTTTCCTACTCCTTCCTCATCCTTCTAAAGATGACGAGAAACTCCACTGCCTCGATCCAAAAAGAGCGTTATTGTTCTATATTGATCGTGCCAAAGAAATCTGATAGAGACTTCTAGCTACAGATGGCTTACCTTTGAATTCCCAGTCATCAGGCAGGATCCGGAAACTTTTGCGTGAGCAGTACCTTTTTGCACCGTTGGGTGGCTCCGTTCGGCTCCGTGTGACGGTGGCGTCGTTAGCGTCAGTTATGACATCGGGGTCACCTATGTAGGTTCCACCCAGGCGCGCGGACGTCAGTTCTTTTCTTTCCACTCCAGTTAATCGCTGATCCAGAGAAGAGCTACCTCTCTGTCTCTTTTTTGACAGTCTTTTTGTCGATATTTTTTCATGTGTGTCGAGGAGGCCATCTAGACGTACATGGTTCAAGCAATGTTGTGCCTGTCACCACGCCATGTCGGTAACCAACCCTTACCTCTTCTGCTTGTGATGCCTCGAGCGCAACCACGACACAAAGTCGTGCTCGGATTGCCGGGCCATGGCCCCGAATGCCTTGCAGGAGCGATCTTTGAAGCTCCTTGTGGCCCGCCAGTCAACACCATCAAGCGCGACTCCTCGGAGATCCCAGTCCCGTTCGAGGAATAGAAGTTCGCAGGACCGCTCCAGGAGCCCCAAGTCCTCTTCTTCTTACTCGAGGTCCTCGGGACACTCGGGGAAGAATCACAAAAAGAAGAAGTCTAAATGGACTTTGACTTCTACTGGTCTGTTGTCCGTCGACGAGACAGGTAAGGAGCATCGACGCTCTAGGCACGGTTCTGCGTACTTGGAGCCAGGTTCGACTCCGCGTCTCCCCCCATTTCCGGGAGCCGGGGCGACCCCCGCTCAAATGAAGGAATTTTAAGAAGCCATGCGCTGCGTTTTTGAGGGGCCGAACTCTCCAGTGTGCCTTCGGGCCCCGCAGGGTCGGAGGAGGCCCCACAAAGGTCTACGCCATCGACTCAGCCATGGCGCTATTGAGATCTCTTGTATCCGATTCCTGGTCGACGCTGGTTGTGCCAACACGATCTTCCCTGACATCGAAGCTGAAGTAGATGCCACCACCGCCAGCACCATGCTGCTACCCGATGACTCCGAGTTGGATCAACGTCGCTCGATGTCGACTTCAGCGCCGGCAGAGTCCAGAAGTTCTATGTCATTGCCTGTGCATTTTGAGGAAGTTTAAGGCATGGGTGAGGATTTGGAGAGGTCTATGGTCCTTTTAGAACAACAACTAGATGTTCCTGCAGAACAATTGGACTGGTATGAGGATTTTGGGGAAGCCAGTGGACTGGATACTGGTATACTCTCTCCACCTAGTGTGGCTACGGTGGAGGGGTAATCTAATGCCATGGTGGTGAGGAGGGTAGCAGAGGTCCTTGGCCTGGAGCTGCCCTCGGTGCAGGTCAGGACTAATCTCATGACCGAGGTGCTTCAACCTTGGGCTTTCACGTCCGAATCCCAATTGCCCTCTAATGAAGCACTAAGAGATGTCCTTCTAGCCACATGGTCCAAGCCTAGCACAGGGGCTCCTTTGAACAGGACAATTGCACGCTGCCATCACCCTGCATGGGCGATCCAATGTTCTTCAGCCAACACCCCACCTCTGAGAGCTTGGTGGTTCAGGCTTCGACGTCCCATGGCGCATTCCCTTGCGCTCCTCCAGATAGGGAATCCAAGAGGATGGACGCACTTGGGAATATGTTTTCTTCTACCAGCCTGGCCTTGCGGTTGGTGAATACCGCTTGCTTATTGGGCCATTTCTCACACACCATTTAGGGAACGGTTGCGCAAGTGCTGCCACAGGTCCCGGAGGAAGCCTGGGTCGTGCTTTCCCAAGCAGTGAAGGATGGGAGAGATGCAGCAAAATTCACCATTAGGTGTGGCTTAGACTTGACTGACTTGCTGGGCAGAGTGGTTTAGTCAATGGTGGCCTTACAGCGCCACGCCTGGCTGAGAACATCTGGCTTCTCTGGTGATGTCCAAGCTAACCTCATGGACATGCCCTTTGACAGAACTCGTCTTTTTGGTGAGAAAGCGGACTCAGCCTTGGAACGCTTCAATGAATCTCGTGCTATGGCCAGATCTTTGGGCCTCTCTGTTGCACCTCGTCGCCAGTCTAGCTCTCGTACCTTTTGTGGCAATGGAAGGGGTTTTCAATGTGTCAGCCACATCCCAGTCACTGTCCTGTGCAGACTCCCAAAATTGTACGAGGACGCGGTTCATTCCGACCTTGGGATGGTAGCCAGAAGTCGTTTACTACCCAGTGCTCGGCAGCTGCAGCCTCCAAGCATTCCTAGTTTGGTTATGCAAGGCCATGTTACTCCAGTCGGAGGTAGAATTCAACACCCTCTCCTCCGCTAGAGGTCTATAACATCGGACAAATGGACCTTACAGACCATTCAGGAAGGCTATTCGCTTCCTTTTTTTATTTTTTCTCCTCCTTTACCGCCAACTCAAGAATGACTGGCGGAGGATCATCTAGCATTGCTCCGAGAGGAAGTTGCAGCTCTCCTGGCCAAGAAAACTATAGAAAGGGTTCCGATTTCAGAAGTAGGCTGTGGTTGCTACTCCCACTGCTTTCTGATACCGAAAAAGAACAAGGGGTTGCAGTCCATTTTGGACTTTCGGACCGTCAATCTCTTCCTCAAAAAGGAGTAATTCAAGATGCTTACGTTGGCTCAGGTGCGTATTTTCACATCCCCATCCTGCCTGCTTGCCCACAGGTGTTATCTGTGGTTCAAGGTAGGCCATGAGCACTTTCAATTCACTGTGCATCAATTTGACTTTACCAGCGCCCCTCGGGTGTTCACCAAGGTGATGGCGGTGGTTGTAGCTCATCTGCGCAGGTTAAGGGTATCAATCTTCCCCTATCTCGATGACTGGCTGTTGCAGATGCCTTTGCCCCAGGCTGTCGTCTCCCCCCTCTGGTCTACGGCGGACCTCCTGCATTCACGGGTGTTCTCTATAAATGTGCTGAAGTCCCACCTGACTCCTTCTCAGACGCTGCCTTTCTTCTGAGCTGTTCTGGACTGTAGGAGGTTGGCTTAGTATATGGTGCCCATTTATTTAAGTGAAGCACCTTGCACTAATCCAGATGCCTTTGCCCCAGGCTGTCGTCTCCCACCTCTGGTCTATGGTGGACCTCCTGCATTCGCAGGGGTTCTCTATAAATGTGCTTAAGTCACACCTGACTCCTTCTCAGATGCTCTCTTTCATCGTAGCTGTTCTGGACTGTATCAGGCTGGCTTAGTATATGGTGCCCATTTATTTAAGTGAAGCACCTTGCACTAATCCAGGCAACCCTTATGGTGATTTTAGTGGTCTTTGATAACCTTTTGAAAGCTCTCAAAGTGGTAGCTGTGGAGAGCAGCCTTCAGGCTTATCTTGAAGGAGTGTTAAGCAGCTTGTTTTACCAGTTTATTCATGTAGTGTAGGTTAAATGCAAAAAGAACCACACTGTGTATATATAAAAATGTTGATTTATTACACAACACTCACTAACATATTGGTATATCTCCTACCCGGAGATATAAACACATATACACAACAATACTTCAATTACAATAGGTAAGTAAGCACAACATACAGTGGTCTCCAGGGGGAGACCAAACCATATACTAAACAAATGGAATGCGAGCAAGGCCGGGAATTGGACCAGGAGACTCAGAGGAGCTGGGGACACCAGGAACCACCCAAGGTAAGTACCCATGGAACCCCACGGAGGCTGTGTTTAGAGTAGAAACATGTTCAATAGAAGTCAACAGGGAAAGGAGAAGGACCCTTCCCAGTGGACCCTGAAGAAACCCCGTAGAAGACAGAAGGTTGGAGAGTCACTCCACCCGTGGGTACCCCAGGAATCAGGATACCTACACCAGGGAAGCTGGGTGCATAGGTGCGAAGTGATGGAAACCGCCATAGATCACAATGGAGGACTTCAGGAAAGAAGCTGCTGGAGAAGACTGTGCAAGAGTCCGGTGGAATCCAAGGGCGGATTCTTGAAGTGAAGAGCCTGTAAACAGAGGGGACAGTGTCTATGCCACTCTGAGGTGACCAGCACCACAAGCAGGGGAGTCAGAGCAGGCCCTGAGCAATCATGGGAGCCCACTGAAGCAGAAGAAGACACTCAAGAGGACCCACAGGCTAAAGGCACAAGAGTCGCAAGAGGACCTTGAGCAGCTCACCAATAAAGAAGGCCCACGGTGCAGAGGATGCAGTGAAGATGCTGTACTTGGCAGGAAGAGATGCTGGAGCTTCTTGTAGTACGAAGATCTCTGGAGTGCAGATCCAACAAGCCTTGGCAACTGCAAGTCGACCTGGTGTACAAGGGTTTGGTCCCAGCGGTTCCGACGAAGGATACTGGACTCAAAATTGCAGAGAGGAGAGGTCAGGCCTCGAGGAAGTTGTAGAACCACCACCTGTATTGCTAAGCCTATCGAAGTCCGTGTGACGTCAGGAGGAGCAGACCGGTCAACTTTGTTACGGTGCCTGCAGCTGCAGGGGGGTGACTCCTTCACTCCGAGGGAGATTACTTCGGGCATCCTTGATGCCCACAGGTCTGTTGAAGATCCTGGAAGAAGCACAGACACAGTTGAAGAAGACTTGCAGAACAGTGAGGTGAGGAGCAGCAGGAGTCTTCCTTGATGCAGTCTCAGTTCCAGGCAAAGTTCAGCAAAGTCTAAGTGTCCAGACGGTCGAAGAGTGATGTGATTGCCCCACGACGAATCTGAGGACCCATCCACAGGTAAGCCCTTTAATACTCTAGGAAAGGGGTTAGGATGACTCGGGGGTCCCTCCCAGAGGAGGGGCTGGACAGAGGGGAGGATACTCCCATCTCCTTTGTCCAATTTCATGCCAGAACAGGAGCCATGGGCTCCCTGAACTGGTTCAAACTGGAGTATGCAAGGAGGGCACCAAATGTGCCCTTCAAAGCAGTCTGGTGGCGCTGGCAAGCGCCCCCTCCCAATACACTAAGTCCTGTCTGGGGAGGTGGTCACACCTCCCTGCAACAGCAAACCTATTGTTCTACATTCCCCTGCTCGAGCTTGTTCAGCAGCAGGAGGGCAGAATTGTGTCTGTGGTCGGCAGCAGCACCAGCATGCTGTCAGACCCGTAAGGCTGTAACCGGAGTACAGAGGGGTACCCCAAGGGAGCCCCAAGTACATGCGATTATAGTTCCAACACTGGAATCGGTGTTGGGGTGTGATTCCAACATGTTTGATACCAAACATGAGCGAGTTCGGTGCAGCCACTATATAGTTAGACATCTCGTAATGACTGATGTCCACTATATGTATCAAATTGGCTGACCGCACTTACAAAGCCTAGAGAATCGACTCCAGGGTTTGTAGGGGTGTCCTGCTCATGCATGGGCACTCTCACACTTATAACCAAGCACCCTGCCCTCAGGACTGAAAGGCCTGCCATAGGGGGGACTTATAGGTTTTAAGTGTAGTGACCTCAGATATAAGAAAACCTGTATCTGTCGGGAGAGGTGCAAGCACAAACTCACACAGGCTGCAGTGGCAGGCCTGTAGTCACAGTTTGAGTTGTTTCTCATGGGTGGCACAATACATACTGCAGCCCATGGGAGACCCCTGGTCTACCTTTCCCTGGGTACCTTAGTACCATATACTAGGGACTTACAAGGGTACACCAGTAGCCAATTGTGGATGTACAGAAGTACTTACCATAGTCAATTTAGGGAGGAAACACAGTGACTGGGGTCAGTACGTGATCACAAAACACATACTGACACCAGCAAAAAGTGGGGGTAACCATGAAAGCAGATCCTACTTTCCTACATGGACACAGGGCAGTTTCGGTCTTATCCCCCAGAGCAGAGTGTCCAGGATATTCAGGCTATAATACTGATGTTTTAGTCTCTATCCTGGATCTCGGTGAGAATGACACTGAGGCTGCTGGGACTCATGGCTTCCTGCATCCTGTTGGTAAATCAGGCCAGATGTCGTTTGTGGGCTCTGCAGTGGGACCTGAAGTTCCAGTGGGCCAGCATGAGGGGAAGCTCTTCGATGTTGTCCAGATCTCGGAGGGAACTGCAAAAGACCTGCATTAATGGTTGACAAACGCGATTGGGTCAGAGGCAGACCCCTCTCCCTTCCCCAAACAGATCTCACAGTAGTGACAGATGCGTCACTCCTGGGATGGGGCGGCCATTTGAGAGAGTTGGAGATCAAGGGACACTGGTCTCCAGCGGAGTCGGGGCTCCACATCAATTTGTTGGAGCTTTGGGTGATCCAACTAGCATTGAAAGCATTTCTTCTCTCTGTCAAGGGAAAGTTAGTGCAGGTGTTCATGGACAACACCACCGCCATGTGGTATTGCAACAAGCAGGGCGGGTGGTGTTGTGGACCTTTTGTCAAGAGACCCTGCGTCTCAGCTGTCGATGCCTAGCGGATCGAAAATGTCGTCTTTAGTCGGAGGTTGCACAAGGCCTCTTTCAGCAGTGGGGAGAGACTTGGTTAGATCTGTTCGCCTCCGAAGAGAACGCGCAATGTCAGCAGTTTTGCGCGCTGGAGTTTCCAAGGCGGCTAGCACTCAAAGACGCTTTTCGTCACGAGTTGAGCTCAGGCCTCCTGTATGCCTTTCGGCCCATGCCACTTCTTCCCAGAGTTCTCAAGAAGATCAAGAATGACTGGGCCCAAGTCATTCTTGTGGCTCCGTACTGGGCACGGAGAGTCTGGTATCCAGAGCTGCTTCAAATGAGCATCGATCCTCCGAACAGGCTGCCCCTTCGGGAGGATCTTCTGTCGCAGCAGCAGGGGAGGGTCCTCCACCCGAACCTGTCAATTCTACTCCTCCTCCTTGCATGGAGATTGAATGGCAACAGTTGACATCTTTTGACCTTCCTCCCGAAGTATGTAATGTTATTTTGGCGGCCAGGCGGCCCTCCACTAAGACGGTAAATGCTTGCCATTGACAAAAATTTGTAAAATATTGTACAGAAAGGTCTATTGAACCTCTTTCTGCTTCTCTGTCTAATATTCTTCTCTTTATTCGTACCCTTGCCCAGCAGGGCTCTGCTTTGGGTAACTCTTAAGGGTTATCTTTCTGCTCTGTTTTCTTTCGTGCGGCTGCTCGACCAACCCTCTTTATTCAGTCCCCTATTGTAAATAGTTTCTTAAAAGGGCTTGTACATATGTTTCCACCTACGCCCTTTGTCAAGCTGCAGTGGGATCTTAATTTGGTCCTCACATTTCTCATGTGTGCTCCCTTCGAGCAGTTACATAATTGTCCCCTCTGGCTGTTTACCATCAAGACAGCCTTTTTGGTGGTTACATCTGCCCGAACGGTGAGTGAATTGCAGGCTTTATCATGCAAACCTCCCTACATGATGACTTTTGTGGGTAAGGTGGTGCTTCGCAACCGTGCTTCATTTTTACCAAAAATGGTGACCCCCATTCCATCTGGGTCAATCAATCACGCTGCCCACCTTTTATGCTCCACTGCATCCCTCAAAGGAAGAGGAGTGTCTCCACCGTCTGGATCCAAAAACAGCGTTGTTATTCTACCTTGACCACACAAAAGAGTTCTGGGTGGATGACCAACTCTTTGTAGGTTACGTGGGAGCAAAAAAAGGCTGGGACATGCAGAAATTATCCATTTCTCGCTGGGTCGTTATCTGCATTAAAATCTGCTACGCCGTGGCTAGGAAGTAGCCTCCTGAGGGCTTGCAGGCCCATTCTACCAGGGGAAATGCTGCGACCACGGCGTTGACTCTGGGTGTTCCAGTCCTGGACATCTGCCAGGGAGCAAAGTGGGCTCTGCACACGTTTGCCAAGCTCTATTGCCTGGACAGTCCGGTCTGCAGGGACAGGCATTTTGACCCTTCAGTCCTGCAGGACTTTTTAGTGTAGAAAATCTGTCCGCAGCCCACCACCAGGATGGTGTGGCTTTGGTATCCAGAGGTAAGGAATCTGCAGCTAAAAGTCTCTATCAGATGAACTAGTTACTTTCCTTTTAATGCATTATCTGGTACAGACAATATCTAGCTGCAGATTCCTTATAGACCCACCCATGCCTCCCCGCTCTGCGTACTCATTTGATAGGGCTAGGGTTGCTCCCTTTTCAGGGCCCTAGTTGTGACACACAAGTCAGTTCACTACATGGCTTTGCGCTTCTGGCGTGGAAAAGTGAAAAGTAACTGACGTCCATGCACCTGGGTGGCGCCTATATAGGTGACCGTGACGTCATAACCGATGCTGACGACGTCATGCAGAGCTCAACGGAGCCACCCAATGACTCGCAGGGGTACTGCTCACGCAAAAGTTTCCAGATCCAGCCTGACGCCTGGAGAATTCAAAGGTAAGGAATCTGCAGCTAGATATAGTCTCTACCAGTTAATGCATTACCAAAGGTAAGTAACTTGTTCTTCCAGGTGGACAATCAACTCTTTATTGGATTTGCACAGGCAAAGAAAGGAAAAACAATTGAGAAGAGAACCATTTCGCTATGGATCATCATCTGTATTAAGATCTGCTATGCAATGGCCAAGAACCAGCTCCTGAGGGCTTAAGAGCCCACTCCACCAGAGCTACAGCTGTGACCACTGCGTTGGCTAGAGGAGTCTCAGTCCTAGACATCTGTCAGGCAGCTATGTGGGTATCGCTGCACACGTTTGCCAAACACTACTGCCTTAACAGTCAGGTCCTGCAATATGGGCATTTTGTCAGTTCGGTCCTCCAGGTCTGCTTAGTTTAAAACAGTCAGGAAACCCACCTCCGAGGAGAGATTGCTTTGGTATCTATTCTAAGGTAAGGAGTCTGCGGCTAGAAGCCACTATCAGATGAACAAATTACTTACCTTCGGTAACACTTCAGCTGGTAGAGACTCTATCAAGCTGCACATTCCTTACCGACCCTCCCATCCCCCCCTTTCTGCGAACTGTCTTCTCACATTCAGAGATCCTTTTGGACCTCACAGGCATACTAGTCATTCCTCCTCAGCTTGGCTCTGTGCTTCTAGTGTAAGAAAAATAGTCAAGAACGGAGGTCAGCTTGCTGGAGTGGCACCTATATAGGCACCATGCACGTAACTTTCAACGCAGACTACGCCAACGCTACCACACAGTGCCACCTACCGGTGCACAAAGGGGATTGCTCAAAAAAAATTCTGGATCCAGTGTGAATCCTGGGAATATTCTAAAGTGAGCAATCTGCGGCTAGTTAGCCTCTACCAGATAAAGCTTTACCGAAGGTAAGTAGCTTGTTCTACAAGACCGAGTAATAGTCGCAGTGCTAAATTAGCTGACCCCCTTGACAGACCCATCCACAACTTCCAGCTATTCATTTAGATTATTTCAAAAATTTTGATGTCTTTCTCTACAAAAATTTCAGCGCCATATAGCAGTGAATGCAGACTATCAGGATGTTTGTTACTTTTTAAATTTCGGTACATTTTTAGCTTCCAGATGTAAGTCAGTTTTCACAAAGGAACACATATTGTAAAGCTAACCCAGAATCACTTGATGTTGTGGGCAACTCCAAATTCATAATGGTATGACTAACTGCTATTCCTGAACTCAAATTCTTGGCCACATTTCAAAAACGCATAGCTTTCCTTCATGCCATTTTTATTGATTAGATTTTACCTTATGAATTGATGCATTATCAAAATACAGTATAGTGAGAAATCAATCTAAACTGCAGTTCAGTTGATCGCTCTGTATTGCTACTTTTGGACAACTAAAGAAATGGTATTTATTTCTGTGAAAGGGTCTGACGGACACAAGTCCTTCCCTTTTATAGATCGGCCTTCAGCGCAAAAAATTGAAGATGAAAATATGGTCTTGTATTTCTGTTTTTAACTACTGTTTTCAACAATTAGTTTCTTTGACAAAATCCTGAGTGAGCTACACAAATGACCCATTGCTGAATATACATTTTTTTCCCAGTATAGATTTTCATAACTTTTCATAATTTTATAGCGTGTGCAGAGTGGAAACACAGCCGCAACCCCAATGGAAGTCTATAGAGAAGTCGCGGTTGCAGTTTTAAAGAAGAAGGACCCTGAAGAAACCCTTTGGACGACAGAAGGGATAGAGAGCCACCCCACCCGTGGATGCCCCAGGAACCAGGTTACCTGCACCATGGAAGCCGGGTGCATAGCGGTGAAGGGATGTCAGAACCTGCCGTAGACAGCAGTGGGAGACTTCGAAGAAGATGCTTCTGTAGAAGATTGCGAAGGAGTCTAGTGGAATCCAAGAGTGGATTCTGGAAGTGAAGAACCTTCAAGCAGAGGGGACAGAGTCTATGCCACTCGGAGGTGACCAGAAACATAGAGACCCAATGCCCACCTATGTCGAGAGGTTCTGAAGAGTCAACGGTTGCCTTGTCGCTGCAGCTGTGAGGAGCAGGCGATGCTGAGGAAGACCAGGACAAATGCAAAAAGAACAATTGATGGACAGAATGCAGAACAATGTCATACATTCACCCCAGTACAGAGAACTGGGCCTAAATCCATCGTTTTTTTGCTCACCATGCCATTCCAGTTTTGACCCAGCCATATGCAAATCAGTCTTGACCCTGTGCCCAATGGGAACACTCCAGCCTGAACTGCCAGGCCAGGTCCTCCCTGGACTGGAAACAAGAATCCTAGGACCGGTTTAGGGGTTTCATCCCTCATCAGCCACGATAGCTTGAATCCAGTGGCATGGAGAGCACAGGACCCACGTGCATCACCCTTCATCAGCCAGGCTAGATTGAATCCAGTGGTGTAGTGAGCACGGGACCCACGTCTGCTACCCTGACTGATGAGGGGTGAAACCCCGAAACCGGTCCTAGGATGCTCGTTTCCGGTCCAGGGAGGACCTGGCTTGGCAGTTTGGGCTGGACTGTTCCCATAAGGAACAGGGTCAAGACTGATTTGCATATGTCTGGGTCCAAACTGGGGTGGTGTGGTGAGCAAAAGAATGATGGATTAAACCCAGATCCTTCTGACTGGGGGTGAATGTTTGCATTGTCCAGCATTCCGTTCATCAATTGTTTCTTTTGCATATGTCGCCCTAAGTGGGAAGGGTATGCCCAGACGTGGGTCCCGTGCTCACTACACCACTGGATTCAAGCTAGCCTGGCTGATGAAGGGTGATGCCCTGAAACCGGTCCCAGGATGCATGTTTCCGGTCCAGGGAGGACCTGGCTTGGCAGTTTGGGCTGGACTGTTCCCATAAGGAACAGGGTCAAGACTGATTTGCATATGTCTGGGTCCAAACTGGGGTGGTGTGGTGAGCAAAAGAATGATGGATTAAACCCAGATCCTTGTGACGGGGGGTGAATGTTTGCATTGTCCAGCATTCCGTCCATCAATTGTTTTTTTTGCATATGTCGCCCTAAGTGGGAAGGGTATGCACAGACGTGGGTCCCGTGCTCACTACACCACTGGATTCAAGCTAGCCTGGCTGATGAAGGGTGATGCCCTAAACAGGTCCCAGGATGCTTATTTCCGGGCCAGGGAGGACCTGACTTGGCAGTTCGGGCTGGACTGTTCCCATAAGGAACAGGGTCAAGACTGATTTGCATATGGCTGGGTCCAAACTGGGGTGTTGTGGTGAGCATAAAGAATGATGGATTAAACCCAGATCCTTGTGACTGGGGGTGAATGTTTGCTTTGTCCAGCATTCCGTCCATCAATTGTTTCTTTTGCAGAGGAAGACCAGGAGCCATGTACGAGTGGTCCCACGTCGGATGTCGTTGACTAGGGGGTCGGTGTCTGGCGGGAACACCAACAAGCCTTGGTAGCTGCAACTGGCGTGGAAACAAAAAAGTAGCAAAGTTGGGACCATCAAGATCCAAGGGACTCACCAACAGCAGGAGAGTCAGAGCAGGCCCCGAGCAAGCAGGAAAGCCCACTGAAGCAAGAGAAGACCCTCAGGAGGACCCACAGGCCGAAGGCACAAGAGTCGCAAGAGGACCTAGAGCAGCTCACTAAAGATGGAGGCCCACGATGCAGAGGATGCAGTGAGGACGCTAATCTTGGAGGGAAGAGGTGCTGGAGGCTGGAGCTTCTTGTAGCCTGAAGATCTCTGGAGTGCAGCGCCAACAAGCCTTGGCAACAGCAAGTCGAAGCGGTGCACAGGGGTTTAGTCCCAGCGATTCCGATGAGGGATACTGGCCTCAAAATTGCAGAGGAGACGGGTCTGACCTTGAGGGAGTTGCAGAACCACCACCTGTGTTGCTGAGCCTCAGTAAGTCCGTAGGATGACCGGAGCAGCAGACCGGTCAGTTTCGTTGCTGTGCCTTCAGATGGAGGGGAGTGACTCCTTCACTCCAAGGGAGAGTTCTTCGGGTGTCCTTGATGCCTACAAGTCTGTTGAAGAACCTGGATGAAGCACAGACACAAATGACAAAGAAGACTTGAAGAACAGCGAGACCAGGCACAGCAGGAATCTTCCGTAGTGCAGTCTCGGTTCCAGTCGTAGTCCAACGAAGCCCAAGTGTCCAGATGATTGGAGAGCAATGTAGTTTCAGGGTTGAGTCTTGTCACACGGGAATCGAAGGACCCACCCACAGAGGAGCCCTTAAGTACCCTAAGGAAAGGGTTGGAACAACTCAGGGGTCCCTCCAAGAGGTGGGGTTGAACAGAGGGGAGGATACTCCCCTGTCCTTTGTCCAGTTTCTTGCCAGAGCAGGAACCAGGGGTTCTCATCCAGGGGATACTCATCAATAGTCATAATCTATGAATAATCCCGCCCACGTGCGGGATCCCGGAGTATATAAAAATATATATATATATATATATATATATATATATATATATATATATATGTGTGTGTGAAACATATACATGTAGCCTAAAAATGTTTCCAACATGGCAGAACTGCCGAAATTACATAGGTTTGCATTGTAAGACAAATACTCTCCTAACCCATAAGGAAAAGAGTACATGCCCAGAATAATTGTGTTATACCAATGCTTTATTGCCACAAGGAAAAACTTGTAATTGCAGGCATTCGCCTGTAGGCTGCATTGCAGAGCAATAATGAAAACAAGACAAAAAAACTGGCACCTTGCCTTTAAGGCTTCCAAGGGTTAGGGTACCGTGCCTTTAAGGCCTGCCAGAGACCCTCTGCTCCCATCATGCACCACAGGTGACAGTTAGGTCAGTTCTTTTTTCCGGCTCCTTCTGTGAGGATCCTGGAGTTTGAGCTCTTCAGTTTTTTGACTGAAAGATAATTTTTTGATATTTCCTTGGAAATTTCGACAGTTTCTGATACCTAGAGGTATATTCTACTGGTTTTTGGCATTTTTTTCCAAAAACTTTCCAGTCAGAATGCCTGCTTTATTTCGGAAATGTCCTTCCTGTGGCAAGAAGATGGCACTGTCAGATCCACACTCGGTGTGTATTGTGTGCCTTCCATCTTCACACAATCCTGACCAGTGTTATCATCGCCAGAAGTTTTCGAAGAGGACTCTGCGCGACAGAGAACGCATCAAGCTTCATGCCCTACTGGAGAGGGATAGAGACCATCATAGAGCTCCCTCTTCAAGTAAACAACACCGAAAACGGCATCGCTCCACCTCTCCTGAGTCCAGGAAGAAGCAGGTGCCTGAATGTTCGCCGTCGAGATCGCCGTCGAAGAGGCCGAGGCATTCTTCAACGTCAAGGGACAAGCCAAGTAAGTCGGCGCTCAGCACTTCAGGGTCGAAGGCTGTGGGTACTGAGAGACTGTCCAAAACTCCGTCAACGTCGAGGCTTCCGTCGACGTCGAGGCACACTCCGCCAACCTCGAGGGGATCGGCGTTGAGAGACTCGCCGGCAAAGACAATGCCGCGAGGGGACGTACCGACGTCGAGAGCATCGTCGAGGTCCCATCATTCGACGTCGAGGAGGTCGACGTCATCGAGAAGGGCGACGTCGAGATCCCCCCATCGGCGACATCAGGGCCCCCCCATCGACGTGGGCGGTCGATGTCGAGACCTGTAACGGATCATTCACCGTCGAGGAAATCGGCGGCAGCGTCAAGGGCGACGTCGAAGTCTCCCCATCGACGTGGGCGGTCGAGATCAAGATCAGGGCACAGATCGACGACGAGGGTGACGCAGACCTTGTCGACGTCGAGATCCCGTTCGACGTCAAAGGACCAGTCATCTCCAGGGCTGAATATTGTACAGATTTCACCAGAGAAATCTCCTACAGTTGCCGAAACGAATTTTTGCGGCCTGTCGCCTCGCAGGGTGTCGGAACAGGTGCCCGCAGAGGTCCGGGCTCGGACCACTCGCATTCATACGCAACAAGACTTTCTAAGTCGCCTTCCAGAAGACCAAGGTCGCCTTCTACACGCCGATCTCGGTCAGGAGGTCGTCACAGCTCGCACGATCATCCACATAAGAGGAGGCGCAGAGCATCTTCTACCTGTTCTTCGTCTTCCATTCGGCACTACTCGCCAACTTTCTCATCTACACCACCTTCAAGGGTGTCTCCTATTGATGACATTGGGACTTTCTCTGACGTTCTGGGCAGAGGAGCTAAGAAACTAAATATCAGTTTATGTACTCCTGTGATCCCTACATCGATCATTTTCGAGACATTGCACCATCGTACAGCTCCCAGACCGCTGCTACCTCTGGTGCCAGGTTTTTTAGAACCAGCTATGACCACGTTCCTTACTCCAGCCACAGTGTGATCAGTTCCGTCGAGGATTGCAAAGAAATACAAAGCTCCAGACCAGGATCCCTTGTTCCTTAGGTCTGATCCTCCGGTGGATTCAATCATTGTGGGAGCCGCCAGGAAAGCACACTCCGCAGCCTCATCCGTTTCTGTTCCTCCAGAAAAGGACAGTAAACAAATGGACTCTTATGGCAGGAAGATGTGCAATACTTCTGTATCATCGATGAAGATTGCAAGTGCTTCAGCCCTTCTTGGGCGCTATGATAGGTCTCTTTGGGACTCCCTGTCTAGGTTTACCGACAAGCTTCCCAAAGAAGATCGACAAGACTTCCATGAAATCTTGCAAGAGGGCGGCTTAGTAGCCAATCAAATCATCATCAGCGCGGCGGCTGACGCCTCAGATCTCGCCGCACACGGCTATTCACAAGGCATCTGTTCGCGGCGCTCAGCGTGGTTGCGCCTCACAGGTCTAAAACCGGACGCCCAGAAGAAGATCCTAAACCTTCCTTTTAACGGCTCCTCCTTATTCGGTTCTCATGCTGATGAGGAGATGACAAAGATGAAGGCCGAGCTAGACACAGTCAAAGCAGTTGGACTGGAGAAGCGGAAGGAGTTTCAAAAACGCTTCCGTCAGAACGACAAGCGGCCCTTCCAACAGAGGGTTCAAAACCCTCAATGGTCCTCCCAAAACCAACAAAAGTTCCAATACCAGAACAAGCGTCCTGGCAGGGGCAGAGGGAACAATAAGCAACAGCAGTCCTCCTCCAAGCAGCCTCCAAAACAGTGAGGCATTGCTTCCTCCGCACCCGTTCGCCACTCCGGTAGGAGGGAGTATCGTTTTTCACCTGGAAGAGTGGGAAACAATAACAAAAGACAGATGGGTGCTGAATATTGTACAGCATGGTTACTTGCTGAGGTTCAAGACCCCTCCTCCGCAAGTTGCCCCTCATTTGACGTTCCTTGGCTATAGAAGAGGTCCCACCTCACCAGCGAAATCAAGGGGTATACTCACGGTACTTTCTGGTCCAAAAACGAGGAGTAGCCAAAGAGTAAAGGCCCATCCTCGACCTGCGCCTGCTGAACAGGTTTATAAGAAAAGAAAGATTTCGGATGCTAGCCCTGCACCAGATTTTCCCACATCTTCATCTGGGAGACTGGATGTGTGCCATCGACCTGCAGGACGCCTACTTTCACATTCCTGTTTCAGTGAAGCATCGCAAGTTCCTCAGGTTCCAGGTGTCTCGTCAGCACCATCAGTACCGAGTACTTCCATTCGGGCTCAAATCCGCTCCCCGGACGTTCTCCAAGTGCATGGCGGTGGTAGCCGCTTTCCTCCGCAAGAGGAAAATCTTCGTCTACCCCTACCTAGACGACTGGCTCCTGAAGAGTTCCACACCTTCTCTACTCCAGAGCCATCTCACTTACTGTCTCAACCTGCTTCACTCACTGGGGTTGCAAGTCAACTACAAGAAGTCAGTTCTCAACCCCACGCAGAAAATACATTATCTGGGCGCATCCCTAGACACCGCAACGGCAAGCGTGTGTCCTTCGGAGGAGAGGTTGTCCTCAATGTTGATCAAGTGCCGTGCGCTTCTCAGCACTATACATCCCACAGCAAGGCAGGTGTCATCACTGCTGGGATCGATGGCCTCATGCATCTTCATTGTGCCCAATGCCAGGCTTTACATGCGGCCTCTACAGCAGTCCCTCGAAGATCAATGGACTCAGCACTCAGGCCGTTGGGAAGATCGTGTCTCTCTTCCTCAGGCGGCCAGGGACTCCATCAAATGGTGGATGAAACGTTCACACCTTCTGCAAGGGGTCCCCTTTCACCAGGTACCTCCGACACAGACTGTAGTTACAGATGCCTCACTGCAAGGTTGGGGAGCGCACATGGGCCAGCTTCAGGTACAAGGTCTCTGGTCCGAGACAGAGAAAAGTTATCACAGCAACTTCTTGGAGCTAAGGGCAGTCCATCTGGCTCTCAAGTCGCTGTACCCGTCCCTACAGTCCAGCTCCATTCAGATTCAGACAGACAACACAACAACAATGTACTATCTGAACAAGCAGGGAGGCACCAGGTCACGGGTCCTGTCTCTGGAGTCACAGACCATATGGAAGTGGCTTCTGGCGAGGAGTCTCACGATCGTAGCCGTTCACCTTCCAGGAACCTTGAACGTGCAGGCAGATGTTCTCAGCAGAGACTTTGTAGAAGCACACGACTGGGTGTTAAACGAAGAAGTCGCTCAAGACATTTTTCGACAATGGGGAGTGTCAGACATCGACCTGTTTGCAGACGCGGCAAATACGAAATGCCCCGTCTTCCCGTCCAGATTCCCTCAACAAGGATCACGGGGGAATGCACTTTTGATAGGATGGTCGCAGACATTGCTGTACGCTTTTCCACCACTCCCTCTGATCCCTGCGGTCATACAGAAGTTTTACAGGACCAACGCCAGAATGATCCTGATAGCACCAGAGTGGCCGCGCCAGTGGTGGTATCCGGATCTCCTGCAGCTGTCCGAAGTCCCACACCGGAGGCTTCCCTGTCGCCCGGACCTGTTGACCAAGAACGAGGGGAGAGTATTTCATCCCAACCTCTCGTCCCTGCGTTTGACTGCATGGCTCCTGAAGTCATCCAGTACGGAAACTTAGACCTTCCTGCTGATTGTATGTCTATTCTCAAGGAAGCAAAGAGACCCTCCACCAGGAAATCTTATGCTTTCAAGTGGAAGAGATTCTACCTGTGGTGCAAGGACAACCAGTTTGATCCGACTAAAGGTCAGGAGCAAGTGATTCTTCCCTACTTGTTATACTTGGCAAGGTCAGGCCTGCAATATCCCTCCATCAGGGTTCACCTGGCTGCTATAACAGCTTACAGGAAGTCCCCGACCCAGGGTTCATTCTTTCAGATGCCAGTGGTAAAGGATTTTCTAGAGGGTCTCAGGAAGGTTTACCCCCCAGTGAGATCTCCCTCTCCTCCCTGGGAACTTAACATTGTGCTTACGAAACTTATGGGTGCTCCTTTCGAGCCTATTCATAAGGCGTCGTTGCAGCATTTGACCTGGAAGGCTGCTTTTTGGTAGCCATCACTTCTGCACGCAGGGTGAGTGAGATTCAGGCCCTGTGCTGTAAGGCACCTTATACTGTTTTTCATGCCAATAGGGTGGTGCTACGTACACATCCGAGCTTCCTCCCGAAGGTGGTCTTGGATTTTCACATCAATCAGGTTATTACGCTGCCCACCTTTTTCCTAAACCTTCAACTCCCCCGAGAGATCATTACACTCTTTAGATCTCCGGAGAGTGCTGAAGTTTTACCTTGACAAAACTCACACACTTAGGAAGTCTGACCGGCTTTTTATTAACTACGGTTCTACTAACACCGGTCTAGCTGCATCTAAAAGATCCATCTCTCGATGGATTGTCTCTTGTATAGCTTTATCCTACCAGTTAGCTAACAAGACCTTACCAGGCAGACCTAAATCGCACTCTACCAGAGGGAAAGCCTCTACCACCGCTCTCCTTCGCAATGTGCCAATGTCTGATATCTGTAAGGCAGCCACATGGCGGTCGGTGCATACCTTCACACGTCATTACTGTCTAGATTCTGATGCACAGGCCGATGCCCAGGTGGGGCAGGCCTCTTTGAGGAATTTGTTTGCATGATTGATATTTGAATGTAATGTTCTGTATACTCCGTTGCTCGTCCACAAGGTACTGGGTATGGGCTTGCTACTCTATTCATAGATTATGACTATTGATTCGTATCCCCTGGATGAGAAGGATTAGTTACTTACCTGTAATCCTAGTTCTCATCCAGGGGTATACTCATCATAGTCATAAGCGACCCTCCCTCCTCCCCGGACGAGAATCACTGGAGTTCTTCTATGTTATTGCATCCTCTACTCAGGTGTCTCTACATTATACACCGTCAAAAGAACTGACCTAACTGTCACCTGTGGTGCATGATGGGAGCAGAGGGTCTCTGGCAGGCCTTAAAGGCACGGTACCCTAACCCTTGGAAGCCTTAAAGGCAAGGTGCCAGTTTTTTTGTCTTGTTTTCATTATTGCTCTGCAATGCAGCCTACAGGCGAATGCCTGCAATTACAAGTTTTTCCTTGTGGCAATAAAGCATTGGTATATCACAATTATTCTGGGCATGTACTCTTTTCCTTATGGGTTAGGAGAGTATTTATCTTACAATGCAAACCTATGTAATTTCGGCAGTTCTGCCATGTTGGAAACATTTTTAGGCTGCATGTATATGTTTCACATATGTGTATATATATATATATATATATATATTTTCTATATACTCCGGGATCCCGCACGTGGGCGGGGATTATTCATAGATTATGACTATGATGAGTATACCCCTGGATGAGAACTAGGATTACAGGTAAGTAACTAATCCTTCCTGAACTGGCTCAAACTAGAGTATGCAAGGAGGGCATCAAATGGGAGCTTCAAAGCAATCTGGTGGTGCTGGCAAGCGCCCCCGCCCCAGCCCAATACACTAAGTCCTGTATAGGAGGTGGTCACACCTCCCTGTGACCGGAAACCTATTGTTCTACCTTCCCCTGCTTAAGCTCAGGTCAGCAGCAGGGAGGCAGAACAGGGTCTGTGTTCGGCAGCAGCACTAGCTAGCTGTCAGACGCTGAAAGGCTGTAACAGAAGGGACAGGGGGCTCCTCTAAAGAGCCCCCCAGTACATGGGATCATACCTTCAACACCAGAATCGGTGTTAGGGTATGATTCCAACATGTTTGATACCAAACATGACCATGTTTTGTGCAGCCGTTCTATAGTTAAACATCTTGTAATGACTGATGTCCACTATATGTCTTAAAATGGCTGACCACACTTACAAAGCCTGGAGAATCAACTTCGGGGTTTGTAGGGGTGTCCTGTTCATGGAGGGACACCCTCACACTTGTAATCAAGCACCCTGCCCTCAGGACTTAAGAGCCTGCTATAGGGGTGACTTATAGGTTTTAAGTGCAGTGACCTCAGATATAAGGAAACTTATATCTGTTGTGAGAGGTGCAAGCACCAACTCACACAGGCTGCAATGGCAGGCCTGTAGTCACAGTTTAAGTGGACTCCCATTGGTGGCACAATACATGCTGCAGCCCATGGGAGAACCCTGGTGTACCTATGCCCTGGGTACCTCAGTAGCATATACTAGTGACTAACTAGGGTAAACCAGTAGCCAATTGTGGATGTACAAAAGTACTTATGTCAATTTAGCGGAGAACACACAGTTGCTGGGGTCCTTATTAGGAGGAACCCAGCAGACTAGGTAAAAAAAAACACACTGACCCCAGGCACAAAGTGGGGGTAACCATGCTAGAAGGATCCTACCTTCCTACATATAGCCTTCCAGGTCCTCCGCTCTCTCCCCCACAAACTTCAGGTAGGTAGAAACCTCAAAAATAGGAAATATTGTCCACCATTTAGAAAAGTGCAAAAACCTTGGATGAAAAAATGTTTTTTTTAAACTCTGCCTGTCTCTGAAAGCTGGAAAATGGGCGATCTTAGCACAGTGAAATTCTTAGCTCAGCAAACTTTTTGTTTATGCCATTTTTAGGAACAAACACAAACTTTCTTGGTCACCACTTTTTCCCATATTTCGAAAAAGCACCATTTTGACGATATTTTTGCATCCCTACAGGGAGATCCAGAATCGTTGGGGACAGTTAGAGTCCCAAAATGTGGGATAAAAGGGAGTGAAATTTGACCTGGATAACTTTGGTGGAAAAAGTTTTTTGAAGGTTTAAGTGCAAACCACCCCAAATAACGAAAAGGGCTCAGCACTGAGGATGGGGGAAGGGAGCATCAGCACTTAAGGGGTTAAATATTAAGCAGTGTCTCTGAGTTATATATGGCTTTGAGGTATTCACTACATATATTTCAAGCAGATAAAAAGAATTTTAGAGAGAACTAATTTCCCAGTTAACTGCCCCTGTGTTTCTTTCAACAGCCAAGATGAGGACTCTTATCAGAAGTTTATCCCATTTATTGGTGTGAGTATGATTCTCTGCTCCATTTTAAACTCTTTTGTGATATTTTATGTAACCATGCAAGTGTGTTCTTAGTGGGCTATTTTCTTTCAGTGTTTTAGAGATATTTGAAACACAAGTAATGTTCACTTTACATTATACTGACAAATGGATATCAGAGATAGGGCCAGGTCATGTTTGGTTCTAATTATGAGAGATGGCTTTTGTTTATCTTAGTTTACCAACCACCTTTCCTCTGGTCAGGCTAACCTATTTCCCTAAAATGTACAATAGTTATTTGAACTTTCACAACCATCTCGGTTTGCATTCAGAAATGATGTGAACCCCTTGGACATTTCCAGTGACAGATGTAATATCTTTGCACTTACCTATGCTGTAGTTTTCAGCATGAAGCTGTGTGAAATCTGTTGCCTGTCCGTAAAAATGAGAAGCACTCAAAAGAGAGTCCTTAAAATCCAATTCTGGATATTTACACGTTTTTGCTGTCCATGTTTTGCCAATTCTCGTACTTCCAAGGATTTACTGTTGATGTTATGTTCTTGACCAAAGTAAGTGTCCTGATGACTGAGAAAAGGTTCTACAAGTAATGAAATATGCGAAATTGTTGGGTGGGATTGGAGGCCGCTGCGGAGTTAAAAGTGAATCCTAAAATCCAGCCCCTGTATATAACAAGAGCTATCTTAGTCCTTGGAACCTAGGCAATAACATTCTTGCTCGACACACAGTCTCAGAAACTTGGCCAATGTTGCATGCCCCAAGTTGAGTGTGTCTCTCCAGCTGTAAGTATTCCTTTGTTTCTGCCATTCAATTGTCTTATCTTGCTCTCCCTTTCTCCCCCTTCTCCTTTACTTCTCTGTTTAACTTTCCCTTTCTCTTGATTCCTCTCTTTTCTTTTAAGTATTCTTCTAAAGTATTTTACCTTCACATCCCATATTGATTAAAACAACTGCAAATGTAACATCTGGAAAACATTAGCAGCGCTAATATTCTAGCGGCACCTCTCTAACGAAAGACACTGTGTAATATGCATAGTTTTATGTACAGGTTCCAAAAGAAATGGTTGTCACTTTCATAGTTGTCGATTTTTAGAACTTTTTAAATATTTGCACTCACAGTGGTATAAGCATTGATGGCAAGGCAATCATAGATTAAAGACTCAAAAATTCACAGAAGTACAGACAATTGGATACTGCTTGTTTGATGTTTCCTTGCAGCACAATAGTTATGAACCAGGAGTGGGTAAAAGGTGTGGTGGATTGGGGAGTGTGACCCCACTCACATGAGCATGGAGTTGTGAGGCCATATATATACATATGCATGATATAGTGCAGTCAACACTGTCCAGTTATGGTTCTGATTGGCTAGCTGCAAGAAAACATTTTCACCAGTGGCCACCATTACAGGATGCAGGCATTGCAAGGGATTAAAATAGTTAAGAAAAAGGTTTTAAAAAGATGGGTTTCACCATTTTAGCGCCCATAAGAAGTTTTGCAAACACATACAATCAAACAAAAACACCGAACGGATTTACACCAAACTTAGCGGAGGTACAATTTTTCCAGAAAGCGTGATTTTGTTGGTTTAGTTTGTTACTTCAGTTTTTATGAGGTATTAATGTTTAAAGAAATTGCCTGATAAGCTTTGAAGAGTTAACACTCAGCATATGCGTACCATCCATGGTCATAAATTAAAAAAGAAAATAAAGCTCTCCCATTTTATGAGGGACCTTTTTGCTCCTGCTATCGGTTTTGGGCCCGCATTCTTAGCACTAAGGTTCTGATAGGCTAGGTGCAAGAGAAAATCTTCTCCAGTGGCCACACTTGCAGGATGTGGGCATTGCCCATGTGTCCAAACAAAGTCATATGGGTGGCAGAGGGAGCACACCCTGAACCCCCAGACCTTAGTGTGTGAGAGAAGTAAATCCCCTGCCCCCTAAGAGTGGCATTAATCAATTTCAGCATCATAGTTTCTTATATTTTATTAACTGAAGGGTACACAGTCTCTGGTAAACATATTTTGTGATTCTTATCACTTCCTTAGGGCCACTGGTAAGATTTTGGGATGCCATTATCAATATTTCCTTTGTCCCAAAGAAGGATGGGGACCTGTGAACAATTTTGATCCTCAGAGTCTTGAATTTGTTCCTCAAGAGGGAGAAGTTTAAAATATTCATACTTTTTAGAAGAAAAAAACCTATTTAATTGCATTTTGACAATCATAGACAAAACATAATTGCAATAAGTCTTGTCATACACTATGGTGAGGGCCAACAAGATGGTAGCAGCCAAGCATATATATGAAGAAACATATGAAACGTATACTCGGTGATAAACTGTGCAGTAAGCCTAGAATCAAGTTGGCATACCTATCGCAAGGATTAAGAAGATAAGGAAACAAAAAATGTTTATCTACTAACCAACCACCCTCCTATCCCCCAACATTATCTGCCATACTGAGTCCATGCCTGCTTGACAATCAGCTCTAGACATAGTGGGTGAGATCTCTCCACATCCAGAAACAATCATATAGGTCAACCTACATCCTGTACAAGTAGTGGTAAGGAAGGACCAGAGGGACATGAGGGTGTAAACACCAACTGGTATGTCGAGGTCAGGTGGTGTCCTCTTCCCGGGATTTAAATTGCTCTAGTAGGTCATCCCACACCATTGCTATGGGTTGTTTAAGCAACTCACTGTATTCCTCTCTACGCAGTGCGTAACTTTCTACTGAACCTCAGCTCCAAACCTCTTCTCCCAACCCACCACAGTGGGTGCAGTAGGGCATTTCAAATGGCATGTAATCTGTCGCTTAGCCAGGAGAAGCACTAGATCAACAAAGAGCGCCTCAGTCTTGGAGGTCTTGGGTGTAGGGTATAGTCCCAAAAGGCAATGTTTGGCAGTATCCCAGTGTATGGTCCCTGTAGGTGTCGTGAGGGACTCCCTAACATCCTTCCAATAGGACGATAACGTGCGACATGCCCATAGCATATGCAGTAAATCTGAAAGAGACAATTAGTTATAGATTCCTTACCTTAGAATTACTCCCAGGCGTCAGACTGGATCCAGAAAGCTTTTTCGTCAGCAGTACCCCTGCGCGTCGAAAGGTGGCGTCGGTCGGCTCCGCGTTCGTCGTGGTCGCCGGGATGACGTCGCGGTAGCTACTTAGACGCCGCCTTCGCGCGCTGACGTCGGTTCTTTCTTTTTCCGCGCCAGCCAGCGCAGATCCGGAGAGAGCGGTACCTCCCGTCACTTTTTGACTGACTTTTTGCCGACTTTTGTCGACATAGTTTTTGAGTCTTCGACTCCTGGTGCACGTCAGGGATGCCCGGTCAGGCTTGCGGCTCCTGCAGCCGGCTGATGTTGGTAACGCATCCGCACCGCATGTGCCTGTTTTGCCTGGAGCGCGACCACGACCCCAAGTCGTGCTCCGACTGCCGGACCATGAATCCGAAGTCTTTGCGGGAGCTGTCCCGAAAGCTTCTCGAGGCCCGGTAGTCGACTCCGCGATGTTCGAGGTCCCGGTCAAGTGGAAGGTCGAGGGACCGGTTGCGGAGCCACCACCACCAGTCTTCTTCAAAGTTTTCGCACTCCTCAGGTAAGTCGAAGCACAAGAAGAAGTCGAAGAAGCACAGTCGCTCTTCGACTTCTCCCCGTTGGTCGGCCGACGCGACGAGGGATGCAGGTGGTGCCCCTCCCGCGGCTCCGCGTGCGGAGCCCCAAGGGTCGACTCAGAGTTTCCCCCCCTTCCCGGGACCCGGAGCGACCCCTGCCCAGCTTCGCACCTTTTACGAAGCGATGCGTGCCATCTTTGGGTAGCCCGACTCCGCCAGTGCACCTTCGGGCCCCGCGGACTTGGCTGGGGGCACTGCGCCTTCGACGCCGGCGGCTCCGGCGACGGCACTGCAGGGCCACCTTGGATCCAGGCCTGGATCCGGATCGGCTACGGTCGACCTGAATACACCTCCCCCGGCGCCGATTCCACCGGCACCACGTCCACAGCCGACACCGGTTGTATCCCCAGCGGGCGTCGACCCCGGCCTCCACCCCGATGTAAACACGCCGGATCCGGCGCCGACTGGCACTTTTGTGCCCCTGTTCTACCTTGGCTCTTTTAGGCCAGATTGGCAGCCAGAGGAGGGTGAGGAGGACTGGGAGGGGTCTGGAGACCCTTTGAATGACCAGTTAAGGTACGAACCGGGGGAAGCCAGTGGTCTGGATACCTCACCAGACCTTGTCATGTTATCCCCTCCTACCGTGGCTACGGAGGAGGGAGCGTCTTATGCCGTGGTGTTGCGTATGGCGGCCGAGGCTCTCAACCACGAGCTAGCTACGGTGGCAGTCAGGACTAACCTCCTGACAGAGGTGCTTCCACCGGCAGCAAGCTCTTCGGAGCCCCTGCTACCGTTTAATGAAGCCCTCACTGACATCCTTTTGGGCACCTGGTCCAGGCCCAACACAGGGGCTCCTGTGGATAGGATGATTGCCCGACGCCACCGCCCAGCCCCGGGCGACCCCACTTTCCTCTCCCAACACCCCACCCCTGAGAGCTTGGTGGTCCAAGCCTCCACATCAAAAGGCGCATTCCCTAATGCACCACCTGATAGGAATCCAAAAAGCTGGACCATCTTGGAAAGATGTTTTCTTCCTCCAGCTTGGGACTGCGGTCGGTAAACACTGCATGTCTGTTGGGCCGTTACGCCCACTCCGTGTGGGATACGGTGGCGCAAGTGCACCCCCAGTGCCCGGAGGAGGCCCGGGCCGTACTCGCTTGTGCAGTTGCCGAAGGGAGAGACGCAGCAAAGTTTACCATTCGCTGTGGACTGGATACCGCCCACTCGCTAGGCAGGACGATTTCCACGTCGGTAGCCCTTCAACCCTACGCCTGGCTGAGGTTGACTGGTTTTTCCGGGGCTGTCCAATCCACTCTTATGGACATGCCCTTTGATGGCCGTTGCCTGTTCAGGGACAAAGCGGACAACGCACTAGAGCGCTTTAAGGACTCTCGGGCTACAGCCAAGTCCTTAGGCCTCTCCACCACCCGCCCTGCGCAGTCTGCCTTTCGCCCCTTTCGTGGCTACGGAAGGGGTTCCCCACCACGTTCCGCCCAGAGCCACAGGCCGGCGCAAGCTGATCAGCCACTGCGCGGCCGGGGACGTGGGAACCACCGCCGTGGTTCTGGGGGCCAGCGAGCAGGCCAGTCCACCACAGCCCCCTCTGCAGCAGCCTCCAAACCCTCCTAGTCCGACCTTTCAGGGCCACCAATCGCCAGGATTCGCCATCACCTCCCCACTGGCGCATCATCACGTCGGACAGGTGGGTTTTGCAGATAGTCCGAAGGGGCTACTCCCTCCCCTTCGAGACTACCACCCCAGCCATGCCACCTCAGTACCATCGCATGTCGGAGGATCATCTGGCCCTTCTCCAACAGGAAGTTACAGCTCTCTTGGCCAAGGGAGCCATCGAGCGAGTTCCTGCCCCAGAAGTAGGTTGTGGTTGCTATTCCCACTACTTTCTGGTGCCCAAGAAGGACAAAGGCCTGCGTCCTATCTTGGATCTCGGGAACGTCAACCGCTTCCTCCGGAAGTAGAAGTTCAAAATGGTGACGCTAACTCAGGTCCTTTCTGCTCTCGACTCTGGAGACTGGATGGTAGCGTTGGACTTGCAGGACGCTTACTTTCACATCCTCGTCCTGCTGGCCCACCGGCGCTACTTGCGGTTCATGGTAGGCCACGAGCACATTCAGTTTAGCGTGCTCCCCTTCGGCCTTACCAGCGCCCCTCGGGTTTTCACAAAGGTGATGGCGGTGGTCGCAGCTCATCTGCGCAGATCAGGGGTTCCAGTCTTCCCCTATCTCGACGACTGGCTGTTGAAGGCGGGCTCGCCCCAGGCTGTCGTCTCCCACCTCCAGACTACGGCTGACCTCCTGCATTCGCTGGGGTTTTCTGTCAACGTGCCGAAGTCACACCTGACTCCCTCTCAGAAGCTCCTCTTCATTGGAGCGGTTCTGGAAACGACGCAGTTTCAGGTCTATCCTCCCGAGCAGCGAGTCCGGGATATTTGGGCTATGATTCCAATCTTTCAGCCTCTGTCCTGGGTTTCGGTCAGAGTGACTCTGCGGCTGCTGGGTCTGATGGCCACCTGCATCCTGCTGGTGGATCATGCCAGATGGCATATGCAGGCTCTGCAGTGGGACCAGAAGTTCCAGTGGGCACAGCATCAGGGGAACCTGTTCGATTGCGTCCAGATCTCAGAGGGCAATGCACGACAATTGCAGTGGTAGCTAACGAACCGGGATTGGGTCAACGGCAGATCTCTCTCCCTTCCCCAACCAGAGTTCACAGTGGTGACGGATGCATCCCTTCTGGGGTGGGGCGGCCACATGGGAGAGGCGGAGATCAGAGGCCTCTGGTCTCCGGCGAAGTCCAGGCTCCACATCAACCTTCTGGAGCTTCGGGCGATCCGTCTTGCACTGAAAGCATTCCTTCCCTCTGTCCGGAGAAGAGTAGTGCAGGTGTTCACGGACAACACCACCCCCATGTGGTACTGCATCAAACAAGGTGGGGTGGGGTCGTGGGCCCTATGTCAAGAGGCTCTCCTTCTCTGGACATGGCTGGAACATCAGGGCATATCCCTGGTGGTTCAACACCTGGCAGGGTCACTGAACTTAAGGGCGGACAAACGCAACCGCAGGTGCATGATGGATCACGAATGGCGTCTTCACTCGGAGGTGGTGCAAGGTCTCTCTCAGCAGTGGGGAGAGCCTTGGTCAGATCTATTCGCCACCGAAGAGAACGTGCAATGTCAGCAATTCTGCATGTTGGAATTTTCAAGGCGGCACTCGCTAGGCGACGCTTTTCGTCGCGAGTGGAGTTGTGGTCTTCTATACGCCGTTCAGCCTATGCCACTTCTGCCCAGAGTGCTGAAGAAGATCAAACGCGTCCAGGCCCAAGTCATTCTGGTGGCTCCGGATTGGGCATGAAGAGTCTGGTATCCCGAGCTGCTACACATGGCCATCAATCCTCCGATCCGACTGCCTCTTCGGGAGGATCTTCTGTCGCAGCAGCAGGGGATGGTCCTCCACCCAAACCTGTCCAGTCTCCACCTCCTTGCGTGGAGATTGAGCGGCGGCAGTTGACGTCTTTTGACCTGCCTCCCGAAGTCTGTGATGTTATCTTGGCAGCCAGGCGTCCCTCCACCAAGATGATATACGCCTGCAGATGGAACAAATTTGTGGCATGGTGCACCGCAAAGGCTGTGGATCCCCTTTCCACCCCTCTTTCTGAGGTTCTCTTGTTCCTCCTTTCTTTGGCCCAGCAGGGCCCTGCTCTGGGCACTCTCAAGGGCTACCTCTCGGCCATTTCAGCCTTTCTTAGGCTTCCTGATCAACCTTCTCTTTTCAAGTCGCTTCCTTAAGGGCATTACTCATCTTTTTCCTCCTGTTCCCTTCGTAATGCCCCAGTGGGACTTGAACTTGGTTCTTACGTATCTTATGTGCGCTCCCTTTGAGCTGCTACATAACTGTCCTCTCAGGCTTCTGACTTTAAAAACTGCCTTTCTGGTGGCCATCACCTCTGCGCGCAGGCTGAGTGAGCTCCGAGCTCTTTCTTCTAAACCTCCTTTTCTCGCTGTTCATCCGGACAAGGTTGTCCTTCGAACTAGTCCTTCCTTCCTTCCCAAAGTGGTTGCTTTTCACATTGGACAGACCATCACTTTGCCCACCTTCTTTCCGCCTCTGCATCCTTCCAAAGTGGAAGAGGGGCTCCACCGTCTGGATCCAAAACGTGCGCTTTCATTTTATTTGGATCGCACAAAGCAATTCCGGGTGGATGACCAGCTCTTCATTGGCGCCAAAAAAGGTCGGGCCGTGCACAAAAGGACCATTTCCAGATGGGTCGTTTTGTGCATCAAAGCTTGCTATTCCTTGGCAAAGAAGGAGCTTCCAGTGGGGTTGCGTGCCCATTCCACCAGGGCTACGGCAGCGACCACTGCTTTGGGACGTGGAGTCCCCCTTAATGACATCTGTCAGACAGCTGCGTGGGCATCGCTGCACACGTTCACAAAACACTACTGCCTGGACAGCCAAGTCCGGAGAGACGGCTTCTTTGGCCGTTCTGTTCTCCAGGACTGTGTGAACTTGGTTCGCAGACCCACCTCCGGGGTTGGTATTGCTGGGGTATCTATTCTAAGGTAAGGAATCTATAACTAATTGTCTCTTTCAGATGAACAAGTTACTTACCTTCGGTAACGATATATCTGTAAGAGACATAGATTAGTTGTAGATTCCTTACCGCCCCACCCATCCTCCCCGTTCTGCGAACTGATTTCTAGGATCTGAAAGAGACACGTTAGTGACAGATTCCTTACCTTAGAATATCCCCAGGCGTCAGGCTGGATCCGGAAAGTTTTGCGTAGCAGTACCCTTGCGCGTCGGTAGGCGGCGTCTTGCGGCTCCGCGTCCGTCGTCGGCGTCGTGATCGCCGGGATGACGTCGCGGGCAGTACTTAGGCGCCGCCCCTGCGCGCTGACGTCAGTTCTTCTTTTCCCGCGCCAGCAAGCGCAGATCCGGGAAGAGCAGTGCCCTGGTCATTTTTTGACCATACTTTTTGGTGATTTTTTCACTGTTTTTCCATCTTTCAAGGTGTCGTAGGGATGCCCGGCTTCAAGCGATGCGGCGCCTGTGCGCGGATGATGTCCGTCACCGACCCGCATTGGGAGTGTCTCTTCTGCCTCGGCCGAGGCCACGACACGGCGTCTTGTACCGACTGCCAGGCCCTCAACCCGAAAGCTTTGCGAGAGCGGTCTCGAAAGCTCCTCGAGGCCCGGCATTCGGCTCCGCGGAAGCCCCGGTCGCGTGAGAGGTCCAGGGGTCGATCGCGGAGTCCACACCGGTCGTCGGCGTCGAAGTCTTCTTCGTCCGGTAAGTCGAAACACAAAAAGTCCAAAAAGCATCATCGCTCTAGGACTTCGCCTCGCCGGTCTCGCGACTCGGCTGAGGCCCCTCCCGGCACCGTCCCCACCCCCGCGGCCCCGGACATGCCTGTGGAGTCGCCCCCGCCATACCCGCCCTTCCCGGGTTCGGGGGCGGATCCGGCCAAAGTGCAGGAATTCCTGTCGGCCATGGCCCGCCTCTTCGGGCCTTCAGGCCCCTCCGGTGCGCCTTCGGGCCCCGCGGGCCCTGATGGGGTTGCTCCGGCGTCGCCGACGGCTCCGGCCCCGGCGTCGCCCGTGCCTCCAGCCTCGATCCCGGCTCCGGCTTCGGCCCCGGCCTCGATCCCGGCTCCACAACCCCCATCGACGCCGGTCGACCTAACGACACCTCCGCCGGCGCCGATGTCTCCGGTGCCGTTCTCGGCGCCGCCCTGGGCTCCGGGCGGCGTCGTCCCCCTGTTCCTTCCGGCTCCGGACATGGATCCGGAGCGACGTCGCCGTCGACGCCGGCTCCGGCGCCGATGGGACCTTGGGTCCCAAATGTCCCTCCTCCTCCTTATTTTGAACCAGAGGAGGACCAGTTGGACTGGGAGGGGTCTGATGACCCTCTGACGCGACACTGTCAGTATGATGAGGACTGGACAGAGAGTCTAGGGGAGGCCAGTGGTCTGGATACTTCCCCTGACACTGGCATGCTGTCTCCTCCCGTGGCTACGGAGGAGGGGGCCAATTTTGGTACGGTGTTGCGTAGGGCAGCTGGGGCCTTACGTCTCCAGCTCCCTACTTTGACGGTCAAGCCTAACATCTTGACAGAGGTGCTTCAGCCGGCAGCCTCCTCTGCGGAGACTGTGCTGCCGTTTAACGACGCCCTCACTGACGTTCTTTTGGGCGCCTGGTCCAAGCCCAACACAGGGGCTCCTGTGGATCGGAACGTGTCACGACGCCATCGCCCAGCTCCGGGCGACCCCCTGTTTCTTTCTGTCCACCCCACTCCTGAGAGCTTGGTTGTCCAAGCCTCCGCTTCCCAAACCGCCTTCCCTACTGCTCCTCCGGATAGGGAATCCAAACGCCTGGATCAGTTTGGGAAGAAAGGTTTTTCTTCCTCCAGTGCTGGCTTGCGGTCCGTTAACACCGCTTGTCTTTTGGGCCGATATACCCACTCCCTGTGGGATTCGGTGGCGGATGTTTTGCCCCAGTGCCCTGAGGAGGTCCAGGCACTGCTTTCCCGCGCCATTGCGGAAGGAAGGGATGCGGCCAAATACACTATCCGTTGTGGCCTTGACACCGCCGACTCGCTGGGCAGGTCTATTGCAACGACGGTGGCGCTCCGACGCCACGCCTGGCTGAGAACCACTGGTTTTTCAGGGGATGTCCAGAATACTCTCATGGACATGCCCTTTGATGGAGTCGGTCTTTTGGGTCCAAAGCAGACCATGCGTTGGAGCGCTTTAAGGACTCACGGGCTACTGCCAAGTCCCTGGGCCTTTCTGCTACACGCCCTCCGCTGACTTCTGCTTTTCGCCCCTATCGTGGCCACGGTAGGGGCGCCCCTTCACGTCAGCAGCCCAGCCACCGGCCCGCGCAGCAGGCGTCTACGCGTGGCCGAGGACGTGGATTCCGCCGTGGCGGATCGGGCAACCAGCGTGCGGGTCAGGCCACCACCTCCAACCCGTCCGCGGCCTCCAAGCCCTCCTAGTCCCTCCTTTCAGGTGCACGGCACGCCAGTAGGGGGCAGGGTCCGCCATCACCTTCCCCACTGGCGCACCATCACCTCGGACAGGTGGGTCTTGGACATTGTCCGAAGGGGCTACTCCCTCCCCTTCGAGACCACCCCCCAGCCATGCCACCTCAATTCCGCCGCATGTCAGGGGATCACTTGGTGCTTCTACAGAAGGAAGTCACGGCCCTCTTGACCAAGAGGGCCATCGAGCATGTTCCGACCCCAGAAGTAGGGCGTGGTTGCTACTCCCACTACTTTCTGGTGCCCAAAAAGGACAAGGAGGACATGCGTCCTATCTTGGACCTCCGGAACGTCAATCGCTTCCTCCGGAAGGAGAAGTTCAAGATGCTCACCCTAGCTCAGGTCTTGACTGCCCTCGACCCTGGAGACTGGTTGGTAGCGTTGGACTTGCAGGACGCATATTTCCACATCCCCGTCCTGCCGGCCCACCGGCGTTACCTTCGGTTCACGGTAGGCCCCGGGCATTTTCAGTTCACCGTGCTCCCCTTTGGCCTTACCAGTGCCCCTCGGGTGTTCACGAAAGTGATGGCGGTGGTCGCAGCTCATCTGCGCCGGGCAGGGGTTTCAGTCTTCCCCTACCTTGACGACTGGCTGCTGAAGGCGGGCTCGTCCCAGGCAGTCGTCTCCCACCTCCAGACTGCGGCCGAACTCCTGCACTCGCTGGGGTTCTCCATCAATGTGCCGAAGTCGCATCTGATTCCTTCTCCACAGCTCCTTTTCATCGGAGCAGTTCTGGACACGACGCAGTTTCGGGCCTATCCTCCCGAACGGCGAGTCCGGGATATTCAGGCTATGATTCCGATCTTTCAGCCTTTATCCTGGGTTTCGGCACGGATGACCCTGAGGCTGCTGGGCCTCATGGCCTCCTGCATCCTGCTGGTCAATCATGCCAGATGGCATATGCGGGCTCTGCAGTGGGACCTTAAGTTCCAGTGGGCGCAGCACCAGGGCAACCTGTCCGATCACGTCCAGATCTCGGAGGGGACTGCAAGACAGTTGCAGTGGTGGCTCTCGAACCGGCAATGGGTCATGGGCAGATCCCTCTCCCTTCCCCAGCCAGAGCACACAGTTGTGACGGACGCGTCCCTTCTGGGATGGGGCGGTCACATGGGAGAGGCGGAGATCAGAGGCCTCTGGTCTCCGGCGGAGTCCCGGCTCGATATCAACTTTCTGGAGCTCCGGGCGATCCGGCTTGCACTCAAGGCATTCCTTCCCTCTGTCAAAGGGAAGGTAGTGCAGGTGTTCACAGACAACACCACCGCCATGTGGTACTGCAACAAACAGGGCGGGGTGGGGTCTTGGACCCTTTGTCAGGAGGCTCTGCGCCTCTGGACATGGCTGGAACATCAGGGCATGTTCCTGATGGTTCAACACCTGGCAGGTTCCCTGAACGCCAGGGCGGACGAACTCAGCCGCAGGTGCATGATGGATCACGAATGGCGTCTTCACTCGGAAGTGGCGCAAGGACTCTTTCTACAATGGGGAGAGCCTTGGTTAGATCTATTCGCCACCGAAGAGAACGCGCAATGTCATCAGTTCTGCGCGTTGGAATTTCCAAGGCGGCACTCGCTCGGCGACTCTTTTCGTCGCGAGTGGAGTTGCGGTCTGTTGTACGCCTTTCCGCCTATACCACTTCTACCCAGAGTGTTGAAGAAGATTCGGCACGACCGGGCCCAAGTCATTCTTGTGGCTCCGGACTGGGCTCGAAGAGTTTGGTATCCCGAGCTACTCAATATGAGCATAGATCCCCGATCCGTCTGCCTCTTCGGGAGGATCTTCTGTCGCAGCAGCAGGGGACGGTCCTCCACCCGAACCTGTCCAGTCTACACCTGCTTGCGTGGAGATTGAGCGGCGGCAGTTGATTCCTTTCGACTTGCCTCCCGAAGTTTGTGATGTGATTCTGGCAGCCAGGCGTCCCTCCACTAAGGTGGTATACGCCTGCAGGTGGAACAAATTTGTGGCATGGTGCACAGCAAAGGCTGTGAATCCCCTTTCTGCCCCTCTTTCTGAGGTCCTTCTGTTCCTTCTCTCTCTGGCCCAACAGGGTTCTGCCCTGGGTACCATCAAGGGTTATCTCTGTGCTATCTCGGCCTTCCTCAGGCTCCCTGATCAGCCCTCCCTTTTCAAGTCCCCTGTTGTTAACAGGTTTCTTAAAGGCATTACACACCTTTTCCCTCCTGTTCCGTTCGTGATGCCTCAGTGGGACTTGAACTTGGTTCTTACCTTTTTAATGTGCGCTCCCTTTGAGCCTCTGCATAACTGTCCTCTTCGTCTTTTGACTCTAAAGACAGCCTTTCTGGTGGCCATCACCTCCGCTCGGCGGGTGAGTGAGCTCCAGGCTTTATCTTGCAAACCTCCCTTTCTGTCTGTTCATCCAGACAAGGTTGTTCTTCGGACGCGTCCGTCCTTCTTGCCAAAGGTGGTTACTGCCTTTCACATTGGGCAGACCATCACTTTGCCTACCTTCTTTCCGCCTCCGCATCCTTCCAGAGAGGAAGAGAGGCTCCACCGTCTGGACCCAAAACGTGCGCTCTCCTTCTATATCGACCGCACAAAACACTTCCGGGTGGATGACCAGCTCTTTGTTGGCTACGTGGGCGCCAAAAAGGTCGGGCGGTGCACAAACGAACCATCTCCCGCTGGGTTACCTTGTGCATCAAGACCTGCTATTCTTTGGCTAAGAAGGAGCCTCCTGTTGGGCTGCGTGCCCATTCCACCAGGGCAACAGCTGCTACCACGGCCTTGGGCCGCGGTGTTCCGCTGCCCGTTATTTGTCAGGCAGCTACGTGGGCCTCGCTGCACACGTTTACAAAACATTACTGCCTTGACAGTCAGGTCCGGAGGGACGGCTTCTTTGGCCGTTCTGTCCTCCAGGACTTCCTTGTCTGATCTTTGTTCGCAGACCCACCACCGGGGTTGGTATTGCTGGGGTATCTATTCTAAGGTAAGGAATCTGTCACTAACGTGTCTCTTTCAGATGCACAAGTTACTAACTTGTGTAACGATATATCTGTAAGAGACAGTAGTTAGTGACAGATTCCTTACCGACCCACCCATCCTCCCCGTGCTGCGAACTGATTTCTAGGGTTAAGGACATCCCTTTCAGGGCCCTAGTATTTTTCAGACACCTATGTCAGCTTCTTGCATGGCTCTGCGTTCCTGGCGCGGAAAGTCGTGTACAGAACTGACGTCAGCGCGCAGGGGCGGCGCCTAAGTACTGCCCGCGACGTCATCCCGGCGATCACGACGCCGACGACGGACGCGGAGCCGCACGACGCCGCCTACCGACGCGCAAGGGTACTGCTACGCAAAACTTTCCGGATCCAGCCTGACGCCTGGGGATATTCTAAGGTAAGGAATCTGTCACTAACTACTGTCTCTTACAGATATATCGTTACACAAGTTAGTAACTTGTGCATTAAGGACTCACTTTCAGGGCCCTAGTTTTTGTGCACCAGTGGTCAGTGTCTTGCATGGCTCTGCGCTTCTGTCGTGGAAAGTCGTGTACAGAACTGACGTCCGCGCGCGAGGGCGGCGTCTAAGTAGCTACCGCGATGTCATCCCGGCGACCACGACGACGAACGCGGAGCTGACCGACGCCACCTTTCGACGCGCAGGTGTACTGCTGACGAAAAAGCTTTCCGGATCCAGTCTGACGCCTGGGGGTAATTCTAAGGTAAGGAATCTATAACTATCTATGTCTCTTACAGATATATCGTTACCGAAGGTAAGTAACTTGTTCATCAGCCTTATCAGCATGGCATCAAGGGCAGTTGGATAAAGCCATAGGGAATATCCTATGGAGTTTTGATGGTGTTAAATATGCCCTATGCAGGAGAGAAAACTGGATAAATTTAAAGCCTATATTTCGGGATTTCATGCTAGGATACACTATAAGAAAGTGCCATTCTTTGTCATTGAACACTCGGTTGAGGTCCTCACACCCAGGATGGTAAGAGAGAGATGAAGTTTTTTGTTGACTATAGAGGACTCAATGCAGTCACTAGGACTGATCTCCATCCAATTTTAAGGGCAGATGAGCTGATTGATACTCTGGCCTCTGCCAAGTATCGCAGTACATTTGATCTGACTGCTGGTTATTGGCAAATCAGACATGCCATGTGGATGCCAAGCCAAAAACAGCATTTCCAACCCCCAGTGTGAATTATCAATTTATTGTAATGCCTTTTGGTTTGAAAAATGCACCTGCCACATTTCAGAGGCTGGTGAATAAAGTCTTAATAGGTCTGGAAGCCAGTAGTGCAGCATATATAGATGATATAGCTGTCTTTAGCTCCACCTCTGAAGATCACCTGGTCCACCTCAGAAATCTACTTGAGGCCCTGCAGAAAGCAGGCCTCACTATCAAGGCCACAAAGTGCCAAATAGGGCAGGGCAAGGCTGTGTACTTGGGTCACCTTGTAGTTGGATTCAAAGTTCAACCATTGGAGAGCAAAATTCAGACATCATGGATTGGATTGCTTCCGCTACCCAGACTCAGGTCAGAGCTTTATTGGGGCTGACTGGGTACTACAGAAGATTCATTATGGGTTATGGGTCCACAGTGACACCCCTTAATGATCTCACCTCCAAATGGATGCCTAAAAAAGATCAGTGGACCGTTAGCTGTCCGGAGGCATTTGATGACATGAAGCAAGCCATGTGCTCTGCTCCAATTCTGCTAAGCCCTGACTACTTCAAGCCATTCATTGGCCTGACAGAGGCTTCTGAGATAGGGATATGTGCAGTTATGTCACAACGTAATGTAGAGGGCAGGATCAACCAGTAGCTTTTATCAGCAGAAGGTTGACCCCTAGGGAGAAGAGTTGAACAGCTATTGAGAGGGAGGCCTTTGCTGTTGTCTGGGCCCTGAAGAAGTTGAGGCCATACCTGTTGTCCACTCACTTCATTGTTCAGACCGACTATAAGCCCCTCTTATGACTTAAACAAATGAAGGGTGAAAACCCCAAACTTTTGATGTGGTTCATTTCCCTACAGGGGAAGGACTTTTCAGTGGTACACAGACCTGAGAAGTAACCATGCCAACACAGATGGACTCTCCAGATATTTCCACTTAGAAAATGAAGACTCAACTGGGCAAGGTTAGTCTCATGGCCTTATGTTTTGGGGTGGGGTGAGATGTGTAGGAAAGTAGAATCTGCTTTCATGGTTACCCCCACTTTTTGCCTGGTGTCAGTATGTTTTTGACTTAATCTGCTGGGTTCCTGCTAATCGTGACCCAGCATCTGTTCTCTCTCCCCTAAATTAGCTTTCGTGAGTACTTTGGTACATTCACAGTTGGCTACTAGTGTACCCTTATATGTCACTAATATGGTACTGAGGTACCCAGAGCATAGGTATGCCAGGGGTCTCCCATGGGCTGCAGCATGAATTGTGCCACCTATGGGAGTCCACTTAAACTGTGACTACAGGCCTGCAATTGCAGCCTGTGTGAGATGGTGCTTGTACCCCTTACAACAGATATAAGTTTCCTTATATCTGAGGTCACTGCACTTAAAACCTATAAGTCACCTCTATTGCAGGCTCTTCAGTCCTGAGGGCAGGGTGCTTGGTTACAAGTGTGAGGGTGCCACTGCGTGAGCAGGACACCCCTACGAACCCCGTAGTCAATTCTCCAGGCTTTGTAAGTGCGGTCAGCCATTTTAAGGTATATAGTGGACATCAGTCATTATAAGATGTCTGACTATTTAATGGCTGCACCAAACCTGGTCATGTTTGATATCAATCATGTTGGAATCATACTACAACACTGATTCCAGTGCTAGAAGTATGATCCCATGTATGGGGGGCTCCATAGGGGACCCCCTGTACTCCCGGTAACAGCCTATCAGGGTCTGCCAGCTAGCTAGTGCTGCTGCCGACCACAGACATGTTTCTGCCCTCCTGCTGCTGAGTCAAGCTCCAGCAGGGGAAGGTAGAACAATAGGTTTTCTATCACAGGGAGGTGTGACCACCTCCCAGACAGGACTTAGTGTATTGGGCTGGGGTAGGAGCGCTTGCCAGCGCCACCAGACAGCTTTGAAGGGCACATTCAGTGCCCTCCTTGCATACTCCAGTTTGAGCCAGTTCAGGGAGCTCTTGGCTCCCGCTCTGGTGCCAAACTGGACAAACGACATGGGAGTATCCTCCCCTCTGTCCAGCCCCTCCATGGGAGGGACCCCTGAGTTGTTCCAACCCTTCCCTTAGGGTACTTAAGGGCTTACCTGTGCGTGGAACCTTAGATTTGTCATGGGACTAGACAAGCCTGAAACTACGTCGCTCTTCGACCGTCTGGACAGTTGGACTTCGACTGGAACTGTGACTGCATCAAGGAAGTCTCCTGCTCCTGGTCTCGCCGTTCTTCAAGTCTTCTTCGCCGTCTGTGTCTGTGCTTTTGCAAGGTTCTTCAACAGACCTGCAGGCATCAAGGACACCCGAAGAAATCTCCCTTGGAGTAAAGAGTCACTTCCCTGCATCTGCAGGCACCGCAACGAAGCTGACCGGTCTGCTGCCCCTGTTGTTCTACAGACTTCCCGAGGCTCGGCGACACAGGTGGCGGTTCTGCAACTCCCTGGAGGCCTGATCTGTCCTCTGCAATTTTGAGGCCAGTATCCCTCGTCGAAACCGCTAGGACAAAACCCCATGTACTGCGTCAACTTGCCGTTGCCAAGGCTTGTTGGCTCTGCACTCCAGAAATCTTCGAGCTACAAGAAACTCCAGCAACCAGCATCTTTTCCCTCCAAGATCAGCGTCCTCATCGCATCCTCTGCACCGTGAGCTTTCATCTTTGGTGAGCTGCTCGAGGTCCTCTTGCGACTCCTGTGCCTTCGGCCTGTGTGTCCTCCTGATGGTCTTCTACTGCTTCAATCAGATGTCTTATAAAGCGCGACTACTCACCAGTAAGGGTCTCAAGGCACTTGGGGGGAGGTGGGGGTAGCTGCTGGTCCAACAGGGTGCTGTGTTTCAGTCGAAGAGCCAGGTCTTGAGGTCTTTCCTGAAGTGAGGCAGTGACGGTGATTGCCTGAGGTGGAGAGGTAGTGTGTTCCAGGTCTTTGCTGCGAGGTAGGAGAAGGATCTTCCTCCGGCTGTGGTCTTATGGATACGTGGGATGGTAGCCATGGCCAGTTGGGCGGAGTGGAGGTCTCTGGTGGGTGCGTGAAATGCGAGGCGGTGGTTGAGGTACGAAGGTCCTGCGTCATTTAGGGCTTTGTAGGCATGTGTGAGGTGCTTGAAGGTGATTATTTTGTTGACTGGGAGCCAGTGGAGGTCTCTCAGGTGGCTAGTGATGTGGCTGCGGCGGGGGATGTTGAGGAGGAGTCTAGCAGAGGTGTTTTGAATAATCTGCAGTTTCTTGAGGAGTGTCTGGGTGATGCTGGTGTAGAGTGCGTTGCTGTAGTCGATTCTGCTACTGATGAGTGCGTGGATGACAGTCTTTATGGACTCTGTGGGGATCCACTTGAAAATCTTTTGGAGCAGGCGCAGTGTGTGGAAGCAGGATGATGAGACTGCGTTGATCTGGCGGCTCATGGTGAGCGAGGAGTCCAGGAGGATGCTGAGTTTCCGTGCGTGGTCTGTGTGTGTGTGGGGGTTTCCAAGCGCTGCGGGCCACCAGGAGTTGTCCCAGGCGGAGGGGGTGGAGCCCATGATGAGGACTTCGGTCTTTTCTGAATTGAGCTTGTGGCAGCTGTTCTTCATCCAGGTGGCGACAGCCTTCATCCCGTTGTGAAAGTAGTTCTTGGTGACTGAGGGTTCGTTGGTGAGGGAGAGAATCAGCTGGGTGTCATCAGCGTAGGAGACGATGTTGAGTCCGTGGTTACTGATGACGGCAGCGAGTGGGGCCATGTAGATGTTGAAAAGAGTGGGGCTCAGGGAGAAGCCCTGAGGCACTCCGCAGCTTATCTCTGTGGGTTCTAAGAGGATCGGAGGTAGTCTGACTCTGTGTTCGGCCGGTGAGGAAGGAGCGGATCCATTCCAGGGCTTTGTAGCGGATCCCAGCACCGTGGAGTCTTGTGCGATGAGAGACGTGTCGAATGCGGCCGAGAGGTCCTAGAGGATGAGGGCTGCGGTCTCGCCACGGTTGAGGGTGGCGCAGACGTCGCCTGTGGTGGCGGGAGCGCTCCCCTGCTTGCTTGGGGCCTTCTCTGACTCTCCTGCTGTTGGTGAGTCCCTTGGACCTTGCTGGTCCCAACGTTGCTCCTTCTTCGTCTTCCACAGCAGTTTCGGCTGCCAAGGCTTGTTGGTGCTCCTGCCAGACAGAGACCACCTAGTCACCGACATCTGACGTGGGACAGCTCATGCACGGCTTCTGTTCTTCCTCAGCATCGCCTGTTCTTCACAGCTGCAGCGACACAGTCACCTTTGACTGGTCTGAACCTCCTGACATCGGCGGGCATTGTGTTTTCGTGCTTCCTGGTCACTCCCGAGTGGCGTAGACTCTGTCCCCTCTGCTTGCAGGTTCTTCAATTCCAGAATCCAGCCTTGGATTCTACCGGACTTCTTCACCGTCTTCTCCAGAGGCACTTTCTTCTAAGTCTTCCATTGTCTTCTACGGAGGTTTCCAACGTCTCTTCACCCCTATGCACCTGGCTTTTTAACTTGGTTCCCTTAACATCCACGGGTGGGGCGGCTCTCCAACCTTCTGTCCTCCAAGGGAATTCTACTGGGTTCTCTGTGAAGGGTCCTTCTTCTCCAAAACTGCAACCAAGACTTCTTCATTGACTTCCATTGGGCAAATGGGCTGTGTTCCTACTATGCACACAGCCTCTGTGGGAGTTCCTGGGTACTTACCCTGGGTGGTTCTTTGTGTCCTAGGCTCCTCTGGGTTTTCTGGTCCAAGTCCCGTCCTCCTTTGCATTTCGCATTCCACTGCCTTAGTATTTGGTTTGGTCTTGCCCTGGAGACCACCGTATTTTGTGCTACTTACCTGATTGCATTTGAAGTATTTTGATGTATTGTGTTGATATTGCAGGGTAGGAGACATGCCAATGTGTTAGTGAGTGTTGTGTAATAAATAAGAGTATTTTTATATAAACACTGCGTGGTTATTTTTCATTTAACTCGCACTATTGATTAAACTGGTAAAACAAGCTGCTTAACACTCCAACATAAGCCTGAAGGCTTCTCTCCACAGCTCCCACTTTGACCGCTTTCTATGGTTCTAAAAGACCACTAAAATCACCATAAGGGTTGCCTGGATTAGTGCAAGGTGCATCACTTAAATAAGTGTGTACCATATACTAAGCCTGCCTCCTACATCCTGCAGCCCAGCAACCTCCAAAAACCCCAGGAGACAAAGATCAAGATCTCCAGAGAACAGCGGACCTGTTCACCATGAACAATCTTCAAGTAAAGGCTTCTGTGACATGAAGAACTGCGATGGTTCTGTGGAGGCTTTACAAGAGCAGTTTGTGGAAGGAAATGAGGAAGGGGTTCTTTTTGTGCAACCAGTGCCTACAGATCCTCCTATGATGGATAGCTGGATTTCTGAGTTAGGCGAAGCAAGCAGGTTAGAATCATCACAGGCTTCTGGCCTTATATCTCCTCTTGGCCTTGCCTCGGAGGCCAGCTCTTCCTTGCCGGATATGTTAAAAAGGGTGACTGATGTTTTACATTTGACTCTGCCTTTGGTGGAGAAATCGACAGACCCCCTCATTGCGCTTCTTCATCCGGGTCAGTCCGAGATTGAGCCAGTGCTACCCGTTTGTGAGGCAATAAATTATATTTTACTGGGGGCATGGGCTAGACCTGATACTGGTGCGCTTGTGTACCTTGCGATTGCCCACATGCACCGTCCTGCCCCCGATGATCCTGCTTGCTTTCTTCGTCATCAGACACACCTTAGTTTTGTGGTTCAGGCCGCTACAGCTTCCCACGATGTGGATAGCCTTACTCATACTCCAATTGACAAAGATTACCGAAAGCAAGACTCTTGTGGAAAACGTATGTTCTCTTCCACCAGTGCGGCGTTACGTTCCATTAACACAAATTACGTCTTTGGACATTTTTCTCATGCCTTATTGGATTCGTTGCAAAAGCTATTGCCATTGTTTCCGGAGGCTAATAGGAATGAACTGAGTCAATTGATTTCGGATGGACAACAGGTGGCTATATTAAGCATTAGGTGTGGAATATACACCACTGATTCAATTGGTTGAGCCATGGCGTCATCTATGGTGTTACGCCGGCGAGCTTGGCTTCGTTCTACTGGATTTTCGAGGCAGTCCAGTGAGTTTTAATTGACATGCCGCTTGATGGCGTTGATTTGTTTGGTGCCCATGCACATGCTGCTTTGCGTAGGTTTAGGGATAGTCGGGGTGGCTCAGACCCTTAGCCCTGTTCCCTTCTTTCAACTTTTGTTGTATTTTAGGGGACATGTTCTTATACAGAAGGCTCCTCTTGATTTGTAATTTGCCTCAAAACTGCATTATAATATGCTTTTTGCAATGTAATGTCACCAGATGTGGTGTTCCTGCCTTTGCCGGTCTTATTCTTAGGGTATTTTTGCTGTGGATGACAGGTTGTCTTTCTTTGAGACCCTACATGGGTTTTTTCCTACCCATAGGTAGGTTTTTCGGTTATCTCTGCTGAGGAGATCCTCACTCAAGTAATTTGGTTCTATGGTTTCTTTCTCATGTGAAATAGATTACCTATGTTATCTGCTTGTAGAAGCATTTGCAATAGGCTTATTGCCTTTTCTTTTCACTAAGTGTGGGTCTCTGTTGGTGCAGGACCTGACCTGTTATTTTATTGGAACTTGTGTTTCTTGGATCACGTTTTTCTTTCGGCAACTTCTTGCCTTATTTCTGCAAGTTGTATCCCTTAGATGTGATGGTACATAGCTTTTAGTTCCCTCCTTTTGGAGAGTTTACCCCCGCTTGTTCCATGGGATGTATTCTTCAATCATTGCAGATTGCGACGTATTTATTCTTGATGCCTTCCATTTGTATGGCATCAAGGTATTCCTATTCCTGCAGGTTTGCATTGCTCCTCCTGTAGGATAAAGGGTATATCCATCTATGTGGATTTTTGGTGTTGCTTATACCTACGTTGTTTGGGTTTTATTTTGCTGGTTTTCTTTTACAAGAAACATCTTTTCTAGTTTTCTTCCTTTGAGAGCAAGCTACACTTATCACTCCTAAGTTTAAAATGTTAGGTTGGGAAGTGCTGCCAATTACCAGGTTTTGTGGGTGGCAGTTTTTCCCTTCATTCTTTGAGTAATCCTCATATGATTTACTGATGGGCTAAAGCTATATAATCGTTTGAAGGAAGAATTCTATCTGAAAGAGACACGTTAGTGACAGATTCCTTACCTTAGAATATCCCCAGGCGTCAGGCTGGATCCGGAAAGTTTTTGCGTAGCAGTACCCTTGCGCGTCGGTAGGCGGCGTCGTGCGGCTCCGCGTCCGTCGTCAGCGTCGTGATCGCCGGGATGACGTCGCGGGCAGTACTTAGGCGCCGCCCCTGCGCGCTGACATCAGTTCTTCTTTTTCCGCGCCAGCAAGCGCAGATCCGGGAAGAGCAGTGCCCTAGTCATTTTTTTTTACTACCATCAAGGGTTATCTTTGTGCTATCTCGGCCTTCCTCAGGCTCCCTGATCAGCCCTCCCTTTTCAAGTCCCCTGTTGTTAACAGGTTCTTAAAAGGCATTACTCACCTCTTCCCTCCTGTTCCGTTTGTGATGCCTCAGTGGGACTTGAACTTGGTTCTTACCTTTTTAATGTGCGCTCCCTTTGAGCCTCTACATAACTGTCCTCTTCGTCTTCTGACTCTGAAGACAGCCTTTCTGGTGGCCATCACCTCCGCTCGGCGGGTGAGTGAGCTCCAGGCTCTATCTTGCAAACCTCCCTTTCTGTCTGTTCATCCAGACAAGGTTGTTCTTCGGACGCGTCCGTCCTTCTTGCCAAAGGTGGTTACTGCTTTCCACATTGGGCAGACCATCACTTTGCCCACCTTCTTTCCGCCTCCGCATCCTTCCAGAGAGGAAGAGAGGCTCCACCGTCTGGACCCAAAACGTGCGCTCTCCTTCTATATCGACCGCACAAAACACTTCCGGGTGGATGACCAGCTCTTTGTTGGCTACGTGGGCGCCAAAAAAGGTCAGGCGGTGCACAAGAGGACCATCTCCCGCTGGGTTACCTTGTGTATCAAGACCTGCTATTCTTTGGCTAAGAAGGAGCCTCCTGTTGGGCTGCATGCCCATTCCACCACGGCAACGGCTGCTACCACGGCCTTGGGCCGCGGTGTTCCGCTGCCGGTTATCTGTCAGGTAGCTACGTGGGCCTCGCTGCACACGTTTACAAAGCATTACTGCCTTGACAGTCAGGTCCGGAGGGACGGCTTCTTTGGCCGTTCTGTCCTCCAGGACTTCCTTGTCTGATCTTTGTTCGCAGACCCACCACCGGGTTGGTATTGCTGGGGTATCTATTCTAAGGTAAGGAATCTGTCACTAACGTGTCTCTTTCAGATGCACAAGTTACTAACTTGTGTAACGATATATCTGTAAGAGACAGTAGTTAGTGACAGATTCCTTACTGCCCCACCCATCCTCCCCGTTCTGCGAACTGATTTCTAGGGTTAAGGACATCCCTTTCAGGGCCCTAGTATTTTTCAGACACCTATGTCAGCTTCTTGCATGGCTCTGCGTTCCTGGCGCGGAAAGTCGTGTACAGAACTGACGCCAGCGCGCAGGGGCGGCGCCTAAGTACTGCCCGCGACGTCATCCCGGCGATCACGACGCCGACGACGGACGCAGAGCCGCACGACGCCGCCTACCGACGCGCAAGGGTACTGCTACGCAAAAACTTTCCGGATCCAGCCTGACGCCTGGGGATATTCTAAGGTAAGGAATCTGTCACTAACTACTGTCTCTTACAGATATATTGTTACACAAGTTAGTAACTTGTGCTTTCGGTCTCTCCCTTCAGTATTCTGTTATGTCATATTGTGGAGCTTCAACTACATTCTATTTTAGGGATGCGTATTTCTATTATGTACAGCAGGTTTTCTGGTTGCATATTTTGGATATAATTCTGCTCTTTGTAAGGGTGCAGATTATGTAGCAATATTTTTGCCCGTCTCTGGTTAGGAGACAGTGACTATCTACTTCACTGGTCCTTATATGTATGGGGTCCGTATATTGATGTACACATTCATTGGGCAATGAAAATGCAGATTTGTGTAGGTATTTTGTATATATGTGGATACACATATTTATGGCAGATGTATAGCTGTATAATAGTTACCTTTCTGTTGGGATACAGTTGGTGTTGGATTTTAGATACGTCTTTTCTAGCTTGCAGCATATTTATATATGCTGCTGTTCTTCCTTCTCACCTCCGTGGGGTTACATGCTAGGTGAGCCTTGCAGTTAACTCTGGCGGTCATTCTTTTTATTTAAAGATAGGTCCTGATTTTAGCAGTATTTGTTCTTATTTTTTTGCCTGTCAGACATTTCCATTGATACTTCTTTATTCATTTTCCGCTATAACCGTGTTTAAAAATCCCTTGTCTGGGGGTCTCTCAGACTCATGGCCCTTATATTCTGTCAGTGATTATTACATATGACAAAATATGATTATCCATCTTAAGCTGTGATTAAGAGGGTACTTTAATTGTGCCACATTTTTGTGGCAATCACCATTATTTAAAAAAAAAATGAATGACTGTGGCGTCTTCCACTCTGTTCATCTTGTTCCTGCTGATTTCCCTCTCGATCAGCGGTCCGTTGTGAGTCCCTAGTTCTCACTGTCTTGCTATCAAGAACCTTACATTGGATTGGCGTTCGTTTTACCTTTGGCCTTGAGGTTATGTACTTGTTGGTACGACTGATGGTTGTGTTTGGTTGAAGTTTATTCTCCTTCTCTGGCATCACATTTTGCTGTGCCTACAGCAGGTTTCACTTGACTCACCGGTGGTCCTTGCCACGGTTCATATAAATAGTCTTTCCTACATGTGTCTGGTCTCTTTTTAGTTTAGACCGGCTGGTCCTCTCAGACCATTTGTAGGATTGGTTTGCAGGCCCACCTCCGGGTTGGGTATAGCTACAGTATTTAATTCAAATGTTAAGAAATCTGCGGCTGGATGTCTCTATCAAATGTAAAATTTTGGTAACGATGTATCTGGTAGAGACATCGTCTAGCCACAGATTCCTCAACGCCCTGCCCATCCTTCCTGCTCTGCGAACAGCCTATGATGTAGGGGTTATTACCCTTTTCAGTACTGGTTTTATACTCCAGTGATCACTGGTTCATGTAGAGGTGTGACTCAACAAACCACGCAGTCTTGCCTCATAGGTCCTGTTCTGGTATTACCATACCATCATCATCATAAACTTTATTTCGGTCATTGCAACCATAAAAGTGCAAAGGCATACAGTACATGAGTCTGATTAATAAATACGTGACAAAGGTTCATTAAATACAACACATCGATTACCAATTGCTTTGTACCGGCCAATTATAAAACGATTAAAACAGTAGTTAAAAGGATAAAAGATGTGGTATCAGAAACTTATGCCCCAATTAAATTGCGCGGAAAGACCCACCATATAATCCCAATGTTGAAAATTGATCAGTTTGCAGGGATAGGAAGCATAAAATTATTGTCTAAAACATAGGCTAAAAGAATTGATAAAAGATTAGGAAGTGCGCGCTATCGCGTCTTTGATGCTTATCTTCTAATAATCCACATTTTACCAAGAAACTTGGCAACTGCGCAAGCAACTGAAGGCCTGGAATCGGATTTCAGAATGTGCAGCGCTTCTTGGTGGCATCGAGTTCCCAGCAACCTGCAAACAAGAGCTGGCCATTTATTTCTCGGATGGTTATACAGAGGGCAAGCGAAGAAAATATGGCTAATTGTCTCAACAGTGAGAGGGCAACCTGGACAGTACTGCATTGCAGAGGAGGGCCGACGCCAAGCTGCTGCAAAGGAGTTCACAGGAAGGGAGCCAAATCAAAATTGGATATAAAGCTTCCTATCCTGTGGGATCGTGATAACCTCCATGTATTGTTCATAGGGGCTTAGCAATTTGAATTCCATAAATTCAAATGTGAGACGGCCCCCGGCCAATTGAGTAACAGTAGTCTGCAGCCACCCAGTTCCAGTTTTGGGTCTTGACCAGTCCTTTACTGGGCAATAAACTTGAATCTTTACATCCCAAGAGCTCCCCACGCCTATCACTGAGAGCAGTGACCTGACTTTAGTAAACCACCCAATTTTCTTGAAGCGGTCAAGTGTGCAAACTTCGTCAAGGGCAGCAGCGTAATGGGAGAGCTCAGGGGTTAGTTTCAAGCGCAGCCAGAAAAGCAGGGGACGAAGCCTTGCTTTATCCACAATTGACGGCCTGCCCATATCTAGCCTTAAAGGATGAAGCGGAGTGCTGTGGGAAAGGGAGCAAAGGGATCTCAAAAACTTGTTCTCTGTAACAAGGAGGCCTTCCAAATGTTCAAATCCCCAAAGTTCGGCCCCATACAAAGCAGAACCCACTACCTTATGGTCAGAGATCTGGAGTGGGGCTGCTATTGGTTTGGTCTGGGAGGTCATATGCTCCTTAATCAGAGCCCCAGTGGTCTGCTCCTGCTGAAGAATCCGCTTTATAATGTGGTGCTTCCAGGCCATTTTCTCAGAGAGAGTTACGCCCAGATAGTCAAATGTGGCCACTCTCTCGAGGGGGATCCCCCCAATACCATTGTGCCTTTGAATGATTTGTGGGGGTTCAACTCTAAGAGAGTTTGGTTTTCGAGGTGTTGACCTCCAAGCCTCTCATTCCACAAAAGGCCTCGATGCGATCTAGGAGCAGTTGCAGACCGCTGGGGGTCTTAGAGACTATTTGCGTGTCGTCCGCAAACAATAAGGTTGTTACTTTGACACTCCCCAGAGAGGGGGCATCAGCGGGGACTTCCGCTAAGTGCTGGACCACTCCATTGATGAAGAGTGAAAACAGAGTAGGAGCCAACACACAGCCCTGTCGGACCCCTCTGTCGACACTAATCAAGTCTGTCTATTGCCCTTGGTCCCCCCAATGAACCCTTGCGTAGTTGTCCTCGTGAAGGTGGACAACCAATGCAAGGATCTCAGGAGGAAGACCCAACTCCTGCAGGGCACACCATAATTTGTGCCTAGGGATGAGGTCGAAAGCCGACTTCAGGTCAATAAATGCTATGTAGAGACTTCCCTGTTCAATGGTCACAGTTTTCCAGGCCAATAAGAAAAAGCGAAAAACCTGATCGATGGTGCTGATTTTACGTCTAAACCCTGCTTGGAAGGAGGATGAGATGTTATTCCCTTCCATCCAAGCCGTAATCTTTTTAAGAAGTGCACGGGAGAAGACCTTTTGTGCACCATCGATCAGGCTAATGGGCCTGTAGTTGGATGGTAATGAGCGGTCACCCTTCTTAAAAACCGGAATCACCTCGGCACCCTTCCACGAGGGTGGTATTGAAGCCCCTGCGGCAATTCCATTGGCTAGTGCCTAGATATATTTAGACCAATTACCAATCTCATTAAGAAAAACGTCGCCAGGTACGCCATCGGGCCCTGATGCTTTGTTCCTAACTACAGAGTTTATGCTTTGTGTGATTTCAGCTAAGGAAAATAGCCCAGTGATCTGGGGGCTGGTGTAGTCAATGGTAGGACCTTCAATAGCCAAATCCCCTGATCCAGTATATACTGTAGAGAAATGTTCAAACCAGGTGGCGATGGCAATGTTGTTGGTGGGTGGCCTCGGTCTTTCTGCATCTCCCCTAGTGACTAAAAGCCAAAACTGTTGTGCGTCTTTCCTCTGGCAAGCCTCACTAATCTGGAGCCATTTGTGAGTGACTTGTAGAGTGAGAGGTGTTTTATTTTGCAAGGCTGGTTTATACACCAGTGCGCAGGGTTTCATGTAGCTTGTACTTCGTTGATTGTTTGGGTCTTTTCCGTAAAGTCCTTGGCTGGTGTTGACCTACCATTTATTGCTACTTTCTAATTATTGTTTCAAAGATTTGTGATCTTTTTGACACGCTGTTTCCTCAGCCAGTTTCTATAGTGGCTCTGCGTTCTGGCACGGAAGGTTTCACGCGCACCGGAGGGGACTTATATGGCTCCACTGACGTCACAACCGCAGACAACGTCATCTCTGAGCTGTACGACGCCGTCCCCCGCTGCGCAGAGGTACTCAAAAGCTAAGTAATCTGCGGCTAGACTATGTCTCTACCAAATACATCGAGACCGAAGGTAAGTAACTTTTCCACTGTATTGCTTCGCACTCCCAGATAATAGAGAATATCACCCTCCCACACGGAGGCTCAGACACAACGAAGCAATAAAAACAAAACACCACCTGGAAAGGGATTTCACTTTTATAAAATGAAACACATCAATGAATAAGGCAATGGGTTTTATTTATGCAACGCTCTCTAACAGAAAGGCTTTTCCAGATGTCAAATGAACAACATTCAAATGTATATGGATATATGTATATATGCAATGCATGCAATATACATGAAATAAAATGCAATCAGATAACAATAATAAAATGAAACGCACGCAGATAATGATATGGAATGGAACACAAGTAGATTATGCTGGACGTCCTGCAAGAAATCAGAAAGATATATTTACACTAAATACATCAGATGATTACAATCACTGAAGACTTGGATGTGCACACAGACTCACTCACACATCACAAAGTCAATACTCAAAAACAAATCACCTCACCGGCTGCAAGCAATGCATCTTAGCCCTCTCCAGACTGGGAGATTCACAGCTGGGGGTTCTGCCGAAGTAGACGCGTCCGTCCCCATTCGGATTCCAAATCCCAGTTTCCAGGTCACCAAACCCCAGCTTTATAGTCTCAAAACACACTAGAAGGTTCCGAGAGGCTCTCCTCTGCGCCAAGGAAACGTACTGAAATTGGCCACTTTCCCTGCAAGGATTCCAAAGGCAAAAGAGTTCCCACGTCCCCTCGGCACTCTCACATGTTCCAGCCTTTATCTTAACGAAGCTTACGAAAGTCTCCGGCAGTACAGTCAACAAAACCTTGAACGTGAATAACCTAAGCAACTTGAGTAATCTGGTGGCCTGCCTGTGCGTGCAAAAAGCTCAAGCTAGACAGCGTCAGAATTCACGATGACATGAGGGCATGTCAAAGCCAATAGTATGAACTTTATAATACTTTCCAATGTACAACACAATGCACATTTGTGCACCACTGCCTATAGCATCACACACTTCATCTCCCAATGTACAACATAATGCACATTTGAGCACCACTGCTTATAACACTGCACTCCGAGATCAAGAAGTACATTCCACATCTCTCTCTCTCTCATGCTTTCAAATGCACAGCCCACACATTCTGTACCTGGCAAGGCTGTTCTACTCTGTGAAAACTCTCCCACTTTAAAACTACAAGATTACATGAAAGACATCTTCAAGGAAACATGCACATGCAGGAAAAAATGATGTCGTACATTCAAGCTATGGTAAAATAAAACACCAAAAGTCAATTAAAATAATAGTAGTCGCAGGTCATCATGTGGTTTCAAAACATAGGAGTGCCTCTAGCACTATATCCACCTAAGACGAAGTTCTGTGGTTCTACAAAATGAATATAACCAAGTATTATTTTTATAAATTGGTCTCGTATTTATTCATTGAGTGTGTGCCTCATTTCTTGCCACTGTTTCTACAACAAATGCTTAGCACTGCCCTCTGATAAGCCTAAATGCTCGCCCACACTACCACAAAAGATAGCATTAGTATTATCTTCTTTAGCCTCTGTAAAGCCTCTGGGGATCCACTGGACTCTCTGCACACCATACCTCTTTTTGGTGTAGTATATACAGCACCAGCTTCCTACATTGGTGGATCAGTGGTGGGATCTACAACTTTGCGTTTGCTGAAGTACTCCGACAATAAGTGACCACAGGAATAAATCCAGAAATTGCCTTTAGTTGAATTGTATTTTTACAAATTGACCATTTTTCCAATTTTAAAATAATTGTCAGGGCCCTGGTTAGGTCCCTTTTAGTACAACTGTTATAAAAGTCCAAACCTTACTGTAGTAAGAAAACCAGTGTTAGGTTTTTTTCCCTCTCAAAAAGGTTCCAAACTTAGTAAAAATAATGAGCACCAGAAACAGTACTGCAGAGGGTCTGGTACAGGTGGAAGAACTCTACCTCACACCTTACCTGTCCTGGTCAATGAAACAGCTTAGGGGCTTGTGTAAAACCTATGACCGCAATACTGGGTCAAACCCTACCAAAGCACAGCTCCAGGAGCTTTTGGCGGAGTATGACCAAGAGCATCCAGAGGATGACTCTGATTTTGCAGAAGCTTACAGAAGACCAAAACGCTGACAATGGAAGTGACAGTGGAACGCCCCAAGACAGAGGAGCACCTTCAGATGAGGAGCTTGCTCTGGAAAGACTAGCCAGGAGGACAGCTATAGAAGCAAAACTCCTAGCTATAGAAAAAGAGAAAAGAGTTGGGCCTAGGACCCATCTCTGGTGGCAGCACAATCATAACTAGGGAGAAAGTAGATTCTTTTGACCCTAATATCCCCAAAGGGATTGTCCCAAACTCTTTGAGGGTGATGATATCACCAAGTGGTTCATTGCTTTTGAGAGGGCCTGTCTTAGCAGACAGGTCCACAGGAAGCTGTGGAGTGCTATCCTGTGGGAAATGTTCTCAGGAATGTGCAGGGATAGACTCCTGGCGCTCAATGAGAAAGATGCTGAATCCTAAGACCTCATAAAGGGTACCCTAATTGAGGGCTTTGGATTCACCACTGAAGAGTATAGAATCAGATTCAGGGAGGCTCGAAAAACCCAGAGCCAGACCTGGGTAGATTTTCTGGATGGCTCGGTGAAATCACTAGGAGGTTGGTTAGATGGTATGGTTTAATTAATTGTTACCAAGAAAAGTTACATCAATTCCTGGTAGACCTATGTCCACTTAAAGAGTTGGGGGAGGAAGGCAGATCACTGGGTCAAGACAAGGGTGACCAAGACTACCACTGGTGGTGGAGACCAAAAGTAAGAGGCCAAAAAGCCCCCGCTAAAGAAAGACGGTAACCCTAAAAACAGAGTCTTCTTCAGGCCCCCAAAAACCTGTTCAGGAGGGTGGGCTTTCACAGCGAAAGGGTAGGTACCAGGGAAAGAACTGGGATCCCAAGAAGGTTTGGTGCTATGACTGTAGGACTATAGTGCACCAAACTGCAAACTCTAGCTGTAAAAACAAGAAAAATGCCTCTAGTCCAACTCTGTTAAATGGCTAATCTCCAGATGGGATCTCAGGAGAGCACTAGCCATGCCAAGGAGCTCACTGAAGCAACTGTAGTAGGGGATGTGGACATAGCCACCTTAGCTGTCAAGCCCACTAACATGCAAAAATACAGATATAATCCTGTTATTAATGGGGTTAGGGTGGAAGACTTGAGAGACAGTGGTGCCAGCATTACCATGGTGACTGAGAAGCTGGTGTCCTCTGAAGAGTATCTGCCTGGAAGGACCTATCCAGTCACCAATACTGACATTGTGACAAAAATCCACCTCATGGCGATGGTGTCCTGTGACTGGGGAGGGGTTACTGGAAAGAAAGAGGTAGCAGTCTATTCATCCATACTAGTTGATTGTTTGCTTGGCAATGATTTGGAGTCCTCAGCCTGGGCTGAGGCAGAACTGAGAATCCATGCAGAAATGCTTGGAATCCCTCACTAGATTTGTGTAAAAAGAAGCGCACAGAGCAGAGCCCAGGGTTAAAAAGAGGTGTTGGAGCCTGGAAGAATGGCCCAACCCTCCAAGAGAAAAGTCTGAAAGACCGCTTCCAATCAGGCAGCAGTCCCTTCTCCTCAGGAGAAAGAAGAGTATGTCCTAGAGGGAACTGAGCCTCAGGAGTTGGAGCCTTACCAGGCTGAGCTTTTAGGCCCAGTGAGACCTTCTAGGGACCTTCTAGGCAAAAAATCTGTTCCACCCTTAAAAGCCTACGACAGCAAGTTGCTACACAGGAAGAAAGTGATGTCAGTGGTTCCCACCAGACCTATTGGGAGCGGGAATCCTTTACAATGAGGCCAGAGACTCCAAACCTGGTGCCACTAGGAGAGTGGTAGTGCCTCAGGCATTTAGAGAATTCCCCCTCACTTTGGCCCATGACATCCCCCTAGCTGGACACCTTGGCCAGACCACAACTTGGAGTAGGCTAGTCAGCCACTTCTACTGGCCTGGGATGCACCAGAAGGTGAAGGAGTTTTGTAACTACTGTCCCACCTATCAAGCCAGTGGTAAGACAGGTGGTCCCCCAAAGGCTCCCTTAATCTCACTTCCTTTGGTTGTGGTTCCCTTTGAGAGGGTAGGGATTAACATTGTTGGTCCCCTTGACCCCCCTAAAGCATCAGGAAACAGATATATTCTGGTGGTAGTGAATCATGCCACCCAGGTATCCTGAGGCTATTCCCATTAGAACTACCACTGCCCCTACAGTGGCTAGGGCCCTCATTGGTATCTTTACCAGGTTGGGCTTCCATGAGTTGGTGTCAGACAGAGGTACCAACTTCATGTCTGGCTACTTGAAACACCTGTGGAAGGAGTGTGGAATGACCTACCGGTTCACTACCTCCCACCATCCACAGTGTAATGGCCTTGTTGAAAGATTTAACAAGCCCATGAAAGGCATGATTGGTGGAGTCCCTGAAAAACTCAAAAGGAGATTAAATGTCTTACTTCCAAGCCTGCTTTTTGCCTACAGGGAAGTGCCACAGAAGGGAGTGGGGTTCTCCCCATTTGAACCTCTGTTTGGTCACCCTGTCAGGGACTACTATGCCTTGTGAAGGAGGTATGGGAGAAACCTCTCATTGAACCGAAGCAAGACATAGTGAACTATGTGCCTGGCCTCTGCTCCAGGATGGCTGAATACATGGAGAAAGCAAATAAAAACCCTGTGGCCAGTCAGGAGCTCCAGAAGCAATGGTATTACCAAAAGGCTGCTATGGTTAAGTTCCAACCAGGGCAGAAGGTGTGGGTTTTGGAGCCAGTGGCACCTAGGGCTCTCCAATACAAGTGGAGTGGGCCCTACCCTATCCTAGAAAGAAAAGGGGGGGGTCACCTATCTGGTGGACCTTGGCTCTGGCAGGTACCCCAAGAGGGTCATCCATGTCAACTGCCTTAAACCCTAGAATGACAGGGCAGATGTGACCATGCTCATGGTTACAGATGAGGATCAGGAAGCAGAGAGTGAACCTCTCCCTGACCTCCTGTCCAACAATCCAAAAGATGGGTCAGTGGAAGGAGTGGTCTTGTCAGACACCCTTACTGCCCACCAGCAGATTGCAGGCAAGTCCTAAATCAGTTTGCTGAGCTCTTCTCTTTGACCCCTGGTCAGACTTGCTGGTGTACCCATGAAATGGACACTGGTGGAAGCCTAACTGTTAAGAATAAAACGTACAGACAGTTTGATCATGTGAAAGAGAGCATCAAAGCTGAAGTAAGCAAGATGTTGGAATTGAGAGTCATAAAGCGAACTGAGTGCCCCTGTGCCAGCCCAGTTGTCTTCGTCCCCAAGCCTCATACCCAGGGTGGTAAGAAAGAAATTAGGTTTTGTGTGGACTGTAGAGGCTTCAATGCTGTGACCAAAACCGATGCACTCCCAATTCCAAGGGCACATGAACTGATTGGCAGGTTGGGAGCAGCCAAGTATCTGAGTACCTTTGATCTCACATCAGGGTGCTGGCTGATAGGCTTGACTCAAGGAGCAAAAGAAAGATCTGCATTTTCAACCCCAGAAGGGCATTATCAGTTCACTGTGATGCCCTTTGGTTTGAAAAATGCATCTGCCACTTTTCAAAGGTTGGTGAATAAAGTCCTTGCTGGATTCGAATCCTTTAGTGCAGCATATCTGGATGATATTGCTGTCTTTAGCTCCACCTGGCAGGATCACCTGATCCACTTGGGAAAGTACTCGAGGCTCTGAGAAGTGCAGGCCTCACTATCAAGACCAGTAAGTGCCAGATAGAGCAGGGGAAGGTTGTATAATTGGGCCACCTTATTGGTGGAGGCCAAGTTCAATCCATACAGCTCAAGATCCAGACTATTCTGGACTGGGTGGCTCCAACAACCCAGACTCACATCATGGCCTTCCTTGGCTTGACTGGGTACTATAGGAGGTTTGTGAGGGATTAAGGCACCATTGTGGCACCCCTCACGGAACTGAAGTCCAAAAGAATGCCCAAAAAGGTGAAATGGGCAGTGACCTGTCAAAAGGCTTTTTACACTCTAAAGGAAGCAATCTGCTCTGCACCTGTTCTGAAAGCTCCAGATTATGCTAAGCAATTCCTTCTGTAGACTGATGCCTCTAAACATGGGATAGGAGCGGTCCTATCCCAAATAAATGACCAAGGTCAAGACCAGCCAGTGACTTTGATCAGTAGAAGGCTACTCCCCATCGAACAGCGTTGTAGTTCCATTGATAGTTCCATTGAGAGGGAAACCTTTGCTGTGGTTTGGTCCCTGAAGAAGTTGAGCCCATACCTGTGTGGCTCTCACTTACTTGTTCAAACCGACCACAGGCCTCTCAGATGGTTAATGTAAATGAAAGGTGAAAATCCCAAACTGCTAAGGTGGTCCATATCCCTACAGGTAATGGACTTTGAAGGGGAACACCGACCTGGGACTGCCAATGCAGATAGCCTTTCTAGGTTCTTCCACTTACACGATGAAGACTCTCTAGGGGAAGGTTAGTCTCATCCTCTTTCATTTGGGGGGTCGTCATGTAGGAAAGTACCTCTTGTTGACATTGTTAGGCCCCACGTTTTGCCTGGTAAATAATGGAATTTCGACAGAAAGTGCACAACTGGGTCTCCTGTGCCAGAGCTCCTTCCCTAAACTTTACCTTGTGTTTCCCAATTGGCACCACTTCAGTACCCCTTGTATGTCCCTAGTAAATGGTACCCCTGGTACCTAGGACATTGGCACTGAAGAGAGACCCAAGGGTAGCCGCACAAATTGTGCCACCCTAGGGTCCTCTCACCAAGGCCCTGTATTCTGCCATTGCAGGGTGCGTGCCTAGGTGCAGACAAAACTGAAGAGTCGACATGGCACACATCCCTGTGTGCCATGCCCACAGACTCTGCGTGGGATATAGGTAAGATATTCCTCTAGCAGGCCTTAAACCTAAGGCAGGGTGCATTATATCTCCTGTGAGGGCATATTTGCATGAGCAGATATGCCCCTGCAATATTCATGTTGATTCCTGGATATTGTAAGTGACCAGGAACGCCATAGTAAGTATATGAGCTGGACACTCATCATTGAGTTTCCCAGCTCCAGGATGGCTTCACTGAAGTATTGGATGTTTGGTACCAAACATCTCGTCATAATATACCTGCACTGATCCCAGTGTCAGATTTATTAAAAATTGCACACAGAGGACCCCTTAGAGGGGTTCCCTGAAACCTACCAACTCTTAGTGTGGTCACTGACTGGCCTAAGCCAGCCTGCTAGCACCAGACAGTGTTCTGACGTCATGGGGTGAGCACTTTCATGCTCAGAGGTCGAGAACACTGCCTGTCCTGGGTGGAGGTGTTCACACCGTCCCCTGGTCAAGAAGAGCCATCTGTGGCGGGGAGCTTCAAAGGCCTTGCCGCCTTTGTAACGTGACACAAGCCTCTCCTGTTAGAAGGAGCAGGCCCCCATCTTGTCCTCACCCCTCTTTAGGTGGGAGGACAGGCAGGAAAACACAGCAAGAATAGGTGTGCCCCCCCCTTTGTCAACTCCAACCCTCAGGTGCTGGAGGCGAAGTGAAGTAGACTTTTCAGAGCCTACCATCTTGAAGATGGTGGGACTTATCCAATAAGGGCTAGGGCTATGTCCCCCTCCCACAGGAGGTGGGCATATTAGAGGGTGTAGACACCCCAGGTTAGGTGCCTATTGGCCTCTACCTGTCATTCCCTTGTAACGCCACTAAATCTAGTATTTAGGTGGCATCCCCAGACCATGAACTTTAGTTCCTGACGACCTAAGAAGAGCTGGACACCACTGAGCCGCACCAGTAGAGAAGACTGTAGAGAACAACTGCCTTGGCCCCAGCCCTACCGGCCTGTCTGCAGCCCTCAACGATCCTTCACCAAACGACGACTCGTACTGAAGCCCAGTGACCTCCAAAAACCCCGGGAGGACTGCCTGCCTTCGTCAAAGATCAAGATCTCCAGAGAACAGAGGACTTGTTCACCAACAACAAGCTTCAAGTAAAGGCCTCTGTGACCTGAAGAACCGCGAAACCCTGCTCCCAGTTCTACCTCTGCATCGACGCCTCCGGCCTACTCCAAGTGTCCCACCGGTCCCAGTGAGGTTCCCCAGTGTTCCAGAGCCCGAGTCCATTGTGGGTTGACCCCTCATGGACTCCTCAACGTCGCCTGCAGCCTCTGCACGGGTACCTTCTCAACCGCGACCTGCTCCTGTAAGCTGATTCGGACATCCAAAGTCAACCCTGCACCCACCGGCCCTGGGACTTGGTGTAGCAAACCAAAGGTGTCCCTATGTTCCTGAGCATCACAACGTACCTCTCCAGCTGTTGGTTTCCTTTGACCTGCCTCCTGGCCTCATCCTGCATCCCTTTTCCGATTTGGCCTTTCTCCATTGCTTAACGTTGGGCACCGAAGCTGTGTTGTCACCCTGCACCCGGCTGCCCCTGTGCCGCTGGTGGTGTACGGTTGGTGCTGCCTTGGAACCTGCCCAGTGCTTGCTTCAATCCCTGGAGACTGTTCCCTCAAGTTGCTGTTACTTGTCTGTAAGCAGCATCTGTTCAATTGCCCCATTCTTCATTGAGTTGTGTTGGGTGCCAGATACTGTATTTGCACCCTGCCGCCCCTGTGCCGCTGATGGTGTACCGTTGGTGCTGAACTTAACCTTGCCCAGTAATGATCTTAACTCCCAAAGACTGGTCTTGTAAGTCTATGTTACCTATCTGTATGCTGAATGTTTTCTTCCTCCCATAGGTTAACATTGCAAAGTCTGAAAATTGCACTAAGTGTCACTTTTGATATTGAAAAGTATTTCTGTTGAAAAATGTATTTACCTAAGACAAAGTTCTGTGGTTCTACAAAATAAATATAACCAAGTATTATTTTTATAAATTGTTCTTGGATTTATTAATTGAGTGTGTGCCTCATTTATTGCCCCTGTGTGTGCAACAATTGTTTAGCACTGCCCTTAGTATTATCTACTTTAGCCTCTGTAAAGCCTCTGGGGATCCACTGGACTCTGCACACTATACCTCTTTTTATTAGCATATATAGAGAGCCAGCTTCCTACAAAGACCCCTATTTTAAGTAGGTTCCTGAAAGGGCTTGTACATATGTTTCCCACTATGCACTTCATTATGCCTCTGTGGGATCTGAGCCTGGTTCTCACTTACCTCATGCGTGCTCCCTTTGAGCCGTTACACAATTGTCCCCTCCAGCTGCTTAACATCTAGACACCCTTTCTAGTGGCAATAACATCTGCCCAGAGGGTGAGTGAGCTGCAGGCTTTATCATCCAAACCTCCTATCTTCTGATATTTCTGGATAAGGTGGTGCTTTGTACCCTGGCCTCGTTTCTACCTAAAGTGGTGACCCCATTCCATTTGGGTCAGTCGGTCACACTGCTTGCCTTTTAGTCTCCTCCGCATCCCTCTACGGAAGAAGAGCGACTCCATCATCTGGACCCAAAAAGAGCATTGTCATCTAACCCTTGTTTGCACAAAAGAGTTCCCGTTGGATGACCAACTCTTCATGGGCTAAAAAAAGTTGGGCAGTACAGAAGTGGTCCATTTTACACTGGGTCGTTCTCTGTATAAAGATCTGCTATGCCCTGGCTAAAAATCAGCCTCCTAAGGCTTAAGGGCACATTCAACCAGAGGGAAGGCTGCGACCACTGTGTTAGCTCATGGGGTGCTAGTTCTGGACATTTGTCAGGCAGCAACGTGGACTTACCTGTACACATTTGCTAAACACTACTCTCTGGACAGCCAAGTCCTCAGGGATGGGCATTTTGCCCGTTGGGTCCTGCAGGACTTTAGTCTAGTAATTTGTCCGCAACCCACCGCATGGCTGGTATGGCTTGGGCATCTATTCAAAGGTAAGGAATCTGCAGCTAGAAATCTCTATCAGGTGAATAAGTTACTTACCTTCGGTAGCGCATTATCTGGTAAAGACACTATCTAGATGCAAATTACTTACAGACCCACCCATGCCTCCCCACTCTGCAGACCAATTTTTAGGGCTATGGTTGCTCCCTTGTCAGGGGCCTAGTTTTAGCACACACTAGTCGGTTCACTTCATGGCTCTGCGCTTCTGGCATGGAAAGTTGTGAAAAGCAACTGGTGTCTGCGAGCCTGGGCAGCGCCTATATATGTGACCATGATGTCACATCCGGCGCCGGCAACACCACGTGGAACCAAACTGAGCCACCTGACTTCGCGCAGGGGTACTGCCCACGCAAATAATTTCCAGATCCAATCTGAAGTTTGGGAAATTCAAAGGTAAGGAATCTGCAGCTAGATATTGTCTCTACCAGATAATGCATTACCGAAGGTAAGGGACTTGTTAATTTGGTTAGCGCATTACAGCTTGCACATCAATCGTAGGCTATCAATGAGTGCCAAGTTTTGGTTCCTGTGACAAGCAGGTGAAGGGGAATGCAATGGGGTCTGCGTCTTGGTAATATATAGAATATATTTGGAACTTGAGCAGTAATATATAGTATATTTCTAATGGATACATCTGCCTGTGGATTCCTCACCTTTTGAATTACCCCTGCACCAGCATTCCATGGAAATTCTTTTCTTGGCTCTCCCACGTCGACGAGGACGTCATAATAGCACGGCTCCGCTCGCGACTCCGTATGACGTCACCGGAGCCATAAGAAGACCTCGTCGGCGTGCTGACGTCAGTTCCCTTTTTTCCGTGCCGTCGAAGCGTAACGTTTTTTTTCTGGGACTCTATTTTGCTGTGATTACTTTTTCTTCCTTTTCTTCGTGTTGCAGTTAGAATGGCTACTTCGAAGAAGTCGGGTTTCAAGCCTTGCAGGGAGTGTGGGGGCCATATGTCCATCACGGATCCCCACGATGACTGTCTCTGGTGTGTTTCTTCAGACCACGACGTCGAAGGGTGTTCGTGCTGTTGGAAGATGAACCCGAAGGCGCTGATAGAACGTGAGGCCAAACTCTTCATGGTGCGGGCGAAAAAGGAGAAGCGGGGTCGTAAGCGATCGAAGTCGTCGACCTCGCATACTTCGAAGTCGAAGAAGCATAAGAAGTCGAAGAGGAGACATGGATCACAACGTCGTTCTTCGAAGGGCAGGGCTTCGAGATCAGCCTCTCCCATACAGCGGCGTCGTGAAAAGGACTTTATCTCTCCCTCGCCTTCTTCTCCGCAGGCAACTCCGGCCCACTCTTCGGCTCCGAGGGATTCGCCGGCGCCCAGGGTTTCTCCGGCGCCCAGAGACTCACCGGCGTTCAGGGATTCTCCGGCTCCCAGGGAGTGTTCTCCTTTTCCTGCGGCTTCACCTGTGCGGGCGCTGATGTCTCCGGCTCCGCAGCTTCAGCCCCCGTACGGCCTCGGATGGATCCAGACCAGGGGAATTCGGATCCGTATCCTCCTTTCCCAGGACCAGGATCGGATCCTTTGCATTTCCTTAATGCGATGTTTGGCATGTTTGCTAGGGCATCCTACCCTACTGGTGCGCCTTCTGGCCCCCTGGGTCCGCTTGCTTTTAATTTGGTCACCTCCCAGCAGTATGCCCAGGCACCTTTCATGCCTTCTATGCCGATGGCTCCATCTTGGCAGTTCCCGGCGCCGAGGTTTTCGACTCCGATACCTCAATCACCGGTGCCATCTGGTGTTGTGCCGGATTCGTCTCGGATTCGATCGGCTCCGTTGCCCACTTTGGAAGGTCCTCCTTCGACACCGGCGCCGCAGCTGGCGCTGCCGACGCCGGTCCGGAAGCAGCGTTCCAGGAGGGAAGCGCAAAGACTGCTGGAGGAAGCTGAGTACCAGCAAGAGCAGGAGGAAGGGGAGATTCTCGACACCGTAGGCAAATTTGAAGGTCTACGTGAGGCTAGTGGCCTTGATACTTCCCCAGAGTGGGAGCTTTCTTCTCCGAAGGCTTTACCTTCACAGGATGTAGCTGGTCATCAGAAAAGCTGCTGAATTGTTGGACCTTCAGTTGCCCTCAGCTGAGGTAAAGTCAAATATTTTGACTGAAGTGTTAAATTCTCCTTCCTCTTCTAATGAGCCTCTGTTGCCTTTCAATGAGGCGTTGACGGAACCAACTATGGAGGTGTTGCAGAAACCCTTGACTGCCCCTGCAGTTTCTAGATCAGTGGCAAGGAGGTATAGACCTGCTCCTGGTGATCCAGCTTTCCTTTCTGCCCATCCATCTCCAGAAAGCTTGTTGGTTCAGGCTTCTTGTTCCAAGCAGTCAACTGGATCCTTCCCTACCACCCCGGGGGATAGAGACTTGAAGAAGTTAGAGCAGTCAGCCAAAAAGGTGCTTTCCTCAGCAAGTATGGCTCTGAAGTCAACGAACGCCATGTGTTTGCTAGGAAGGTACATTCATGCTCTAATGGACTCTGTCAAGCCATTGGCTCCTAAACTTCCTGAAGATGATCGTGTTCATTTTCTTGAGGCACTTTCAGATTCACAAGCAGCAGCCCGTCAGGTCATCCAGTCGGGTTTGGACACAGCAGACTCGGTTGCCAGAATCATGGGTTCCTCGATTGCTACTAGAAGGCATGCCTGGCTTAGATCTTCAGGTTTCTCGCCAGATGTTAAGGCTACTTTACTGGATCTATCCTTTGATGGGTCAAGGTTGTTTGGTACAAAGGCGGACTCTGCGCTGCAGCGGTTCAATGACAGTAGAGCTACTGCAAGATCTTTGGGCCTGCAGTCCCAGCCCAGGGGCTATGGATACAAAAGGTATCGAGGCTTTGGGAAGGCGGCTTCCTTTCGAGGCCGTCAACAGCCTCAGCAACAGCAGCAGCAGAACCCTCTGTACAGGTCGTACAGAGGAAAAGGTAGAGGCCGTCTTCGGGGAGATTCTCGACAGCAGTCCTCCTCCTCCCCTGTCCCCACCGCTGATACCACGGGAAAGCAGCTCTAGATCCCCCATCCTGGAGCATGCTGGTCCTGTAGGGGGTCGGGGGTCCCATTTTCTACAAGATTGGAAATCGGTTACCTCAGACCGTTGGGTTTTGAATCTTGTGGAAAATGGGTACGCCCTACCTTTTCAAGAGTTTCCACCTCCTTACCCTCCTCGCCAAGACTAGTGTTCAGAGGACGACCATTTGCTGCTTCTGCAGCAGGAGGTTCTTGCCTTACTATAGAAAGGTGCGATAGAGGTGGGTCTGGAGCTTGAAAGGGGTCAGGGATGTTACTCCCGTTATTTCCTGATTCCCAAAAAGGACGGCCGGCTAAGACCGATCCTGGAACTCAGGGTTTTGAATTTTTACCTCAGGCAGGAAAAGTTCAAGATGTTGACCTTGGCTCAGGTTCTTTTGGCGCTGCAACAGGAAGACTGGATGGTGTCGATCAACTTACAAGATGCGTATTTCCACATTCCTATTCTGAAGTCTCATCCGAACTATCTCCGGTTTACGGTTGGGTCACAACATTACCAGTTTGCGGTCCTCCCATTCGGTCTCACTTCCGCACCACGGGTCTTCACAAAGGTGATGGCGGTGGTGGCAGCACATCTCAGGAGGTCGGGGATTCCTGTTTTCCCCTATCTGGACGATTGGCTGCTCAAAGCAAAGTCACCAGAGATAGTTTTGCATCACTTGCAGGCAACAACACAATTGTTGTTCAACTTGGGTTTCTCAATAAATGTGCCCAAATCTCACCTGGTGCCCTCTCAGTGCAGCCTGTTCATAGGGGCAGTACTGGACACTACTGTATGTTGAGCTTTTCCGCCACCGCAGAGGATTCTCGACATTCAGGAGATGATTCCTTTATTTCACGATGGAGCGGTTTTTCCAGTCCTGAAGGTCCACGTCTGCTCGGTCTGTTTGCTTCCTGCATTCTGTTGGTCAGCCATGCACGCTGGCACATGAGGGCGCTCCAGTGGTGCCTCTGCAGGCAGTGGTATCAGCACAATGGAGATCTCGGGAGAAGGTCAGAATCTCCAGAGACAATGCAGCGGAGCTGTCTTGGTTGAGTGTGCAGGGCAACCTGTCTCAAGGAAAGCCCTTTCATCCTCCTCCTCCGGTGGCCACAGTGATCACGGATGCCTCCACTCTGGGGTGGGGTGCTCATCTGGGGGATCTGGAGATCAAAGGTCTTTGGTCTCCAGAGGAAAGGTTGCTCCACATCAACCTTTTGGAATTGCGGGCAATACATTTGGCTCTCAAGGCCTTCCTTCCCTCCCTTCGCGGCCAGTCAGTTCAAGTCCTGACTGACAGCACTACCACGATGTGGTACATAAACAAACAGGGAGGGGTAGGGTGGGATCATCTCTGCAGAGAGGCTCTGCAGCTCTGGTCCTGGGCTCAGGGCCGTCAGATTTGTGTGATGGCAAATCATCTGGCAGGGGTGCTAAATGTGTGTGCGGACAGTCTCAGTTGGCATTATTCGGCCGATCACGAGTGGCGGCTTTATTCGGAGGTGGTCCAGCACATCTTCAGGATGTGGGGGTTTCCTCGGGTGGACCTTTTTGCCACTCGGGAGAACGCGCACTGCCCGTCGTTCTGCAGCCTTCAGTATCCGATGCAGGGAGCGTTGGGGGACGCGTTTCAATTGGATTGGATTGGAGTTCGCAAACCCCTTTACGCGTTTCCTCCCATACCCTCGATTCCTCGGGTTTTGAGGAAGATTCACCAAGACCAGGCCCAAGTCATATTGATCGCTCCGGATTGGCCAAGAAGGGTGTTGTACACAGATCTACTTCACCTCTCATCGCACCCTCCGCTCGTCTCCCTTTCAGGGCAGACCTCCTCGCGCAGTCGCCGGGGCAGGTTCTACACCCCCACCTCCAGAGCTTGCACCTTCATGCCTGGAGATTGAACGGGGCAATCTGAGTTCTTTCTCTCTCCCACCGGATGTGGTGGATGTTATTTTATCGTCCAGGAGACACTCCACCAAGTCTATTTATTCTTCTAGGTAGTCCAAGTTTGTGAAATGGTGTGGAGAGAAGTCTATTGATCCTTTGAAAGCCCACTTATCTGACATTCTAGGACTTTCACTTTCCTTGGCCCAGCAGGGTTGTGCTGTGGCCACGGTAAAGGGTTATTTGTCGGCCTTGTCTGCTTTCCTCTGTTTGCCGGACCAGCCGTCTTTATTTAAGTCTCCCATCGTTATGAGGTTCATTAAGGGCCTCTCTAATAAGTTTCCTCCCACTCCCTTCATTATGCCTCAGTGGGATTTAAATTTGGTACTTACTTTTTTGACGGGTTCTCCTTTTGAGCCTCTTCATAGTTGTCCGTTGAGGCTTCTTTCTTTTAAGACGGTCTGTCTGATCGCCATTACCTCAGCCAGGAGGGTAAGTGAGCTTCAGGCTCTTAGTTCTAAACCTCTGTTCTTGACCATTCATGCAGAAAAAATGGTTCTCAGGACCAGGGCTGCTTTCTTGCCTAAGATGGTTACTCCTTTCCATTTAGGCCAGTCTACTACTTTACCTACCTTCTATCCTCCCCCTCACCCTTCCAAGGAAGAGGAGAGACTTCATCGCCTGGACCCTAAGAGGGCTGTCAGCTTTTACCTGGACAGAACTAGGGACCTAAGGCTGGATGATCAGCTCTTCGTGGGATACATCAGACGAATGAAGGGCTAAGCTGTCCACAAACGTACACTCTCTAGGTGGATCATCTTGTGTATCAAGATCTGCTACGCCCTGGCCAAGAAGGAGCCTCCTGAAGGTATTCGAGCTCATTCCACCAGAGCTATGTCTTCTGCTTTGGCTAGAGGTGTTCCTGTTGTAGACATCTGTAAGGCGGCAACTTGGGCCTCCCTCCACACCTTTGTGAAGCATTACTGCTTGGATTCGGAGGTTAGGAGGAACGGCCATTTTGCACGCTCTGTACTGCAAGATTTTTTGGTATAGGCAGGTGGACACCCTCCTCCAGGAGAGGGACAGATTGGGGATTCAATTCAAAAGGTGCGGAATCCACAGGTAGATGTATCCATCAGAAGAACAAGTTACTTACCTTCGGTAACGCTTTTTCTGGTGGATACAGTATCTGCCTGTGGATTCCTCACTGACCCACCCGCCTCCCCGTTGTCCTCCTGCATATACCGAAAAACTCTGTCTGTCTAACATTGTCATTTTCTATTTGTCATTTTCATGCATACGGTTTGTTGCTAGGAAATGCTTTGGTTATTGGCTTTTCCTTCCTACTTATGTATATACTATATGTATTTGTATATATTTTATGTATACTGGGTATACTTGTGTTATGTTGCCGGTCCGCCCGTTCGCCTCGAAGGCACGGAAAAAATGGGTGGAACTGACGTCCGCACACCGACGAGGTCTTATGGCTCCGGTGACGTCATACAGACTCGCGAGCGGAGCCGTGTTATTATGACGTCCTCGTCGACGTGGGAGAGCTAAGAAAAGAATTTCCATGGAATGCTGGTGCAGGGGTAATTCAAAAGGTAAGGAATCCACAGGCAGATACTGTATCCAGCAGAAAAAGCATTACCGAAGGTAAGTAACTTGTTCATTTGGAGCCCGAGAAGATGAAGGCAGGCGTAGTGGTTCATAGCACACTCACTTTAAAACACGATCTCCTAGAGAGCGTTCGGCATGAGATGTCTGAGGTGCTGCTGGGGATGTGTGACGAGGTGGTCCAGAGTCCTTAATAAATAAAACCCGTCTGCTTCCCTTCCACTACGAAGCTTTTGCTAACTATCTCGATGATTGAGGAATGGGAATCACTGTGCGCTGTGAATTAGCAGTGTTTTAACTTAAGGCTTGTTTAAGCAGTGTTTAAAGTTAGACCCTTTACTTAATTGTGCTGTTAGCAAAACATTTAACATGTGCACTGCTTTCTCCACATAAACGGCAGGCTGTTTCTAATGAAAAACAGGATACATTATCAGCTGTTTATAATTTGTAGGGCACATCCCCGAAGCCTTAAAGAAAGAGCCCCCACTGACATGGACTACTGTGCCCTTGTCTTGTCAAAGGTTCTGGCTATTGTGGCAGCTTCACTATGACGTCAAGAGTCCATGTAATTCCATACTTGGATGACTGGCTGGTGTAGGCAGAGTCCCCAGTGCTGGTCCTAGAACATCTTCAGTGTGTGTATGTATATGGTATTTCTTCAGAGCTAAGCGAGTCAAAAGGCAGAGGAGCAATGTACATGGTCAAAGACGAGCATTAAGTCAATAAATGATATATGAGAGGAAGCTGGGTTATGGAAGGTTAATACATTCTGATGTGGTATTCTTTAATGATTTGAGTTTTTAACTCTTTCGTAAAGTGGAGCAGCAGTGAGGAGATCATGATGGATATGGAGATGTTGTTTCTGGGTGCTTAGATGGAAAAGGCCTGCAGTCTTGTTTTTTCTTTTTTACCCTTCTTAGTCTGCCTTCTGATGGTGCCCTAGTGGCGGATGTGCTGAGGACCATCAGAGAAGGTGAGTTTGTCTGCTCAGGAGTGCTGGTTGTGATGGCTTTGTAATTATTGCAGGTAGTTGTGAAGATGTTGTGGGTCGGTAAGGTGATCCAGTGGAGTTCCATCAGGATGTGGGTGATGTGATCATATTTCTTCTGTACGTGGATAAGATGTGCTGTGGTACGCAAGATGCCCCTAAGGGTGCCAGTGTGGATTTTGGGAGGTCATTGAGTATGGCATTACCACCATCAAGTACAAGGACTTGAACAGCAGTTCTGAAGTTGCTTTCTGGAAGAAACAGTTTGAATTTCTTTAGAAGACAGAACTGGTACCAAGCCGTGTTGGCTTTTTTTTTTTTTATGGCAATGTGTTCCTTGAGGGTGAACTTGGTGTCCAGGGCGAATCCAAGTGACTTGGCATTCAGTGCAAGTTGAGGTACGAAACCATCAAAGTTCATGTTATTTAGCCAGGTTTGTTGTTTTTGTTAAATAATAGGAATTCTGTCTTGGGTGGGTTGAACTCCAGGTCTGAATGAAGCGCATGCAGTGTTTAAGCCATTGGTTGTCTGAAGCAGATGAGACTTTCAAGTGCATGATGACTCTCGTCCACAATCTGGATTTTACTATGTACTATCAAGGCCAGAAGTCTTAATTTGCTCCAACACAGAGGTCAACGCATATGATCTGTTCTGGACACGATCTGCTTCGACACATTTCCTCCCACTTCGAGGATATTTGGTGGGAGGTTTCCGGAGTTTCTGACTTGACACGGATATTGGTTTTGCACATATTACATCTACTTTGTTTTTGGCCACATGCTGCTGCCACATGCCAGATAGCAGATGAGAGCCCTTTAGTGGTGCCTGAGAAAGTAGTAGCTCCAATATCAAGGGAGTTTCTCGGCTCGGGTAGAAGTCTTTCTGTAAGTTCATCCAGATGTGCACTGGTGGATGACCCCCTCCAGCTTTTTAATTGGTCATCCATTCAACCCACAGGCCCAAACTACCATGGCCATGGACCCCTCCTGGCAGGCTTTGGTGCTTGTGATAGCATGAGGACTTTGGTATGCATTTGAGTAGCATCATCACATATTCTTTCCAGAGTAGAGGGTGGTGATCCATCTTCCCATGAAGGCATTGCAGCCCTTTATCTAAGAGAACACCATTCAGATTCAGACAGTGCCATCACGGTCCAGTACATCAACAAATAGGATGGTGTGAACCATCAACCCTCTGTTGGAAGAGGATCTGCCTGTGGCCCTGGAGATAGTGACAGGGAATTTTTTGTGAGCTGCTCACCATGCAGGTTCCCTCAATGTCAGAGCAGAATGATAGTCCTATGGTAAGAAATGTGTAGGAAGATTATGTAGCCACCAGAAATATTGTTACCAAAGGTAAGTAACTTTTTCTTCTCAACTGTCTGCCTCAGATCGCAATTGTCTCATGGTCAAATGTCATTTGTGTACAAACAGCTCTCTAGCATTTCATCCTGAGCAATCACTTGTGTTTAACTATAAAAGCAGTCATGCTCCTAAACCCGTTTTAAAATTTTGAAATCACACACAGACATCTGGCAATTAGTGTGCTTAAAATTTGTGCACATTATGTGCAATAGCTTCTTCAATTGACGCGTTATCTTAGCAAGGCTCTAATTGTCTTTGTTTCATTGTCTTGCAGGTGGTGAAGGTGGGTCTGATAGAACAATCACCAGCAACAACAGGTAGGTATCATTATTCAGCTCCCTCCTTTGAACTAGCTAGTGTTCACCGTGGGTGTAATCTTCTTTTCCTTCTAGAATTTCAACAACATCCCTGCTAAACATTGCTGCAGATATGCACGATCCAAATTGTGGTGATGTTCGAAATCAGTGCCTTTACATTCATTTTAAATATCTGAATACCAAATGGACAAATAATGGCCCTATCCTACAGTGCAGAAAAGTGTTGGTACTATTTACTAGTAGTCTGGCAGTATTGATGGGACATGGCAGCATTTCCATTTAAAAGGCTAGATCACAAAGACTTCAATCACCCTTTGTTGCTACTTTCTACATCCTCTGCTCCGCAGTTCCTGCTTTAAATAATGTTCTATCAACAAGTACATTTCAGTTTTTCCATTTTTGCTGATCATTAATATGATGTAGACTGGAAGAGGGTGCATGTCCCTTAAATCTCAGCTTTTTTGTTAGTGTCGTGCTTAAATGGCATAAGCACATCCGCCTGGAGGTACTTGAAATCAACTAAACATTCTCTGACCAAAGGAGTTAAGTAAATGTACCATGTTTAATTACGGATGGTTTTCAATAAAGAAACGTTTATTAAAGAGAAGAGCATAAATTAAATAGGAACACATTACAGTGATGTTTAAGGATATCATCTTCATGGACTTTTTTAGAGCGAGAGTAGCTCTTAGTTATGTCATGACTTTTCTTAGGCAATGAAGGACAATGCAAACACAAGGAGATGATAAACGGAGTGCTGAAACTTTTCAGACAGTCACCCCCAGTCACAGATCTGGGTTGAATCCATCATCGTTCTTTAGCTCACTTCGCCACCCCAGTTTGGACCCAGCCATATGCAAATCAGTCTTGACCCTGTGTCTCATGGGAACAGTTCAGCCCGAACTGCCAGGCCAGGTCCTCCCTGGACCGGAAACAAGCATCCTGGGACCGGTTTCGGGGTAACACCCCTCATCAGCCAGGCTAGCTTGAATCCAGTGGCAAAGTGAGCAAGGGACCCACATCTGGGCATACCCTGCCAAATTATGGCAAACACAAGGAGATGATGGACGGAGTGCTGAAATTTTAAATTTTGAAATTTATTGATTGACATAGACCTCATCCGAGATCCACAATATGTTAAAATATATACAGATTTCCAGTCCCATAGTATTACAATATATCATGAAATTCTTTATAAGCAAAAAAGATTATTATTCTTATCTTATACATCTCTAAAATAGCGGCAATAACACTTTAAAAAAGTTAAAAACTTTGTAACATACAAATTCATCAGGTGGGGTTCTTATAATCTCAATCAGATCCATAGTTCTAAGAATACAAATCGGTTTTAAAAATCGAGAGCGTGCATCAACCAAGCTGCTATTTGGACAGACAAATGGGACATGTACCAAATCTTGGATTCCTCCATTACACAAATCACATTGGCCGGTTTTGTCAAAGTTTCCGCCCCACTTTTTTTGTTATATCTTTTAACAGTAGTGTCCTCAGTCTTAGCATCAGGATGCAACGCCTAACCTTATGGTCCAATGTAAAACTCAAATATTTTGGCATCTCTTTATACTCCACCCTAGCTAGCGTGAGCTTGTAGTGCGATAACCGTTGACATAATGTTTATCCATTTCGTAGCTCAGCCTCAGAGTAGATTTTTTCAAAAAGAACTTTAAGCGTTCGGGGATCAACTTTGTAAAAGGTTCTTGGAGCATTGGAAGTGCTCCAAAGCGATCTCTAAATTTCCTTTAAAAGTATATACTCCTGGATCAGTCTTAAAAGTTTCTTGACGTATAATTGCTCTTAATGTACCTTCTGTTGCATGAAGTATGTTGTAAGCCCACCTGACAAGGTTTGCCATAGCTCTCGCGTATGCACTCACTACCCCTAATTCCAATCGGAGTGCCTGAACCGGAGTGGCTTGGCTTGTAGTAGTAAGCATATGCAAGAGTTTTCCTTCCTTGAGATTTAAAAAACCCCATCGATTTATAGGAATATATTCTAAACCATATGTTAAGATAGGGGTAATCTTTGTTCGAAAAACTCCCAGGAGGGCTGAAGAATGTCGCCTCCCAGTAGATAAATAAAACTTGTATAGCACTAGCGTGGGATACTGTTTTTAATTCAGTCCGTTGAAAGTGCGAAACAGTACCAGTGGACTGTGAGAAGACTCTCCCTAAATAAATGTAAGTAGATGCTATTTCTATTGTAGTTCCTCCTAGTTTCCAGGTAAAAGGTATAGCTTTTTTCCTGCCCCTAAATGGTACTATTTTTGTTTTTGAAATATTTATTCTTAAAAAAAATGTCCTCAGTGTAATTAAAAAGAACCTCCATATTACGCTGCAGCCCAATTGGGGTTAAATCAAATAAAACCACGTCATCAGCATACATTAAAAGATGGATTTTTTGTGATGCTAATTGAGGTGGGAAGTTATTTACCTTCTGGAAACAGTCCGGTAAATCGCTAAGGAATAGTGAAAAGAGGTGGGGGGCAAGTAAACATCCCTGCTTGAGGCCGTTTTTCGTGGAAATCTCTTGAGTTAAGCCCTTATCTCCTCCCATTTGTACCTTACACCATGTGGTAGTATGAAGCGCTACTATTATTCTTAGCAAAATTATCAGAAGTGCTGAAACTTTTCAGACACTCACCCCCAGTCACAGATCTGGGTAGAATCTGTCATCGTTCTTTATCTCACTTCGCCACCCCAGTTTGGACCCAACCATATGCAAATCAGTCTTGACCCTGTGCCTCATGGGAACAGTCAAGCCCGAACTGCCAGGCCAGGTTCTCCCTCGACAGAAACAAGCATCCTGGGACCGTTTTCGGGATAACACCCCTCATCAGCCAGGCTAGCTTGAATCCAGTGGCAAAGTGAGCAAGGGACCCACGTCTGGGCATATCCTGCCAACTTATGGCGAACAAAGCAAACACAAGAAGAGGATGGACGGAGTGCTGAAACTTTTCAGACACTCGCCACCAGTCACAGATCTGGGTAGAATCCATCATCGTTCTTTAGCTCACTTCGCCACCCCAGACAATACTATAAAGGTTATTATGGAAAAAGTAGTAACATCAGCTTAATGTTTAGCAAAACCTGGAATGTTTTTTTCAAGTAATGACTGTTCTTTTGAGAAGATATATTTTTCCATGGTTGCGTAGTCGAGAAATTCATGGTACAATTATTACTCCAGTATTGGAACTTTCATAGATTCACATGCTTTTATCATTCCCCATCGTCGAGATGGGAGCTCCCTGTATTATTAAAAGTAATGTCCTATTAGACATAACATAAGGTCCTAGGCCTTAAAACTTTTGTAACATATCCCTGTCCTTTTGTAAAAAAAACTAAAACTTAGAACCAGCCAATCAATAGACACCACCCTGTAGAACCTTCCTGAGAGAAGCTCCAGTTCCTCAGATTTTCTACCGCACGTCGTGCTAAGGGAGTCTCCACTGAGCTCTGCTCAGTTTTTTCTCTTTCTACTCTATTTTGAAGTGTTTTATCCAGTCAGATATACTACCAATCCTGTATATCTGTGTTGAGGTGGATTAAACTGACGCCCATCATGTCAGATACACCTAAGACAGGTCTCTTCAGACCCTGTGGTACTTGCAGGAAGAAAAGACTACATATTGATGATCCACACAAGGACTGCCTTTACTGCCTTTATCCTGAACACAAACCTAAGAATTGTAAGGTATGTCGGACTTTCTCTACAAAAGCTTTGAAAGATCGGGAAGAAAGGCTTCTTTTGTGACTTCAGAGGCTTAAAAATAGGGACACTGTGGTCTCTGATGAGGAGAGTGATACTTCTTCCAAACCCTCCTTCAAGATGCCTCAAAAAAGACCTTTAGATGACCCTGCAGGTACATCTTCGCAGCCACCATAGAAAGCATCAATAAAGGCATTTGAATCCTTTCAGAAGCATGCTGGGTCTGTTAGCAAAACTTCTCACCAAGAAAAGAAGTTATTTGCTAAGAAGCCAGCTTCAGAACCTTCTACTCCTCCTCTGAAGCATACCTTTAAGAAGTCTACCTCCGCTCCGCCGATGGACAGTTCGTCGGCGACACCTCCGTCGACGAGAAAATCCTCTCCCGATGTGGTTTTGGTCACGTCGACGGCACCTACAGTCACTACCGTCACTGTTTTGTCAGCGTCGATGTCTTCGTCGATGACATCATCGTCGACAGGTCAGGCTCCAATATCGTCCGACGCAGATTGTTTCCTCAAAATCCATTTCTCGACAACAGTCCATCCGTCGACGAATCACCTCTCGTCGTCAACCTCGTCGACTGGTGCTTTGACTTCATCGTCGACGATCCTGTCGACGGGACGTCCCTCGTCGACGACAGAAGTATCCTCGATTATTTCGACGACGGTAGCCACTTTGTCAGCATAGACGAAAATCCTTGTCTCTGACGATTCATCGTCAACGAAGGTGATTCCGTCGACGAATCAAGATTTGGCCGTGAAGCAGCCCTCTTCGACGAGCTCGTCGACGACACCGTCGGCGAGGAAAGAAAAACATAAAATTACAAGAATACCATTGACACCAGCTTTAACTTCACCTAGTCAGGTGCAATCTCTTTTACCATCCCATCTTTTGGAAGAAGATGACGCAGAAGAGGGATCTGAGGACGATAGCCTTTTTGGGGCAGCTCTAAGCCCATCTGAACTTAATGTTAAGTACCAGGAAGATTCTGATGAGGATGATTATTATGGCCATCAATACTACTATTCACATCAACAGGATGTGATGTGCCTTCCTTCGAATCTAGTGACGGATCTGCAATTTATGCTAGCAGACTATAAGAGGAGATTTCCTCTAGAGCCTCCTCTCCAACAGGTTCCTCCTCCGCCTCCCCCTCCAGAAGCACAGGTTTGCTCCCCTTTTCTACAGCAGGGGTCTCCAAGTGTTCGTCCTTCTCTGGTTGCTCCTGTGCAACAGTTGTCGTCCTCTGAAGAGGAAATAGAGAAAAAGGTGAAATTCATCAAGATGAGTGGGATTCTTACTTTATTCCCCAACCGGCATCTCCATCTCCTCCCCAAGCAGATTCACCTCCGTAGGATATTGGAGGTTTCCATAATCTTCTGGAGAGAGTGGCCAGGCGTTTTGAAATTACCAATGCCCGTGCATCACCAGGATTGTTTCCTGTATGATTTTAAAGAGCCTTACAAGAAATTGGTACGGTCTATGCCGATAATTGATTATATTTGGAAAGAGGGACTAAAAATCATGCAAAACCCAGCAACTGTTCCACCCGTGTGGCCAAGGCTTTGCAAAAAATATGAAGCTCCGGATAACGCTCCCGCTTGCTTAATAGGTCATCCGAAACCAGATTCGGTGATCTCGTAAGCAGCACAGCGACGATCTAAGAATCCTTCGGCCCCTCTGACTGCGCCACCCGACAAAGAGGGTAGAAGACTCAACAACATTGGAAAGCGTTTTTCGACAATGTCAGCCTTAACAGTCCGAGCTTCGAATTCCCTAGCTTTACTGGGCCGTTACAATAGGCAAATGTGGTAGGATATGTCACCTTTCTTGGATAGACTTCCACCAGAAGACAAGGAGGAAACGAAGAAAACCCTTCTAGAAGGCGAGCGGACTGCCTCAGAAATAATAGACTGCGCTATGGATGTTGCGTCCACTGGTTTCCAGCAACTAGCTGGAGCTGCCGTCCTGAGGCATCAAGGTTGGCTGAAAGCCACTTCATTCAGGCCTGAGGTACAAACAAAAATTCTAGATCTACCTTATAATGGAGAAGAGGTATTTGGCAGCCACGTTGATGAAGCTCTACAAGCAATTAAAAAAGACACAGATACAGCTAAGTCTTTAGGTACCTCACAGTACAAGAAAATGCCTATTCGTGTCTCCCGAGGAAAAGGTCACCAATCTTACAAAGGAGGCTTCCAACAGTTTCGCTACCCAGCCTATTCTTCCTCCGCTCAACAATACAGGCCTCCATTTACTCACCGCCAACCACCTGCGGCGGCTTACAGCAAGTCTTCCTTCAGAGGAAAATCAGGACGCCGGGGTAAGGACACCAGTCGCCGCCTATGACTTCTCCCATCTGTCGGCCTCCGCTCCGCCCATTCCAACCTCGGTGGGCGGCAAAATATCCCTTTGTTTTCAACAGTGGAAGGAAATAACATCGGATCAATGGGTTCTACACCTAATCCAATTCGGCCACTCTTTAGAATTTATAAAGATTTCTCCACCAACCCCTCCTCTGCCTCGTTTTCAAAAACACCTACATCTTTTAAAGATGGAAGTTATCACCATGTTGCAAAAAGGAGCAATAGAACGAGTTCCACTCAATCAAAGAGGAGAAGGTTTCTAATCCCGTTTCTTCTTGATTCGCAAGAAGTCAAGGAAGTGGAGACCGATCTTGGATTTAGGGAACCTAAACAAATTCCTCAAAAAACAGTCATTCCGCATGATCTCTATTCAAGATGTGTTACACCTCCTCAACGAAAACGATTACATGTCGTCTCTGGATCTCCAGGACGCATATTTTCATATACCCATACACCGAAAACACAAGAAGTTTCTAAGATTCACGGTGGCCGGCAGGCACTATCAGTTCCGCGTCCTACCTTTCGGACTAAAATCAGCTCCCCGCATCTTCACGAAGTGCCTAGCGCCAGTTGCAGCATATCTGAGGCAACAACATCATCAATTTTTTCCTTACCTCGATGACTGGCTAATCAAGGCCCCCACTTACAAAGCAGCAAGGACATCTACCAAACCCTGTCTGCAACGTTTCAGGAGATCAGGCCTCACCTTAAATGTAGAAAAATCGATTCTGCAAGCATCCCGTCGGCTAGTCTGTCTAGGTGCTATCCTGGACACCATCAAAAACAAGGCGTATCCCACATTGGAGAGGCAACAAAGACCAATATCCTTGGCAAAACAGGTTCAAAAAAGGTTTCTTTCCGTACGCCTTCACAAATCTCTCCTAGGGATGATGTCTTCCTGTATTCCTCTCATACCTCATTGTCATCTCCACATGCGTCCTCTTCAGGTAGCTTTAAATGAACAATGGGTGCAGATAGAGGGCACGTTCGACGATATAATCCGAATTACCCCTCCCATGATTGTGGTGCTATACTGGTGGACGCAACTTCCTGTCTCAGGCTGCTCCTCTCGTGATCACAACGGATGCATCTCTAGAAGGCTGGGGTGCTTCCCTTCAAGACTTGCAAGTCAGCGGAAAATGGCCGCCCTCCCATCAAGATCTTCATATCAATCTTCTCGAGTTGAGAGCAGTTTTTCTGGCACTCCAAGCGTTCCTGCCAAGAATACAAAATGCTTCGGTGCTTGTCAGAACAGACTATACCACGACAATGCACTACCTGAACAAAGAAGGAGGAACAAGATCTCTCCTGCTCTCTCAGGAAGCTCAACTTATCTGGCGCTGGGCGATTCAGCACAAAGTGTATATAACAGCGGAGTATGTTCCAGGAAAGCAGAACATCATAGCGGATACGTTGAGCAGACTAAAGATGACCTGCGACGAGTGGGAACTGATTCAACACTCTCTTGACAGTATTTTCTTCCAATGGGGCAAGCCGAACATAGACCTGTTCGCAACACTAGACAACGCGAAATGCCGGTACTTCGCAAGTTGGCGTCACCATCAGTGTTCATGGGGGAATGCCTTTTCAATAGCTTGGTCCGGCATATTTGCTTACACCTTTCCCCCCATTCTTCTCCTTCCAAGAGTACTAAAAAAGTTAAAGACGGAACCCTGCAAGATCATACTAATAGGCCCAGCCTGGCCTCGCCAACATTGGTACACAGAACTTCACCTACTCTCAGTCAAGCCTCCGATCCATCTCAAGTCATTTCCATCCCTTTTGACGATGAACCAGGGACAAGTATGTCATCCAAACCCCAGCTCTCTGAAATTATCAGCTTAGCTCCTAAATTCAATGAATTTCAACATTTAAGGATCCCACAGAAATGTAGGCATGTGCAGGCTAGGGCAAGATCAGAGAGCACTAACAGGACTTATTCACTCAAATGGAAGAGATTCTGCACTTGGTGTGCATCATCTAAAATCCATTCTCTCCATTCACCTCCAGAGGAAATTTTACCTTATCTCCTACATTTGGCTCGCTCCGAGTTAGCTCACTCATCAATTAAAGTTCATTTAGCTGCCATCTCCAGATTTCGCAGATCGGATAATGTTCCATCTCTATGGTCCAGCAGGCTGGTCAAACAGTTTCTCAAAGGCCTGTTCAGAATGTTTCCTTTAGTTCGGGCCCCTCCTCCTGCATGGCAGCTGAATACAGTGCTGAGTCAATTAATGAAACATCCGTTTGAACCTATTCACAGAGCGGATATAAAGTTCCTATCCTGGAAGGTCGCTCTCCTCCTAGCTCTTACTTCAGCGAGAAGTGTTAGTGAACGCCAGGCGTTTACTACCCAGGAACCTTTCTTACAATTCAAACATGACAAAGTTGTTCTACGAACAAACCCTAAGTTCATTCCCAAGCTTCCCTCGGATTTTCATCTTAATGAACCAATCATTTTGAAATTATTCTTTCCAACTCCACAAACTTCAGCGGAGTGTGCTCTGCACTCTCTGGACGTCAAACGGTGCCTAAAGTTTTACCTGAACAGAACAAAACCATTTCGCAAGTCAAATCAACTTTTTATAGCGTACAGTGCACCAAGAAAAGGTTTCCCTCTCACTAAGCAGAGCATTTCAAGGTGGATATCCAGTGCCACTGTTTTCTGTCATCGGCAAGCGGGCCAACCTCTGACGTCAAAAGTCCGTGCTCACTCTACCAGAGCAATGTCCACGTTTACGGCGCTGTTTGCAGGCGTGTCCCTTCTTGAGATCTGCAGAGCAGCAACTTGGAGAATGCAGCACACATCCACCAAGCACTACTGCTTGTACGCTGAGAATAAGCGAGATGCGGCAGTGGGACAAGCAGTTCTCAGACATCTCTTTCAATAAGGTGAGCCTTCTTTTCTTCTCGTTCCTTCCCACCATCCTTTGCTGTCACACATTTTCAATGATTTCCTGTCTGTCTTTATATGATAAATGAATTTACGTACTTATATTTGTATATACAGAGATTTTTACAAATGAACAAACAATCCAACTCCCACAGAAAACTCCATGGACGAAGGCACGGACACGAGGTAATCAAGATGTGGCAAATATTTATTTCTCAGGTCCACCCTCAACCCCTGAGATAAGAGATACGCGTTTCGGCTTTCAGGAAGCCTTTTTCAATCTGTTTGGCGCCATCATTCACATCATATATATAGCACTTCCCACTTAAGGTAAGTGTAGACATAGATGACAGACTCATAAGTATGCATCATACATTTTACATTTTACACCCACCATGATTAAATGCTCACTATAATAGAGTATTAGCACTGGGGCAGGTAAACCAACATATGTATAACAAGAAATAGATTAATTGCATAGTGCAAATCAACAATTATACCGATGTTGCTGTTTACTGTGGAGGAAGCATATTTGAATAGAGTGTTATCTACCATAAGTGGGAATGTTGTAGATAATAAACGCTGTGCCGCCAGATCTTATCTTATATGTCACATTTAAATAAAAACGAACATAAATGAAAATATTAAAAGAACAATGCTGCTATTGTACACATTAGTCCAAATCAATATATATATATATATTTATATTATGCCTTTATTAGGTAGTGATGTTGCAACTGTATTTGTCTATATATGTGCAGGCAATAGTATTTCGTGTTACTATCTATAGTTTGTGTATGACACGAAAATGTGTTATTTACTGCTCGCTACTCTGATCCAAGCATGTGAATCTATGAAAGTTCCAATACTGGAGTAAGAAATAAGTTACTTACCTGTAACTGTAGTTCTCCAGTATTGGAATCTTTCATAGATTCACATGCGACCCACCCTCTGGAGAAGGCTCACTTAGATATCTCAGTTTTTTCTATTGGTACGCACTTGTGCTTGGAAAATCTGAGGAATTGGAGCTTCTCTCAGGAAGGTTCTACAGGGTGGTGTCTATTGACTGGCTGGTTCTAAGTTTTAGTCCTTTTTTTACAAAAGGACAGGGATATGTTACAAAAGTTTTAAGGCCTAGGGCCTTATGTACTATGTCTAATAGGACATTACTTTTAATAATACCGGGGGCTCCCATCTCGACGACGGGGAATGATTCAAGCATGTGAATCTATGAAAGATTCCAATACTGGAGAACTAAAGTTACAGGTAAGTAACATTTCTTTTTAAGTGATAGTATCCACTTAGGTCCTGTCCTGACAGTCATAAGGTGGCCAAAGGTAATTGCTGCTAAAATTAATTGTGCGGTTTTCTTGAGATCATAGCTAGATTTTCTTAAGGCCTTTAACTTTCCCTCCTGACCATTGTGCCATAGATTAGTAAAGCTTTTTCCCCTCACACGTCTTCATTATTGACATTTTACATACTTATTGATATTTGCCTCAGGATTATATCTTCAGCATACATCTATGGTTTAACTACATACTTACTTTTATACCTGGTTTCAGAAGTGATGTGTTAACTGAATATTGAAGCACATATTAATGATACCAAAGTTTAAGCTCTCTGGTCTGACTCAAATTCAAGTTTTGACACATCTAAATAATATTTAGCTTAAAATGATGGAGCCTACCAGGAGCATTCCTGGATTTATTGTAAAATTTTAGGAGGTTTAGAAATATATCAGAATCTTGGGAATAATTCAACACGTGTAAATGGTGTGGTAACTGAAAGCATAGAACATATTATATGTGTGCAGCCATAAGTAAATGCATTCTTTTTTCAGATGGAAACTTATACCTGCAGATTCCTCGGCTCTTGAATATTTCCAAGCGTCAGTCTGGATCTGGAAACTTTTCAATTGCTCTTCCACGCCAGCTGTACCTCTGCGCCACACACGGCCACTTGTTCACACTGGAGTCATAAAGCGCCCCATCGGCATGCTGACATCAGTTTGCTTTTTTCCACACCAGTGACATGATCTAGAGCTCTTCAACTATTCTTAGGAGAAATTCGCTATTTAGTGTTTTCTCAATTTCTTTATTTGATTAGGTGCAGTTGTCTTAAGTATGTTGCGGCCAAAATGATCCAGATTCAAGCTGTGTCAAAATTGCGACAGCCAAATGTCCTAATGGACCCTCATACTATCTGCCTATTGGTGTCTTGGATCTGTCCACGACGTCCGTGCCTGCGACTCCTGTCAGAAAATGCATCCTAAGATACTGAAAGAGGGTGAGGCCAAGATGTGAATGGTCAGAGCTATAGATGAATGACGTGGATGTTAAAAATCTCGTCAAAAGACCAAATCTCAATCACCTCACTCATCCGAATCATCGAAGAGAAAGCATAAGAAAAGACGTCGTGAATCACGACGTTGGTCTTCCATTTCCTCCAGTTACGTGGGCACCTACAAACCTGATGCAGTGGCTCCCCCAAAGATGCTAAAGGCAACACCGTCTTTATTGTGTTTTCTAACTTAATCCCCTTTGGATCACAACAGATCACCAGTGTGCAGTATAGAGCTACCAACTGCACACTATCCCTTTGACATCACTAACAGAACCACTGTCATCAGCGTCATTGCCTCCTAGGACTTCTTTCTCCAGCAGAGAAGCACTGAGGCTAGCTGAGGAAGAGAGGTTCTTCTTTGGAGAAATAGAACCCCAAGACGATACTCCTTCTGTAGGAGGTGCAGAACAACTTTTAATGGACCTGTACCTTGAAGGTCTAATGGATGCAGGTGGTCTGGACACTTCCCCGGATCGGGAACTTCTTTCTCCAACGGGTTTCCATTCACCTGAAGTAACCTCTTATGCTGTAGTGAGAACAGTTGCAGGGATGCTCAATCTTCAACTCCCATCTACGGAGGTGAAATCAAATATTCTAGCAGAAGTGCAGCCCTCCACCTCTCAATATGCAGAGCCACTTTTCCCTTTTAATGAGGCCTTCACTGACCCTACATTTGCCTGTTTTGAGGCAAATAGCTCGCCATTATAAGCCTGCACCTGGTGACTTAAGCTTCCTGTCAACACATCCTTTGCCCAAAAGCCTGGTTGTGCAATCTTCTTGGTCCAGCAAAATTACTTCCTGCTCTATTCTACCTACACCATCTGACAGAGAACCTAAAAAGATAGAGCAATACGCCAAAAAGGTGTTTTCAGCTGGCAGTATGGCACTCAAATCTCTCACCGCAACTTGCCTTATAGGGGCGATGTGTACATGCCTTATTAGACTCTGCTCAGGCTGTCCTTCCTAATCTATTGAATGAGGGCCAGGACCACTTCAAGGTGCTCATATTTGATGTCCAGACTGCTGCAAAGCAGATGAACAATCTAGCCTTGACATGGCGAATTCAGTGGCTAGAGCTATGGGGACTTCAGTCTCCAAAAGAAGACATGCCTGGTTGCGGAATTTGTGCTTCTCTCAAGACTTCAAGATTGGACTCATGGATTTACCATTTGATGGATCTCGTCTCTTTTGTGCTAAGGCAGACTCAGCACTAGATAGATTTAAGGTTATCAAGGCCGCTGTTAGAACCCTTGGTTTACAAACTCAACCCAGGGATTGCCATCAATTTAAGAAGCTTTGACACTTCTCCTTTCGAGTGGGGAAACAATACTCTGCTTAGCAACAACAGCAGCAGCAAACGAACCCTCTATACAGGCAATACAGAGTGCATGGCAGAAGAAAGCAATGTGCCTCCCTCTTCTTTTTCCTCCTCTTCTTCCACAGCCACTACAGAGAAGCAGGCCTAGTTCCGCCTTGTCAGATTACACACTACCAGTTGGAGGACAGGTATCCTCTTTTCCACAAATATGGAGGACCGTCATATGGAAGACCATCACTTGAGACCTTTGGGTTTTACAAATTGTTGTGGAAAGGGGGTATACTCTACTCTTTCAACAATATCCACCTCCCATCCCTCCCAGACCAGTTCTACAAGAGCATCTGCACATCCTTCAACAGGAGGTTCAATCCTTGATACAGAAAAGGTGCAGTAAAATGGTTCCAGTGCAGGAGCAGGGTCAATTATGTTACTCTCATTACTTCTTGATCCCCAAAAAGGACGGTAGTCTCCGGCTGACTCTAGACCTCAGGATTTTGAACTGGTTCCATAAATTGGAAAAGTTCAAAATGCTATTCCTAGCTCAGGTTCTGCTTGTGCTGGAAGCGGAAGACTGGATGTATTGGTTGATCTGCAGAATGCCTATTTCCACAACCCCATCCTACAGTCCAACAGGAAGTATCTTCGCTTTTCGGTCGGGTCCGAACATTACCAGTTTGCAGTTCTTCCGTTTTGTCTCACTTCCGCACCTCGGTTCTTCACGAAGATAATGGCAGGGTTGCGGCTCGTCCCAAACCATCTGGAATTTCGGTATTCCCTTACCTCGACAACTGGCTTATCAAGGTCGTTTCGCTAAAGATGGTGTCTTGTCACTTGCAGGTAAAAACCTAGTTGTTCAATCTGGGCTTTTCCATAAACAAGCCCAAATCTCACCTGGTGCATTCTCAGCTCTAACTGATGTTCAAGTAAACGTGTACCTGAGTAACTGTGTGCACAGCTCTAAATATATATCAACAATTTTTCATTTTTGTCAAAACAAATCACAAACAAGTAATCATTAATCCCTTTGTTTTCATTCTTAATGGATTACACATGTATTTTTACATACAAAATGTCATGTGCTTTTACATTTTCAACACTTATTCAAAGTGTGCAACAAAAGAACCATAAGGCCAAATCTTGGAGATCAATGATGCTTAGGCGTGGCTCCATCTTTATCTGTGTGTTACCCTATGCATTTCGGGACACGGGGATCCCTTCCTCAGGGTCCTCTAAAAAAATATATGAAACAAGACCCTCATTATCCAAAAACGCTACCTATAACTTCTATCGCTACCAATATCTTCCTACATCACCATAGGTAAACAAAATCCCCTCATTCCAATCTCAATCAAATGAATGATAAACAAAAGGTGATAAGCGTGCATTACATGCCACTAATCATCGGAGCTGATGTGCAAAAATTCCATAACAATCCAAAAGCGTAAATGTCCGTGCCTCATAAAAACCACAAACCTATAAGGACTCTTTCCTTATTACTCACCAGTGGTTAAAGCATGCTTCAGTAATACAATGTATTGTGATATGAAGTTACTCACTTTAGAGGCGGAGTCTTATGGTTGCTATCATCTGAACAGCAGACTTATGAATAAAGATCTGTAACATATGCGAACTGTATCAGTACACACTCATTCTTCCTATACCCACACGCCTCACCAAGTGCGTAGTGCTACATCGTACCTTATGTTTCTCGTTATGTAATCGGCGTCTGTTAATAAGCTGCGCCTGCAATAAAAACGAGCTGGGCAACATTCAAATTTGCGTAGAACGGTAAACAATTCATCCTCAGCGTGATAAACCCATACTCCACGTGTAAACACCTCTAAAGCAGCTTACCGAGTTAAATCCAAAAACATCCGTCACCCGTAGCTCGACCCTTCTTTCTTTAAAGATTTCCCACAGAGTAAGTGAAAAGTTTGCATGCACACGTGGGACGCACTTATGACAAACGCCAACTCTGCCCCCTGTTTTTCGGAAACTAGTATAAGCTATGACGCACTGCAGCAGCCATATTAATGTCGTTTCCGTTCTCCGTTCGGGCAGTAATGAACACGAGAGTGAGTAAGTTCAAAACTTTTTTAGGCTGACAGATCGATAGGGAACCACAGGTATAACCCATGGAAACCACTGTCTAAACTGCTGCACTATAAATGCTATGTAATCTCAGTTCTAGAACTTCTGTGGCAACCGTCTTAGAGTGAAATTAAATAATACAAATGTTGTATTTGATATACTGTTACTCCGTTCATTATTTCAAAACGGCCACACAGACCGGTGCCTTGAATTAACCAGTGAAACTCATCTTGCCAGAATGACCTCTGGTGGTGGCTTAATGTCGCATTAACTAACATAGATTCATGACTACCAGTGGCGGCCATCTTAGACTGGGTATAAATAACATTGGTGCTCACCCACTATAACAGCATAAACAATTTGTGAAAGACGGGCACACATCTATACATATCAAGATAAACATGTTCATGAAACATTTATACATCCTGTCTCGTAATCATTGAAATACAATTATAATCTTTGCAAAAAAAAACGTATAAAACACAGTGAAAAAATTAGACAAACCAGTATGCCTCACGATGGATGTTAACCCCCGTATGTGGTCATCCATTACACCATACAATTCGTGTGTAGTTTTAGGTGCAAAATTCTACTAGAGGTAACTAAATATATTCTGGCAGTGTAATCTTTAAAAAAAAGTATGTATTCAATATGTTTGCACATCCACAACAATGACTGTAACTGTCTTGTGGCTTTAAATAGTATTTTCTCACAAGTAGCAGCTCATGTCTAGTTTATCATTTAGTCCTAAGGGCATCATAGTGTCAAGTTTTTTGATCCACTGAATTTCTTTTTGTAGAAGTGTTTTGCACAGAGCTGTGCCCTCCGTGGGTTTCAAAACCTCTAAATTCTCAGCTCTGCCTATTCATAGGAATATTACAAAAAAACAATGGTATCAAGGAAACAATACTAAATAATTTTTGAGAAGAGCACATTTAATTACCCTCTCTAAAATAATTATTCACGATGAATATATCAAATATGTATATAGATTGTGTTTATGTGGATTTGTGTATATAGTGTATATAGTATATATTATATATGTTTTGTTGAGATATATTGCTCAACCTTTCTTGTGATGGGAGGTAGCTGGCATGATTGGTTGTGACTGCCTAATTATTCTTTATTTAATTTTCATTATTTTTTATTTTTCATTGTTGTCTTGTTCCCTTCTTCTTTTTTCTGGAATATTGTTTGGGAGAAGCGTTCTACAGGTACGCCTTAGGTTGTGGGGAATTCAGTATTAGGGACAGTAGACTTTGGGGTAGATATCGAGGGATGTAGTCCTTTTTTGATGCCGCTTACCCTCGCTGTATGTGATGACGCCGTACAGGGAAGTGAAACTTCCGGCATATCCCCGCGCGTTTTTTAGACTATGAGTAGACGCCTCTGTCGGTTGTGGAGAATGGAGAAGGATTGAGGGATTGTCGGCTGAATTAGTGAGCGGTTGCAGTAACAGTAACCGTAAGTATTTTTCTCCCCCGATTTTGGGCCGTGTAAGAGAGGAGAGATTTTGTTTCCCAATTGACTAGAATTAGAGTGCTGTTCTTGGTTATGTCTTCCTGATGCAGGATTGAATCGGGAGTTATATGTCCAAAAATACGAGGATGGTGACTAATTAAAGTGCTACAAGGAGCGGGTGTGTCACCCTATTGATAGGGAGGTAAGCGCTTCTCTGGACACAGTTACATGTATTGGAATTTGGCTTTGCTAGGAAACATGGGGATTTTACTCATTCCACCTCTTCATTACTTATAGATACTGCTTTTGGGGTGTTGGAATATATAGTATATGAGATCCCTCCACCCTGGTCTATAGGAACATGTAAGTAGTCGACGTGGGTCCTGCATGGTTGGATAAGTTCTGAGCACTCCTTCATGCATTATGGTGTTGAGGTTTTATACATCTTTATTTGCACAGGGTTTGTAGTGGTAGTTTATTCACTGCTCTTTCTCAGTTTAGCATGGCACCTCTTGATAGATGTTTGAGTCTAAATGTGAGATGACCTATGCTCTTGATTTTCTGCTCCCTTTGGTGGTTTTGTGAAACACGGGTGTATATTTATTTTGTAGAATGGGCAGTCACTACTTTCAGCCAGCATGCTCCACACCTAGTGAAAGATTAGAGTAATGGTTTCGTATTGTATTTTACCATCAGTATTATTTTGTTATGTCTTTTTAGTATTATATAACCCCTGTCCTGAAGAGGCCTAAGAAGATAAGGCTGAAACGTGGTCACGTCGACACTTTTGAAGGAGGAGTCTTTGGATTTATAGTGATTCATTGTAACTGTGTGGTGTTACACTAGAGCTAGGCCAATTAGTTTACAAGCCTAATAGTGTTTCACTTTGACTATCTCCTAGTGGTTCACCCAGAAGTATAGGGGGACACTATATGTATATTTGCTTGTGGGTTATTGTTATATGCTTTTGTTTGTTTTTCATTTTTTGATGTATAATGAATTGTGATTTATGTCATTTGTTGTTTTTCCTTCTTTGAATAGGCGCCTTTGTTTGTGATATTATAAAAAGTATTTGATATATTCATCGTGAATAATTATTTTAGAGAGGGTAATTAAATGTGCTCTTCTCAAAAATTATTTAGTATTGTTTCCTTGATACCATTGTTTTTTTGTAATATTCATGTACTATACCCAGGTATCTTAGGGTTATTAGGGTATACCCCTGTTGTGTATTTCTGCCTATTCATAGGGGCAGTACTGAACACCATATCGAGTCGAGCTTATCCTCCTCCTCCAAGAATTCAAGACATTCGGGCGTGGCCAACAACATGGCCGTGTAAGATGTGCTTTCGCCGAGCTCCGGCGGACAGCAACATCCGACACTGAATCCGGCAGTCCACAGGCTCCGACAACACTGGCCTCTGACTGAAGGAAGCTGCTGACCCTCCGGCTGCATCTGTGACGAGATTCCTCTGGTCTCTCGACTCTTGAGCCGCAGATACTGACCCCGGGGAAACTTCGCGCCTGCTGTGATAAATGGCGCCGATGCGGAACTGACCTGGCCTGACGGGCTTCCTGATTCTGCGCTCTACCATCGGAATGCGGAGCCTCTGAGGGGCAATCGGGAGGATTGTCGACCTCCGTGCCCCCGGTGCCACCTGTGTCCCGAGGGAGGTCCCCGTGGACGTTCCGGCGCTGCCCCGGCTGGCTCCTGCTGGGCCGCGCTGCACCCGTGCCGGCCGGGCTCCTGCCCGCCGGTTCTGCGGAGACGGCACACCCTGTTGCACTCTGGGCGGAGGAAGGCAGGCCGACGTGCTGGTTCTAGCCCCAGGGGGGCCGGGTGATTGGAATACGCTGCGACGTGGTGGTGGGGCCTACGGGGCGAGCCCTCCATGATCTGTGGAGTGACTGAGCTCCCCCCTCTGAGCGGAATCCGGGACTTGGCCTGCGGTGAGAGACTGTGGCCTGTCTGGGCATGCTGAAGGCTTGGGGCCTGTGAGGTGAGCGAGGCGGCTGTCGCCATTTCCTTTTGCCCTGTGACGACGGGGGTGGACTGTGGGGCCACGGATTGCTGACGCCGTCCTGGAGGAGTGAGGACCCCTGTCCGCTGCACTGTAGCTGGGAGTGGGTGCTTCTGTTGGGCCTCGGCGGCCGGGGTCAGCTCTGATCTGTGTGGACATGCTGGGAGAGCGACGTGGAACCCCTCTGCCCCGGTGCCCGGAGGGCCCAAGCTGCCGCTGGGCGGGAGTGCAACTGCAGCACCCGGTCATGAAATTGGGGGGCTCGTATTGCGGGGGGATGTGAGGACCCCGCCCTCCTCCATCGTTGTAGCGCTTGGCCCCGGCTCGATTGCGGCCCTTCACACGCCCCATTGCTGTACCTCCGATCATGGGAAAGGATAAAGACCCGAAGCCACCGCGCCAGGGGAAAGTGGACAGGTATACAAAGGTAATCACCCCTCCCCTGGAAGAACGACCGGCCAACCGTAGTGACACGTACACCCTCCTTCAGGCGATCCAGTCCTCCAGGACGGCGTTGGAGGGGAAAATAGGGGAGGTGGGCACGGAGGTGACTCTGCTGAGGCAGGACTTGCGAAACCTGGCGGCCAGGGTCACAGAGTCTGAGACCAGACTGGGAGAGGCTGAGGACACCCTCCAGGACCTCCGGAAAGGTATGGCAGATCTCCAGTCCTCGAATAAGGACCTGCAGTGGCGCGTCGATGATGCCGAAAACAGGGCGCGGCGCAACAACCTCTGATTTGTGGGTTTTAGGGAAGGCATTGAAGGGACGAATATGTCAGACTTTCTCCACTCCTGGCTCCGCCGCACTTTCCCGGTAGATAAATTCTCCGCCTGTTTTTTCATAGAAAGGGCGCATAGGGCGCTGATGGCACGACCGCCCCCGGGGGCGCAGCCCCGTCCTGTAATAGCCCGCTTTTTGAACTTCCTTGATAGAGACATGATCCTTCGAGAAGCCCGGAAACTTGGAGATATTAGACACGAGAACACCCGTATAATGATCTTTCCGGATTACAGCAGGGAGGTCCAGAAGCAGAGCGCACCTTTGACTCGGTGAAGGCGAAACTAAGGGACCACAAGATACAATATATGCTCCTATTTCCTGCAAAGTTGAAGGTCATATTCATGGGGAGGACCCACTTCTTCCAAACACCGGAGGAAGCGTGGCGCTGGATGGAGGAACGACCAGTGTTGAAGAAACCGGAGGTCTCATCACGACGCAGCCCGCCTGTGATGGGGAATGCCCGCGGCCCTCTGGTTCCCAAAGAACATTGCGGACCCGGAGTTATCGGAGGGGTCGCCTGCAGGGGGCAACGCCGTATGCACCGAGGGGCAGCGACAGGGTCCAACGGCGAAGGGGACGTTCGCTTGACTCTCCCGTGTCGGCGAGTCCGCGCGCCCTCAGCCTTCCTGGCCGCCCTGCACCAGGCACGGAGACCGACACTAGGGAAAGCACATCGGGAGATGAGGAGGAAGATGAGTCCTCCCTTCATCCCTTGGCTGCAGAAATTGCGGCAATGGAGCAAGAAGCGGCGACCGAAACCTTGGCATCACAGGGGGATCCTCCGGACTCGCACTCCTGATTATGAGCCTCAGAGACTTGCCGTGGAACTAGATTACTAAGACGGAGTTTGTTGATTGGACATTTGCATCAGACACCCCATCTACTGGTCCCGCGGAGCGGCTGAAGTGCTCCATTCCATCGCAGACGAGAGACCAGGGGTGGCTATAGACTTGGGGCTCTGGAGAGCCCTTTCTTTCTCTTTTTCCTGCTTTCCTTTCTTTCCCTTTGCTCGACTCACCTCTCTTTCCTGGAATTTATGGTTCACAGTTCTTTAGCTTTGTTTCTCTTTTTCTATAGCCTGCTACTTTTGGGGCTGCCACAGGAGTTTGAACCTGTAGCGTAAATTGGGTCTGGGGCGGGCGACAGACCTCTTCCACCCTTATGCACAACCCTGGGCGCTTGGCGGGGGGTGTGACGATGGGGAGGAGGGCGGTGGGGTGGGGGGAAAGGGGTACGGGGTTATCATCAGTTTTATTGTTTCTATGGTTTATGTTCTCACTATGGTGCAGTCACAGATCCCGGGAAAAGTGCATAACCACTCACATTCCCCATACCGGGCGTTCTTCCATTATTGGTATGCATGTGTCCCACCATTGTAGAATAGTCAGCTATGATGAGTCCGGAAGATAGCCCCTTCACGGTGCTTACTTGGAATGTGAACGGCCTTGGCGATAAAATTAAAAGAGGGCTGGTGTTGTCGTTTATAAAGCGCACTCACCCGGATGTGGTGCTCCTACAGGAGACCCATCTTAAAGGCACAAAGTGCGGGTTTCTTGCACGAGGGGCATACATGGTCCTGGCGCATGCGGGGTACACCTCAGGATCTCGAGGAGTCGCCATTCTCATTAAGAAGTCACCGCCTTTTCTGGTGCAGCGTACATGGATAGATCCCCAGGGAACCTATGTGGGTGTGACCGGGTCATGGGGAAGGAGGAAGGTTACCATCCTATCAATATATGCCCCGCCGAAGTTGCAGACCAGGACCCTACACTGGGTGACAGACATATTGTTGGGAACACCAGGCTCGACACATATCATTGGGGGCGACTTCAATGACATAATGCACACACCCACAGACCGATCGGGGGACCATGCCCACCCGCCCCCGGTTACACAATTGGCCCGCCTTGCGGACACACTGGGCTTGGTGGATGTATGGCGACACCTACACCCGGGAGAGCGACAATATTCGTACTACTCTGGGGCACATAGAGTCCACTCGCGCCTAGACTACGTGCTGCTCCCTAGGGGCGCCATTCAGGACATTTATGAGGCGGAATACATGGCACGGGGTTTGTCTGATCACTCACCCCTATATGTTCGAGTGGGTGGGAGGACCCGAACCGGGCAAGGGGGGTGGAGACTGGCGGCATGGGACCTACAGAATAAAGAGGTGCTCCAGGGTCTTCGAGCTGACACCAAAGTCTTCTTTGCCGAGAACCTGGGGTCGGTACAGTCTGAAGTTAGGATGTGGGAGGCATATAAGACGGTACTGCGGGATAGGGCCCAGAACCGGATAGCCTGGGAAAAGAGGAAGGCACAGGAAGAACTAGCCACTGTGGAGGCCCAGATTCTCACCCTAGAACGACGACACCTCGTGCACAGAGACCCGCAGGTGCTGAGACAGTTAACAGATGCACAGCTTCACTATAGGGCTCTGGCCACACAGGAGGCTATGGCACAGGCCCAGGCGACCCTACATAGGCTCTATGATGTGGGTGACAAGTCGGGAAAACTCTTGGCCTGGCTTAGCCGTAGAGAGGTGGAGGCCCGATGGGTGGAGTCTGTACTGGACTCCCAGGGAATATCGCAAACACAAGACACGCAGATTGTGCAGGCGTTTGCACACTACTATCAATGCTTCTATCAAGCCAGAGACCTGAGGGCGCCCTCAGATATAATGGACTACCTGGAGGGCATTTCTACCCCGTTACTAGATGATGATGGTAGAAAAGGGCTAGACTCTGATATCACGGTAGACGAAATTAAACTGGCTATCACCAGATTACGTCCTGGGAAAACCCCGGGCCCGAATGGCCTCCCCGCCGAATTTTATAAGAAGTGTGCAGACCTCTTAGGCATAAACCTGTTAAAGCTCTTCCAAGATGCTTCCCAGGAGGAAATCTTGCCCCTGGACCTGCGAATGGCTACAATTGTCCCTATACATAAACAGGGGAAACCCCCTACTGATTGTGCTTCCTATCGCCCCATCTCCCTTCTTAATATAGAGGTGAAAATACTGGCGACTATCCTCGCCTTACGACTACGTCAGGTCATCACTACCCTGGTGCATCAGGACCAGACGGGATTCTTGCCCGGTCGGGCGACCCGGCTGAACCTGCGGAGGACTCACAATTGGCTGATGGAGGTGCGGGCCCGAGAGGACCCGCATCTGCTCCTATCCCTGGACGCGGAAAAAGCGTTTGACGCAGTGCACTGGCCCTTTTTAGAGGCCGTACTGGTCAAACTTGGTATAGGCCCTAAGTTTCGGCACTGGATAGGTCTCCTGTATAGAGATCCCAGGGCGCGGGTTAAGGTTAATGGGCGACTTTCGGGGGACTTCCCAGTTAGACGGGGCACCCGACAGGGGTGTCCACTTTCTCCTCTTTGCTCTCACGATAGAGATAGTGGCCTGCAGGATTAGGCAATGCCCGGAGATTCAGGGGTTCCGCATTTCACCAACAGATATTGAGGAAGAAAAGATTTCACTCTATGCGGACGACATCTTGCTCTATATCACTCACCCGACTGTCACGATTCCGGCTTTATTTGATGTTATGGCCCTCTATGGGACATACTCAGGCCATACCATAAACTGGCATAAGTCGGTCATTTATAGCCCAAGAGCTATGACCATGTGGCCCGCGCTCCCGGGAGCTCTGCAGATAGCACACACTGGGTTCACGTATCTGGGGATATATCTTACCACAGACAAGAGGATTTCGTATCAGAGAAACATCCAACGGGTCATAACTAATTTTGCATTAGAAGCACGGAGATGGAAATCTCTTCCCCTCACAATCCTAGGACGGGCGAACATGTTTAAGATGATAACACTGCCCCGTTTCCTTTACGCCCTCCAGAATGAATACTTCCCCCTTTCCCGGCAGACCTTTCGGGTGACGGACGCGGAATTACGCTCCTTACTATGGCTCGGGAAGCAACCAAGGATCGCACTGACTACATTGCAACGTAATCAGTACAATGGGGGGATCTCATTGCCAGATATAGAGGCCTACTACTGGACGGAACATCTGACCCCGGTGAATGACTGGCTGCATGCCGCGGCGGACCACCCCACCTATAGGCTTGAGAGGGACACCATGATGAATCGTACATGGATGTGTTATCTCTATGGGGGACAGGGTAGGGGGCGACTTCTCCCGGCTACACGGGTCACGCTAGAGGTATGGTACAGGGCGACGAGGGCACTGGGCTGGGCTCGTAGACCTACTAAACAGACCCCTCTTTGGTACTGTCCCTGGCTAAAAGAACTCCACAAATTGAAGGGCTTTGCGGGGTGGGACGCCATAGGCATTTCTACTGTGGGGGACATTGTGGCCAAAGGTAAACTTAAAAGTTTCCGGGTGCTGCAATTAGACTTTGGGTTGCATGCCTCACAGTTCTTTAGGTATGCGTAACTTCGACATGCCTGGCAGGCAGAGAATTCCTTATCCTCCCCGATACCAGAGTATGCACCATTGGAAGGGCGCCTACTACAGGAGCACATTCTTACCAAGGCGGTGTCACTTACATATCGGACCTTGATTAATAATGCACCGGACAGGCTGGGGAGACTGAGGGAGTCCTGGGAATTGAATCTGGGTGCGCTTGAGAACATAGACTGGGAAGCAGCCTTAATGCATCACCGAGAGGTAGCCATTAGATCCCGGCACCGCCTCATCCAATATAAAATACTACACAGAGTCTACTACGATAGGGTTCGTCTTCACCACATGGGCCGTGCCAGCGACCCGAATTGCCTGAGATGTGGTTGTGCACAGGGAAATTTCTATCACATAGTTTGGGAATGCCCTGAAATACAGACCTACTGGGAGAAGGTGTTAGGGGAACTGAGCAAGATATTGGGAACAACACTACCACTGGACCCTAAATTTCTACTGCTGGGCATACCTGGAGATGTGGATCTCGGCCGCCCACAGCTCATTTTTGCTATGTTAGCATTGGTAGTGGCGAAAAGGGATGTAGCACAAACGTGGGGAGCGGCAACACCACCCCGGCTCCGAGACTGGAAGGCGGGAATGGATATGTACATGGCGGCAGAAAGGGTCACGTATAAGGCGAGAGGGTGCCCGAAGAAATTTTGCATGGTGTGGGGTAAATGGAGGGCATACTATGGGCTGGATGGAGGGCTGTGCGAGGGTTAATGGGCCTTCCAGGGGTCACTTCCTTGACCCTAGCCTAGGGCTCTGGCTCGATGGCTTCAATGCACCCCAAAAGGGGACGAATCAGGAAATACAGCAGCAAAACCTGGTAAATGAGTGGGACTTGTCGGCTAGAGTGGCCCTAAGGGATAAAGATGTGAGTTTATATTGGACTTGGATGGCTTATGTACGCTTTGATATGACTGTAACCAAATGTGATTTGTTTTCTTTGGTTTTTTGTTTGATACAAATGCAAATAAAAATATTAATTAAAAAAAAAAGAATTCAAGACATTCAGCTCTTCTCAAGGAGCTGGAGATAAGGACTAATGTCTCCAGAAGAACAGATGTTGCACATCAATTTGTTGGAATTGCAGGCGATACATCTGGCTCTAAAGGCCTTCCTTCCCTTTGCTGTCAGTCAGTCCAGAACTTGACAGATAATACTTCTGTGTTGTGGTACATCAACAAACAGGGAGGAGTGGAGTTGTTTCTTCTCTGCAGTGGGGCTCTACAACTCTGCTCCTGGGCTCAGGAACATCGGATTTGTGTGGTAGCAAGTCACTTGGCCGGAGTGGTCAAAGTACAAACGGACAGTGTCAGCAGGCGTCATCTGGCCGCCCACGAGTGGGGCCTCCACCCTCAAGTAGTCCAGGACATCTTACAGTTGTGGGGACTACTCAGCTAGACCTCTTAGCCACTTTCGAGAATGCTCACTGCCTGAAATTCTGTGCCCTCCAGTATCAGATGCAGGGAACATTGGGGTGCGCATTTAGGTACCAGCCAGGCTCAATATTATTATATATATTTTTTTAAATGTTTTATTCATTTTTTATTGCAATAGAAACATGCGAAGGGAAAACAAAACAAAGCAACCAAATCGGCAGGCAATGAACATGGGGGTAATATCATTAAAAAGTGGAAGGGCCAGCAGTGCTGAAGTCATCACCGCTAAGAAAGAAGAAACATAAGCCCTTAGTAGGACCCTGCCCTTTCACAAAACCAACACACCACCCCCCAACACAGACACCCAGTCGCCCATCCACTCCTAGAGTTTCTACGGCATACTCAAACATTCCATGCCGCGGCTGTCTCAGAAATCGCACATCTTCAGCAGCGGACTTCCTGGGCCTATGATGTGACCATCAAGGCAGAAGCGGGTGAAGCGACTTCAGAGACTGAGTCATCCAAGATAATTTGACCCTCATGGCTCATTCGAGGACAGGTCATTAGTATGGCATCCCATGCAGACAGGATCAATACCCTACTTACTCCTCTGGACTCTTCCTTGCGAAGTGCCTCCCTTTCACATTCCGCCCATCTTACCAACTCCCCTCTATAGATATCTGGCTCGAGCTGATTTCCAGCTCATTGTTATCTGTCTACAAGCAAGAATCAGGGCCAGGTTCAGAAATATATTCATAGCCTTCCAGGCTGCGGCGCAGTCGTGAAGGCCCAGTAGACATTTGAGGGCTAAGCTCAAATTCCCAATCCATGGCACCATGAACCACCTTTAGGACCAATGTCCAGTACGGCAGCAATAAGGGGCAAGACCACACCATCTGTAAAAAGCCGGCACCCTCAGTAGCACAACGAGGGCACGCTGACGGCGCTGCAGGGAACATGGAATGTATGCTGCTGGGGGATAAGGTAGGCCTGATGTAGATAATAAAGTTGGATACATTTGAAGCAAGCATTTCAGAACACCTTGAGGTGCACATCAGAATCCTCCTCCAAGCCTGATCAGTCAGCGGTGATCCAATATCCATGTCCCAACACGTGCGGAGCTCCGGAAGATCTAATCTGTTCCCCTGCAGGAGAGTCCCATACAGCAAGGCGACCGCTTTCATTTAACCGGTGATCAGAAAAAGAAGGTGGTGGCAATCGTGTTCCTGTGGTTCCACCACTCACGTATCCTACACACCAGTGCACCATGCAGCAAGAAATGCCCTGCTGGGAGGTCGTAAGACTCTCCAAGGGTCTAAAAGGGACACACTTCCCCATCTACAAAAAAATCACCCAACACCGTGACCCTGGCCGTCATTCAGCATTAGAGCCCAGACCCCCCTTGTCTCTTCCAGCCTCGAGTCACCAAGAGCGGGAGTTCACGCGTATACGGTGTCGTGGTACGCATCCTCATAGGTGGCCCATACATATTGTCTTATTCAATTGAGCACATTTGAGTTCCGCAAACTAGAGTGAGGGGAAGGCCTTAGCAAAATCCTGGACAATAACTTCTTAGTCGGGGAAACCACTCTCCGGGTCACCCACAGCATCCCAAAGGTTAGGACCACCAGTGAGCCACCCATTGTAACTGCCCTGCTATATAAATCAATTCCAGATCAGGGGCTGCCAAACCACCTCCTACACCGGTAGGCGTAACTTCCAGAGCGCCACGCGGCGTTGCAATGCACCCCAGTATAAGGACCACTAGAGACCATCAAGTTCCTGAAAAAACTTCCGGGGCAGCTCAAGCGCAAGAGCCACGAACAAACAGAGTAGACTAAGGAGGACAACCACCTTGGATACAGCAACCCTGCCACTCGTGGTGAGCAGCAACGTCGTCCAAAATGACACTGACTGCCGAAGACCAGCAAGTGTGCAGTCATAATTGCCATTGAACAACCAATTCAGCAACCCATAGATGGAAACCCACAGATATCGAATAGTGTGCCGTTCCCACCGCAACGCCGGGGCTGCAAGTGGAGGTTCGCACTCCTCTACTTCCCCACAAAGTGGATAAACACACAACTCACTCCAGTTAACCTCAAGCACCGAATGGCATCCAATTTCTGTCAACGCCGTCACCGCTCCACATAAATCATGGTCCTCCCCCCTCAAATAGAGTAACATATCGCCCGCGTATAAAGAAAGGAACGTACATTCACCAGTGAAGCGCAGACCACAGTAGTGGTGGCCTAAGCGAACCGTTCAAGCAAACGGCTCCATTGCCAGAGCAAACAATAAGGGGGTAGGGGACTACTCTGTTGGGTGCCCTGTTCCACTGCAAAATCTTCCAATATCAGAGAGCCGGAGTGGGTCCTAGCAATTGGGCGGGTCTAGAGGTGCTTCATCCACCTGACAAAGGCTAGGCCCAAGCCTGTGCTGAAAATGGTAGCTTATAGGAATTCCCACCGACGTGAGTCAAAGGCCTTTCTGATGCCCACCAAAAGGACAAATGCCCTCTATGGTAAACTCTCACATTGGTCCAAAGCGAGAAGCAGTTGGCGAATATTAGGCATAGTGCTACGTATGGTGATAAAGCCCGTCTGATCAGCATGAATCAGAGAGCACATAAGAGGAAGCAAGCGGGCAGCTAATACCTTACTCAGGATTTTATAGTCTGTGTTGAGCGTTGAGAGTAGACGATAGGAATCAAGGAACCCACAGATATTCTTCTTATCTTTCTTTGGTAGTGCAATAGCGGCCTCTTGCAGAGAAGAAGGAAGTAGACCCCGTTGACGAGATTCATTAGAGAGGGCCCCAAGTTTGGAGACAACGACCGGAGCATACGCTGCGTAGAATTCTATAGGGGGCCTATCTAGACCGGGCACCCTCTCTCTCGCCAGGTGCTTAACTGCATCAAGGACTTTCTGTTCGGTAATGTGCGCCTCTAACTTGTCCGCCACCTCAGAACTGAGCAAACCCAGTGAAGAGTCCGCAATATAGCTCAGCATGTCCACATCACTACACCTGGGTTCTGCTGTATACAACTCACTATAATGACAAAAAAATGCCTCACTGATCTCCTTCTGAGTGAAAACGTCCCGCCCTCAGGGGTCGCACACTGGTAGGGTGGTATGCCCCTGGTTCTCGGCCTGAAGGAGCCATGCCAGCATCCTACTAGACTTCTCTCTATCAGCGGTGGACCTGCCTAATGCCTTATAGTCAAAACGCAGCAGGCGTTTGACCATTTCAAATAATTTCTCCTTTTCCTCCAGTACTCTGCCTGGCGTTCCCTCCAACTCACTATCTCCTGACACTGAATATCGGAACGCAGTTGGGATTGTACCCCCACTTTATCAGAAATACAATAACCCCCAAGAACCATTTTCATGGCTTCCCACTCAACTTTCATCAACGATGCCAAGCCCCCATTGTCTAGCCAGAAATTTGTGACATGCTCACCCATTAATATCCGGAAAGTCTCATCATCCAGCATCACCGGATCTAAAGGCCAGGTAGGGATTGTGGTTCTAGCGGAGGACCATTGAAGGGTATATAAAACAGGGGAGTGATCAGAGTATGTCTTTGCCAAGTATTCGGTTCCCACCACCCTACAATACAGCGTCCGACAGGTGTATACCCGGTTGAGCTGGACCTCAAGATCGTGTAAACCCGAACAGTGGGAGTACGCACAAAGAACATGGGTTGCATGTCCTCCAACAATCGACCAAGTCCCATTGAACCCCCCACGCACGTGCACAGTCTGCCATTCTAGCCACCAGTGCCCTGCGCAAGGTGGGGTGCGATCTATCTAAGTCGACGTCATCACACAAAGTTCCCCGTCCCCCCACAATCCTCCAGTAGGGCACCATGATCGATAAGACGGGGGGTGCCAACCTGGACAGGAACGGCAAGTGATCAACATTCGGCACGTAAATATTCACTAACGCCACATCCCTACCATCCAATCGACACAATACCAGGACATAGTGACCCTCGGGGTCCATTACTACCCTATGCAACCGAAAAGGGACTCCAGGCCTGATCTAAATTAGGGGCCTGCGTGGGAAAGTCGAGTGAGTTGTAGCATACAATTGCCCCTACCAATGCCCCCGAAGGGCCGGGCTTTCAGATTCCACAAGATGAGTCTCTTGCAAAAACGCTATTTGAACCCCCCTCCATTTCAAATAAGCTAGAACAGTATAACGCTTAGTAGGGGAAGAAATACCCTGCACATTCCATGTGATCACTTTAACCTGTGCCACCATAGTTTGTAAACCCCCAGTCGAGGGATGCAAGAACCCAATTCAGACTCAACCCTTCAGACACCTTCAACGTTGTACTACGCCAAGCAAAGAGATTCCACTGCCTCACACATTCTACCTGTAAGAAGCAAACATGTAAAACAAATAATAATAAAAAGCAAATAAACACCCACCCCCAGGACTGAGGCACACAAACATCCTGTCCAAACACACCAGCACACAAAGCTCACAAGGAGCCAAACAGAGGCCAATGGGTCAACAAGTTCCGCGACAGAGAAAAGCTACCAGAGAGGGGGGCCGCCAGCTAAAAGAGAAAAAAGTAGCACACCGGCAACCAACAAATACAAGGGGATACTTCTAGCAAGACCCCCTCCCCCGCCTGACATACCCCCCCATCTCGCTCACATCCAAATTAAACTCAGAAAAAAGAAGCCACACAATACGCTCATCGACACAACAGTATGGGCAAATAGTAATGGATTGCAAATCAAAATGACAGTACATTGCTAAAACAGATAGTATTAAACAATGTCGTCCAGTGACCCTGGGGTAACCCCCGCCAAAGTGTTCTCAAACCCTGGAATAACAAAGTCACAGGACTCTGAGGTGGAGCTACGATGTTCCGGGGTAGGGCGTGCAGAAGAACCCTCACTGACTCCTAATGACGCAGCAGTCTCTACTGCCCTAGTTTGCTCCAATGCCACCGTAGAAGCTGTAGGCCAGGATGCCCTTCTACACCTTGATCGTTGGCGTCGTGGGCTGCTGATACTCCAGCATCTCAGTGCGTACTGTACCTTTATCATAGAGTTCAAGCCAATCCCAGGCCGCAGATGGGTCAGTAAAGAAATGTACTTTGTCCTCCGCTTGAACCTGCAGCTGAGCGGTAAAAAGCAGGGAGTATAACAGTCCCAGGTTGCGCAGCTTTCTCTTCACCGACAGAAACGTGCCTCTGAGTCTGGACCTGCAGGGTGACATCAGGGTACAACGACACTTTCGCATTTTCCATAGCAAAAGGACCATGCGCACGTGCCTATTGCAGGAGGGGAGCCCTATCACGAAAATGCGAGAGGCGCAGCACCACTGGATGCGTTGTACCCCAGAGCAAGGCAGTAGGGCCGACACACTGTGTGCACGCCCTGGAGCAAAGAATTTGGAGAGACCCTCATGCGCCACCACCTCCTGCAGCCAATCCTCCAAATAAGTTTGAAGGGAGTCCCATTCAGCCCTACAAAATGGACATTATTCTGGCATACACGACCCTCCTGGTCATCCAGCCAGGCTGCCAGGTGGCGAGTCTGCGCCTCAAGAGTTGTGATGCGGTGCTCTGCAGGTTGAATGGAGGGGTTCGGAGACTGCCCAGTGCCCTCCAGCATATGGACCCTCTCTGGCAGTTTACATGAGTCTTCATGGATCAGGCCCAATTCCACTGATACTGAGTCGATTTTACCTTCCAAGCGTTCACCAGAATGGCAGCCAAAAGATCCTCAAATTTGCTGTTCATGTAAGCCTTATCCTTAGTCCCAGCGCACTCCTTGATCCCCTCTTGGGGGGCGCTGGTAGCCGCATACTTTTTGGACTGTTGTGTACACCCCATGATGGTCCCAGGAAGGTAGAAAGGAGCACAAAGCACCAGTACAACAATGTATGGCAGGGTATGTGGAGGCCCGGGTAGGCGACTTCTGGGAAGGGCCCGGCCAGCAGTGTAATACCGACCTCAATCCGCGTGGTCACCAGCCTAGAATACCAGTGTCCCTTGTGAAGGCTGTGACAAGTGATATTGACAAGTACCGTGGGCCCGACGTCCAAGATAACAAGGGAGTCCAGCAACACAAGAAGGCACTCACCCCAGTATACAGGTCCCCCCACCTCCAGGGGCTGTACCGTCCACCACTCTGCTTTCCCTCAGGCGCAGGGAGAGAAAATCTAAACCAGTGGCAACAGCGGGAGTGCGGCCAATATGATCACAGTTGGGTCGCCAGCTTGAGCATGACTGGAGCTCGGTCGCCCCCTCCCACTAAGTCCACTGGTTCTGGGGACCATTGTCGAGTCAAAACAGGAAGCCTGTTTGTCCAGGGTCCCGTCCCCCCCACCGCCCCCGGGTAGGACACAGTGGTAATCAGGGCCCCCCATAGGTAGTACAAATTACTGTTGGTCTGTCCCTCAATCGCAGGGAGAGCATGTCTAGATCAGCAAAGTGCCCAAGGGCGCTACCACCGCGATCTGAGCGTGGCAATTCCCCAGGGCTCCCCCTGTGGGGGCATCAAGGATGGTGTACTAACCAGAATCCGGGGCTCCTCCGACACAGATCTCTATCGCAGCTGCTGCAAACAAAGCAGGGCTGCCATCTTGAGATTAGAGAGAGGTCCAGTGTTTGAAGCCATCTGCTCCGTCTCCAAGCCTGAAACGGCGACCGGAGGCTCCGCAGGGTCACCACTTGTCCGGGGGCTTCTCCTCTATAGTGGCGGGTGCAGCAGACTAGAGTGGCCAGGAGTTCGCGGACAGCGAGGAGCTCAAACTGTCCGTGTACTCATTCCATGGCAGTTTGCTACGCCTCCCCAGCCAAGCTTAATGTTGGTGTAATAACATTTGTTTCTGGAGGTGATTCCGGGAATTTGTTCCAGATTTCTGTGGTGGTGTGAGCCAATCTAGTTTACCGGAGGCACTGCCCCCACCTAGCCTACCCTGAATACTCCCTGAGCCTTCTCAAATGACAGAACCTTGATATTCAGAAATAAGATACACACTGTGTGGCAGCACCCTCCCTCCCTCTATCTGACAAGTGACATGTCCCTAGTCATATCTTTGGAAAGTTTAGCAGACCATAGTGCAATGTCTAGTGTAACAGTGGTGTTTTGAGTACAGACATTACCACCCTTTGCCCCCTTTTTCAGATCTGGTACGAATTATCTTTGGGATATTGTGCCCCATTGTGAAAGCTTTCTGTAATGTTCATTCCACATACAAGGGTTTTTTCCCAATTTTCTCAATCCTCAAATCTGAGAGCCCCATGGTCTTGCTCCCAGACCAAAAAGAACATTTATCGATCCAGCTCCAGAAATGTTTTAAGTGGTATAGAGCAGAAGGAATTCTGCAGCACGTAATGATGGGGTGGAAGAAATACCATCTTTACCCGTTTCTACCCATACTAGACAAAGGAAGTAACCTCCAGAATTCCACAGAGTTTTCGAGTCCCATTAGAACTCGTCCCATTTTAAGAGTAAATTGAGTAGTGGGGTCATGTGTGACCTGAATCCCTAAGTACCTAAAATTTCTAGTCTGTTGTTCTATTCCCAGATCGGGAAGCAGAGTGTCCATGCACCCTAGCAGCCCACCCAAAGAGAAGGATTTGTATTTAATACCCTTCATTTTTTTAACCCAGAAATGTCCCCAAATTTCTCCAGTTCAGTAACAAAGAAGGTACCGATTGCAACAGATATTTTAAGTAGTCCAGCACATCATCAACAAAGAGTGGCACAATGTGTGTTGCGATCTTGATTTGAATGCTCCAGTGCTTCATTACCCCTCTAAAACTACAAAGCAGCCGCTCTACTGCAAGAATAAACAACATAGGAGATAACAAACAGCCCTTACATTCTCCTCTTTCATTGAATTTCTAAGGGTATCCCTGTCCCCAACACCCCCACACTTCAGTTTGAGTCTCTTGCCTTCAGCTCTAGGAATGTAGGCAATACACTTCAACTGTCTGGGTCTCCCTTATTTCATCTTGTGCCACATGAAACCAGAGGCTATCCAAAATGAATTCCACTTGTCCCAGTAATCAGACTCTCACCACAATACAGAGTCTGCACTGTACATACAGGCACACAGGATGTCAGCATAAGGGTCTGGGTGTTGCATCTAAGTGGAACTTCACTTGATCGTGGCCCGAAGGGACCAGCCAGGGCTTTTGAAACAGAAGAAAAGTCTTCTTATTCTATCAATTCACAAAAAATGTCAGAATGCTGCCACCACTGCTTAATGTAAGCAACCCAGGACATGGACATTAGGCGCATATCAGAAAACAGGGCACATGTGGCATACTCCTCCAAGTTACAGAACAGTTTCCGGGTCCTTGAATCACTGTAGACAGGCCTAGGTCTCAGCACATGCACCAGATTAGCATGCTGGCTGGGTCAACTAAAATCAGTATCCCAGTTTCATATGCGGTCCAGTCATTCAGGGCAGGAGTACACACACATTTACCATGCAAGGGACATTCCCTACCCAACAAATGCCCCTTTCGGGATCAGACTACCCTGAACCTTACTTCATGTTAAAGATGCCCCGTTGTCAGATTGGCAAAGTTGACAAGAGACGCCACCTGCATTCCCTTGTTTCAACTTTGTGTTCTTCAGTGTAATGTAGACCTTGTAATCAGATTGACCATCTCAACAACTTGGGATTCACACCCTTAATTGCCATCAACCACTTGAGTGGCTTGTGATCTGTCTAGCTGTAAACTTGGTAACAAACAAGCAAGGCCGGAACCTCTTCGGGGCTTACTCTGTTGCAAAGCATTCTTTTACAGTGGGATCCCAGTTCTGTTCAATAGGGAGCACCCTGAGACTGAAAAATTCCACAAGACACACTCTACCCTTGTCATCGAGTTGAGCCAGTACTGCTCCAACTTCCTTGTCTGAGGCATCAGACTGTACAATGAAGGTCTGACCGTAGTTTGGTGCCTTCAACACAGGAGCATTGTGTAGTGTTGACTTCATGTCCTTGAAGGCCTTCTGCAGTCAAAACCACTTTTTTGGCTGCTTCTTAGGTGTCAATGGCGGTTAGCAGTGCAAATATCAAAGTACACTTGGCCACAAAGTTCCTGTAATTAGCCTGTGATTTCTAAAAAGTCTGTAAGTCCTAAATAGGTTCTCAACAGGTTCTGGACAGTAGGAAGCTCCAACACCAACACAGACGGTAACTTGACATCCAAGCCGATCTTCACGTTGCCCACCTGATGCCCATTGTAGACCACAGAGGGCTTCTGGCTCTTGGTTGCCCTGAATGAGTTGCAACTGAGTTGAATACCACAGGGCCCTCTCGAATCACCCCCACTATAGTGAATACACTTCTATTAATCGGTGCAGCTGGTACAGGGTCTTTCACTGGACAGTCTCTCTTGTAAAGCCCCTCCCTGTAACACCTAAAGCAAGTAAGCACTGTGGGCAGAGAGGAACCTTCATTACCTCTTTTCTCCTGGCACCCTGTTCCATTTTTGCCTATCTCTTACCTTGGTTCCTTCAGTATTGCCCTGGCCCTTAGCCTTTGGTTTGGAACTGGTCTGTTGAGAGTTATTTTCTCCCATTGGCTTAGAGCTATGTAGCTCCATCCCTTTGTTAGCCATGTTAGCTAACCATTCATCAGCCAACATGTCAAGTTTCTCTTGCTCCCTCTCTGTAAACACAAAGCAGAATGGTATGCAGTTCCTAGTGAACACTATAGGTTGACGTATGATTAGTGTAATGAGTAACACACTAAGAGCAGGAGAACATTACCTCCTTTCGGAAAAGAGACCCTCAGACACCCCCCCATCAGTGGCGTGTCTTGCTTCATCATCGGGTCTGCTCCTTATCGGGTCGGCGCTGCAATACCCGATCGGCGCCCTTAACGGGGCCTTTTGGCGGAGATCTTTATTTCCTTTTGCCGTAAGTTGCCGTGCGTGTGAGGGCCCTAGTGAGTGTAGATGTAGTGAGTGTAGAAGTGAGGTTAAAACAGAAGGGGCTGGTCCACCCAAAACAACTTTAATGATCGTGGCCACTCTCCTCATTAAAAACGTGAAAGTAGCGCACCCCTGTTATAAGGTCACGGGGTTGTGCGCATTTGGGGTCAACATGTTTCTTGTCAATACTTCAATTAGAAGGCAATTCTTCAGGACCAAATCAAGATCTATCCACACTTTTTAGTAGTGGTACACAATTAACTAATAAAGTGACCACCCTTACAGCACCCTAAAAAGTGGTACCTGCAGATCTATGACATCAACCCAGTCTGGGTCAAAGAGATGTTACATCGGTGGCCGGCGAGCTCAAACACTGAATAGTACAGTGTCTTGGACATCCGCGCATAAAGTCAGCAGACCTACCCCAGCTCTGCCGGTGCCGCTGGTACACCAGACAGGTATTGCCTAAGTGGGGTAGAGCACTACTCTCTGAGTCACCCTGTCAACATTAATTGATTAAGGGAATGAAAATCCTATGCCTCCATCCCTTCCACCCACTCAAGTCAATCACACAACACACCATGAGTCCCAAGTCTCAAACAGAACAGCATTGGCTATCTTTCTTACTTTAAATATCTAAAGGTACTCAGCTAGCTTCAGCCCAAACATCTTATCAGTGCTTCCTTTATTCGCTCAAAGTTCACCTGCTCAGCCATAGTATTCTCCCAGTAACTGTTGTACCTTCCATACATAAGTCTTCCTTAAACACTGCACTGAATGCCTGCTCTCTACAATCAATCTCAAAGCTCACAAACCCTTCCAAAATATCCTGGCTTTCCACACACATACACATACACCTGTGTGCAGCTCCATTTCCCAGAATCTCTTCCCTCGGGGCACATTCAGTCGCCACCCGCCCCACTTTCCCCGGACCTCCCTTGCTCTCACCAGCTCCATGGTCCCTGGGACCTAGCCTCCCAATCCCATCCTCACACCTCACTGGAAGGCCGTCTGAGCGAGATAGCACTCTGCCTACAACAACTTAAGACAGAGGTTCGCAGTCTACTACATATCACGGAGGCTTTGTCGTCTAACTCCAGACTAAGCTGCTCCACTAAGAAAAATCACCATCTTCTCTCGCTCCCAGATTGCGTTTGTACCAGGCCCCCTTCCGCCCACTATGCTCGGCGGTCACCTTCTCACGTCACCCACACACCTCATAGGTGGTCCACCGTTCCGCTCCTTAACGACCCTGCTCGCCCCTCCAGATGTAGAGCCTCCCTGTCTGATACGGTTACTCATTCTCTCCTACATTCCTATGCTCCAGCACATCCCCCCACCATAGCAAATGTGTAACAAATTGAATCCATCCCCAATGACCCCTTCAGGGACCCTAGGTCAAACACCAGAACCTTAAACGAGAACAACCTCACGAGAGTCACCACCACTCTTCCGGCACTAACAGACACCAACATAAGTCTCAAATGTGTGCTCCTAAATTGTAGATCGGCGGCTAAGCACGCTGCGGATATTGCCGACCTCACCCTAGCGCAGGATCTTGACCTTGTAATGCTAACGGAAACCTGGCTAAATGACTCAGCTGCCCCCATCCGGGACCTTTTAATACCTCCCAATTATGATATCATTAGGTCGGACAGATCCATTTGTCAAGGTGGAGGCATAGCATGTTTACATCGTAGAAACCTTACAGTGAAAGTACTACAGACTGACCCCCTGCGGTCTTGTGAATACCTATTCATTGAAGTGTCTGGTGGCAATAATCACTCCTACAAGTTGCACACGTTTTACCACCCCCCTCGCGACAACCTTCCCTTCTCAGAACTGATCATGGACATTATCTCGGCCAATGCAGACTTCCATGGCACTCAGATCTTCCTGGGAGATTTCAACCTCCACTGGAACGATGTAAACGATGTGGTGGTCAATAGCCTTAAATCCTTCCTTCTCGACCTCAACCTAATCCAAATATGTGACAGCCCACTCATATCAAAGGAGCTATCTTAGATCTTATTATTGGTAAGCCCAACTCCATCCTCCTGGACTCGATCCTCCCATGTGATTGGACAGACCATTATTGCATTTCCTTCCGCATTCTTGATTCGGTAAGGGCATGTAAAGCCCAGCCTAAGAACCCAAAACAGCTGAAAAGATGCCTACGGAACATCAACCCGCAAGATCTGACTGCTCTCTGCGAGAACATCCTGCCCCCTCCCACCGAGCATGTCTGTTGTACACGACCTTACGGCCCACTATAACGTCGCAATGCTGAAAGTACTAGACTCGGTTGCACCACTACAACTTAAAAGAATGTCCTCTGAACGCTCCAAACCTTGGTTTACGGATAGTCTTAATTCCAAAAGAAGAAACTTAAGGCTTGCTGAAAGGCAATGGCGGTCCTATCCCTCCCTTGAGCATCTCTACCACCTGAGATCCCTGAGAAGCATTTATAATAAACGCATCAGATGCTCGAAGGCCACCTTTTTCAGAACTCAACTACACCAAGCAAAAAAACGTCCAAAAAAACTGTTCGAACTCATCAAGTCCCAAGCCAATAGTCATCCGAACCCCGCGTCTCTGGGTCAAGGGACACTGCCTAATTGTGAAGAATTTGCAGACTTCTTCACTGCTAAGGCTAGTAAGATTGAAACTGAATTACGATCTGCCCAGGACCACCTGTCGATCAGTCCACGGACCTCACTCTGTCCACTAGGCGTGGCTATCGCTGACCCTGTGCATCCCGACCCCCCCTAAAAACAATGCATCCTGGAGTCTGTTCCAAACCCTGGATGAGTGCACTATACGCAAAACACTGTTGACTCTGAAACCTTCCAATCAATACAATGACCCTCTGCCATCGAACTTTTTCCCGGAAGTTAGATCCTCCTTACTAACATTGTGGACTAAGATCGTCAATGCATCACTTCAGCAAGGGGATATTCCGGACTGCCTAAAATCGGGGCAAGTTACCCCGATTTTAAAGAAACCAACAGCTGATCCCACGGACCTGCATAACTTTCGCCCAATTTCCAACATCCCCACCCTGGCAAAGCTCCTGGAGAAATGTGTGCTTGCCCAACTCTGCAACCACATCGACCATTTCCAACTCCTGGACCAATGCCAATCTGGTTTCCGCCCGGGTCATAGCACAGAGTTGGCACTAACGCATATTGTCGATGATGCGCTAAGATTGCTGGACCACAATGAGTCGTGCTTACTGATCCTTCTTGACCTCGCGTCAGCATTTGATACTGTCAAACACGATAACCTAATTGACCTCCTGGAACACAAGATGGGGTTGTCTGTGCCGGTGCTTAACTGGTTCTCTTCGTTCCTCCTGAATAGATCTCAAAGCTTCAAGGTGAGCCAATCCTTGTCCCATCCTGCACCGGTTACGCTGGGGGTTCCACAAGGTTCAGCACTCTCTCCCACACTCTTTAACTTGTTCATCGAGCCTCTAACAGAAATTCTGAAATCATCCAGCATTCACTATCACATGTATGCGGATGACACCCAACTTTATTTGAAGATTGCCTCCCCTGAGGACATTCAGTCCCTCAACTCAGTCCTGCTGGAAACACAAAGCTGGCTGACACGGAACCACCTGAAGCTAAATGCTCTAAAAACAGAATTCCTCCTAATCTCACCCCACAAGCAATCCCCGGTCATGGAACAATGGCTGAATCAGCTTACTGCTCTCAATTGTAGACCTCACCTTGTGGACTCGGCATCCTCGCTTGGTATTATATTAGACAAAAGTCTGAACATGCAAAAGCACATCAGCTCCCTCACCAAAGGAGCGAATTTCCAACTCAGCATCTTAAGGAAGCTCAAACCGTTTCTCCCTGCTCATGACCTAAAGGTTGCAGTGCAAGCATTAGTGATCGCAAAGCTGGACTATGGCAACGCAACGCTGTGTGGCTTGCCCAGAGGGAAAACGGCTCATCTTAGGGTGCCCCTCAATTCTGCTGCGAGGCTCTTAACGGGGACTAAAAAATACAACCACATCTCTCCGGACCTGCTGGCCCTGAAGTGGCTCCCATATGAAGCTCGGATACAGTTGAAAATTGCATGCATGGCACACAAAGCCATCCACTTCAAGACCCCGCTGTACCTCGCTCAGAAACTGGAGCTCTCATGTGGTACAAGAGCCTCCAGAAGTGCCAGCACCCTTTTACTCAAACCACAAAAATTCAAGAAAAAAGACTTCCAATCGAGCCTTCTCAGGCATGGCGCTGAGGATCTGGAACTCTCTCCCCCATGAAGTCTGGGTGATCCCTTCCACTGTCCGCTTCAAAATGGAAGGTAAAGGACTCTTGATGAAGAAATATCTGCCTCAGTTCGCCTTCCCCACTTGACCTGGGGTCCATAGCCGCTGTTTGTAGCCCAGAGGCTTTGCTGGCGTGATTGCTGGACATTTTTAAAATTTTGTACTTTGCTGGCGTGATTGCTGGACATTTTTAAAATGTTGTACTTTTCTCTTTGCTGACTCTGTATGTTTGTCTATACCCTTCCTTGCTGCATAATCTGTAAAGCGCTCTGATACCTTTGCTGGTCATGTTCGCGCTATATAAAACTTTATAAATAAATAAATACACACATGTGCATATGCTCCTTTGGAGTCCTGCAGAGTTAGAGGGAGAGATGCCTTCCCCAGAAGTAGCTGTCCCTGCCGCCATCCTGAGTTTGTGCTTTCTCCAAGGTTATCTCCACTATTCAATTATGTTCCCTTTTTTGGCATTCTATTGCCTTTCCTCTTCTCTTTCACTCTCCTCTAATTCCCTTTTTCTTTAATCTTAAGTTCTTTACTCTTGTATCTCCTACCCCCTTCCTCTTGATCTTGGTGAGATAATCTCCTCTTCATCGTCTGAAACTCTCTGGCCTTCTCATCATCTTCAGCCCAAGACTGTCTAAGCAGCCACTGCAATGTCATTATCTCAGTCAACTTAACCCACCCCAGGGAATGACTCTGTTGTCTCTGACAGTGCTACCCTTAAAATGTGTAGATGGTTGTCAAAAAAGGAAACAATTGAAAGCAAATTTGGGTACACACCTGGGATAGGTCTGTGGAAAGCGGGTAAGAAAGATGGGCACTACAGCACTCCCTCCCAGTGTTCCTACCATGGTAGTCTGCCAAAAGCTCATCACGGGTTGTGCTGATCCCCCAACACAACCAAACAGCTCTCAACAATATTTTTCTAAAGCTGATAGAGACTTCTAGCTGCAGATTCCTTACCTTTGAATTTCCCAGGCATCAGGCTGGATCCGGAAATGTCTGCTGAGCAATGCTGCTTGCGCGCAACGTCGGGATGCTCCATTCGGCTCAGCCTGACGTCGTCAGCGTCGTCAGCATTGGTTATGATGTCGCGTTGCCTATATAGGACTCCATCCAGGCGCGCGGACGTCCGTTGTTTTCTTTCTGCGCCAGTTAAGCGCTGATCCGGGAAGAGCTACCCATATGCTGCTTTTTGGCAGGCTTTTTCTCGACTTTTGTCGAACTTTTTTGATTCCGACTTCGTGTGCGAGGGATGTCTTCGAGGAAGACAGGTTGCAAGCCATGCGGGACTTGTTCCTGCATGATGTCGGTTACCGATCCCCACCGCGTTTGTGGTGTCTCGAGTGCGACCACGATAGGAAGTCGTGTTCGGACTGTCAGGCGATGGCTCTGAAGACCTTGAGGGAGCGGGCGTAGAAGTTACTCACGGCCCGGCAGTCGACACGGTCAAGCGAGACTCCGAGGAGGTCACGGTCCCGATTGAAGAAGAGGAGGTCTCGGGACCGCTCACGGAGCCCTAAGTCCTCTTCCTCCCATTCGAGGTCCTCAGGACACTCTGGGAAGAGGCATAAGAAGAAGAAGAAGTCCAAGCGGACTTCACCTCAGCTGGCGTCCGTCGTCAAGAGAGGTAAGGAGCACCGACGCTCTAGGCAAGGTTCCGCAGAGCCAGAGTCGACTTCGCATCTCCCCCCCCCCCCTTTCCGGGAGCCGGAGCGACTCCCGCTCAAATAAAAGAATTTTACGAGGCCATGTGCCGCGTATTTGAGCGGAACAACCCCGCTGGTGAGCCTTCGGGCCATGTGGAGTCGGAAGGGGCCCCCATTGGGTTCGACGCCGTTGGCTCTGGCCACAACGCCGATGGGGCCTCAGGGATCCAATCCCGGATCTGGTTCGACGCCGGTCGTGCCAACGCGACCTTCCCCGGTGTCGAATCCGAAGTCGGTGCCTATGACGTGACCGAGGCCTGTCGGTGGCGCAGGCCCCATTCTCATCCCCAACGGAGCCGGAACTTTGTCAATCGATTCTGACGTCGACAGAACCCAGAGGTTCTATGTTGTCACCTGAGCACTTTGAGGATGTGCTCAGCTCGGGAGAGGAATGGGAGGGGTCTGGAAACCCTCTTGAAATCCAGGAAGTCTCTGAGGAGAATTTGGACTGGTATGGGGAACTTGGGGAGGCCATTGGACTGGATACTGGCATGCTCTCTCCGCCAACAGTGGCTACGGAGGAAGGGTCATCCTATGCCATGGTGGTTGAGTGGGCGGCCGAGGTCCTTGGAGCGATGCAGGTCAGGACTAATCTCCTGACTGGTGCTTCAATCTGGGGCTTCCACTTCAGAACCCTTGTTGTCCTTTAATGAAGCACTTAAGGACGTCCTTCTGGGAACATGTTCCAAACCTGGCACTGGGGCTCCTGTGAATAGGACGATCGTACGCTGCCATCGCCCAGCACCGGGCGACCCTAAGTTGCTCAGTCAACATCCCACCCCAGAGAGTCTGGTGGTGCAGGCCTCTACGTCCCAAGGTGCATTCCCTTCCGCCCCTCCAGACAGGGAATCCAAGAGGTTGGATGCATTTGGGAAGAAGTTGTTTTCTTCCTCCAGTCTGGCATTGCGATTGCGGTCGGTGAATACGGCATGCTTATTGGGCCGTTTCTCCCACTCTCTTTGGGAGACAGTTGCGCAGGTGCTGCCAAAAGTCCCAGAGGAGGCCAGGGCTGAGCTCTCCCAAGCTGTTAAGCATGAGAGAGATGCAGCAAAATTCACCATACGGAGTGGCCTAGATACGACCGATTCGCGGGGTATGCCGATTTCAACTACGGTGGCCTTGAGGCACCACGCTTGGCTTCGTAAAACTGCCTTCTCGGGCGATGTCCAAGCCAATTTGATGGACATGCCCTTTGATGGAACCCGCCTATTTGGGGAAAAGGCAGACTCGGCCCTGGTCAGGTTCAAGAACTCTCGAGCTACGGCTAGATCCTTGGGCCTCTCCTCCAGTCCTGTGGCCAGTCCTCCTTTCGTGCCAACGGAAGGGGTTTCCAGCCGCGTCAACCCTACCCTAGCCATCGTCCTGCACAGACTGCCCAAGTCGTGCGTGGATGTGGACGCAGTGCATTACAAGCTCGGAATGGAGGCCAGAAGTTTTTGGCCACACTGCCCCCAGCAGCCGCAGCCTCCAAGCATTCCTAGGCTGATTCTGCAGGACCACACTACTCCAGTTGGTGGGAGAATTCATCATCATCTTCCCCACTGGAGATCCATAACATCGGACAAGTTGGTCTTGCAGATCGTCCAGGAGGGCTCTTCTCTGCCTTTCCTTTCCTCCTCTCATGCTGCTAAATCAGGGACGGCTGACGGAGGATCATTTAAAGTTGCTCCAAGAGGAGGTTACAGTTCTCTGGGCCAAGGGAGCTAGAGAAAGGGTCCCGGTTTCAGAAGTAGGCAGTGGTTGTTATTCCCGCTACTTTCTGATTCTGAAGAAGAACAATCTCTTCCTCAAAAAGGAGAAATTCAGAATGCTTACTCTGGCTCAGGTTTTGTCTGCCTTAGACCAGGAAGACTGGATGGTAGCGTTGGACCTGCAGGACGCGTATTTCCACATTCCCATCCTGCTGGGCCACAGGCGTTACCTGCGGTTCAAGGTGGGCCACGAGCACTTTCAGTTTACTGTGCTCCCCTTCGGCCTTACCAGCGCCCCTCGGGTGTTCGTCAAGGTGATGGCGGTGGTTGCAGCTCATCTGCGCAGGTTAGGGGTGTCAGTCTTCCCCTACCTCGACGACTGGCTGTTGAAGGCGTCCTCGCCCCAGGCAGTTGTCTCCCACCTTCAGACTACAGCGAACCTTCTGCATTCACTGGGGTTCTCTATAAACATGCTGAAGTCACACCTGACTCCGTCCCAGACTCTCCCTTTCATCAGAGCTGTTCTGGACACAGTGCGGTTTTGGGCTTATTCTCCCGAGCAGCGAGTCCAGGATATTCAGGCTATGGTTCCGATATTTCAGCCTCTATCCTGGATTTCGGTGAGACTAACTCTGAGGCTGTTGGGCCTCATGGCCTCCTGCATCCTGTTGGTGAGACATGCCAGATGGCGTATGCGGGCTCTGCAGTGGGACTTGAAGTTCCAATGGGCACAGCATCGGGGAAATCTCACCGACGTGGTTCAGATTTCGGAAGGAACTATAAGATCTGCAGTTGTGGTTAACGAACCGCGATTGGGTCAATGGCAGACCTCACTCCCTTCTCCAACCAGATCTCACAGTCGTGACAGATGCATCACTTCTTGTATGGGACTGCCATCTCGGAGAGGTAGAGATCAGGGGACACTGGTCTCCGGCGGAGTCAGGGCTCCACATAAATTTATTGGAGCTCCGAGCGATTCGGTTGCCATTGAAAGCATTTCTTCCCTCTGTCAAGGGGAATTTAGTGCATGTGTTCACAGACAACACCACCGCCATGTGGTACTGCAACAAACAGGGCGGGGTGGGGCCTTGGACCCTTTGTCGAGAGGCTCTTTATCTCTGGACATGGCTGGAACAGCAGGGCATAACCCTGTTGGTTCAACACCTGGCCGATTCTCTGAATGCCAGGGCAGACGACCTCAGCCGTCGATGCCTAGCGGATCACGAGTGGTGTCTCCAATCGGAGGGGGCACAAGGTCTCTTTCAGCAGTGGGGAAAACCTTGGTTAGATTTGTTTGCCTCTGAAGAGAACATGCAGTGTCAGCGGTACTGCGCGCTGGAGTTTCCAAGGCGGCTATCGCTCGGCGACGCCTTTCGTCATTCTTGTGGCTCCGGACTGGGCGAGGAGAGTCTGGTATCCAGAGCTTCTGAGAATGAGTATCGATCCTCCGATCAGGCTGCCTCTTCGGGAGGATCTTCTGTCGCAGCAGCAGGGGAGGGTTCTCCACCCAACCTGTCAACTCTGCGCCTCCATGCATGGAGATTGAGCGGCGACAGTTGATAGCTTTTAACCTTCCTCCCGAAGTCTATAACTAATTCCCTTAGGATAAAGCCAACCCCATTACCTGGTGTGAGAGAACGAAGGACCCCGTCTTGGTCTCGAGATGGACACCCCGCTAGGGATGTCAGACCACTGCGTGCTGGAGTGTCTGCGTGCAGGAATCTCAGCGTCTCGCATCAGTGTGTCTGCATGGAAGTCTTTTTCTCCTCTGTGTGCCCCAGCAAAGATATGGTGCTTATATACCCAAAAGGTACCCTCGGGGGTTCTACCTTGCTGTGTCATGTCAGCCAAGGATGACGTTGGTGATGAACCTTATACACAGTCATTATACAGAAGATGGTAATCTTGCTGCGTTTCTGAGAATCCTGATGCATAATAAATGAGGCCAGTTTTCAGGGAAAACCACACAACATTTTATACAGCACCTAACTAGGTAAAAGGTCAGCACTAAAAACCGTTATGTAGTACAATTTTAGGGTAAATGTAGGTAAAAGGTTAGGAGACTACCTAGGCCTATATTGGGGTCCATTGCAAATCATAACAGCGGAGCCGAATGGAGCCAACCAACGTTGCGCAAAAGGGGTATTGCTGAGCAAAAGTTTCCCGATCCATCCGGACGCCTGGGAAATTCAAAGGTAAGGAATCTGCAGCTAGATAGTCTCTACCAGATAATGTGTTACCGAAGGTAAGTAACTTGTTCTTTAAGTGTAGCACCCTGCACTAATCTAGACAACCCTTATGGTGATTTTAGTGGTCTTAGACAACCTGAAAAAGCTCTCTAAGTGGTAGCTGTGGAGTGCAGCCTTAAGGCTTAGTCCAGAAGGACTGTAAAGCAGCTTGTTTTACCAGTACTTAATCTTATGGTATAGGTTAAGTGAAAAAGAATCACGCAGTGTAGTTATAAAAATAGTTATTTCATCACAAACACTCACTAACACAATGTATTATCTCCTACCCGGAGATATGAACACAAGACACACAATACTTAAAAAAATAGAACACGTAAGTAGTAAAAATACACAGTGGCCTCCAGGGGGAGACCAAACCATATACTAAAATAGTGGAATGCGAACCACGACTCAAGTCCAGAATGCAACTGCGACTTACCCATTGACTAACATTGAGCAAGAGGGTGTGTTACCACTCTGTACACAACCTCTGTGGGGCTCCTTGATACTCACCTTGGGTGGTTCCTTGGGTCCCTGGCTCTTCTACGTCTTCTGGGTCCATTTTAAAGAAAAAGGACCCTTCCCAGCCGACCCTAAAGACACCCATTGGAAGATGGAAGGTTGGAGAGTCACTCCACCCGTGGATACCCCAGGAACCAGGATACCTACACCAGGGAAGCCGGGTGCATAGGTGTCAAGTGATGTCGGAAAACGCTGTAGACCACAATGGAGGACTACAGGAAAGATGCTGGCGACAAAGACGTCCGGTGGAAACCACAGGTGGACTCAAGATGAGAAGAACCTGCAAGCAGAGGGTACAGAGTCTATGCCACTCAGGAGTGACCAGGAGGCACGGAAGATGAATGCCCACCGATGTGGGAGATGCAGGAAAGGTTGACGGTGCGCTTGTAGTTGCACCTTTGCGGACCAGGTGACGCTGTGGAAGACAAGGTGCCGTTTACGAGCTGTCCCACTTTGGATGTCGAGAGCCAGGGGGGTCAGTGTCCGGCAGGGGCACCAACAAGCCTTGGCAGCGGCAAACAACGTGGTCGGCGATAAAGGTACAATGTCTGGACCAGCAAGGTCCAAGTGACTCACTATGTAGGTAAGCCAGAGCAAGCAGGGGAGCCCACTGGAGCCAAAGAAGACCCTGAAGAGGACCCACTGGCCGGAGGCACAGGAGTCGCAAGAGGACCTTGAGCAGCTCACCAATGAAGAAGGCCCACGGTGCAGGGGAGCGGTGAGGGCAAAAATGTTGGCTGTAGGAGTTGCTTGAGGTTGGAGCTTCTTGGAGGCTGAAGATCTCTGGAGGAGATAGCCAACAAGCCTTGGCAACGGCAAGTCAACGCGGTGCACAGGGGTTCTGTTCCAGCGTTTCCAACGAGGGATACTGGCCTCAAACTCGGTATGAAGACAGTGCAGGCCTCGAGGAAGTTGCAGAACCATGACCTGTGTTGCTGAGCCGTTCGGAGTCCGTGGGAGCCCAGGATCAGCAGACCGATCAGCTGCATTGTCGTGCCTGCAGATGCAGGGGAGTGACTCTTTCACTCCAAGGGAGATTCCTTCAGGTGTCTTGGATGTCCACAAGGCTGGTGAAGAACCTGTATGGATCATGGGCACAGATGTTGTAGAAGACCAGCAGGACGACGAGACCAGGAGCAGCAAGAATCTTCCCCGTTGCAGTCTCGGTTCCTAAAGCGAAGTCCTGTGAAGTCCAGACTGTCCAGACAGTCGAAGTTGAAGTGGTGTATGATCTGAATCTTGTCCCACAACAAATTCAGGGACCCACCCACAGGTAAACGCTTAAGTACCTTTAGGAAAGGGATGGGACGATTCAGGGGTCCCTCCCAGAGGAGGGGCTGGACAGTGGGGAGGATACTCCCATGTACTTTGTCAAGTTTCGCGCCAGAGCGGGAGCCAACGTGCCCTTCAAGCAGTTTCAGTGGCGCTGGCAAGTGCCCCCACCCTGTTCCAATACGCTAAACCCTCTCTGGGAGGTGGTCACACCTCCCTGTGACAGGATATCATCTGAAAGAGACACGTTAGTGACAGATTCCTTACCTTAGAATATCCCCAGGCGTCAGGCTGGATCCGGAAAGTTTTTGCGTAGCAGTACCCTTGCGCGTCGGTAGGCGGCGTCGTGCGGCTCCGTGTCCGTCGTCGGCGTTGTGATCACCGGGATGACGTCGCGGGCAGTACTTAGACGCCGCCCCTGCGCGCTGACGTCCGTTCTTCTTTTTCCGCGCCAGTAAGCGCAGATCCGGGAAGAGCAGTGCCCTAGTCAATTTTTGACTAAATTTTTGGTGATTTTTTCACTGTTTCTTTTCGAGTCATCTCGACTCCTAGGTGTCGGTAGGGATGCCCGGCTTCAAGCCATGCGACGTCTGTGGTCGAATGATGTCGATCACAGACCCGCACTTAGAGTGTCTCTACTGTCTCGGCCGAGACCACGACACGAAGTCGTGCCCTGACTGCCGGGCCTTACACCCGAAGGCTTTGCGAGAGCGGTCTCGAAAGCTCCACGAGGTCCGGCAGTCGGCTCCGCGCCGCACCAAGCCCCGGTCCCGTGAGAGGTCGAGGGGCCGGTCGCGGAGCCCCCGCCGGGCGTCGGAGTCCAAGTCTTCGCACTCCTCGGGTAAGTCGAAGCACAAAAAGTCTAAGAAGCATCATCGCTCTAAGACTTCGCCTCGCCGGTCTCGCGACTCGGCTGAGGCCCCTGTCGGCACTGTCCCCGCGGCCCCGGACGTGCCTGTGGAGCCGCCCCCGCATTACCCGTCCTTTCCGGGTTCGGGGGCGACTCCGGCCCAAATACAGGAATTCCTGTCGGCCATGGCCCGCCTCTTCGGGCCTCAAAGTCCCTCCGGTGCGCCTTCGGGCCCCGCGGGCCCTGATGGGGTTGCTCCGGTGTCGCCGACGACTCCGGTCCCGGCGTCGCCCGTCCCGCCAGCCTTGATCCCGGCCTCGGCTCCGGCCCCGGCCTCGATCCCGGCTCCGGTGGTACCGCAACCCCGATCGATGCCGGTTGACCTAACCACGCCTCCGCCGGCGCCGATGTCCCCGGTGCCGTTCCTGACGCCGCCCGGGGCTCCGGGCGGCGTCGTTCCCCGGTTCTCTCCGGTTCCAGACATGGAGCCGGACCGACGTCGCTCGACGCCGGCCCCGGCGCCGATGAGACCTTGGGTCCCAGATGTCCCTCCTCCTCCATATTTTGAGCCAGAGGAGGACCAGGAGAGCTGGGAGGGGTCGGAAGACCCTCTCACACAGCAGTGTGAGTATGATCAGGACTGGGCAGAGGAACTTGGGGATGCCAGTGGTCTGGACACTTCTCCTGACTCTGGCATGCTGTCTCCTCCTTCCGTGGCTACGGAGGAGGGAGCAAATTTCGCAACGGTGTTGCGTAGAGCAGCTGGAGCCTTGCACCTCCAATTGCCTACTGTGGCTGTCAGGACTAACCTCCTGACGGAAGTGCTTCAGCCGGCAGCTACCTCCTCGGAGCCATTGCTGCCGTTTAATGATGCACTGTCTGACGTTCTTTTGGGCACCTGGTCCAAGCCCACCACAGGGGCTCCTGTGGATAGGAACGTGGCCCGACTCCATCGCCCTGCTCCGGGCGACCCCTTGTTTCTCTCTCAACATCCCACCCCCGAGAGCTTGGTTGTCCAAGCCTCTGCCTCCCAAACCGCCTTCCCTACCGCCCCTCCGGATAGGGAATCCAAACGCCTGGACCAATTTGGGAAGAAGGCCTTTTCTTCCTCCAGTGCTGGATTGCGGTCCGTTAACACCGCTTGCCTTTTGGGCCGATATTCCCACTCTCTGTGGGATTCGGTGGCGGCCGTTTTGCCTCAGTGTTCTGAGGAGGTCCAGACACTGCTTACCCGCACCATTGCGGAAGGTAGGGATGCGGCAAAGTACACCATACGTTGTGGCCTTGATACCGCCGACTCGCTGGGCAGATCGCTTGCAACGACGGTGGCGCTGCGTCGCCACGCCTGGCTGAGAACAACTGGTTTCTCGGGTGATGTCCAGAATACACTCATGGACATGCCCTTTGATGGAGTCAGTCTTTTTGGTTCCAAAGCAGACCATGCGCTGGAGCGTTTAAGGACTCACGGGCTACTGCCAAGTCCCTGGGCCTTTCTGTTGTGCGCCCTCTGCTAACCTCTGCTTTTCGCCCCTTTCGTGGCCACGGAAGGGGCGCCCAGTCACGTCCGCTGCCCAGCCACCGGCCCGCGCAGCAAGCGTCTTCGCGTGGCCGAGGACGTGGCTACCGCCGTGGCGGGTCGGGCAACCAGCGTGCGGGTCAGGCCACCAACTCCGCCCCGTCCTCAGCCTCCAAGCCCTCCTAGTCCTTCCTTTCAGGTGCACAGCACGCCAGTAGGGGGCAGGGTCCACCATCACCTTCACCACTGGCGTGCCATCACCTCGGACAGGTGGGTCTTGGACATTGTCCGAAGGGGCTACTCCCTCCCCTTCGAGACCACCCCCCAGCCATGCCACCTCAATTCCACCGCATGTCAGGGGATCACTTGGTGCTTCTGCAGAAGGAAGTCACGGCCCTCTTGGCCAAGAGGGCCATCGAGCATGTTCCGACCCCAGAAGTAGGACGTGGTTGCTACTCCCACTACTTTCTGGTGCCCAAAAAGGACAAGGAGGACATGCGTCCTATCTTAGACTTCCGGAACGTCAATCGCTTCCTCCGGAAGGAGAAGTTCAAGATGCTCACCCTACCTCAGGTCTTGACTGCCCTCGACCCTGGAGACTGGTTGGTAGCGTTGGACTTGCAGGACGCTTATTTTCACATCCCCGTCCTGCCGGCCCACCGGCGTTACCTGCGGTTCACGGTAGGCCTCGAGCATTTTTAGTTCACCGTGCTCCCCTTTGGCCTTACAAGTGCCCCTCGGGTGTTCACGAAAGTGATGGCGGTGGTCGCAGCTCATCTGCGCCGGGCAGGGGTTCCAGTCTTCCCCTACCTCGACGACTGGCTGCTGAAGGCGGGCTCGTCCCAGGCAGTCGTCTCCCACCTCCAGACTACGGCCGAACTCCTGCACTCGCTGGGGTTCTCCATCAATGTGCCGAAGTCGCATCTGATTCCTTCTCCACAGCTCCTTTTCATCGGAGCAGTTCTGGACACGACGCAGTTTCGGGCCTATCCTCCCGAACGGCGAGTCCGGGATATTCAGGCTATGATTCCGATCTTTCAGCCTTTATCCTGGGTTTCGGTACGGATGGCCCTGCTGGGCCTCATGGCCTCCTGCATTCTGCTGGTCGATCATGCCAGATGGCATATGCGGGCTCTGCAGTGGGACCTGAATTCCAGTGGGCGCAGCACCAGGGCAACCTGTCCGATCACGTCCAGATCTCGGAGGGGACTGCAAAACAGTTGCAGTGGTGGCTCTCGAACCGGCAATGGGTCATGGGCAGATCCCTCTCCCTTCCCCAGCCAGAGCACACAGTTGTGACGGACGCGTCCCTTCTGGGATGGGGCGGTCACATGGGAGAGGCGGAGATCAGAAGCCTCTGGTCTCCGGCGGAGTCCCGGCTCCATATCAACCTTCTGGAGCTCCGGGCGATCCGACTTGCACTCAAGGCATTCCTTCCCTCTGTCAAAGGGAAGGTAGTGCAGGTGTTCACAGACAACACCACCGCCATGTGGTACTGCAACAAACAAGGCGGGGTGGGGTCGTGGACCCTCTGTCAGGAGGATCTGCGCCTCTGGACATGGCTGGAACATCAGGGCATGTTCCTGATGGTTCAACACCTGGCAGGTTCCCTGAACGCCAGGGCGGACGAACTCAGCCGCAGGTGCATGATGGATCACGAATGGCGTCTTCACTCGGAAGTGGCGCAAGGACTCTTTCTGCAGTGGGGAGAGCCTTGGTTAGATCTATTCGCCACCGACGAGAACGCGAAATGTCATCAGTTCTGCGCGTTGGAATTTCCAAGGCGGCACTCGCTCGGCGACGCTTTTCGTTGCGAGTGGAGTTGCGGTCTGTTGTACGCCTTTCCGCCTATACCACTTCTACCCAGAGTGTTGAAGAAGATTCGGCGCAACCGGGCCCAAGTCATCCTTGTGGCTCCGGACTGGGCTCGAAGAGTTTGGTATCCCGAGCCACTCAGTATGAGCGTCGATCCCCGATCCGTCTGCCTCTTCGGGAGGATCTTCTGTCGCAGCAGCAGGGGACGGTCCTCCACCCGAACCTGTCCAGCCTCCACCTGCTTGCGTGGAGATTGAGCAGCGGCAGTTGATTCCTTTCGACTTGCCTCCCTAAGTTTGTTATGTAATTCTGGCAGCCAGGCGTCCCTCCACTAAGGTGGTATACGCCTGCAGGTGGAACAAGTTTGTGGCATGGTGCACAGCAAAGGCTGTGAATCCCCTCTCTGCCCCTCTTTCTGAGGTTCTTCTGTTCCTTCTTTCCCTGGCCCAACAGGGTTCTGCCCTGGGTACCATCAAGGGCTATCTTTGTGCCATCTCGGCCTTCCTCAGGCTTCCTGATCAGCCCTCCCTTTTCAAGTCCCCTGTTGTTAACAGGTTCCTAAAAGGCATTACACACCTCTTCCCTCCTGTTCCGTTTGTGATGCCTCAGTGGGACTTGAACTTGGTTCTTACCTTTCTCATGTGCGCTCCCTTTGAGCCTCTACATAACTGTCCTCTTCGTCTTCTGACTCTGAAGACAGCCTTTCTGGTGGCCATCACCTCCGCTCGGCGGGTGAGTGAGCTCCAGGCTCTATCATGCAAACCTCCCTTTCTGTCTGTCCATCCAGACAAGGTTGTTCTTAGGACGCGTCCGTCCTTCTTGCCAAAGGTGGTTACTGCCTTCCACATTGGGCAGACCATCACTTTGCCCACCTTCTTTCCGCCTCCGCATCCTTCCAGAGAGGAAGAGAGGCTCCACCGTCTGGACCTAAAACGTGCGCTTTCCTTTTATATCAACCGCACACAACACTTCCGGGTGGATGACCAGCTCTTTGTGGGCTACGTGGGCGCCAAAAAAGGTCGGGCGGTGCACAAGAGAACCATCTCCCGCTGGGTAACCTTGTGTATCAAAGCCTGCTATTCTTTGGCTAAGAAGGAGCCTCCTGTTGGGCTGCATGCCCATTCCACCAGGGCAACGGCTGCTACCACGGCTTTAGGCCGCGGTGTTCCGCTGCAGGATATCTGTCAGGCAGCTACGTGGGCCTCGCTGCACACCTTTACAAAGCATTACTGCCTTGACAGTCAGGTCCGGAGGGACGGCTTCTTTGGCCGTTCTGTCCTCCGGGACTTCCTTGTCTGATCTTTGTTCGCAGACCCACCACCGGGGTTGGTATTGCTGGGGTATCTATTCTAAGGTAAGGAATCTGTCACTAACGTGTCTCTTTCAGATGCACAAGTTACTAACTTGTGTAACGATATATCTGTAAGAGACAGTAGTTAGTGACAGATTCCTTACCGCCCCACCCATCCTCCCCGTTCTGCGAACTGATTTCTAGGGTTAAGGACATCCCTTTCAGGGCCCTAGTATTTTTCAGACACCTATGTCAGCTTCTTGCATGGCTCTGCGTTCCTGGCGCGGAAAGTCGTGTACAGAACTGACGTCAGCGCGCAGGGGCGGCGTCTAAGTACTGCCCGCGACGTCATCCCGGCGATCACGCCGACGGACGCGGAGCCGCACGACGCCGCCTACCGACGCGCAAGGGTAGTGCTACGCAAAAACTTTCCGGATCCAGCCTGACGCCTGGGGATATTCTAAGGTAAGGAATCTGTCACTAACTACTGTCTCTTACAGATATATCGTTACACAAGTTAGTAACTTGTGCTTTTGTTCTGCCTTCCCCTGCTCGAGCTTGGCTCAGCAGCAGGAGGGCAGAAACATGTCTCTAGTCGGCAGCAGCCCTAGCATGCTGTCCGGTTCTGAAAGACTGGTACCGGGAGCACTGAGGGCCTTCCAGAGGAGCTTTACAGGAATTATACATCCCACACCATTTACGATGTGGTGGTATGATTCCAACATGTTTGATACCAAACATGACAGGGTTTGTGACAGTCGTTTAGAGATGGTAATCGTGCAATGACGCATGACCACTCTATGTATCATAATGGCTGATGCAATTACAACCCGAGAGAATGGACTCCGAAAGTTTTAGGGGTGCCCCGCTCATGCAGGGGCACCCTCACTCTTAAAACCGAGCACCCTGCCTTCAGGATTGAAAGGCCTGCCTTAGGGGTGACTTAGAGGTTTTAAGTGTAGTGACCTCAGAAATATGGAAACCTATATCTTTTGTAAGTGGTGCTAGCACCAGATTACACAGGCTGCAATGGCAGGCCTGGAGTCACAATTTGAGTAATCTCTCATGGGTGACATAATACATACTTCAGCCCATGAGGGACCCCTGGTGTACCCATGCCCTGGGTACTTTAGTACCATATACTAGGGACTTACCAGGGTACACCAGTAGCAAATCTGGAGGGTACCTTATTACTCACCATGTCCAATTTAGGGAAGAAGCACAGAGAATGGGGTCCTGATTAGCAGGATCCCAGTCAGACTAGTCAGAAAAACATGACACCAGCAAAAAGTGGGGGTGACCATGAAAGCAGATCCTACACAACCCCTCCCCCCAAATGTAAGGAGATGAGACTAACCTTGCCCAGTTAAGTCTTCATTTTCTACGTGGAAATATCTGGGGAGTCCATCTGCGTTGGCATGGCTACTCCCAGGCCTATGTTCCACTGAATAGTCCATCCCCTGTAGGGAAATGGAACACCTCAAATGTTTGGGATTTTCTCCCTTCATTTGTTAAAGCAATAGAGGGGCTTATGGTCTGTCTGAACAATGAAGTGAGTACCAAACATGTATGGCCTCAACTTCTTCAAGGCCGAGACCACAGCAAAGGCCTCCCTCTCTATATCTGACCAACGTTTCTTCCTGGGGGTCAACCTTCTGCTTATAAAAGCTACTGGTTGGTCCTGGCCCTCAGCATTCAGTTGTGACAAAACAGCTGCTACCCCTATCTCAGATGCATCTGTCTGGACGATGAAGGTTTTGGAATAGTCAGGACTTTGCAGAATGGGAGCAGTGCACATGGCCTGCTTCAGGTCATCAAATGCCTTTTGACAGCTAACTGTCCACTGAACTTTCTTTGGTATTCTCTTGGAGTTAAGATCATTAAGGGGAGTCACAATGGACCCAAGTCCCTTAACAAACCTCCTGTAGTACCCAGTCAGTCCCAAGAAAGCTCTGACCTGAGTCTGGGTAGTGGGAGCAACCCAGCCCATGATGGTCTGGATTTTGCTCTCCAATGGCTGAACTTGGCCTCCACCTACCAGGTGACCCAAGTATACAACTTTGCTCTGCCCTATCTGGCACTTGGTGGCCTTGATAGTGAGACCTGCATTTTGCAGTGCCTCTAGAACATTTCTGAGGTGGACCAAGTGATCCTCCCAGGTGGAGCTAAAGACAGCAATATCATCTAGATATGCTGCACTATAGGCTTCCAGACCAGTTAGGACTTTGTTTTCCAGGCTCTGAAATATGGCAGGTGCATTTTTCAGACCAAAGGGCATCACAATAAATTGATGATGCCAACTGGGGGTTGAAAATACTGTTTTTGGCTTGGTGTCTTCAGCTAGTCTCATTTGTCAGCAGTCAGGTCAAATGTACTCAGAAACTTGGCTGAGGCCAAAGTATCTATGAGTTCATCTGCCCTTGGAATAGGATGGGCATCAGTCCTAGTGACTGCATTGAGGCCTCTGTATTCCACACAAAACCTCATCTCTTTTTCCACCCATGGTGTGAGGTTTTGGCACAAGGACTACTGGACTAGCCCAAGGTCTAACTGAAGGCTCAAAGACCCCAAATTCCAGCATCTTTTGGACCTCTGTCCTGATGCAGTCTCTGACATGGTCAGGCTGTCTGTAAATGTTGTTCTTTTCTGGCACCTGTGTCCACTTCATGGGTACACCAGGTGGTTTGACTGGGGGTCAGAGAGAAAATATGCTTGTACTGATTGAGGACCTTCCTGCAATCAGCTTGCTGCTGGTCATTGACGCTGCCTGCCAAGCCTACTCCATCTACTGACCCATCAACAGGGTTCTGAGAGAGGAGATCAGGGAGAGGGTCACTCTCTTGTTCCTGTCCCTCATCAGTTGCCATGAGCAAGCTCATGTCAGCCCTGTCCATAAAAGGTTTTAGGCGGTTCACACGAAGTACCCTGTGGGGACTTCTTGGAGTGCCTAGGTTCACCAAGTAGGTGACCTCACCTTTCTTTTCAAGGATGGTGTTAGGGCCACTCCACTTGTCTTGGAGAGCTGCTGGGGCCACAGGCTCCAACACCCACACTTTCTGGCCTGACTGGTAAACAGTCAGGACAGCCTTTTGGTCATGCCAGGCTTTTTGCAGCTCTTGGCTGTCCTCAAGGTTTTACTTGCCTTCTTCATGTACTCAGCCATACGTGAAGGCAGGCCAAGGACATAGTCCACAATATCCTGTTTAGGAGGTTTGAGAGGTTGCTCCCATCCCTCCTTAACTAGACATAATGGACCCATAACTGGATGTCCAAACAGAACTTCCAATGGGCCAACCCTCTTCTGAGGAACCTCTCTGTAGGCAAAGAGAAGGCAGGGTAGTAAGACATCTCATTTTCGCCTCAGCTTTTCTGGGAGTCCCATGATCATACCCTTTAGAGTATTGTTGAACCCTTCAACAAGCCCATTGCATTGTGGATGATAGGGTGTGGTAAACTTATAGTTTACTCCACACTATTTCACCATAGCAGTTATGTAACTAGACATGAAGTTGGTACCTCTGTCCGTTAAGACCTCCTTAGGGAAGCCCACTCTGGAAAAAATTCCCAGGAGGACCCTGACCACTACAGGAGCTGTGGTGGTTCTAAGGGGAATTGCTTCTGGGCACCTAGTGGCGTGGTCCACCACCACCAGGATATAACTGTCCAGATGCAGTTGGAGGGTTCAAGGGACCAACAATGTCAATCTCTACCCTATCAAAGTGAACCCCAACCACTGGAAGTGGAATTAAGGGGGCCTTTGTAGTGCCACCTGACTTACCACTGACTTGGCAAGTGACACAGGAGGGACAAAACTCCTTGGTTTCTTCTGAAATATGGGGCCAGTGAAAATGAGAGACAATCCTGTCCCCAGTTATACTTTGCCCAAGGTGTCCTGCAAGGGGTATGTCATGTTCCAGGGAGAGAAGAAAACCCCTTAACTTCTGAACTATTACCAACCTCCTGGTGGTACCAGGCTTGGAGTCTCTACCTTCAGAATGGAGAAGCCCATCTTCCCAATAGATCCTATGGGACCCACTGACATTCCCTGCTTCCTCAGCAGCTGCTTGCTTTCTGAGGGGTTCAGGAGAGGGGCAGGATTGCTGTTCCAAACTCAAGTCTGTCCTGGAAGGGCCCCCTGCCCCCAAGAACTCTGCCTGGTCAGGCCCAAGTTCCTCAGGGGCTGAGATCATCTCCCTCAGGAGACTGATCCTCACTGGGAGTTTGGGTGGAGAATAATTACTAACCCTTCCTGCTCCTTCTTTTAGGAGCAATCTGGTCCATTTTTCCAGGATCCAGTGCTCCCTCAGTGCTGAGCTGTTTGGCCTGAGCCCTGGTTACAGCAAAGACACTGGCAGAAATGCCCATCATTTCTGCCTGAGTCCTGAACTCTACTTCAGACCAAGCTGAATTTTCTAAATCATTGCCCAACAAACAATCTACCGGTAGGTCTGTAGATACCACAACTCTTAGGTCCAGTTACCCCTCCCCAGCTGAGATTCACAACTGCCAAGGAATGATAAGTCCTGACATTGCTAGTGTTGGTTACTTGGTACATTTGTCCAAGTATGATTTCTTCAGCGGACACAAGTTTCTCTGTCACCATGGTGACACTGGCCCCTGTGTCCCTGAAAGCCATTGCTTCCTTTCCATTGATCAAAGGCTGCTGTCTGTACTTGCCCAAGTTAGTGGTACTTACTAGTAGGGTGGCAGGATCAATGCCACCATCACAGACTAGAACATCCTGAGCTGGAGTTCTGACTAGGCCAGAACCCTCCTCAGAACCCAAGGTTAACCCAACTAATCCCTTGGTTGCTTTGCTACCAGGTGTACTGGTGCTAGGGGTCGCAGTTGCCTTAGAGGCAGTGGTAGCAGGTACATTGGCCTTTGGACAATCAGCATCTCTTGTCCAATGGGTCTTTACCTTACATAAATAACACCAAGGATTTTTTCTGCCTTTCTCTGAATTTTGGGATCAACTTCGCCGCCGCCCCCCCCCCCCTCCTTTTTAGGTCGAGCCTAAACAGCACTTGCGCTGTAGGCGATCTGTTATATCTACTTTGTGGAGTCTGACTCCTCCTTTGCTTAGGATTGGCTTATCTGTGTGTCATTTGAAAATGCGAGTGTGTCAGTGGCTGCTGGGTGCTGCATGCCCCACCTTTTTTTTAAAGTAAACTCCCATGGAGTACTGCCTCGGGAGCGAGCAGCGGCAGGCACCTGCGTGCGTGCCTTTATCTTATTTCCACATTGCCGCCGGCCCCTCCCTGCAAACCTTCCTGGACTCAGTAAACTTTGCAGTTGCCGTACGAGCACATTCCACCATTCTGTTGCAAAAAGAAATATTTGTTTTTGACTTTTCTGTAGTTAAAAAAGCGTCAACAACTTTTCATAACTTTGCAGGCAAATGTTTGGCCACTGTTTGAATGAAGACGGAATTCCTCTGTGTAGTGGCTTCATGGATGATTAAAAAACATTGCAATGCTATGGGACGGTTGTGCGTGCCAGTTGTGGTTTTGGGGAAATAGTTGGGAGAGGCAGTGAGTGGTGGTAGCAAGTCTAGATGGTAACGGGGGCTGTGATTGCTGGGGAAAGGGTTTTCAATGCCCCACAAGTATCGAGGAGTGTTGAGCACATTTGGTGAACAGAAGAGACTGCAGCCATCGCACAGAGAGAGCTCACGGCTAGAGATGCTGTCGTTCGTGCATTGAGGCTAGCAGTTCATTCCATTTGCCGCTCTCACTGTCCTCCAAAGACGCAGACACGTTTCTAAGGAGTGAATTTTTAGAGTCACACATGGGTTTAGTTCGCGCTGGATGAAATGAGTCACTGCCTCAGGAAAGGGTGTTGTCTTGTTCAGTTTGTCTCCTATGTGGTGTTTTTCAAGCCCCTGGCTTTCAAGGATGCTCGTGATTCACGAATGCGGAGGCGTCGAGGGATTTGCAGAGAAATGGTTTATTTCGCATGCAACAACCCTTGCTGTCTGTCTAGCGCTAGTTGTGTTGCTGAGGATTTAACGATGCATCAGAAAGCCCGACGAGGCTGGGTAGGAGTCAGACACACACCCAGCTTTGTAAGACCCAGAAAAAGGGACCTCGCCTCATTACCAGCGTTGCAGGGCCCAGAGAGAGGGTGCCCGAGGGGCCCCACTTCCCTAGGCCTCGCTGCCAAGACACAGCGCTGGAAGGCCCAGTGCCAACGCTGCAGATTCTGAGAGAGTGGGCGTGTGCCTCGCTCTACGCCTCTACTTCAGGCCTTTCAGCCTGGAAGAGGGTAGTGGCGCCTAGTTTACCTCTCACAAGCACTGTTTGGAGGGTAAATATTCTGTTTTGCACTATACACTTCTGATCAGTTGGCTCCCTTTCTTGCCTGCTTGTGTTGACCGCCGTCCCTAAGACAGATGCCTGGCCCAAACATCGGTCCTGTCTCTTGAGGGCCAGGCTGACTCGAAGGAGAAAATGACATTAGAAATCAGTAGCTGAGTGGGAAGTAAATCGGAGCAAACTGTGAAAAAAATGGTGGATATTGTTTCTATTACTGTCTAAGCTTCAGTCTTGTTTAATAGGTGTGCCGCCACAAGTCAATATAAATATACAAAAACAAGCTAATTTTTCAAAAAAAACTAAGTATTTGGATACGTTTCCATATTGTATGTGTCCTGTGGCTTTAATTTTTGATTCACTGCTAGACAGTTTGGACACACTTTTTGTGACCGCTTTACGTAAAATCAAAGCCCTATTTCTATCCGGGTCAAAGTGATATTGTCTTGAGGGTCATGTACTCTCCATCTCTGAAGAGTTTATCTGAAAGAGACACGTTAGTGACAGATTCCTTACCTTAGAATATCCTCAGGCGTCAGGCTGGATCCGGAAAGTTTTTGCGTAGCAGTACCCTTGCGCGTCGGTAGGCGGCGTCGTGCGGCTCCTCGTCCGTCGTCGGCGTCGGGATCCCCGGGATGACGTCGCAGGCAGTACTTAGACGCCGCCCCTGCGCGCTGACGTCAGTTCTTCTTTTTCTGCGCCAGTAAGCGCAGATCCGGGAAGAGCAGTGCCCTAGTCATTTTTTGACTATCTTTTTGGTGGTTTTTCACTGTTTTTCTCCACGAGTCTCTCGACTCCGAAGGTGTCGGTAGGGATGCCCGGCTTCAAGCCCTGCGACATCTGTGGTCGTATGATGTCGATCACAGACCCGCATTTAGAGTGTCTCTACTGTCTCGGCCGCGACCACGACACGAAGTCGTGCCCCGACTGCCGGGCCTTGCACCCGAAGGCTTTGCGGGAGCGGTCTCGAAAGCTCCTCGAGGTCCGGCAGTCGGCTCCGCGCCACACCAAGCCCCGGTCACGAGAGAGGTCGAGGGGCCGGTCGCGGAGTCCTCATCGGTCGTCGGGGTCCAAGTCTTCGCACTCCTCCGGTAAGTCGAAGCATAAAAAGTCTAAGAAGCGTCATCGCTCCACGACTTCGCCTCGCCGGTCTCGCGACTCGGCTAAGGCTCCTGTCGGCACCGTCCCCGCTGCTCCGGGAGTGCCTGTGGAGCCGCCCCGCATTACCCGTCCTTCCCGGGTTCGGGGCGACTCCGGCCGAGATACAGGAATTCCTGTCGGCCATGGCCCACCTCTTCAGGCCTCAAGGTCCCCCGGTGCGCCTTCGGGCCCCGCGGGCCCTGATGGGGTTTCCCCGGCGCCGCCGACGACTCCGGTCCCGGCGCCGCCTGCCACACCAGCCTCGGTCCCGGCCCCGGCTTCGGCCCCGGCCTCGATCCCGGCTCCGGTGCTGCCGCAACCCCCATCGACGCCGGTTGACCTAACTACACCTCCGCCGGAGCCGATGTCTCCAGTGCCTTTTCCGACGCCGCCCGGGGCTCCAGGCGGCGTCGTTCCCCGGTTCTCTCCGGATCCGGACACGGCGCCGGACCAGCATCGCTCGACGCCGGCTCCGACGCCGTTGAGACCTTGGGTCCCGCGTGTCCCTCCTTCTCCTTATTTTGAACCTGAGGAGGACGAAGAGGACTGGGAGGGGTCGGAGGACCCTCTCACACAGCAGTGTGAGTACGAACAGGACTGGGCTGAGGAACTTGGGGATGCCAGTGGGCTGGACACCTCCCTGACCCTGGCATGCTGTCTCCTCCTTCCGTGGCAACGGAGGAGGGAGCAAATTTTACAACGGTGTTGCGTAGAGCAGCTGGGGCCTTACACCTCCAATTGCCTACAGTGGCCGTCAGGACTAACCTCCTGACGGAAGTGCTTCAGCCGGCGGCTACCTCCTCGGAGCCACTGCTGCCGTTTAATGACGCACTTTCTGACGTTCTTTTGGGCACCTGGTCCAAGCCCGCCACAGGGGCTCCTGTGGATAGGAACGTGGCCCGACACCATCGCCCTTTTGGGACGATATTCCCACTCTCTGTGGGACTCGGTGGCGCAAGCTTTGCCCCAGTGTCCTGAGGAGGTCCAGACACTGCTTTCCCGCGCCATTGCGGAAGGAAGAGGTGCGGCTAAATTCACCATTCGATGTGGCCTTGATACCACCGACTCGCTGGGTAGATCAATTGCAACGACAGTGGCGCTGCGCCGTCACGCCTGGCTGAGAACCACTGGTTTCTCGGGTGATGTCCAGAACACTCTTATGGACATGCCCTTTGATGGGGTCGGTCTTTTTGGGACCAAGGCAGACCATGCGCTGGAGCGTTTTAAGGACTCACGGGCTACGGCCAAGTCCCTGGGCCTTTCTGCTGTACGCCCTCCGCAGCCATCTGCTTTTCGCCCCTTTCGTGGCCACGGAAGGGGCGCCCAGTCACGTCCGCTGCCCAGCCACCGGCCCGCGCAGCAAGCGTCTTCGCGTGGCCGAGGACGTGGCTCCCGCCGTGGCGGGTCGGGCAACCAGCGTGCGGGTCAGGCCACCAACCCCGCCCCGTCCGCGGCCTCCAAGCCCTCCTAGTCCTTCCTTTCAGGTGCACAGCACGCCAGTAGGGGCAGGGTCCACCATCATCTTCACCACTGGCGTGCCATCACCTCGGACAGGTGGGTCTTGGACATTGTCCGAAGGGGCTACTCCCTCCCCTTCGAGACCACCCCCAGCCATGCCACCTCAATTCCACTGCATGTCAGGGGATCACTTGGTGCTTCTTCAGAAGGAAGTTGCGGCCCTCTTGGCCAAGAGGGCCATCGAGCGCGTTCCGACCCCAGAAGTAGGACGTGGTTGCTACTCCCACTACTTTCTGGTGTCCAAAAAGGACAAGGAGGACATGCGTCCTATCTTGGACCTCCGGAACGTCAATCGCTTCCTCCGGAAGGAGAAGTTCAAGATGCTCACCTTAGCTCAGGTCTTGACTGCCCTCGACCCTGGAGACTGGATGGTAGCGTTGGACTTGCAGTACGCTTATTTCCACATCCCCGTCCTGCCGGCCCACCGGCGTTACCTGCGGTTCATGGTGGGCCTCGAGCATTTTCAATTCACCGTGCTCCCCTTTGGCCTCACAAGTGCTCCTCGGGTGTTCACGAAAGTGATGGCGGTGGTCGCAGCTCATCTGCGCCGGGCAGGGGTTCCAGTCTTCCCCTACCTCGACGACTGGCTGCTGAAGGCGGGCTCGTCCCAGGCAGTCGTCTCCCACCTCCAGACTACGGCCGAACTCCTGCACTCGCTGGGGTTCTCCATCAATGTGCCGAAGTCGCACCCGATTCCTTCTCCACAGCTCCTTTTCATCGGAGCAGTTCTGGACACGACGCAGTTTCGGGCCTATCCTCCCGAACGGCGAGTCCGGGATATTCAGGCTATGATTCCGATCTTTCAGCCTCTATCCTGGGTTTCGGTACGGATGACCCTGAGGCTGCTGGGCCTCATGGCCTCCTGCATCCTGCTGGTCGATCATGCCAGATGGCATATGCGGGCTCTGCAGTGGGACCTGAAGTTCCAGTGGGCGCAGCACCAGGGCAACCTGTCCGATCACGTTCAGATCTCGGAGGGGACTGCAAAACAGTTGCAGTGGTGGCTCTCGAACCGGCAATGGGTCATGGGCAGATCCCTCTCCCTTCCCCAGCCAGAGCACACACTCGTGACAGACGCGTCCCTTCTGGGATGGGGCGGTCACATGGGAGAGGCGGAGATCAGAGGCCTCTGGTCTCCGGCGGAGTCCCGGCTCCATATCAACCTTCTGGAGCTCCGGACGATCCGACTTGCACTCAAGGCATTCCTTCCCTCTGTCAAAGGGAAGGTAGTGCAGGTGTTCACAGACAACACCACCGCCATGTGGTACTGCAACAAACAAGGCGGGGTGGGGTCGTGGACCCTATGTCAGGAGGCTCTGCGCCTCTGGACATGGCTGGAACATCAGGGCATATTCCTGATGGTTCAACACCTGGCAGGTTCCCTGAACGCCAGGGCGGACGAACTCAGCCGCAGGTGCATGATGGATCACGAATGGCGTCTTCACTCGGAAGTGGCGCAAGGACTCTTTCTACAGTGGGGAGAGCCTTGGTTAGATCTATTCGCCACCGAAGAGAACGCGCAATGTCATCAGTTCTGCGCGTTGGAATTTCCAAGGCGGCACTCACTCGGCGACGCTTTTCGTCGCGAGTGGAGTTGCGGTCTGTTGTACGCTTTTCCGCCTATACCACTTCTACCCAGAGTGTTGAAGAAGATTCGGCGCGACCGGGCCCAAGTCATCCTTGTGGCTCCGGACTGGGCTCGAAGAGTTTGGTATCCCGAGCTACTCAGTATGAGCGTCGATCCCCCGATCCGTCTGCCTCTTCGGGAGGATCTTCTGTCGCAGCAGCAGGGGACGGTCCTCCACCCGCTTGCGTGGAGATTGAGCAGCGCGCAGGGGCGGCGTCTAAGTACTGCCCGCGACGTCATCCCGGCGATCACGCCGACGGACGGGGAGCCGCACGACGCCGCCTACCGACGCGCAAGGGTACTGCTACGCAAAAAATTTCCGGATCCAGCCTGACGCCTGGGGATATTCTAAGGTAAGGAATCTGTCACTAACTACTGTCTCTTACAGATATATCGTTACACAAGTTAGTAACTTGTGCAGTAATGTGTGGGAGAGTTAAAGCCTCTTAGGAGGAAACCTCTGTTTTGCAATATTGTAATTAGTGGCGGGATTGTGAGTTAAATGGCTGACTCCGTGTCCTCTTTCACTTTAATTGGCCTTGAAGTGTTCTTGAAATTTAAACCCCAGAAGTTTCAAACTTCCACTGTGAAGATTTGTGCTTATGGGGGAAAGAAAATTGAGGTTGAGGGCCAATTTGATGGGATATTCGAGTTTGAATGAAAATCTGCCCAGGGGTGGTATATGTGGCTAAAGAGGGTTAGAACTTGTTGGGTGGGCACAATCAAGGAAAATTAGACATGGTTTTAGACTCCAATCATCCTGATTTTGTGATTTCCAGGTCCAAACTGATGTTTGCATGTTTGAAAATTTCTCCAGGGATTCAATGCGTGAACAAATTTCCAATGGTATTTACAGAACAACTGTGGAAATTGAAAGGATTTCGGCACAAAATTGTGTTGAAAACAAGATCCATTGCTGTGGCGTATAAGGTGCGCAGAGTGCCATTGTCTCTTTTTAAAGAAGATTTGTGATACGAGTTAGACCTAAACTGTAGATTGGATGTCATAGAGCCTATTGAAAGTTCAGAATGGCTTGCTCCTGTGGTTTTAGCACAGAAAAAGGATCATTTTATACGTTTGATTGTAGATTTGCGAGATCTTAACCAAAAGATATAGGTAGATAGGGAACTTTTACCCAACATCAGTGAAATGTTAGGCACATTGGAGAGTGCCTCTGTGTTTACTACCTTAGACATGTTGGCAGCATACCACCACGTAGTTTTGTGTGAGGAGTCCAGACATCTTACCTCATTTGTGACTCGTGAAGGTGCATTTCACTTTAAGCATATGCCATTGAAATGAGCATTGGCTTCATCAGTGTTTCTGAGACTTACGAGGGAAATGTTTAAGGATTGTGATGGGGTCTGATATTTTCAGGATGACATACTAGTGTTTGGTCAAGATCTGCAACAACACAACATATGTCTTGACAGAGTTTTACGCATTTTGCAAGGCAAAGGGCTATTTCTTCGAAGGGATAAATGTAAGTTTGATGAATTGGTTGTGGACTATTTGGGTCGTCGCATACTGAAAAGCGGGATCAGTTCTAAAGAAGAATTGTTGAAAGGCAATTGAGGAAGCACCTATTCCTGCAAACAAAGATCAAATAAGATCTTTTTTTGGGGTTAGCGGAATTTTATTCCAAGTTTGTGTCTCATTTTTCTGACAAAACTTGTCCCCTTAGGAATCTGCTGAGAAAAGGTGTATTGTTTGTGTGGAGTGAGGAATGCCAGATTGCTTTCGAAAAGGTACGATCCAACATTATATCTGCTGCTCCTCTGAAATTATTTGAAACTAAGGATAAGTGTGTTAAAGTGACTGAAGCTAGCAATTTGTGGCTGGGCGCTGTTTGTATGCAAAAGAAAAGCAATGGGAGTGAGTAGGTGGTTGCTTTTGCATTTAGAGCTCTCCGTGGGGCACAGCATACCTATTTGATGATTCAGAAGGAAGCTCTGGCATTATGGTGAGGTACTCAGTATTTTTGCACGTATGAGTGGAGGGTTCCTATTGTTCTGAGGACAGATCACAAACCTTTGATTGACTTGTTTAGTACAAAGGGTAGTTCCACAGCTACACCTTGGATTGCCAAGTGTCAGTATCGTCTACAAGAATTTAACTACAAAATTGAGTATGTTCCTGGCAAATGGAATGTGATTGCAGATTTTTCTTCAAGAACGACTCTGGAAAGTTCTGATGGGACTTCCTTGAGTGCCACCACTGACGACATCCGCACCCTACTTGACAGGGGAGAATCAGCAGCCCTGATCCTCCTCGTCCTCTCCGTGGCGTTCCACACCATATCCAACCACACGCTCCTCAAAAGACTGCACCAGATCGGGATCCAGGGAGACACACTCCAATGGATTGCACCATTTCTCACTGGAGGAACACAGAGAATCCGCCTGCCTCCCTTCACCGCGGAATCCAAGAGGGCCATCTGCAGCGTCCCTCAAGGTTCATCCCTGAGCCTCTCCATCTTCAAAACCTACATGACTCCTCTAGCCGACACCGTCGGAACCCACAATCTCAACATCATATCCTATGCCGACGATGCCCAGCTTATCCTCTCACTCGACCCCGTCACCACTAAGACTAGCTTCCACCACTGCATGAAGAATGTCGCCGACTGGATGAAGGCCAACCGTCTGAAGCTCAACACTGACAAGACCTAAGTGCTGATCTGTGGCAACCATGCCTCCCCCTGGAACGACATCTGGTGGCCCAACAAACTCGGACACACTACCACTCCGACAGACCACGTCCGCAACCACAGCATCATCCTGGACAGCAAACTCACCATAAAATGACAGATCAACGCAGTCTCCTCCGCCTGTTTCCATGCCGTCCGCATACTCTGAAGAATTTTCAAATAGCTCTCCATCGGCATGAGAAAAACAGTCACACAAGCCCTAATCACCAACCGACTGGACTACGGCAACGCACTGTACACAGGAACCACCACCGAACTCATGAGAAGACTCCAGACAATTTAGAACTCAGCAGCCAGATTTTTTCCTCAACCTGCCCAACACCTCAGAAACCGCCACTGGCTTCCTGTCCAGAAAAGATGCCAATTCAAGATACTGACTCGCCTACAAAGCACTCCACGACCAAGGACCAGCATACATGAACCACTGCCTGAACTTCCACCCACCATCCAGAGAGCTTCGCTTCACCTCCCTCGTCCTCGCGCAGATTCCCCGTATCTGCAGTAGCTACAGCGGAGGCCGTTCCTTCTCCTACTTGCCACCAAGTCCTGGAACGGCCTCCCCCTCCACCTCCGAGCATCACCCTCGCTGGTGGACTTCAGGAAGAGACTCAAGACCTGGCTGTTCGACTGAGCCCAGCAACATGGCACCTGGATACACTTTCGGGTGATAAGCTGTGCTTTATAAATACTGATTGATTGATTGATTGATGAGGAGATTGTAGAGGACAATAAGAGTGTTTGTATGGCTAATCTTATCAACAATGTATTAAATGGGGTCCTGGAGGAGAGTGAGTGGAGAGAGGAGTTACAAAAAGAAACATTACTGAGCAAAGTCATGTTGTGGGTTGTGCAAGGGTAGCCTAATTCCAAGGATTTAAGAACTGGTCGGAGACCGTATGTTCATGTTACCACAGAGTTGAGGTGACGTGTGAAAATGGACTTTTATGTAGGCAAGGACAACTGGTTGTTCCTACGAGTTTGAGGACAAAGGAATTCAAATTGGCATATGAAGATCGCATTGAGCTAAGAGCAGTGAAGCATAGAGTACGAGAAGATGTTTGGTGACCCGGTGTAGATAAGGCTGTTGAATGCTTTATGAGAGATTTTGGTCCCTGTATTATGAGTGACAAAACTCAGGTGACCCAACGATCCCCAATTAATCCTGTGCTGTCAACTTTGGGACCATGGGCAAAATCAGCTTTGGACATTGCTGATCCCATAAAAGTTGTGGTTGAAGGTTCTATATTTGCCATTGTCTTGATGGATAATGCATCCAAATGGCCTGAAGTTGGTTTTGTCAATAATATTAACACTGCTTCCATCATTCTATTCTTACACAAAGTGTTTGTGAGAGAAGGATACTCTTACGGGGTTGAGCTGTGGGTAGTTCGGTCAGAATTGAGAAACCTAGACATGTTGTCAAAGGGGAGTCCAGATATTCTGCTCCAGTTCAAGTTGTTAAAGTAGACTGTACTGTAGTGCATACCTTGGATGGGAAGATCTGAAAGAGACACGTTAGTGACAGATTCCTTACCTTAGAATATCCCCAGGCGTCAGGCTGGATCCGGAAAGTTTTTTTTTGCGTAGCAGTACCCTTGCGCGTCGGTAGGCGGCGTCGTGCGGCTCCGCGTCCGTCGTCGGCGTCGTGATCGCCGGGATGACGTCGCGGGCAGTACTTAGGCGCCGCCCCTGCGCGCTGACGTCAGTTCTTCTTTCCGCGCCAGTAAGCGCAGATCCGGGAAGAGCAGTGCCCTAGTCACTTTTTGACTATCTTTTTTGTGAAATTTTTCACTGTTCTCTTCAACGAGTCTTCACGACTCCTAAGGTGTCGTAGGGATGCCCGGCTTTAAGCCCTGCGAGGAATGTGGTCGTATGATGTCCATCACGGACCCCCACCTCGAGTGTCTCTTCTGTCTCGGCCGAGGCCACGACACGAAGTCGTGCCCTGACTGCCGGAAACTTCATCCGAAGGCTTTGCGAGAGCGGTCTCGAAAGCTCCTTGAAGTCCGGCAGTCGGCTCCGCGCCGCACCAAGCCCCGGTCCCGGGAGAGGTCGAGGGGCCGGACGCGGAGTCCCCGCCGTTCGTCGGAATCCAAGTCTTCGCGCTCCTCCGGTAAGTCGAAGCACAAGAAGTCTAAGCGGCGTCATCGCTCTAAGACTTCGCCTCGCCGGTCGCGCGACTCGGCTGAGGTCCCTGTCGGCACCGTCCCCGCCCCGCGGCCCCGGACGTGCCTGTCGAGTTGCCCCCGCATTACCCGTCCTACCCGGGTTCGGGGGCGACTCCGGCCGAAGCACAGAAATTCCTGTCGGCCATGGCCCGCCTCTTCGGGCCTCAAGGTCCCTCCGGTGCGCCTTCGGGCCCCGCGGGCCCTGATGGGGTTGCTCCGGCGTCGCCGCCGACTCCGGTCCCGGCGTCGCCTGTCCCACCAGCCTTCGTCCCGGCCTCGGCTCCGGCCCCGGCCTCGACCCCGGTTCCGGTGGTGCCGCAACCCCCATCGACGCCGGTTGACCTAACCACGCCTCCGCCGACGCCGATGTCCCCGGTGCCGTTTCCGACGCCGTCCGGGGCTCCGGGCGGCGTCGTTCCCCGGTTCTCCCCTGGTCCGGACATGGAGCCGGACCGGCGCCGCCCGACGCCGGTTCCGGCGCCGATGAGGCCTTGGGTCCCTTATGTCCCTCCTCCTCCATCTTTTCAACCTGAGGAGGACCAGGAGAGCTGGGAGGGGTCTGACGACCCTCTCACACAACAGTGCGAGTTTGACCCGGACTGGGTTGAGGAACTTGGGGATGCCAGTGGGCTGGATACCTCCCCCGACTCTGGCATGCTGTCTCCTCCCGTGGCAACGGAGGAGGGGGCTAATTTTGCAACGGTGTTGCGTAGAGCTGCTGGAGCCTTAAATCTCCAGTTGCCTACAGTGGCCGTCAGGACTAACCTCCTGACTGAAGTGCTTCAGCCGGCGGCCTCCTCTTCGGAGCCTGTGCTGCCGTTCAACGATGCACTCACTGACGTTCTTTTGGGTGCCTGGTCCAAACCCACCACAGGGGCTCCTGTGGATAGGAACGTGGCCCGACGCCATCGCCCGGCTCCGGGCGACCCCCTGTTTCTCTCCCAACACCCCACCCCTGAGAGCTTGGTTGTCCAAGCCTCTGCCTCCCAAACAGCCTTCCCTACCGCCCTCCGGATAGGGAATCCAAGCGCCTGGATCACTTTGGGAAGAAGGCTTTCTCTTCCTCCAGTGCTGGCTTGCGGTCTGTTAATACCGCTTGCCTCTTGGGCCGATACACCCACTCCCTGTGGGATTCGGTGGCTGATGTTTTGCCGCAGTGTTCTGAGGAGGTCCAGACACTGCTTACCCGCGCTATTGCGGAAGGGCGTGATGCGGCTAAATATACCATCCGCTGTGGCCTTGATACCGCCGACTCGCTGGGCAGATCGCTTGCAACGACGGTGGCGCTGCGTCGCCACGCCTGGCTGAGAACCACTGGTTTTTCAGGGGATGTCCAGAATACTCTCATGGACATGCCCTTTGATGGAGTCGGTCTTTTTGGTTCGAAGGCAGACCATGCGCTGGAGCGTTTCAAGGACTCACGGGCTACTGCTAAGTCCCTGGGCCTTGCTGTTGTGCGCCCTCCGCAAACGTCTGCTTTTCGCCCCTTTCGTGGCCACGGAAGGGGCGCCCAGTCACGTCCACAGCCCGGCCAACGGCCCGCGCAGCAAGCGCCTTCGCGTGGCCGAGGACGTGGATACCGCCGTGGCGGTTCGGGCAACCAGCGTGCGGGTCAGGCCACCACCTCCAACCCGTCCGCGGCCTCCAAGCCCTCCTAGTCCCTCCTTTCAGGTGCACAGCACGCCAGTCGGGGGCAGGGTCCGCCATCACCTTCACCACTGGCGTCCCATCACCTCGGACAAGTGGGTCTTGGACATTGTCCGAAGGGGCTACTCCCTCCCCTTCGAGACCACCCCCCAGCCATGCCACCTCAATTCCACCGCATGTCAGGGGATCACTTGGTGCTTCTACAGAAGGAAGTCACGGCCCTCTTGGCCAAGAGGGCCATCGAGCATGTTCCGACCCCAGAAGTAGGGCGTGGTTGCTACTCCCACTACTTTCTGGTGCCCAAAAAGGACAAGGAGGACATGCGTCCTATCTTGGACCTCCGGAACGTCAATCGCTTCCTCCGGAAGGAGAAGTTCAAGATGCTCACCCTAGCTCAGGTCTTGACTGCCCTCGACCCCGGAGACTGGTTGGTAGCGTTGGACTTGCAGGACGCCTATTTCCACATCCCCGTCCTGTCGGTTCACGGTAGGCCTCGAGCATTTTCAGTTCACCGTGCTCCCCTTTGGCCTTACCAGTGCCCCTCGGGTGTTCACGAAAGTGATGGCGGTGGTCGCAGCTCATCTGCGCCGGGCAGGGGTTTCAGTCTTCCCCTACCTCGACGACTGGCTGCTGAAGGCGGGCTCGTCCCAGGCAGTTGTCTCCCACCTCCAGACTACGGCCGAACTCCTGCACTCGCTGGGGTTCTCCATCAATGTGCCAAAGTCGCATCTGATTCCTTCTCCACAGCTCCTTTTCATCGGAGCAGTTCTGGACACGACGCAGTTTCGGGCCTATCCTCCCGAACGGCGAGTCCGGGATATTCAGGCTATGATTCCGATCTTTCAGCCCTTATCCTGGGTTTCGGTACGGATGACCCTGAGGCTGCTGGGCCTCATGGCCTCCTGCATCGTGCTGGTCACTCATGCCAGATGGCATATGCGGGCTCTGCAGTGGGACCTGAAGTTCCAGTGGGCGCAGCACCAGGGCGACCTGTCCGATCACGTCCAGATCTCGGAGGGGACTGCAAAACAGTTGCAGTGGTGGCTCTCGAACCGGCAATGGGTCATGGGCAGATCCCTCTCCCTTCCCCAGCCAGAGCACACAGTTGTGACGGACGCGTCCCTTCTGGGATGGGGCGGTCACATGGGAGAGGCGGAGATCAGAGGCCTCTGGTCTCCGGCGGAGTCCCGGCTCCATATCAACCTTCTGGAGCTCCGGGCGATCCGACTTGCACTCAAGGCATTCCTTCCCTCTGTCAAAGGGAAGGTAGTGCAGGTGTTCACAGACAACACCACCGCCATGTGGTACTGCAACAAACAAGGCGGGGTGGGGTCGTGGACCCTTTGTCAGGAGGCTCTGCGCCTCTGGACATGGCTGGAACATCAGGGCATGTTCCTGGTGGTTCAACACCTGGCAGGTTCCCTGAACGCCAGGGCGGACGAACCTCAGCCGCAGGTGCATGATGGATCACGAATGGCGTCTTCACTCGGAAGTGGCGCAAGGACTCTTTCTACAGTGGGGAGAGCCTTGGTTAGATCTATTCGCCACCGAAGAGAACGCGCAATGTCATCAGTTCTGCGCGTTGGAATTTCCAAGGCGGCACTCGCTCGGCGACGCTTTTCGTCACGAGTGGAGTTGCGGTCTATTGTACGCCTTTCCGCCTATACCACTTCTACCCAGAGTGTTGAAGAAGATTCGGCACGACCGGGCCCAAGTCATTCTTGTGGCTCCGGACTGGGCTCGAAGAGTTTGGTATCCCGAGCTACTCAATATGAGCGTAGATCCCCCGATCCGTCTGCCTCTTCGGGAGGATCTTCTGTCGCAGCAGCAGGGGACGGTCCTCCACCCGAACCTGTCCAGTCTACACCTGCTTGCGTGGAGATTGAGCGGCGGCAGTTGATTCCTTTCGACTTGCCTCCCGAAGTTTGTGATGTGATTCTGGCAGCCAGGCGTCCCTCCACTAAGGTGGTATACGCCTGCAGGTGGAACAAATTTGTGGCATGGTGCACAGCAAAGGCTGTGAATCCCCTTTCTGCCCCTCTTTCTGAGGTCCTTCTGTTCCTTCTCTCTTTGGCCCAACAGGGTTCTGCCCTGGGTACCATCAAGGGTTATCTTTGTGCTATCTCGGCCTTCCTCAGGCTCCCTGATCAGCCCTCCCTTTTCAAGTCCCCTGTTGTTAACAGGTTCTTAAAAGGCATTACTCACCTCTTCCCTCCTGTTCCGTTTGTGATGCCTCAGTGGGACTTGAACTTGGTTCTTACCTTTTAATGTGCGCTCCCTTTGAGCTCTCTACATAACTGTCCTCTTCGTCTTCTGACTCTGAAGACAGCCTTTCTGGTGGCCATCACCTCCGCTCGGCGGGTGAGTGAGCTCCAGGCTCTATCTTGCAAACCTCCCTTTCTGTCTGTTCATCCAGACAAGGTTGTTCTTCGGACGCGTCCGTCCTTCTTGCCAAAGGTGGTTACTGCTTTCCACATTGGGCAGACCATCACTTTGCCCACCTTCTTTCCGCCTCCGCATCCTTCCAGAGAGGAAGAGAGGCTCCACCGTCTGGACCCAAAACGTGCGCTCTCTTTCTATATTGACCGCACAAAACACTTCCGGGTGGATGACCAGCTCTTTGTTGGCTACGTGGGCGCCAAAAAGGTCGGGCGGTGCACAAGAGGACCATCTCCCGCTGGGTTACCTTGTGCATCAAGACCTGCTATTCTTTGGCTAAGAAGGAGCCTCCTGTTGGGCTGCGTGCCCATTCCACCAGGGCAACGGCTGCTACCACGGCCTTGGGCCGCGGTGTTCCGCTGCCGGTTATCTGTCAGGCAGCTACGTGGGCCTCGCTGCACACGTTTACAAAGCATTACTGCCTTGACAATCTGAAAGAGACACGTTAGTGATAGATTCCTTACCTTAGAATATCCCCAGGCGTCAGGCTGGATCCGGAAAGTTTTGCGTAGCAGTACCCTTGCGCGTCGGTAGGCGGCGTCGTGCGGCTCCGCGTCCGTCGTCGGCGTCGTGATCGCCGGGATGACGTCGCGGGCAGTACTTAGGCGCCGCCCTGCGCGCTGACGTCAGTTCTTCTTTTTCCGCGCCAGTAAGCGCAGATCCGGGAAGAGCAGTGCCCTGGTCAATTTTTGACCATACTTTTGGTGATTTTTCACTGTGTTTTTCCAGCCTTCAGGTGTCGTAGGGATGCCCGGCTTCAAGCGATGCGGCGCCTGTGCGCGGATGATGTCCGTCACCGACCCGCATTGGGAGTGTCTCTTCTGCCTCGGCCGAGGCCACGACACCGAGTCTTGTCCCGAATGCCAGGCCCTCAACCCGAAGGCTTTGCGAGAGCGGTCTCGAAAGCTCCTCGAGGCCCGGCATTCGGCTCCGCGGAAGCCCCGGTCGCGTGAGAGGTCCAGGGGTCGCTCGCGGAGTGCACACCGGTCGTCGGCGTCGAAGTCTTCTTCGTCCGGTAAGTCTCGACACAAGAAGTCCAAGAAGCATCGTCGCTCTCGGACTTCGCCTCGCCGGTCTCGCGACTCGGCTGAGGCCCCTCCCGGCACCGTCCCCGCCCCGCGGCCCCGGACTTGCCTGTGGAGTCGCCCCCGTCATACCCGCCCTTCCCGGGTTCGGGGGCGGATCCGGCCAAGGTACAGGAGTTCCTGTCGGCCATGGCCCGCCTCTTCGGGCCTTCAGGCCCCTCCGGTGCGCCTTCGGGCCCCGCGGGCCCTGATGGGGTTGCTCCGGCGCCGCCGGCGGCTCCGGCCCCGGCGTCGCCCGAGCCTCCAGCCTCGATCCCGGCTCCGGCTTCGGCCCCGGCCTCGATCCCGGCTCCACAACCCCCATCGACGCCGGTCGACCTCACGACACCTCCGCCGGCGCCGATGTCTCCGGTGCCGTTCTCGACGCCGCCCTGGGCTCCGGGCGGCGTCGTTCCCCAGTTCCTTCCGGCCCGGACATGGACCCGGAGCGACGTCGCTCGACGCCGGCTCCGGCGCCGATGGGACCTTGGGTCCCAAATGTCCCTCCTCCTCCTTATTTTGAACCAGAGGAGGACCAGGAGGACTGGGAGGGGTCTGATGACCCTCTGACACGAAACTGTCAGTATGATGAGGACTGGACAGAGAGTCTAGGGGAGGCCAGTGGTCTGGATACTTCTCCTGACACTGGCATGCTGTCTCCTCCCGTGGCTACGGAGGAGGGGGCCAATTTTGGTACGGTGTTGCGTAGGGCTGCTGGGGCCTTACGTCTCCAGCTCCCTACTTTGACGGTCAAGACTAACATCTTGACAGAGGTGCTTCAGCCGGCAGCCTCCTCTGCGGAGACTGTGCTGCCGTTTAACGACGCCCTCACTGACGTTCTTTTGGGCGCCTGGTCCAAGCCCAACACAGGGGCTCCTGTGGATCGGAACGTGTCACGACGCCATCGCCCCGCTCCGGGCGACCCCCTGTTTCTTTCTGTCCACCCCACTCCTGAGAGCTTGGTTGTCCAAGCCTCCGCTTCCCAAACCGCCTTCCCTACCGCTTCCTCCGGATAGGGAATCCAAACGCCTGGATCAGTTTGGGAAGAAAGGTTTTTCTTCCTCCAGTGCTGGCTTGCGGTCCGTTAACACCGCTTGTCTTTTGGGCCGATATACCCACTCTCTGTGGGATTCGGTGGCGGATGTTTTGCCCCAGTGCCCTGAGGAGGTCCAGGCACTGCTTTCCCGCGCCATTGCGGAAGGAAGGGATGCGGCCAAATACACTATCCGTTGTGGCCTTGACACCGCCGACTCGCTGGGCAGGTCGATTGCAACGACGGTGGCGCTCCGACGCCACGCCTGGCTAAGAACCACTGGTTTTTCAGGGGATGTCCAGAATACTCTCATGGACATGCCCTTTGATGGAGTCGGTCTTTTGGGTCCAAAGCAGACCATGCGTTGGAGCGCTTTAAGGACTCACGGGCTACTGCCAAGTCCCTGGGCCTTTCTGCTACACGCCCTCCGCTGCCTTCTGCTTTTCGCCCCTATCGTGGCCACGGTAGGGGCGCCCTTCACGTCAGCAGCCCAGCCACCGGCCCGCGCAGCAGGCGTCTTCGCGTGGCCGAGGACGTGGATTCCGCCGTGGCGGATCGGGCAACCAGCGTGCGGGTCAGGCCACCACCTCCAACCCGTCCGCGGCCTCCAAGCCCTCCTAGTCCCTCCTTTCAGGTGCACGGCACGCCAGTAGGGGGCAGGGTCCGCCATCACCTTCCCCACTGGCGCACCATCACCTCGGACAGGTGGGTCTTGGACATTGTCCGAAGGGGCTACTCCCTCCCCTTCGAGACCACCCCCCAGCCATGCCACCTCAATTCCACCGCATGTCAGGGGATCACTTGGTGCTTCTACAGAAGGAAGTCACGGCCCTCTTGACCAAGAGGGCCATCGAGCATGTTCCGACCCCAGAAGTAGGGCGTGGTTGCTACTCCCACTACTTTCTGGTGCCCAAAAAGGACAAGGAGGACATGCGTCCTATCTTGGACCTCCGGAACGTAAATCGCTTCCTCCGGAAGGAGAAGTTCAAGATGCTCACCCTAGCTCAGGTCTTGACTGCCCTCGACCCTGGAGACTGGTTGGTAGCGTTGGACTTGCAGGACGCGTATTTCCACATCCCCGTCCTGCCGGCCCACCGGCGTTACCTTCGGTTCACGGTAGGCCCCGAGCATTTTCAGTTCACCGTGCTCCCCTTTGGCCTTACCAGTGCCCCTCGGGTGTTCACGAAAGTGATGGCGGTGGTCGCAGCTCATCTGCGCCGGGCAGGGGTTTCAGTCTTCCCCTACCTCGACGACTGGCTGCTGAAGGCGGGCTCGTCCCAGGCAGTCGTCTCCCACCTCCAGACTACGGCCGAACTCCTGCACTCGCTGGGGTTCTCCATCAATGTGCCAAAGTCGCATCTAATTCCTTCTCCACAGCTCCTTTTCATCGGAGCAGTTCTGGACACGACGCAGTTTCGGGCCTATCCTCCCGAACGGCGAGTCCGGGATATTCAGGCTATGATTCCGATCTTTCGGCCTTTATCCTGGGTTTCGGTACGGATGACCCTGAGGCTGCTGGGCCTCATGGCCTCCTGCATCCTGCTGGTCAATCATGCCAGATGGCATATGCGGGCTCTGCAGTGGGACCTGAAGTTCCAGTGGGCGCAGCACCAGGGCAACCTGTCCGATCACGTCCAGATCTCGGAGGGGACTGCAAAACAGTTGCAGTGGTGGCTCTCGAACCGGCAATGGGTCATGGGCAGATCCCTCTCCCTTCCCCAGCCAGAGCATACAGTTGTGACGGACGCGTCCCTTCTGGGATGGGGCGGTCACATGGGAGAGGCGGAGATCAGAGGCCTCTGGTCTCCGGCGGAGTCCCGGCTCCATATCAACCTTCTGGAGCTCCGGGCGATCCGGCTTGCACTCAAGGCATTCCTTCCCTCTGTCAAAGGGAAGGTAGTGCAGGTGTTCACAGACTACACCACCGCCATGTGGTACTGCAACAAACAGGGCGGGGTGGGGTCTTGGACCCTTTGTCAGGAGGCTCTGCGCCTCTGGACATGGCTGGAACATCAGGGCATGTTCCTGATGGTTCAACACCTGGCAGGTTCTCTGAACGCCAGGGCGGACGAACTCAGCCGCAGGTGCATGATGGATCACGAATGGCGTCTTCACTCGGAAGTGGCGCAAGGACTCTTTCTACAGTGGGGAGAGCCTTGGTTAGATCTATTCGCCACCGAAGAGAACGCGCAATGTCATCAGTTCTGCGCGTTGGAATTTCCAAGGCGGCACTCGCTCGGCGACGCTTTTCGTCGCGAGTGGAGTTGCGGTCTGTTGTACGCCTTTCCGCCTATACCACTTCTACCCAGAGTGTTGAAGAAGATTCGGCACGACCGGGCCCAAGTCATTCTTGTGGCTCCGGACTGGGCTCGAAGAGTTTGGTATCCCGAGCTACTCAATATGAGCATAGATCCCCCGATCCGTCTGCCTCTTCGGGAGGATCTTCTGTCGCAGCAGCAGGGGACGGTCCTCCACCCGAACCTGTCCAGTCTACACCTGCTTGCGTGGAGATTGAGCGGCGGCAGTTGATTCCTTTCGACTTGCCTCCCGAAGTTTGTGATGTGATTCTGGCAGCCAGGCGTCCCTCCACTAAGGTGGTATACGCCTGCAGGTGGAACAAATTTGTGGCATGGTGCACAGCAAAGGCTGTGGATCCCCTTTCTGCCCCTCTTTCTGAGGTCCTTCTGTTCCTTCTCTCTCTGGCCCAACAGGGTTCTGCCCTGGGTACCATCAAGGGTTATCTTTGTGCTATCTCGGCCTTCCTCAGGCTCCCTGATCAGCCCTCCCTTTTCAAGTCCCCTGTTGTTAACAGGTTCTTAAAAGGCATTACTCACCTCTTCCCTCCTGTTCCGTTTGTAATGCCTCAGTGGGACTTGAACTTGGTTCTTACCTTTTTAATGTGCGCTCCCTTTGAGCCTCTGCATAACTGTCCTCTTCGTCTTCTGACTCTAAAGGCAGCCTTTCTGGTGGCCATCACCTCCGCTCGGCGGGTGAGTGAGCTCCAGGCTCTTTCTTGCAAACCTCCCTTTCTGTCTGTTCATCCAGACAAGGTTGTTCTTCGGACGCGTCCGTCCTTCTTGCCAAAGGTGGTTACTGCTTTCCACATTGGGCAGACCATCACTTTGCCCACCTTCTTTCCGCCTCCGCATCCTTCCAGAGAGGAAGAGAGGCTCCACCGTCTGGACCCAAAACGTGCGCTCTCCTTCTATATCGACCGCACGAAACACTTCCGGGTGGATGACCAGCTCTTTGTTGGCTACGTGGGCGCCAAAAAGGTCGGGCGGTGCACAAGAGGACCATCTCCCGCTGGGTTACCTTGTGCATCAAGACCTGCTATTCTTTGGCTAAGAAGGAGCCTCCTGTTGGGCTGCGTGCCCATTCCACCAGGGCAACGGCTGCTACCACGGCCTTGGGCCGCGGTGTTCCGCTGCCGGTTATCTGTCAGGCAGCTACGTGGGCCTCGCTGCACACGTTTACTAAGCATTACTGCCTTGACAGTCAGGTCCGGAGGGACGGCTTCTTTGGCCGTTCTGTCCTCCAGGACTTCCTTGTCTGATCTTTGTTCGCAGACCCACCACCGGGGTTGGTATTGCTGGGGTATCTATTCTAAGGTAAGGAATCTATCACTAACGTGTCTCTTTCAGATGCACAAGTTACTAACTTGTGTAACGATATATCTGTAAGAGACAGTAGTTAGTGATAGATTCCTCACCGCCCACCCATCCTCCCCGTTCTGCGAACTGATTTCTAGGGTTAAGGACATCCCTTTCAGGGCCCTAGTATTTTTCAGACACCTGTGTCAGCTTCTTGCATGGCTCTGCGTTCCTGGCGCGGAAAGTCGTGTACAGAACTGACGTCAGCGCGCAGGGGCGGCGCCAAGTACTGCCCGCGACGTCATCCCGGCGATCACGACGCCGACGACGGACGCGGAGCCGCACGACGCCGCCTACCGACGCGCAAGGGTACTGCTACGCAAAACTTTTCCGGATCCAGCCTGACGCCTGGGGATATTCTAAGGTAAGGAATCTATCACTAACTACTGTCTCTTACAGATATATCGTTACACAAGTTAGTAACTTGTGCGTCAGGTCCGGAGGGACGGCTTCTTTGGCCGTTCTGTCCTCCAGGACTTCCTTGTCTGATCTTTGTTCGCAGACCCACCACCGGGGTTGGTATTGCTGGGGTATCTATTCTAAGGTAAGGAATCTGTCACTAACGTGTCTCTTTCAGATGCACAAGTTACTAACTTGTGTAACGATATATCTGTAAGAGACAGTAGTTAGTGACAGATTCCTTACCGCCCCACCCATCCTCCCCGTTCTGCGAACTGATTTCTAGGGTTAAGGACATCCCTTTCAGGGCCCTAGTATTTTTCAGACACCTATGTCAGCTTCTTGCATGGCTCTGCGTTCCTGGCGCGGAAAGTCGTGTACAGAACTGACGTCAGCGCGCAGGGGCGGCGCCTAAGTACTGCCCGCGACGTCATCCCGGCGATCACGACGCCGACGACGGACGCGGAGCCGCACGACGCCGCCTACCGACGCGCAAGGGTACTGCTACGCAAAAAAAAACTTTCCGGATCCAGCCTGACGCCTGGGGATATTCTAAGGTAAGGAATCTGTCACTAACTACTGTCTCTTACAGATATATCGTTACACAAGTTAGTAACTTTTGCGTTTGGAATAAAGACACGATTGTCGTTGTTCCAAGGGAAAAAGTTTACTTTGTTCGCAATCGTTTTAGGGAGGCATCTGAGCAAGAGTGCGATAGTGAGCGGTGTGTGACCCGTTCAAGAGGTGAAAAGCATAAGCCTGTTTGGTATAAGGATTACATTGTTGGGTGATATTCTGATTAACAATATTGTATTTTCTAATTTGCTTTAATTTCACGTTTGTGTATTCGTTGTTATCAGCTATATTGTTTACTTATTATTTTTTACATTTAATGATGAACTTATTTCACTTTGCTTTTTGTTGATGTGTGTGTATGTGGGGGGGGTAGTGGTGGGGTGTTGGGATTTCATCTTTTGGAATGCCGAGTGGGGATCAGAATGTGGATTGTGGGGGTTAGGGGATTCTGAGGGGGAGATTCTGAGGTGGGTGGGTGATTGGTCAGGCAGGTAAACAGAATGGTCGCGATGCAATGTGCTGGTTGTAATTTCCCTAGTTTTCACTTCAGAAATAAACCTCTCATCATTCCTCTTCAAGTCGTCCTCGCTTCCTTTTAATATGTTTCACTAGTCAATGAAAAAAAAAAGGTTACAGTAACTTTATAGTTAGGTGTTGACATTAGATAGAAAAACACACTGTAATTCTATAGTTGTATTTCACTAAGCTAAGTAGAACGTGAGCCCCCCCCATGACCTCCTAAATTACTTCACTCATAACATGTTAAATGACATTGATGACATCACACAGTTATTTGTCATAAAGGCCTTCCTGCCATCCATTAAGGGGAGGCTGGTGCAGCTTCTCCTGGAAAACACCATTGCTATATGTTACTGCAACATGCAGGACAGTGTTGGGTCCTGGGTCCTTTGCCAAGAGGCTTTGCATCTCTGGAGGTGGTAGATCGCCAGGACATCTTTCTGGTTACCAACTCAGTCAGCGGTCTTGTGTCAACAGGAATACCAGTTCTGGACTTCCTGATCGGAAGGCGTTACGCTTTACGGAGGAGGAGGGGCAGGCTCACGACGCAACGAGCTGCGAGCTCCGAGACGGAGAGCGGTGAGCGGGCCGGGCGTCGCATACTAGAGCCCTGCATTTGAAAGAAGGCTCAGGCCCCGCCCACCCCCCCGACCAGAAATTATTCTTGCGAGTGCGGCCGCTGAGTGCGGCCCCCGGAGACTGCGGAGGCGGCCCGGTCAGTACTGGGCGTGGCTTGTGGGCTTCCACTGGGGCCCCACTCGCCCTATCCAATTCCACTAACCGGCGCTACTTTGGAGAAGTGGCCCACAGCCTAAGCAGAACGTACTCTTACCATAGCCCCAGTTTAAGAGGTACTGGGGCAGTTCCTTGCTGTGGTTGCCTGCTACACCTATGGCGCTGTTCCTGGATTCCAAGCCTGGATTCCAAACCAGGTGGAAGAGCTGGAAAATCAGAGCCCGCGTTGGGGGTGCATCTTAATCTGTGGTAGCGAGGTAAGAGGGGTGAGGTGGCTAAAGGAGAGGCAGGGGGGCAGACCTGCATTGAGCGGTGCCCCTTTGATCCCCCGCTTTACTGGACCTTCCCCCATCGCCAAGTTTAGAGATCTTTCCTACCTTCCGCCCTCCTGCCTTGCACTTAAGCAGCCCACAATTTTAACCGCGGCACATATCTCCCACTCCCACCGTAGACCACTAATCAAGGTGAAACCAGGAGGCATTTGGCAGTATTTGGAATGTTGCCCGGCCCGCTACAAGACACCAGCTCAGGCGGCTCAGTCGGAGAACATTTTTCTTTACCGGCAGTTTTGAGGCCTTCCCCCAGCCTGATTCGAGAGTGAGCGTGGTGTGCGCGAGTGCAGAGAGAGGACTCCGGGAACCCCCACTCGCGAAGGGCTAAGAAAAATAGCGGTGTTGGTGGGTCCATTCGACCCCCAGAAGGCAGTTTTGGGAGACATTTGCAACCCAAGTGGACCCTGTGCTTCAACTTCAACCTCCAGTTGAATAGGACATCAGGAGTTATGGCAGCAGTGGCACATCGCAGGATATACAGTAAGAGCCCCCACTCACAAAGGGCTAAGAAAACCAGTGGTGCCAGGCGGGTCCCCTTGAGCCCCAGAAGGCACCCCCAGGAGGCGTCTGCTGCCCATCCGGACCTTGTGTGCCAACTCCAAACGCAAGTCGACCAGAATATCAGGAGTTTAGGCAGCAGAGGCACATTACAGGACATACAACAGCAGTAACAGCAAGTCTGGGGTTCTCCTCTTACTCCTTAATTATGGCATATAAGAAACTTAGAACCAGAACTATTCATATGAAAAGATTGGGCACGGAGCAGCCCTTAAGAAAGAATAAGTGCAAAGCATCCCATATTGGAGCAGTCCCTGAAACTATTGAAATAACAAAATTATTCTGCAGCATACCAAAATCAAGTGATACAACGATAGGAGCCGATCACGGAAACCTACAGAGAAAACACACGCATCTTGAATGTGAATCCTCAATTCTCAAAAATGACCTGCCCCTGAAGAGGAACAAGAAAGGAAGCAATCCACCGATCACACAAAAAGGTGAACAACTCCAAGACCTCAAGAAACTAAAATCACAAAAGGCAGAGGAGGTACCACTCTCAATATCAGTAAATGACTTTACCGTACCAGACATAAATCTTAACTCGGCTCCTCCCTCAGAGGTCTTGAAACCAACAAAGGAGACCCTACAAATATTTAATAGTACTCCAAGCTTAGGAAAATTTCTGACAGTCACCAGATTTTTCGTTATTTAACTCTCTGCACTCACCGAATAGACAAGACTCAGTATCTTGTGCACTTTTTACTCTTCAAAAGATTGTGGAATCTATATTGGCTCTTATGGAAAACTATATGGATAATTCTGATCAGATTTTGGAAATCCATACCGGAATTGTTCAATACTTAGTGGAAAAAACAACTTTATCAAAATCAACAAATTCCTCCAAGAAAACCAGAAAAAACTGACGAAGAAACACAAAGTTTGACACTCCTTTCGCCATCTGAACCCTACTCTTCAGTAAAGACTCAACGGGCGACGCAGACCGGTAGGACTACTGAAAACAAAGACGCAACCAAGGAGCCATTCGATGACAAAATGTATTCCCTCCGGAAATTATTTAAGGAGCCCTCGAGATATTAATATTAAAGAAGGTATCTCGTTTTTTTCCAATCTTTGACCAAAAAAGAAGTCAAGACCTAACAAATCAAACACTCGGCAAAGAGGCAATAGTCACTCCTGAATCTTCGACCACAATAGAGTCTGGACCACAGTTAAAGCTTAAGGGAAAGAGAAACAAAAATCACTGTAAAGGTAAAGGGAATAAGAAGAGAGTAAAACGAAGATTTTCTAAACAATCAACAAGAAAAATAACATTCTCACCCTCTAAACCCCTAGAAGGGGAAACTGTGGTCAATGCACAACTCTTAAACTCTCCAGAATTTGTCTTAATAAAAGACCAGTTACCACTTTCGCACGACACTAAAGATCTCTCGAAGCAGTTAAATTCTCTTGCGCCAAACTTCACCACAGATATTACAAAAGATCGTCCTCTAGTGAATATCCTAAGCAATGATGGCCATTCTTCCCCAGGAAACGCAAACGAAAAAGAGAAGCCGACTGCCTCTTGTATTCTATAACTAACCGATCTGTTTCTTGTAGGAAAAGCCCCTCTGAACCGTGGGAGAATAGTAAATCTGCTTCAGAAAATAGATATACTCCACTCTTTAACATCTTCTGAAATAAAACTAGTGGTCTTTCCAAATAAATCTCAGTACATGGTGGCAAATGTTGAATTCTGGTCGAATGTGATACCTTTAATTATCCTAAAAAAGAGGGATACCCTCCATAAAAACGGATTTCATGTGATTGAAATTAAGGAAAACGCAAAGTGCCATGAAAACCAAAAGGTAAGGGTTGATTAAAAGATCTCTTGTCATAACTATACTTTCAATAGCCCTGGAGCCCAAACGAATGCTCCTGAAGGATCGGTAATTATCTCCATAAAAAACGGAGAGCGACGAATTTTGGATCACACCCAAAAAAATACTAGGACCCAGACTTGCGATCTCTCTTGGTCTTGGATATCCAGAAACTTGAACAGCAACAAACAGGGCAAGGCAAACAACCTTCCCTTTAAACAGAACTTTAAGCATTGCATCCTGGAATATAGCTGGGAAGGATCCTGGAAAATTAGCTCTGATCCTGGAACACGCCCGGTTGATAGTGACTGCAAGAAGCATGGGCATTTGCAACCTACGATCAAAAAGATAATATAGTATACGATCTCCTGGCAGAGGCTGTGAGAAGGGGTCACGCAAAAGGAGGTCTTACCATTCTATTGAAGGAAGAGATATTCTGGGGTCAGGAAGTAGTCAACGTGTGTTTGCCTAATACCCAATGTATAAAGATCAATTACAGGAAAGAGAACCCGGACTCCATTAATGATCTTCTTATCTTTAATGTCTACATCCCCCCAGGGCATTCAAACGATCATCTAATGATTAAGACATTTGCCAAAATCGATTCTGTCATAGAATCCAAAGGATTTCCTTCGGTAATGATAATGGGGGACTTCAACGGAAAAATCTCGAACACCCTACTGACTGAATGGGGGATTCAAGCTCATGAGGAAATGCTGTCAATTCCATCACCATTATTTCCGATAAATGCGAAAGCTGATAAAAGGAGGAAAATGCTTGTCGCCTCAGTGATTGCATCCAATGGACTCATATTAAATGGAAGACTAGAAGGCGATATTCCAGCGGCTTACAACAGAAAGGGGCCTATCTGATAGAGACTTCTAGCTGCAGATTCCTTACCTTTGAATTTACCAGGCTTCAGGCTGGATCCGGAAACTTTTGTTGAGCAATACCCCTTGCGCTCGATGTCGGGTGGCTCCATTCGGCTCCGCTGGACGTCGTTGGCGTCGGTTATGACGTTGCGGTGCATATATAGGCACCATCCAGGTGCGCGGACGTCAGTTCTTTTCTTTCCGCGCCAGTTAAGCTCCGATCTGGGAAGAGCTACCCCTCTGCCGCTTTTTGGCACGCTTTTTTCTCGACTTTTGTCGATATTTTTGAGTACGACTTCGTGTGCGAGGGATGTCTGGTAGGAAGACCGGTTTTAAACCATGCAGGACTTGTTCCCGCATGATGTCAGTTACCGATCCCTACTGCGTGTGTCTGTGGTGTCTTGAACGCGACCGCTATTCGAAGTCGTGTTCAGACTGTCGGGTGATGGCCCTGTAGACCTTGAGGGAGCGGGCGGTGAAGTTGCTCACTGCCCGGCAGTCGACACCGTTAAGCGAGACTCCGAGGAGGTCACGGTCCCGTTCGAAGAAGTGGTGGTCGTGGGACTGCTCACGGAGCCCTAAGTCCTCTTCCTCCTATTCGAGGTCATCTGGACACTCGGGGAAGAGGCACAAGAAGAAGAAGTCCAAGCGGACTTCAACTTCACCTCAACTGGCGTCCGTCGTTGAGAGAGGTAAGGAGCACCGACGCTCTAGGCACGGTTCTGCGGAGCCGGAGCCTGAGTCGACTTCGCGCCTCCCATCGGGTACGACGCCGTCGGCTTCGGCCGTGGAGCCGGTGGGGCCTCAGGGATCCAATTCCGGGTCGGCGCCGGTCGTGCCAACACGACCTCCCCCGGCGTCTGTCTATGTGGGAGTATTTGTAAAGCGCACTGTTACTCCAAAGAGTGTCCTGGCGCTGACTGACTGGTAGCAACACGGGAGAGTAAGCTTAGGGGCAGGAAAACAGCCATGTTTTCAGCTTTTTCCGAAACAGGGGAATGGATTCAATGCGTCTCAGCTGAAATGGCATTTTCTTCCAGTGGCATGGTCCCAGGATGGAGAGAGACTTACCTCCTGACCTAGATTTTTTAAAGCGAGGGACATTGGCCAACAACAGGTTGGCGGAGCGTAACTGTCTACAAGGAGAGTAGAAAGATATTCTACGTTTAAGGTAGCTAGGCCCTTCCCTGTAGAGAGCCTTCTGTGTGATAAGCAGAGTTTTAAAAATTCGTCGACAGAACCAAGGGGTTCTATGTTGTCGCCTGAGCACTTTGTGGACCTGCTGGGCGCAGTAGCGGAATGGGAGGAGTCTGGAGACCCATTAGAGAACCAGGATGTCTCTGAGGAGACTATGGACTGGTATGGGGAACTTGGGGAAGCCAGTGGTCTGGATACTTCCCCAGACACTGGCATTCTCTCTCCGCCTACAGTGGCTACGGAGGAGGGGGCGTCCTATTCCATGGTGGTTAAGAGGGCAGCTGAGGTCCTTGGACTGGAGCTGCCCTAAGTGCAGGTCAGGACTAATCTCCTGACCGAAGTGCTTCAACCTGGGGCTTTTACCTCTGAACCCCTATTGCCCTTTAATGAGGCACTCACGGACGTTCTTCTAGGAACTTTGTCCAAGCCTAGCACAGGGGCTCCTGTGAATAGGACGATTGCACGCCACCACCGCCCAGCCTTGGGCGATCCAAAGTTCCTCAGCCAACACCCCACCCCAGAAAGCCTGGTGGTGTAGGCCTCTACTTTCCAGGACGCATTCCCTTCCACCCCTCCGGATAGGGAATCCAAGAGACTGGACACATTTGGGAAGAAGATGTTTTCTTCCTCCAGTCTGGCATTGCGGTCGGTGAATACCGTATGCTTATTGGGCCATTTCTCCCACTCTCTTTGGGAGACGGTTGCGCAGGTGCTGCCACAAGTCCCGGAGGAGGCCCGGGCTCTGCTCTCCCAAGCTGTTAAGGACGGGAGGGATGCAGCAAAATTCGCCATACGGTGTGGTTTGGATACGACCGATTGACTGGGCAGGTCAATTTCAACTACGGTGGCCATGAGGCGCCACGCCTGGCTTCCTACGTCTGGCTTCTCAGGGGATGTCCAAGCCAATTTGATGGACATGCCCTTTGATGGAACCCGCCTTTTTGGGGAAAAGGCAGACTCGGCCCTGGTTAGGTTCAATGACTCTCGAGCTACGGCCAGATCCTTGGGCCTCTCCTCCACTCCTCGTGGCCAGTCTTCCCTTTGCCCCTTTCGTGGCAACAGAAGGGGTTTCCAGCCGCGTCAGCCCTATCCTAGCCACCGTCCCGCTCAGACTACCCAAGCCGTACGTGGACGCGGTACATTCCGTCCTCGGAATGGAGGCCAGAAGTCGTCTGCCACACTGCCCCCAGCAGCCCCAGCCTCCAAGCACTCCTAGGCTGATTCTGCAGGGCCACACTACTCCAGTGGGTGGGAGAATTCGTCATCAAGACAAGTGGGTCTTGCAGATCGTCCAGGAGGGCTATTCTCTTCCTTTCCTTTCTTTTCCTCCTCCTAATCTGCCAACTCGGGAACGGCTGGCGGAGGATCATTTGAAGTTGCTCCAAGAGGAAGTTACAGCTCTTTTGGCCAAGGGAGCTATAGAAAGGGTCCTAGCTTCAGAAGTAGGCGGTGGCTGTTATTCCCGCTACTTTCTGATTCCGAAGAAGAACAAGGGACTTCGGCCCATTTTAAATCTTCGGACCGTCAACGTCTTCCTCAAAAAGGAGAAACTCAAAATGCTCACATTGGCTCAGGTCTTATCTGCCTTAGACCAAGGAGACTGGATGGTGGCGTTGGACCTGCAGGATGCATATTTTCACATTCCCATCCTGCTGGGCCACAGGCGTTACCTGCGGTTCAAGGTAGGCCACGAGCACTTTCAGTTTACCGTGCTCCCCTTTGGTCTTACCAGTGCCCCTCGGGTGTTCACCAAGGTGATGGCTGTGGTTGCAGCTCATCTGCGCAGGTTGGGGGTTTCAGTCTTCCCCTACCTAGACGACTGGCTGTTGAAGGCGTCCTCGCCCCAGGCAGTCATCTCCCACCTTCAGACTACGGCGGACCTTCTGCATTTGCTGGGGTTCTCTATAAACGTGCCGAAGTCACACCTGACTCCTTTTCAGACGCTCCCTTTCATCTGAGCTGTTCTGGACACAGTGCAGTTTCGGGCTTATCCTCCCGAGCAGCGAGTCCAGGATATTCAGGTTATGATTCCGATATTTCAGCCTCTATCCTGGATTTCGGTAATGTTGACTCTGAGGCTGTTGGGTCTCATGGCCTCCTGCATCCTGTTGGTAAGACACGCCAGGTGGCATATGCGGGCTCTGCAGTGGGACCTGAAGTTTTAATGGGCACAGCATCGGGGAAATCTCACTGACGTGGTTCAGATCTCAGAAGGAACTGCGAAGGATCTGCAGTGGTGGTTAACGAACCGCGATTGGGTCAATGGCAGACCTCTCTTCCTTCCCCAACCATATTTCACAGTTGTGACGGATGCGTCACTTCTGGGATGGGGCGGCCACATGGGAAAGGCCGAGATCAGGGGTCACTGGTCTCCGGCGGAGACAGGGCTCCACATAAACTTGGAGCTCCGAGCGATTCGGTTGCATTGAAAGCATTTCTTCCCTCTGTCAAGGGAAAGTTAGTGCAGGTGTTCACGAACAACACCACCGCCATGTGGTACTGCAACAAGCAGGGCGGGGTGGGGTCGTGGACCCTTTGTCGAGAGGCCCTGCGTCTCTGGTCATGGTTGGAACAGCAGGGCATAACCCTGGTGGTTTAACACCTGGCAGGTTCTCTGAATGCCAGGGTGGACGATCTCAGCCGTCGATGCCTTCAGGATCACGAATGGCGTCTCCAGTCGGAGGTGGCGCAAGGTCTCTTTCAGCAGTGGGGAGAACCTTGGTTAGATTTGTTCGCCTCCGAAGAGAACGCGCAATGTCAGCAGTACTGCGCGCTGGAGTTTCCAAGGCGGCTATCGCTCAGCGACGCGTTTCGTCGCGAGTGGAGCTCAGGCCTGTTGTACGCCTTTCTGCCCATACCACTCCTGCCCAGGGTTCTGAAGAAGATCAGGAGCGACCATGCCCAAGTCATCCTTGTGGCGCCGGACTGGGCAAGGAGAGTCTGGTATCCAGAGCTTCTGAGCATGAGTGTCGATTCTCCGATCAGGCTGCCCCTTCGGGAGGATCTTCTATCGCAGCAGCAGGGGAGGGTTCTCCACCCGAACCAGTCAACTCTGTGCCTCCATGCGTGGAGATTGAGCGGCGGCAGTTGATGGTCTTTGACCTTCCTCCCGAAGTCTGTAATGTTATTCTGGCGGCCAGGCGGCCCTCCACTAAGTCGGTATACGCCTGCCGTTGGCAGAAATTTGTAATATTCTGTTCAGAAAGGTCCATTGACCCTCTTTCTGCTCCTCTTTCTACTGTCCTTTTATTCGTTCTAACCCTGGCCCAGCAGGGCTCTGCCTTGGGAACTCTCAAGGGTTACCTCTCTGCTCTGTCTGCTTTTTTGCGGCTGCCAGACCAGCCTTCTCTCTTTAAATCACCTATTGTAAATAGTTTTCTAAGAGGGCTGGCTCATTTTTTTCACCCACGCACTTTATTATGCTGCAATGGGACCTTAATTTGGTCCTCACTTACCTAATGTGCGCTCGTTTCGAGCCTTTACACAATTGTCCCCTCCGGCTGTTGGCCATCAAAACAGCCTTCTTAGTGGCGATTACATCGGCCCGGAGGGTGAGTGAATTGCAGGAGTTATCCAGCTCGCCTCCTTATCTTATGTCCTTTCCGGACAAAGTGACCCCATTTCTTCTGTACCAATCCATTACTTTGCCCACCTTCTTTTCTCCCCCACATCCCTCTAAGGAAGAGGAGCGTCTCCACCGGCTGGACCCAAAAAGAGCGTTGTCGTTCTACCTTGACCGCACAAAAGCGTTCCGGGTGGATGACGAACTCTTTGTGGAGTATGTGGGAGCAAAGAAGGGAAAGGCAGTGCAGAAAAGAACCATCTCTCGCTGGGTTGTTCTCTGCATTAGGATCTGTTATGCCTTGGAAAAGAAGCAGCCCACTGAGGGATTAAGGGCCCACTCCACCAGGGGAAAGGCTCCGACTACGGCCTTGGCTCGGGGTGTCCCAGTACAAGACATCTGTCAGGCAGCGACGTGGGCATCATTGCACACTTTCGCAAAACATTATTGCCTTGATGGTCAAGTGCGCAGGGATGGGCACTTTGCCCGTTCAGTCCTGCAAGACTTCATAGTCTAGGTCATGAGTCCGCAACCCACCGCCGGGATGGTATGGCTCGGGTATCTGATTCAAAGGTAAGGAATCTGCAGCTAGAAGTCTCTATCAGATGAACAAGTTACTTACCTTCGGTAACGCATTATCTGGTGGAGACTCTATCTAGCTGCAGATTCCTTACAGCCCCACCCATGCCTCCCCGCTTTGCGGACTGATGTAGTAGGTCTAGGGTTACTCTCCTTTCAGGGCCCTAGTTTTGCACACGATTACGTCAGTCACTTCATGGCTCTGCGCTTCTGGTGTGGAAAAACGAAAAGTACAGACGTCCGCGTGCATGGGTTGCGCCTATATAGGCACCACAAGGTCATAACCGACACCAACGACGTCATGCGGCGCCGAATGGAGCCAACCGACGTCGCACGCAAGGGGTATTGCTCAGCAAAAGTTTCCGGATCCAGCTTGACGCCTGGGAAATTCAAAGGTAAGGAATCTGCAGCTAGATAGAGTCTCTACCGGATAATGCGTTACCGAAGGTAAGTAACTTGTTCTTTAGCTCATCCATTCTTGATTACATAATATGCAGTTTTGACCTATTTGGAAAAATGCAGACCCTGACTGTTAAAAACACAAAAGAAAGTGATCATGCAATCCTGTACTTGGGAACTGAGATCCCTCTGCAATCCCCCGACACATGGTCCCTAACTCGCCAAAATGGAACCGTAGAAGTTGAACTAAAAAACGGGCGGATAAAATGGAACTCCAACGCAATTGCTAAAATAAATACTGCTATCATTTCTTCACAACTGACCAATGAAAGCTTAATTGCCGAATTGATAACATTTTACGAGGATACGGTATCCGCGATTGTGGTCTTGTTGATTGGCCATACAGCCAGGTGTGGTAAGCGTAGGGTACACTCAGCCCTAAAGCATTCAGACTGCGTACCATCTAACTTAAATCTGATCAGACTGCAATTTCTAAAATATTCCGGGGCCAGACCGAAAGAGATCGCAAAGCTGAAAAAAAAGCGCCAGCGACAAAGGGAGAAAATCTGACGTGCACGAAATGATAAATACTGGGTGGATATTCAAACTGCAGTAAACCGAAAAAATAGTAAGGAGTTCTAGAGGATAGTAGCAGAAGCAACAGGCACAAGGAAATCTCTCTATTCTACTCCAGTATCCCCTTCCAAGTGGGAAAAGTATCTCTTCGAGCTCTATAAACCAAACCCTCATGATTCGGTAAAACCGAGACAATCTTGGTTTGGAAAGGAGGAAAACCTTCATGACCCATTAGCACTAAACCCAAAACAAATAGCCCTACACATAAAGGCCGCAAGATCATCTGCAGCAATAGGACCAGATAAAATCGCCATTACAGTACTCCAAGGCAATCCCCAAGACTGGCGCAAATTTTTGGCCCCCTTATTCTCCCACTGTTTTTCCACCGGGAGACTCCCAAAATCATGGCAGGGGAGTATTGTGGTTCCCATCTTAAAAAAGGTTCCCGGTTGTTGCCCAACAACTATCGTCAGATAGCCCTACTGGACGCTACCAGGAAGATCTTCGCAACATGCGTACTGGAACACCTGAAAGACTAGGCATTTTCCACAGGAGTGATACCAACGACTCAGGCTGGCTTTCCTCCAAAGAACTCTGTAATAGACAACATTGCAGCCCTCCAAACAGTATTAGATAAATATGTAGTATCAAAGCAGCAAGTTGTATATTGTGTTTTTGTCGATTTTACCAGTGCCTTTGATCGCGTAGACATGCCAACCCTTTGGACTAAGTTAGTGAAGCTTGGAATACCTAACGACCTACTCACCATAATTATATCATTACATTCTGCAACATGGTGTAATGTCCAATTGGGTGGAGAAAAGGGACTGATGGGGTCTATCCCCATGAGGAATGGATTAAAGCAAGGCTGTGTTCTAGCCCCCATTTTATTTTCCCTTTATATAAGTGACCTCCCAGAGTGTTTTCCAATAATTAATAATTCTCCGCCAAAAATAGCTTTAAGTGACATACACATTTTAATGTACGCCGACGATGTAGTAATCATGGACCTTACTCCCATAGGCTTACAAAGAAACTTAAATGCTTTAAATCATTATGCTAAAGGAAACTTGCTCATTCCAAACATCTCTAAAACAAAAGTCGTTCCATATAGAGGGGGAGAAAGCAATGTCTCCACTATAACTGGACATTAGATGACAAGCCTCTGGAGATCGTCAGGGAATATGCTTACTTGGGGAGAATCTTTACACAGACCGTACAAAATTCCTCCCGTCTTAGGCACATCGGTCTAAAGGCTGATGCTCACGTCGGCGCACTACAGAGATTTTACTCTTCTTCAGGGAATAGACACTTTTCACCCCTGCTCGAGGTCTAACGCTCGAAAATACCACAAATTTTAACATACGCCTTAGAATATATCCCGATCAAGGCGTGGCACCCACTAAATGTAAGAGAAGGGACTCTATTGCGTAAACTGTTAAGAGTTAACCAGTCAGTCCCTGTCCAAGCAATCCGCTTGGAGTTATCCATAGTCGGTGCTTACGCAAAAGCTATCACAAATATACTTCGCTGGGCCTATAACCTCTCACATGCAGACCTTGGGTCTTTAAGTTACATTTTAGAATTGGAGACTTTTAGAGACGAGTCCTCTCATCACACTTTTAATAAGAATCTAAATATTGCACTAATCCAGTCTGGTTGCACGATAGCACTTTTGAAAGCTTGGACTCCTGCACACTTGAAGCTTTATTTAAAGAACCTGACTCCAAGAAAAAGCTATGATCTGGATTTAGATAATTGTTTACAGCTAAAACACTTTGCACACTTCTTAGATAGTCTAGAATATAAAATTCTGCAACAATGTATACGTTTTTCTTTAGAGCGCACGGTCCGGCGCACCATAATTTTAATGAGGTTGGGGATTCTTCCTTTAAAGAACCACACTTTTAAATGGGATAATTCGAAAAGTTCCACAGAAATTTGTGACTTATGCAAAGGAGGAGTGCAAGACTTTTTACATGTGTTACTAGTTTGCCCAAATCCAATTTTGGTAGTGGCCCGGCGCCTGTATATAAAGCCTATATGTTTTAGACACAATCTCTGCTCTGCACAAAGTTTAATTGAGTTTTGTAAATCACCATCTGATGAATTTTCTTGCTATAATCTGTATACATTTTTTCAAAGTTTTTTAAAACTGTTTTAATTTTCGAATAATATATATGTTTTATCATTTTTAACTATGTATTTGTTGACCTCAGATTAGGGCTAAACCAAATCCAATAAAGATAGTTACCAACCACTAGGCAGGGTCCCTGAATGCAAGAGCGGACAAATTGAGCAGACATTATCTTTCAAATCACCAGTGTTGCCTACTTCCTGAAGTAGCGCAGTGCGTCTTGCACCAGTGATGAGAAATCTGCTTAGATCTTTTCACCACTATCTGGAAGGCACAGGGTCAACAATTTTGCACATTGGAGTTTCCACAAGAACACTCGTTAGGAGATACATTACATTTAAAGTGCAACAGGGTGACTATACTTTATGCTTTCCCACCCCACTTCTTCTCTTGCCTCAAGTTCTGAAGATCAAGAAAGACCGGGCCTAGGTCATCTTTGTGGCTCTGGAATTGGCCAGGAGAGTAAGGTATCCGGAACTCCTGAGCATGAGCATTTGTCCTCTGATCAGGTTACCATTTCTGAAGGATCTTCTGTCATAGGAGCACTGTGCGTCCTCCATCCAAATGTAGACAACTTACAACCCATGGATGGAGATTGAACAGCACCAATTAACTGCTTTCGATCTGCCACCTCAAAAGATAAATGGCAATCTTACTGACAAATGCCCCTTCATGAAGCCATTTATGATGGCTCTGGAACAGATTTGGAGTCTGATGTGGTGACACTTAATCCTGCAGGCGATGCCGTCAGACGCCCTGCTGTTTATTTTGTCCTTAGCCCAAAAAAGGCCTTTCAGTGGACACTGTAAAAGGTTGTTTGTCCGCCCATACAGACTATCAAGGTTTTCTAGAATAACTGACCTGTGTAACCACCTGTGGTGATGAGATTTATTAAAAGTTTAAAACACATGTTCTGATGGATAACTCTAATTGCAGATTCCTAAGCTGTAGAACAATCCGAGGCATCAGACTGGATTCGGAAATTTCAAAGCTCTCACATCGCTGGTAGGGAGCGCTGGCTTCGCATTGATGCCATAAGTGGAGTTCGATGGCATCACCAAAGCCATATAGCCACCTCCCTGGTGCAACAATGTTGGTTCTTTCTTTTTTTCGAGTCTTCAACAAGAATGCGGTCCTCTGTCAGACAGTCATGATTTTTCTCACAGACAAACTTTTTTCTAACAAATGCAGTACCAAGTCTCCTTCCAAGAGATCAGGGTTCAAACTTTATGGAATATGTGAGGGATACATGTATATTACTGATCCACATGCCATCCGCCTCTGGTGCCTCTTTTTGGACCATGACTACTGTGAATCCTTCTAAAGCATGCACCGAAGGCCATCAAGGAGTGTGAGGCGAAACTCTTCGTGGCCCAAGCCAGGGACAAAAGCGCAGTCAACACCGCTCCAGGTCTCCGTTGGCTCACTCTAAAGGCATTAAGAGGAGAAAGCACAAGAAACATTCTGAAGGAAATTCATCTCAATGCCCTCCAACTCCAACATGATTTTCGTCCTTGGAACCAGAATTGGTTGTCATGGAACCAGTTGATCCCTCTCCAGGCGGCCCAACTCCAGTGACTCTGCTTGACCTGACCCCGGATCCGTTTCGACCTCACACCAGATCCATCTTCAAAGTTCCCGAATCCATCAGCATCTCATACTCAATTTTCACCAGCACATCGGCACCTTCAGGTGTGCTTCGAGCCCCATGGCATTGTACGGCCTTCCTATGTTTATGCCTTTGGCACCATTTGGCTCTATCCCATCTGAACCTATGTCATCTCGTCTATCCTACGAACCGGCTCTCAGATACTCCACGCTGCATCCAAATGCAATATGGCCCACCCCATCTCCACTGACATCACCTCCACCGCCGATCTTTGAAGTTGCACCTCAGAACAAGTTGTGCAGTGAAGCGCAAAGAATCTTGGAGGAAGAAGAGTACTAAAATAGGATTCACAACTTATTTGGACCGGATTCAGACCCCTTGGATTTATACACCCTGGGGAGCGATAATGGCAATGGCCAGGGGCAAGATTTTATGGCCCATCTTCTGCCAGCGAGCTAAATACCTCTCCATTAATGGAAATTGGCATACCGGCTGGGCCCCACCATATGATGTCTTCCATTCGGTAGTGAAGAAGGCAGCTGAGATCCTAGAGCTGCAAACCTCTACAGTGAAAGTTAAGACTAACATCTTCACTGAGGTCCTCTTGCCAGCAGTGCCTACTACTGAGCCCCAAATGCCCTTCAATGAGGCTCTGCTGGATCCAGGCCTGGTGGCCTGGGAGAGCCCAACCTCTGTCCCATCGGTCAGTCGACTGGTGGCACGATGCTGTCGTTTGCCCTGGAAGGTCCTCCATTTCTCTCGTCCCATCCCTTGCCTGAAAGCCTGGTAATGCAGGTTTCATGCTCATCCAGACAGTCAGCAAGGGCCTTCCTAACAATTCTCTCAGAAAGAAAGTCTAAGCGCCTGGAGGCCTCAGGGGAAAAATACTTTTTCCGCTGAAAGCATGGTATTAAAATCCCTAAACGCAACCTGCCTCTTAGTGCACCACACCCATACCCAATGGGAAATGGCTCAGATGGTGTTACCTCAGATGCCAGAGGAGATGAGAATACACTTAAAAAGACTTGGTCCAGGATGGTCAGACTGCATGGTGACAAATAATTAAATCTGGACTAAACACTGCCAATTCGGCAGCCAGGACCATGGGTTCCTCGATCTCCATTCACAGACAATCCTGATTACGCACTTCTGCTTTCTCCCATGATGTCCAGGCCAACCTCATGGAGCTCCTATTTGACAGTCAAGGCCAGAAAAGGTACAGCCTAGCCTGCTTCTTAGGACTTCAAATGCCACCTCCTGCGAGAAATAATCGACAATTTAAGCTTTTTCATGGCTTCTTAAGGGGATTTTCCTTTTGTGGACGGCAACCTTACTAGCCCTAATCCCAGCAGAAGCAAAATCTGTTAGTCAAACAGTACAGGGGCAGACCCAGAAGAAAGGGCTGTGGATCCACCACCTCCTCTTCCTCCGGCCTGCACCAACAGGAAAGCAGACTCAGTTCGCTCCCCCAAACCTACTCTGAGCCTGTGGGGTGGCAGGCCTCCTCCTTTCTCCCAGCCTAGAAAGTTCTCACTTCGAACTAATGGGTCCGTCAACTCATAGTAAGTCTCCTTCCTCTTTCCCCCACACTCCATCTACCTCCCCCCTCAGGATTACATTGCCATTCGTCTTCAAGAGGTAGCAGTATTCCTACAGAAAGGAGCTGTGGAGTTAGTGCCAGAGCAGTAACAGTGCCAAGGATTCTACCCTTGTTACTTTCTCGTTCCCAAGAAGGAGGGCTGTCTCCATCAGATCCTGGACCTCAGACAATTGAGCTTCTTCCTTAAAAAGGTGGCATTTACAGCTGGAGACTGGATGGTGTCACTCAAACCGCAGCATGGGTACTTCCAAATCCCGGTCCGGCAATCGCATCGGTGGTATCTGCATTTTGTTGTGGATTGTACGCACTAACAGTTTGCAATGCTCCTGTTTGGGTTAACTTCAGCACCTCGAGTTTTCACAAATGTGATGACAGTTGTTGCAGCCTATCGCCAAAGGTCATGCATACTAATTTTTCTGTACCTAGATGATAGATTAATCAATGATGGCTCGCCGGAGGTGGTATATCTCACCATCTGCAATCAACACTGTCCCTACTGTTTGGGCTTGTTGATCAAAAAATCCAGGTCAAATTCCACCTGACTTCCTCAATATGACTCCAGTTTATACGGTCGGTACTGGACACCACCCTACACCGCACCTTTCCGCTACTTGGGAGAATTGACGATATCTGAGTAATGGTTTCCTCTTTCCAACACAGCGCAAGAGTCCCAGTTCTGATGGTCCTTTGATTCTTGGGTCTGATAGCTTCACGAATTCCCCTAGTCACACATGCATGTTGGCGCATGAGGGCCCTGTAGGGCTGCCTCCACAGACAGTGGCTACAGTACAGGGAAACCCTGTCGGACTCCACCATAATCTTCCCCAACACTGCAGCAGAGGTGGCTTGGTGAGGGAATGAGACTAATCTGAATTGTGGGATGGCCTTTGCTCCAGCTGTGGCTACAGTAGTGACTGATGCTTTCACCTCAGGATGGCGAGCTCACCTGAAGACTCTAGAGATCAGAGTCCTGTGCTCTCTTGAAGAACAGATTTTCCATATATGCCTGTTATAACTGCATGATGTTTGGCTGGTGCTCAAGGTCATCCTCCCCTTCAACCAAGGTAGGTCCGTCCAGATCTTGACGGACACCACAACAGTGATGTCCTATGTCAACAAAAAAGGGCGAGTAGGGTCTCACCTCTTTTGCCTGGAAGCATTGAGACTCAAGTCTTGGGCACATAGTCGGGGGGATCTGGGTAACAGCCAGTCACCGGGCAGGGTCTCTGAATGTCAGAGTAGAAAGTCTAAACAGATGTTATCTTGCCTATCAGAAAACGCCACTCAGGCTTTAGCCTTTTACGTAGATCGTTCCAAGAACATTCGAGTGGACCAGAACGATTTTGAGGGGTTCTCTGGATCAAAGAAAAGGAAAGCAGAAGAGGACCCTGTTGAGGTAGATAGTCTTCCACATTAAGTTTTGCTGCATACTGGCCAAGAAGTCGGAAGAACACGACTTCGAATCGTGGTCGCGTTCAAGACACCACAGACATACACGGTGGCGATCGGTAACCGACATCATGCGGGAACAAGTCCTGCATGGTTTAAAACCTGTCTTCCTACCAGACATCCCTCGCACACGAAGTCGTATCTCAAAAATATCGACAAAAGTCGAGAAAAAAGCCTGCCAACTTTTTGGCAGAGGGGTAGCTCTTCCCGGATCGGCGCTTAACTGGCGCGGAAAGAAAAGACCTGACGCCGCGCGCCTGGGTGGCCCCTATATAGGCACCGCGACATCATAACCGACGCTACCGACGCCAACAATATCATGCGGAGCCGAATGGAGCCACCCGACGTCGCGCGCAAGGGGTATTGCTCAGCAAAAGTTTCCGGATCCAGCCTGACGCCTGGGAAATTCAAAGGTAAGGAATCAGCAGCTAGATGGAGTCTCTACCAGATAATGCGCTACCGAAGGTAAGTAACTTGTTCAGGGTATGTAGAAGAAAAGCTTCATTTCAGTTGGACAAAAGATTCTAAGTAGGCATGGGTTCACTTGCAACATTTGTGAAATTTCCAAAATGTAACGTTACGCAATTTAACAACATTTCCACCTTAGGGAAACTGATCATTCAGAAAATGTCTACTCAAGACGTTTTCCTCCTGAATAAGTCTCTTTCTAGTATTCCTCACAACTTGTATTTATGCAAAATATGCCCTTGCATGAAAAAGTCATGCAAAATACGGGTGAACCATTTTTCACCAAAAGCGTAATTTGGTGAAATTTCAAATAATTTCTTGGGAAAAAATGACGCAATTCCTCACACCTCCAATTTTAAGCAGGAGCACTTAACAATGCAATCAATGAGGTGTTAATGCTGGTAACCACATTCTTTGTGTTGCACTACCCTACTGAATAAAAGAGAAAAACATCAATGTGACAAAGCTCCAAGCGGTAATTTCCCCCTTAGTACCACGCTGGCATGCAATTTTTGGGGCAAGTTATCAAAGTGCCTTTGGCCTGGACCACTCCTGTGACATTGTGCCTAAAATATGCAACATGCCTGAGCAGGATGGGCACAGTGCGGCTGCTTTTCCAAGCTCACTGCTGTGGTTATTCCCATGTAGGACCCCAATCACCCCTGACCCCATTTCTCTCCCTCAACTAAAATACTAGGGTCCAAGCCATCCGCACTGCAAACCACTTTTATTACCACACATTCTTTCCTCCCTAGTATCAACTTGAAGAGATTTTTTCTGTTAAATTATATGTATGGGGAACAGAGGCAGAGAAGCACTTTGCAGAGGAGCTTTATAAAGTAAGCAAAAGTGTGTGGGTTGGGTTGGTCAGGCCTGCCCATGTGTGCTCTGTGCAGGTTCCAATAAATGGCTTAGTTTCTGGTGTTTTGCATTCGTCCGATTTGCTCAAAAATTCATAATCCTGATTCTGTGTCATAAGCGAGCCGATTTGACAATAGCCAATAACGTGTTTCACTTTTGTGGCCTAGCATAAAGAAATATTTTTACATCTCACTATGTAGCATAGTTCTTCTTGGAGCTAATGCAGAATATTGCATAGTTCTGATAGAGACTTCTAACCACAGATTCCTCACCTTGTGAATTCCCCCAGGTAGCTGACTGGATCAAGAGAATTTTGATAGCAATTCCCTCCCGCGTCGGTACGTAGCATCGTGCGGTTCTGTGTCGGATCCATCCTGCCCCAAATGTGACATTGGGGCCACTATATATGCGCCACCTTTGCGCACTGACGTTGGTTCCTTTTTTTTTCCACACCTTCCTACGTGGATACTGCGCTCTATCAATTCCTGTCAGTTTAAGAGTTTTCTTTCCCTCAAATTTATCTAGTATGCAAGGGACATGTCCCCTTAAAAAACCACAGCATTGAAACCCTGCAAGGACTGCAATAATCAAACGGCTCTGCGTCGTGCGAGTGCTACCCAAAAATTAATAAGACTGCCATCTGTGACTGCGAAGTCAAACTTGCTGTTGTAGAACCTCAGAGGAAGCTGAAGAAGTCCTGGTCCAGGTCAAAGGTGCAGATGCGCTCTCATTCCTGAAGCCGATTTTGCGACGGTTAAACTTCAGAGTCCAGGGGTTCAGGTTAGTCGAAGAAATCAAAAAAATGCAAGAAGGTGAAGCACAGGTCCCCTTCATCCTACCACTCCCACCAACGCTCTGGGTACCTACAGGCCACAGAGTTGTACCCCCCCACACACCACTTACAACCAATTCTGCGCACCAAATTCCCTCGACCATCAGCACCATCTCAGCAGCACCATGAGTTTAATCTAGCCTTGGACAATAGTTTTAGGACCCCACTGGATTCCTCTGGAACGCCTGTGGGCCCCAAGGATTTGAGGTGGCCTCCAGTAGGATTACCGCCGGTGGACACGTGCCCGATGCAGACTGCACCACTCAATCTCAGTTCGAGGTAGGCCCTGTTCAGAGTCCAGCTCCACTGACTCCTGCTCTGGTGCGACATCTAACGCTACAACCCTGGATCTCGAAGCCGGGCTCGACATCACTGACGCCGGAAACAGAGCTGATAGTTTTATCTGAATCTGACACTCAATTTCCACTTCCCGAGGATGCCGAGAGTTGAAGCGATTGGTGTGCCAGAGTGTCAGGAGGGCAAGGCGCCATCAAAGCTCCTTAGCCTCCCAGGAACTGGTCAAGCTTAAACGGCAATACAAATCTCTTGTGCAGACGAAAAAAGCCTCCTTTTATCACAGTAAGTGGGATGAGATGCAGGAAATTATCCACCTCAAGGATCAGTAGAAGTTCTGTGCAAATGTCAACGAGTCTAGTGGTCAAAATAGGGGTACTCTTGTTTGTATGATCCCGGAAGCTCAGTGGACTACTTATTTGAGAGACCTATAAAGGGGACCCACTGGCTTAGATAGGCCCCATAGAACTATCAGACAAAAACTCCCTGTTGCTTGGTTTTTAATAAAGGAAGTAAAAGCAGTCATCGAGAGAGTAAAGCTCTCCCGTGCTGCTGGCCCCGATAACATCCCAGCAGTAATAATTAAAACGAATAGTGTTTGGTGGGCCACGGTCTATACTTCCCTATTTAGCTGGATTGCCACGTCCGGCCTTTATCCCTCTCATTGAAAGGGTCAATAGTGAAACCTATTTTTAAAAAAAGGGAGCGGTACAGACCCCATACATTATAGGCTGATCAGCCTTCTTCATATTTCACTAAAGATCTTCTCAAAGATTATCTTATCTAAGCTTGAAGACTGGGCCAGCGAAACCAAGAGAATTCCAGTAGAGCAGGGGGGCTTTCGGGGGGGTCATTCCACCATAGATCACTGCTTTGCATTATGGGTCATTATTCAGAAGGCTCAGGAGGAAAATCGAAGGCTGTGCTGCTGTTTTGTAGACTTTAGGACAGCCTTCGATTCTGTGGATAGGGATAGCCTATGGGGGAAACTTGCTGCCTGGGGGCTCCTGTTAAACCTCCTTAGTGTACTCCAATCTTTGCACTCTGGTAATTGGGCCCAGGTAGAGTTAGATAAGTCGGGTCGCTTATCTCAAAGAATCCCCATTGACAATGGCCTTCGGCAGGGGTGCGTCTTAGCACCCCTGCTTTTTAGTCTTTTTTTAGCCGACCTCCCCACCTTTATTTCCCAATCTAACTCCTTTTCCCCGAAAATCGGGAAACAACACATTGCCTGTCTGCTTTATGCAGATGATCTGGTATTTCTGGATTATACCCCTATTGGTCTGCAGAGGAAATTAAATGCTCTACAGACTTATAGTAGGCAAAACCAGCTTCACATTAATTTGGAAAATACAAGATTTTGGTTTTTGGGGAAAGAGTAAAGAAATTTAACTGGTATTTAGATTTACGGGTGGTGGAGCAACTCGACCTTTATAAATATTTAGGCTTAACCTTCAGGAGGAACTTGAACTGGGGTATGCATTGGGAGGCCATCAAGCAGAAGGCCTTATTGCAGGCCAGCTGTCTATCAAGTTTTAATAACAGATTTGGGGGGGCTTTTTCATCTTCCACTACTAAGGGCCTATGAAGGGAAGATAACTCCACTGGGTCTATACAGAGGAGAGGTTTTTTCGCTTGAGCCGACATATGAATGGGACAGATTAGAAGGGGTAGTGCTTAGAAGGCTTCTATCCCTCCCCCAGGGCACTATGGTTCAGGCCGTAAAGAGAGAGTGCAATCTGGTCTCTTGGAGCCTGATGGCCTTTACTCGGGCCCTAAGATATTTCAATACACTCCTGGAGGATGATGAGGTGTCTAATGTCTCCAAATTGTGCTGGGAAGAGATTCAATGCAGGGAAAGAATGTTGGCAAAGGCTGTAAGAAATAGATTAATTACTCTTAGGAACCTCCATTTAGATAGTGGTACAATTACATCTTGGTCCCCCTTCCCAGGCAAACATGCGTTGAAAGAATCTGTTGCTTTGGTGTCCGAATTGAATGACCTATCTATCTTATGTGCGCAAGAAACCATCCATCAGTTTCTCATTCTCTGCACTGGGCCAGCACACTGTTTTTTCTTATTTATCGCAGCTACCAGACCCAGGGTTACGAAATGAAATATTAAGGGTCAGGGTGGGTTGTAATCCAATTTATTCATCCCGCCTATACGGGACCAGAGTCCAGGATAATAGTGGTTTCTGCCCCTGCCTCCTGAAAGTTAAATGTTCCCTAATGCATATATTAATGGACTGTGTCTTTTATCTTGTAAATCTAATTAAGTTTTTAAGTCCTCTGTTTTTTTAAATATGATGTTGTCCATAGGAGGAAAGCAGTGGAGCTGTTGACAGAAATGTGTTACTTAGATGTGGCTGTTGGAATTGCTCGGTTTTTACGGTCTGTTGAACAGAGTTTCTGAGGGATACATCTGCCTGTGGATTCCTCACCTTTTGAATTACCCCTGCGCCAGCATTCCACAGAAACCTTTTCATAGTCCTCCCACGTCGACGAGGACGTCACAATAGCACGGCTCTGCTCGCGACTCCGTATGACGTCACCGGAGCCATAATAGGACCTCGTCGTCGTGCTAACGTCGGTTCCCTTTTTTCCGCGCCCTCGATGCGTAACAGTTTTTCTGGGACTCTCTGTTTTCTTTAGATATTACTTTGTTTCAGTTTCCTGTTTCTGTGTAACAGTGCTATGGCTGCAGAAAAGAAGTCCAGGTTCAAGCTGTGTAGGGAGTGTGGGGGTCATATGTCCATCACGGACCCCCATGAAGATTGCCTTTGGTGTCTGTCGTCGGATCACGACCTCGAGGGATGTTCATCTTGTCGGAGGATGAATCCGAAGGCACTAAAAGAGCGAGAGGCGAAGCTATTCATGGCCCGGGCGAGAAAGGAGAAGAGAGGCCATAAAAGATCCAAGTCGAAGTCGACGACTCCACACACCTCGAGGTCGTCGAAGAAGCACAAAAAGAAGCGTCTACATGGATCCTGACGTCGGTCTTCGAAAGGCAAGACTTTCAGGTCGACTTCTCCTGTTCAACGGCATCATGGTAAAGACGACGTCTCGCCCTTGCCTTCTCCGCAGGAGATTCTGGTCCATTCTCTGGCGCAGAGGGATTCGCCGGCGCCAAGGGAGTCGTCTCCTGCTCCTCTGGTGTCCCCGGCGCCACAGCCGCAGCCCGCCATATGGCCTCGGTTGGATCCAGACCAGGCAATTCCGGATCCTTATCCACCCTTTCCGGGTCCGGGTGCAGATCCGACGCATTTTCTAAATGCGATGTATGGCATGTTTGCCAAAGCGGTTAACCCATCTGGTGCGCCGGCTGGCCCCGTGGGTCCACTTGTTTTCAATTTGGGTGTTCCCCAGCAATATGCCTAGGCACCTTTCGTGCCCTTCATGCCCATGACACCTTCATGGCATCTCCCGGCGCCGAGATTCTTGACGCCGGTTCCACAGTCTCCGGCTCCATCTGGTTTTGGGCCGGCGCCTTCCCGGCTTCGAGCGGTGCTGCTGACCGCCACTGAGGTACCTCCTTCGGCGCCGTTGTCACCGGCGCCGATCCCGAAGATCCGCTCCAGAAGGGAGGCCCAGAGGCTGCTGGAAGAAGAGGAGTACATGGGACAGCAGGATCAGGCAGAAGAAAGGGAAATTCTTGACTCTATAGATGACTTTGAAGACCTTCAAGAGGCCAGTGGCTTGGATACTTCCCCTGAGTGGGAGCTTTCTTCTCCAAAGTCAATGCCTTCTCAGGATGTGGCACCTTACCATACTGTAATCAGGAAGGCAGCTGACCTGTTGGATCTGCAATTGCCTACAGCTGAGGTCAGGTCTAATATCTTGACTGAAGTCTTGCACTCTCCTTCAGTGGTTGAACCTTTATTACCATTCAATGAGGCTTTAACTGAACCAATTCTGGAATTGTGGCAGAAGCCTATGTCTGCACCGGCGGTTTCGAGAGCAGTGGCAAGGCTCTATAAGCCCGCTCCAGGGGATCCGGCTTTTCTAACCTCCCACCCTTCACCAGAGAGCTTGGTGGTTCAAGCTTCATGTCCCTCCAAACAGTCGGCGGGATCCTTCCCCACCACCCCGGGGGATAGGGACTCTAAAAAGCTTGAACAATCAGCCAAAAAGGTTTTCTCCTCGGCAAGTATGGCCATAAAATCAACAAACGCCACATGCTTGTTGGGAAGGTACATCCATGCTTTGATGGACTCCGCGAAAGAGGTGGCTCCTAAACTGCCTGATGACGTACGAGGTCATTTTTTGGAGGTGTTGGCTGATACACAAGCTGCAGCCCGTCAGGTGATTCCGTCGGGTCTGGATACGGTGGACTCAGTCGCCAGGGTGATGGGCACCTCGGTGGCTACCCGGAGGCACGCCTGGTTGAGATCTTCTGGATTTTCTCCGGATGTGCAGGCCACTCTGCTTGATCTGCCTTTTGATGGATCTAGGCTCTTTGGGACAAAGGCAGATTATGCTCTACAACGCTTCAAGGATAGCAGGGCCACTGCGAGATCCTTAGGTCTGCAGTCCCAGTCTAGGGGCAATGGATATAGAAGATTTTGTGGGTTTGGAAAGGCGGCTTCCTTTCGAGGACGTCCGCAGCAACAGCAGCAGCAGAACCCACTGTACAAGTCATATAGAGGCAAGGGAAGAGGCCCACTGCGGGGGGCCTCCCGACAACAGTCCTCTCCTCCTCTCCTGTTCCCCCTACTGGTTCTACAGGGAAGCAGCTGTAGATCCCCCATCTTGGAGCATGTTGGTCCCGTAGGAGGCCGGGTGTCCCATTTTCTACAAAATTGGAAATCTGTTACATCAGATCTTTGGGTTTTGAATCTTGTAGAAAATGGGTACTCCCTTCCTTTCCAGGAGTTTTCCCCTCCTCACCAGGACTAGTGTTTGGAGGACCATATGTTGCTCCTGCAACAGAAGGTTGTAACCTTGCTTCAGAAAGGTGCGATAGAGGTGGTTCCAGAGCAGGAAAGGGGTCAGGGATGCTACTCCCGGTATTTCTTGATTCGCAAAAAGGACGGTTGGTTGAGGCCGATCCTAGACCTCAGGGTCTTCAATCTTTACCTAAAGCAGGAGAAGTTCAAGATGTTGACCCTAGCTCAGGTTCTTCTGGCGCTGCAGCAGGAAGACTGGATGGTGTCGATCGATCTGCATGATGCGTATTTTCACCCCGATGTCGCATCGGAAGTATCTCCGTTTTACGGTGGGATCCCAACACTACCAGTTTGCGGTTCTTCTGTTCGGGCTTACTTCCGCACCGCGAGTCTTCACAAAGGTGATGGCGGTGGTTGCACCTCAGCTCAGAAGGGCGGGGATCCCGGTATTCCCTTATCTGGACAACTGGCTACTCAAGGCAAAGTCTCAGAAGTTGGTGCTGCATCATCTGCAGTTAACTGCTCGGCTGTTGTTCAACTTGGGTTTTTTGATAAATGTACCCAAATCTCACCTAGTGCCCTCTCATCACAACCTGTTCATAGGGGCAGTACTCGACACTACTGCGAATCGTGCCCTCCCGCCTCCACAGAGGATTTTAGACATCCAGGCTATGATTCCGTTGTATCTGAAAGAGACACGTTAGTGATAGATTCTTTACCTTAGAATATCCCCAGGCGTCAGACTGGATCCGGAAAGTTTTTCGTCAGCAGTACCCCTGCGCGTCGGTAGGTGGCGTCGTAAGCGCCGAGATGACGTCACGGAGACTACTTAGGCGCCACCCATGCGCGCTGACGTCAGTTCTTTCTTTTTCCGCGCCAGCAAGCGCAGATCCGGTTAGAGCATGTACCCTAGTCACTTTTTGACTAATTTCTTTTTGGGACTTTGTCTCTACTTCTTTTGAGTCTTTGACTCCTGGTGCCACGTAGGGATGCCTGAGTTTAAATCCTGCGGGGCCTGCCGCCGTACGATGTCGGTGGCCGACCCCCATGGCGTCTGTCTCTACTGTCTGGAGCGCGACCATGACTCCCAGTCATGTTCCGATTGTCTTGCCATGGCTCCGAAGGCTTTGCGGGAGCGGTCCCGAAAGCTGCTGGAGGCCCGACAGTCGTCTCCGCGCCGTTCGAGGTCCAGGGGTCGCTCGAGGGACCGACCGCGGAGCCATCATCGCTCCTCGGGGTCCAAGTCTTCACCCTCGGAATCGGGTAAGAGACTTCACAAGAAAAAGTCGAAGAAGCGCGTACGCTCTCCGACCTCCCCCCGTCGGTCTCCGGACGCGGACGAGGGGGCCAGGGGTCCTTCCCCCACGGCTCCGTTGGAGCCTCTGAGTCCCGTGGCCTACCCGGGTCCGTCGGCGACTCCGGCCCAGGTGCAAGAGTTTCTTGCCGCCATGGACTGCCTTTTCAGGCCTAGGGCTCCCGCCGGCGCGCCTTCGGGCCCCGCGGTCCCTATTGAGGGCCCTTGCTTGCCGCCGGCCTCGGCTCCGGCGCCGCAGGGTCCTCCGCCGGCAGCTCCGGCCCCGGCGCCCCCTCCGCCCTTGCCCGAGTTTCCGGCCAATTTTGCTTCGGGTTGGGACCCTAATTGGGACATGGAGCCGGATCGGCGCCGTTCCCGGCGCCGTTGGAGTATTTGTTTTCCCCTGTGCCTCCCCCGCCGCTGCAGCCTGTGCCTCGGGCCGTGGTGGAGGGAGATGACTGGGAGGGGTCGGAGGACCCTCTTGCATGGCAGTGCGAGTCCGAACAGGAGTGGGCGGAGGACTCGGAGGATGCAGGTGGCCTTGACCTCTCCTCTGAGCCTGGGTTTGTGTCTCCTCCCACTGTCATGGAGGAAGGCGCCACGTACACTGTGGTGCTCCGTAGAGCAGCTGAGGCCCTTGACCTGCCTACTGTTACCCTCAAGATGAACCTCCTTACTGAAGTGCTTCAGCCGGCGGCAAGTTCTATGGAACCTCTGCTTCCGTTCAATGAGGCCTTGACGGATGTTTTGATGGGCACCTGGTCTAGGCCAGCCACAGGGGTTCCTGTGGATAAAAACGTGGCCAGGCGTCACCGCCCGGCACCGGGTGACCCTGCCTTTTTGATAAATCATCCGACACCGGAGAGCCTGGTCATTCATGCCTCCACTTCCCAAAGTGCATTCCCTACCGCTCCGCCGGATAAGGAATCGAAAAAGCTGGAGCAGTTTGGCAAGAAGTTGTTTTCCTCTGCCAGCCTGGGGCTGCGGTCAGTCAACACCGCATGCCTCTTGGGCCGCTACTCTCACGCTGTGTGGGACACGGTGGCGCAAACCCTGCCCCAGTGCCCGGAGGAGGTTCGGGCTGTACTTTCCCAAGCTGTTGCAGATGGAAAGGATGCCGCGAAGTTCGCCATTCGGTGTGGGTTGGACACCGCGGACTCTTTGGGGAGAGCCATCTCCAAGACGGTGGCCTTGCGTCGCCACGCCTGGCTGCGGTCCACGGGATTTTCGGGGGATGTCCAGAGTTCCCTCATGGACATGCCTTTTGATGGTACTCGCCTGTTTGGCGATAAGGCAGACAGTGCGCTGGAGCGTTTTAAGGACTCTCGGGCTACAGCCAAGTCTTTGGGTCTCTCCACCACACGCCCGGCCACGTCTACCTTTCGTTCCTTTCGTGGCCACGGAAGGGGCGCCCCTACACGTTCGTTCAGCCAGAGGCCTGCGCAGAACCAACGTCAGCGCGGCCGCAGGCGTGGTGGCGGCACAGGGGGCCAGCGTGCGGGTCAGTCCACCTCCGCTCCCGCAGCATCCGCCTCAAAGCCTTCCTAGTCCGAGCTTTGGGGTGCACCCCACGCCGGTGGGCGGCAGGATTCAACATCACCTCCCCCACTGGCGCTCTGTCACTTCGGACAGGTGGGTGCTGCAAATCATCCGAAGGGGCTACTCCCTCCCCTTCCAGTCTGCCCCCCCCCGGCCATGTTCTCTGTTCCACTGCATGTCGGGGGATCACTTGGCGCTTCTCCGACAGGAAGTCACGGCCCTCTTGGCCAAGGGGGCCATCGAGCGCGTTCCTGGGCCAGAAGTAGGACATGGTTGTTATTCCCACTACTTTCTGGTCCCCAAAAAGGTGAAAGGGGGCCTGCGCCCCATCTTGGACCTCAGGAACGTCAATCGCTTCCTCCGGAAGGAGAAGTTCAAGATGTTGACTCTTGCTCAGGTCTTGGCTACCCTGGAGACTGGATGGTAGCGTTGGACTTGCAGGACGCATATTTTCACATTGCCGTCCTGCCGGCCCACCGGCGTTACCTGCGGTTCACGGTAGGCCAGGAGCATTTTCAGTTTACCATGCTCCCCTTCGGCCTTACAAGCGCCCCTCGGGTGTTCACGAAAGTGATGGCGGTGGTCGCAGCTCATCTGCGCAGGTCAGGGGTGTCAGTCTTCCCCTACCTCGACAACTGGTTGTTGAAGGCGGGCTCGCCCCAGGCAGTCGTCGCCCACCTTCAGACTACGGCCGATCTCCTGCATTTGCTAGGGTTCTCCATCAACGTGCCGAAGTCGCACCTGAGTCCCTCTCAGAAGCTCCCCTTCATCGGAGCGGTTCTGGATTCGACGCAGTTTCGGGTTTCTCCTCCCGAGCAGCGAGTCCGGGATATTCAGCCTCTATCCCGGGTTTCAGTCAGGATGACCCTCCGGCTCCTGGGCCTGATGGCCTCCTGCATTCTGCTAGTGCAACATGCCAGGTGGCATATGCGGGCTCTGCAGTGGGACCTGAAGTTCCAGTGGGCACAGCATCAGGGCAACCTGTCCGATCATGTCCAGATCTCGGAGGGCACTGCACGACAATTGCGGTGGTGGCTCACGAATCGCGATTGGGTCAATGGCAGATCCCTCTCCCTTCCCCAACCGGAGCACACAGTGGTGACTGATGCGTCCCTCCTGGGATGGGGTGGCCACTTGGGAGAGGCGGAGATCAGAGGCCTCTGGTCTCCAGCGGAGTCCCGGCTCCATATCAATCTTTTGGAGCTTCGGGCGATCCGACTTGCACTGAATGCATTCCTTCCCTCTGTCCGGGGAAGTGTGTAGTGCAGGTGTTCATGGACAACACCACCGCCATGTGGTATTGCAACAAACAGGGTGGGGTGGAGTCGTGGACCCTATGTCAGGAGGCTCTGCGCCTTTGGACATGGCTGAAACATCAAGGCATTACCTTGGTGGTTCAACACCTGGCAGGTTCTCTGAACGCCAGGGCGGACGAACTCAGCCGCCGGTGCTTAATGGATCACGAATGGCGTCTGAACTCTGACGTGGCGCAAGGTCTCTTTCTGCAGTGGGGAGAGCCTTGGTTAGATCTATTCGCCACCGAAGAGAACGCGCAATGTCATCAGTTCTGCGCGTTGGAATTTCCAAGGCGGCACTCGCTCGGTGACGCTTTTCGTCGCGAGTGGAGCTGCGGTCTGTTGTACGCCTTTCCGCCTATACCACTTCTGCCTAGAGTGCTGAAGAAGATTCGGCGCGACCGGGCCCAAGTCATCCTTGTGGCTCCAGATTGGGCACGAAGATACTGGTATCCCGAGCTACTCAACATGGCGATCGATCACCCGATCCGACTGCCTCTTCGGGAGGATCTTCTGTCGCAGCAGCAGGGGACGGTCCTCCACCCGAACCTGTCCAGCCTCCACCTCCATGCGTGGAGATTGAGTGGCGACAGTTGACAGCTTTCGATCTTCCTCCCGAAGTCTGTGATGTCATTCTGGCAGCCAGGCGTCCCTCCACTAAGACGGTATACGCCTGCAGGTGGAACAAGTTTGTGGCATGGTGCACAGCAAAGTCTGTGGATCCCCTTTCTGCCCCTCTTTCTGAGGTCCTTCTGTTCCTACTATCCTTGGCCCAGCAGGGCTCTGCTCTGGGCACTATCAAAGGTTATCTTTCGGCCATCGCCGCCTTTCTCAGGCTTCCAGATCAGCCTTCTCTCTTTAAGTCCCCGGTTGTTAACCGTTTCCTGAAAGGCATTACGCACACCTTTCCTCCCGTGCCTTTCATAATGCCTCTATAGGACTTAAATCTTGTCTTGAGCTTTCTGATGTGCGCTCCTTTTGAGCCCCTTCATAACTGTCCCTTATGTCTTCTTACTCTAAAGACTGCTTTCCTGGTAGCTATCACCTCTGCCAGAAGAGTAAGTGAGCTCCAGGCTCTTTCTTCTAAACCTCCTTTCCTTTCTGTTCATCCGGACAAGGTGGTTTTAAGGACCCGTCCTTCTTTCTTGCCAAAGGTTGTCACGCCCTTCCACATCGGGCAGACCATCACTTTGCCCACCTTCTTTACGCCTCCGCATGCTTCAAAAGAGGAAGAGAGGCTCCACCGTCTGGACCCAAAACGTGCGCTCTCGTTCTATCTGAAGCGCACACAACAGTTCCGGGTGGATGACCAGCTCTTTGTTGGCTACGTGGGCACCAAAAAAGGTCGGGCCGTGCACAAACGAACCATCTCTCGGTGGGTCGTTCTGTGCATCAAAGCGTGTTACTCGTTGGCTAAGAAGGAGCCTCCTGTGGGGCTGCGTGCCCATTCTACCAGGGCGACGGCAGCCACTACTGCCTTGGGACGCGGCGTTCCCTTGCATGATATTTGTCAGGCAGCTACGTGGGCCTCGCTGCACACGTTTACCAAGCATTACTGCCTTGACAGTCAAGTCCGGAGAGACGGCTTCATTGGCCGTTCTGTTCTCCGTGACTTTCTGGTGTAATCTATTCGCAGACCCACCACCGGGGTTGGTATTGCTGGGGTATCTATTCTAAGGTAAGGAATCTATCACTAACGTGTCTCTTTCAGATGCACAAGTTACTACTTGTGTAACGATAGATCTGTAAGAGACATTAGTTAGTGATAGATTCCTTACCGCCCCACCCATCCTCCCCGTTCTGCGAACTGATTCTAGGGTTAAGGTCAGCCCTTTCAGGGCCCTAGTTTCATGGCACCAGTGGTCGGTTTCTTGCATGGCTCGGCGTTCCTGGCGCGGAAAGTCGTGTGCAGAACTGACGTCAGCGCGCATGGGTGGCGCCTAAGTAGTCTTCGTGACGTCATCTCGGCGCTTACGACGCCAGCGACAGACGCGGAGCTGCACGACGCCACCTACCGACGCGCAGGGGTACTGCTGACGAAAAACTTTCCGGATCCAGTCTGACGCCTGGGGATATTCTAAGGTAAGGAATCTATCACTAACTAATGTCTCTCTTTTTTTTTTTTTCTTTTTTTTCTTTTCTTTTTTTCTTTTTTTATTATTGATTTCATATACAGCTGAAGGATAAAATCACAAAGTTTATAGTACAAATAATGTAAATCTATAAATAACTAATAAGGACCATTAGCAACAAGACCATAACAAAGAGCCCAAAGCAGCATAGAATCTAAATACAGGCAATAAATAGTTTTAAAGAGCTAAGACATTACATTGGAGACCAAGCTATATACAATAAAAATTCATAGCCAAATATTTCATTCTTCCTGGATAAATGGAGTAATCCAATCTGTGAACGGGCCCCAGATCTTTTTCCCTTTTATCCTACCCTTTCTCCCTCTACGCTCGTAAAGTGCTTTTTCTAAATTATAAATATGCAGAAAACGGCTTTTCCACTGTTGAAAAGTAGGAGGTTGCGGGCTTAACCAGGCAGAGGCAACACAGAGTCTTAAAACTGCCATCGCAATAAAAATCAACTCTTTCCCTTTTTCCCTATTGTTTCGTCAACCCCCAATAACATCAAAAATGGTGTCAATGGAACCTCCTCTTTTAAAACAAACTGCAAAAAGTCTGATATTTCTTGTCCGAGTGACTCAATGCCTGGGCAGGTAGAAAAGATGTGTATTATATCAACAGCATATGCCTTACACCTAAAACAATAAATTCCTTCCACACCTCCCCATTTCGCGATCTTCGCAGGCGTGATATATAGATCAAACAGGGTCTTGAAATGTTGTGATTTCAGATTAGCTGCACACAGAACGGAGTTCCCCAATTCAACTGACTTAAGGAATCAAGAGTCCAAAACCCCCAATTTATCCTGCCATCTTTGCCTGTGCTTATCTAAGTCATCTGGCAACCCCTCCAGCAGGCAGCTATAGAATTGTGAAATTGAGGACCCCGATCTGCGAATCAGCAATTCGATTAATGCCACCTGCCCGAAGCCCGCAGCCCCACCAGCCTTTTTCAGAAGGAAATCCCTCAGCTGTAGAAATTTTAAAAAATCTCGAGATCCTATACTAAACCTTTCCCGAATTATATCGAAGGAAGCTATATGATCGCCCTCTAAAAAATCCGCAATCCTGAAAAAGCCATTCCTGCCCCATCTTACCAAACACTCATCTTGTAGGGCAATTGGGAGCTGATCATTTCCGATCAGAGGGGTATACCTATTAAACCTGCCCACTCCTGCTTTTTTCCTTATACCAGCCCAATTACGAAAGGCAGCAATTAAAACCTTAAAGCGGGTTTTTTTGAAATAGCTAGCTTCATAAAATTTTAATAAGCAGCCATTAGCCCGAGTATTAATCAAGATTTCAAATATTGAGGGAACATAGCTAGGATCTTTTCTCTCCCTGGCCTTAATCCCGAAGAGAGGCCCATAATATTGCAGAGCTGCAGACAAATAATATAGCTTAAAATGTGGGAGCCCCCATCCCCCTCTCTCCCGGGTGAGGGATAAAAATGCATTAGCTCTCCTTGTTCTGCCATATGACCAGATAAACCTCGCTACCTCCCTATCAATTAAAGCGAAACCAGAAATTATGTATCTCCAGAGGGATTGTGCGGAAGATGTACAACATCTTTGGAAGAACAATCATTTTAATAATATTACACCTCCCCATTATTGACAGCTTCAGGTTGTCCCAACGATGAAGATCATTTTTAATTTTCCCCAATATGGGAGTCATATTTAACTCTACAATATCCTCAACCTTAGCTGTAATACAGACCCCTAAATAAACCGCTTTCTCAACAAAACGAATGTCCGAAGCTATGGCAAATCTGTTTATCAGGATCTGAGTCTTAGCACTGTTTAACGAAAAGCCTGAATAGATCCCGAAATCTTTCGCTATACTTTCTACGGCTCGCATTGCTCCATCGGGGTCAGAAGTAATTATAGCCACATCGTCGGCATACGCCAGGAGCTTAGTATGCCAGCCGTGCAAGCTTACCGGAGTGATGTGTGGCGAGGCTTCCAGCCACCTAAGAAAGGGGTCTATATATAATGCGAACAGCAAGGGGAGGACGGGCAGCCCTGCCTAGTCCCCCTGCTGATTGGAAAAGCCTCTGTTTCCTTCCCCATTATTCTTAATCGTGCAATAGGATTTATATACAAGACCCGTAATGCATTAATGAATGAAACCCCCAAGCCGTTGGACTCCAAAACCTTCCATAAATAATGCCATGCCACACGATCAAACGCCTTCTCGGCGTCCAGGAAGGCAGCCCCCATAGGCTTGGCAAGGACTTCAGTAGCATCGAAGAGTGAAATTACCCTTCTGACGTGGTCTTCAGTCCCCCTTCCCTGTATAAAACCATGCTGCCAAACTGAAATTAATTGATGCATCACGGAATTCAACCTAGTGGCTAAAATCTTTGAGTATAGTTTGGCATCGCAAGATGGCGTCGGCAGCGTAGTCCGCCACGGTAGCTCCCCTTCCCCAGCCTTGTGTATGCCCCTAGACTAAACCTCCACAGAAACGGCTTACCTCTCGCTCGTAGTGGCTGCCGTCGCGGGCCTGGCGGATGGATCACGCTCTTCGAGCGGCCGCGGAGCTCCAGCTGGGCATCGGGACGTCTGATGAAGCGGCGGGTGGAATTCCCAGGCGAAGGAGGACGGAGGCGGGGCCCGGGCCGGGCTGTGAGCAAGCTGTTGCTGCAAGTTGGAGGCTTAACCCTTTGGCTGCCGGACCTCTGTCATTTCGCGTTACCTGGCAGTTCTGGCTGGAATCTGCTTTAGCATTTGGCAGCAAGCTAGTGGAGAGGTTGGAGAGGGCTCAAAGAGCAGTGCTTGGCTCCAGATACTCTAGATATTCTAGGTACGTAGAGGAACTTGAAAATATGCCCCCAAAGTCCTCGAGAGCTGGAAAAGAAGCGGTGGGAAGAAATCCTGCGCAATCTCAGGGTTCTAAACCGATGCCCTCACGTAGCCAGGTTGTTAAGCCTAACGAGCCGCGTAGTCTAAAGAAACAAGTAGATAGTGGAGGAGTGGGGAGACGAAAGACTCCGATTGAATGTCTACAAACTGGGGGACGGAAAACAACTGCTTTAAAGTTGATGGAAGAAGGAGGGACAGCCCTAGATGAGGATGATTTTGCCCCAAATTCTGTACCGCCCCAACCAACTATTACGAGTTTCTTCAAGACGAAGGAAGATATACAAAATGTAAGTACTGCTGGCTATATGGAGAATACAGACTTCGAATCCCAGGCTCAGCCTCTTAGTGACCTTCGAGGCGATTCCTCGTGGGAGGGCTTGACGATACAGCCCGGAGCCTTGGAAGAAGATGGGGTCAGTACATCAGGCGTGATGGCACAGGATCCCAGTGTGAATGGTTCTCGTATTATATCTGACCCTTCATCTGGTTTATCTGTCACTGTACAAGAAGATGCTTCCGGGGGTCCAGCACATATTAGAACCTTAGATGTTATAGCGGCAGATAACATCATATCGGATAACGCAGATACGTTTTTTTCACTTGCCGAGGAATCAGTATCAGATCTCTCTGACTCCGACTCCTACCAAATTGAAAGCGGGGATAGCTTCTTGTCTTCGGACTCTAGCACTCTTGAGACACCAGAGACTGCCCTAAAACGCAAAAAACAACGAAGGAGTTCTAAGGGACACAAGGGATCCGCTGAGATGCGAAAAAACCCGGGAAGGCGGGTCACTGGCACCGGATTAAAATGGGACTATTCTCATACTAGGATTACTGGTCCTACAGAATCAGCGCTGGGTGAGGTTGCAGGTCCCTCGAAGGAGCAACATAAAGAGACAGCTGATATGAACTCAGCACTAAGTATGATTCTTGAATCAATTAAAGAACATCGTGCAGAGACCAGGGCGGATGGCAAGAAAGCTAGACAAGCTACGAAGAAATTGGAAGGCGCAGTTCGGAAAGTTGGCAAAGCCTGCGCAGAGATTGGGGAACGGATGAACAGCATTGAAGAAAGAACCGAAGTTGTCGAAAGAGAACTGTCGGTGGTAAGGGAAGGCTCTACATCCCAGGAAGCTCAATTAAAAGATGCAATGTGGAAGCTTGAAGATATGGAGAACCTCCAGAGGAGGAATAACCTCCGCTTTCTTGGGATCAAGGAAGGACTTGAGGGGGAGGACATCCGTGCTTTTATGTTGGACTTACTTAAGGAAGCTTTTCCAGAGTTAGGGGGCTGGGATTGGGACCGAGAAATTCAGCGGGTACACCGGTTCCCAGCTGTCCTCCGTAGATCTTCTGGCAGAGACTCTAACCAGCCGAGGGCGATTTTAGTTTTCTTTGGTAATTACCTGCTTAGACAGGCCATTTTTGAAAAAGCTCGTCCTGAAGCTAGAAGACAGTACAAGGACTCTTCCTTTTTTGTTCGCCCCGATTTCTGCCACATCACGGTGGAACGTAGATGGCGGCTGAGACAAATGATCAAACCGTACCAAGATGCAGGTTTTGAGGCATTTTACTGGCCCCGGCCAGATTGAAGACTATTGTCAGAGGGTCTTTTAAGTTTTTTACCTCTGAAATTCAGGCAAAAGAGTACCTGGAACAAGTTAGTGGGAAATGAGTATTAGATGAGAACTAGATTGGGCTATCTCTTTCTCTCTAAGGGGTTTCAGGAACGACTTTCGGTTTAAATACCAGAGGGGTGCACGGGGGCCTGGGGGGGGGTTGTGGTGTTCTTGCTACCTCCATCACTCGGACCCTATGGGTCCGGCTGCTTTCAAAGGGAGGGTAGGGAGGGGGGTGAGTGAAGGGGAAGGTTGGGGTGGGGGCGGCGGGTGGTCAGGGGGGCACTGGTTAAAATGGTGAAGGGTGAACAACAGCTGAAGGGTATCTCTATGGATTGGTGTGTTTTTTTGGAAGGTATCAAAGACCAGGGACTATTCTTGTTGGATGTCAGGATTAGTGGATTGGACAGGCAATGTATTTTAGATAAAGAAACAAGGTGGCACAGCCTGGGAAGCCCTTTTTTAAAAAGGTATAATGGCTAAAATACGAATCGCCACTGTAAATATTTGTGGGCTCAATGACAGTGTTAAAAGGAGAAGGGTTCAGGAAGATCTCAAAGTCCTCAAGGCCGATTTATATTGTTTTCAGGAAACTCACATTGCACGGAAAGATTGTAATCTATATAAATCCTTAGGGCTGAAGGTCCTAGCATATACTTCACAAGATGTAAGGACCAAGGGGGTCGCTATCCTTGCGAAAAATAGCTCTTTTACCCTGGGGAAAAAGATGGTGGACAAGCTTGGCAGATGGGTTATAATGGAATGCAAGAATGGGGCAGATACTTTTACATTGTGTTCAGTATATGCTCCAGTGACAGATGAGCCGGGTTTACTGTGTTATCTAGCTAACGAACTACCTTCCTGGCCGGCACCATATGTGGTTTGTGGAGATTTAAACATCAATGGCTCCAGAGGAACCCCAGGGGATACAGGAGTATCTAGCAAAGGGTATAAACCGCATTCTATGAGGGCTTATAATAATTTATTAAAAGACATGGGCCTGGTAGATGCATGGGCTAAACTAAAACCGGATGACCCTGGCTATACTTATTACTCGGCCCCCCATAGTAAGTTTGCTCGGCTTGATTATTTCTTAGTCTCCCCATCTCTTTTGCGGAAGGCCAGGGTGGAGCTCTTTCCCAGAGTAATGTCAGACCACAACCCAATTGTCCTTGAGATACTTTGTAGCGGGATTCGTAAGGAACGCACAGGCTGGACATTTGAGAGGGCACTTTTATCAGATAATGAATATGTTGAACATATGAGGTGCTGGATCAGAGAGTTTTTTGAGAATAATATCGATAGTGCCCCTCCAGGGATGATATGGGATGCGTTCAAGGCAGCAACAAGAGGGGAGACACTGCAATATAGCCTGACCAAGCAGAAAAAAGGGGCTGTACAGATTAAATTATTTTATCAGAAACTTGCCGGTCTGGAAACAGAATTGATACGCAAGGTGGCTAAGGGAGAAGATATTTCTGCAACTCTGAATTCTATCACGGTTATCAAAGCCTGTATGTCCGACTTCAATGCAGAAAAGACAGCAGGGCTGTACTTGGCCAAGCGGCAAGACTGTTATGAATTTAGTGAGAATGTTGGTCGCTTATTGGCAGTAAGGACTAGGCAACAGGCCGCGTCTGGACACATTGAACGGGTTAAGAATATGAGGGGGACGGTAGTTACAGACCCGGGGGATATTAGAGAGGCCTTTAGGGAGTTTTACGAGGATTTATATAGTACCTCTTCTGCTGTTACTCTTCCGGAAGACGCTGCATTGGAATTTTTACCGAGTGGAAAGATATCCCAAGAGGAGGGTATACAACTGGGGCGGGCTATCTCTCAGGAGGAGTTATATTGCGCAATTCAAGCCCTACCTGCGGGTAAGGCTATGGGTACGGATTGCATTCCTATAGAGTTTTATAAGGTCTTCTTTAGAGAGACTTGCCCGGCTTTGCTTGGTTTATTCAAGGAGATCAGGGAGGGAGCTCTACCACCCGGCTCTTGGGGTACAGCCAATATTGTGATTTTTTTAAAGAAGGGAAAAGATCCTATTAGTTTGGGCTCATACAGGCCCATTACATTGCTTAATAGCGAAGCCAAACTATACTCAAAGATTTTAGCCACTAGGTTGAATTCCGTGATGCATCAACTAACTAATGTCTCTTACAGATATATCGTTACACAAGTAGTAACTTGTGCTTCAAGAAGGAGCGGAAGTTCCAGTCCTGAAGATCTTGAGCCTGCTCTGTCTGTTCGCTTCATGCATACTGTTGGTCAACCATGCACGCTGGCATATGAGGGCCTCCAGTGGTGCCTCTGCAGGCAGTGGTTTCAGCACAACGGAGATTTCAGGGAGGTAGTCCGAATCTCCAGAGACACTGCAGCGGACCTGTTATGGTGGAGTGTTGCGGGCAACCTGTCTCAAGGGAAGCCATTTCAGCCTCCTTCTCCGGTATCCACAGTGATAACGGATGCCTCCCCTCTAGAGTCGGGTGCTTATCTGGGGGATCTGGAGTTCAAGGATCTTTGGTCTCCAGAGGAGAGATTGCTTCACATCATTCTTCTGGAATTGCGGGCGAAATGTTTGGCACTCAAGGCATTTCTTCCCTCTCTTCATGGTCAGTCAGTTCTGGTCCACACAACAACTCTACCGCGATGTGGTACATCAACAAACAGGGGGGGGGGGGTTGGGTCGTTTCATCTCTGCAGAAAGGCTCTGCGGCTCTGTTTCTGTGCGCAGGACCATCAGATTTGTGTGATCGCAAATCATCTGGCCGGTGTACTGAATGTTCGTGCTGACAGTCTCAGTCGGCAATTCTCAGCCTATCACGAGTGGCGTCTTCCTCCGTAGGTGGTGCATCACATCCTCAGGATGTGGGGGTTTCCTCGGTTGGACCGGTTTGCCACTCACAAGAACGCGCACTGCCTGTCGTTCTGCAGTCTCCAGTATCCGATGCAGGGAGCGTTGGGGTACGCATTTCAGTTGGATTGGGGCCCGCAACTCCTCTATGCGTTTCCTCCCATACCCTTGATTCCTCGAGTTCTGAGGAAGATTTGCCAAGACCAGGCCCAAGTCATATTGATCGCCCCGGATTGGCCAAGAAGGGTGTGGTACACAGACCTCCCTCACCTCTCATCGCACCCTACGCTCCGTCTCCCTCTCAGGGCAGACCTCCTCTCACAGTCGCAGGGGCAGGTTCTACACCCCCACCTCCAGAGCCTGCACTTTCATGCCTGGAGATTGAACAGGGCAACCTGAGTTCTTTGTCTCTCCCACCGGATGTGATGGATGTTATTTTATCGGCCAGAAGACATTCCACCAAATATGTTTATTCCTGTAGATGGGCCAGATTTGTGAAGTGGTGTGGAGAAAGTTCGATTGATCCCTTGAAGGCCCATTTATCTGATGTTCTTAGCTTTGCACTTTCCTTGGCCCAGCAAGGCTGTTCTCTAGCTACTGTTAAGGGTTATTTGTTGGCTTTATCAGCCTTCCTTTGTTTGCTAGACCAGGCTTCGTTGTTCAAGTCTCCCACAGTTATGAGGTTTATTAAGAGCCTCACTAATAGATTTCCTCCCACTCCCTTCATTATGCCTCAGTGGGACTTAAATTTGGTTCTGACTTAACTTATGGGTTCTCCTTTTGAGCATCTTCATAGTTGTCTGTTGAGGCTTCTCTCATTCAAAACAGTTTTTCTGGTTGCTATTACCTCTTCCAGGAGGGTAAGTGAGCTTCAGGCTCTTAGTTCTAAGCCTCCTTTTACAACCATCCATGCAGACAAGGTGGTTCTTGGGACCAGAGCTGCTTTCCTGCCTAAGGTGGTTACACCTTTTCATCTAGGGCAGTCTATCACCTTACCTACCTTCTATCCTCCCCCTCACCCTTCCAAGGAGGAGGAGAGACTTCATCGCCTGGAACCTAGAAGTGTGGTCAGCTTCTACTTGGACAGAACCAAGGACTTGAGACTGGACGACCAGCTCTTCGTTGGTTACGTGGGACGAATAAAGGGCAAAGCTGTCCATAAGAGAACGCTTTCCAGATGGATCATCTTGTGCACCAAGATCTACTACGCCTTGGCCAAGAAGGAGCTGCCTGAAGGTATTAGAGCTCATTCTGCTAGAGCAAAGTCTTCAACTTCAGCTTTGGCTTTCGCTGAAGGTGTCCCTGTCGTAGACATCTGTAAGGCTGCAACATGGGCCTCCCTCCACACTTTCGCAAAGCATTACTGCTTAGACTCAGAGGTGAGGAGGGACGGCCATTTTGCACGTTCTGTGCTGCAGGGCTTTTTGGTATGAGTAGTTGGACACCCTCTGCCGGGTGAGGGACTGCTTGGGGATTCAATTCAAAAGGTTTGAAATCCACTGGCAGATGTATCCATCAGAAGAACAAGTTACTTACCTTCGGTAACGCTTTTTCTGGTAAATACAGTATCTGTCTGTGGATTCCTCACTGACCCGCCCTCCTCCCCGTTGTCTACCTACATATACCGAAAAGATTTTTGTGCTTGTCATTTTTCTATTTCTATGTCATTTGCCTTGCTGAGGTGCTTGTTTTTAGGCAATGTCTTAGTTTTAGCTTTTCCTGTATTTTCCTGCTGATTTCATTTATATACTGGGAATATTTGTGTATATATTGTATACTATGTACACTTGCAATATGTTGTCGGTCCACCCGTTCCCCTTGAAGGCACGGAAAAAATGGATGGAACTGACGTCAGCACGCCGACGAGGTCCTCTTATGGTTCCTGTGACGTCATGCGGAGTCGCAAGCGGAGCCGTGTTATTGTGTCGTCCTCGTCGACGTGGGAGAGCTATGAAAAAGTTTCAGCGGAATGCTGGCGCAGGGGTTATTCAAAAGGTAAGGAATCCACAGGCAGATACTGTATCCACCTGAAAAAGCGTTACCAAAGTTAAGTAACTTGTTCTTTAATAATGAACTGTAGTGGGTTGGGGGTGTTGGGTAGTTAGGATGATGCGTTTTTAATTATTTTAATTGTCATTTGTGTTTTAGAATGTTTTATGGACAATTGTCTAAATAAAACTTGCTTTCTCTCTCTCACGCGTCGGTACGTAGCATCATGCGGCTCTGTCTCAGATCCATCCTGCCCCGGATGTGACATTTGGGCCACTATATCTGCGCCACCTTTGTGCACTGACGTCGGTTCCTTTTTTTTCCACACCTTCCTACGTGGATCCTGCGCTCTATCAATTCCTGTCAGTTTGAGAGTTTTCTTTCCCTCTAATTTGTCCAGTATGCAAGGGACATGTCCCCTTCAAAAACCACAGAATTTAAACCCTGCAAGGACTGCAATAATCAAACGGCTCTGCGTTGTGCGAATGCGACCCGAAAATTAATAAAACGGCCATCTGTGACTGCGAAGTCAAACTTGCTGTCGCAGAGCCTCAGCGGAAGCTCAAGAAGTCCTGGTCCAGGTCAAAGGTGCAGATGCGTTCTCGTTCCTGGAGCCGATCTTGCGATGGTTAAACTTCAAAGTCCAGGGGTTCAGGTTAGTCCAAGAAGTAAAAAAAAAGATGAAGCACAGGTCTCCTTCATCCTGCCACTCCCACCATTGCTCTGGGTACCTACAGGCCATGGAGTTGTACCCCCCCCCCCCACACACACACCACTTGCAACCAGTTCTGTGCCCCAAATTCCCTGGGCCAACAGCACCATCTCAGCAGCACCATGAGTTTAGTCTAGCCTTGGACATTATTTTTAGTACCCCACTGGATTCCTCTGGAGCGCCTGTGGGCCCTAAGGGTTTGAAGTGGCCTCCAGTAGGATTACTGCTGGGGGACACGTGCCCAATGCAGACTGCACCACTCAATCTCAGTTCGAGGCAGGCCCTGTTCAGAGTCCAGCTCCACTGACTCCTGCTCTGGTGCGACATCTAATGCTACAACCCTGGATCTCGAAGCTGGGCTCGACATCACTGACGCCAGAAACAGAGCTGATAGTTTTATCTGACTCTGACACTCAATTTCCACTGCCCGAGGTCGCAAACAACACACCTGTATTCCTATTCTGACTAAAAAACGTAGACTGGACACTTCTCCAGACATTGATCTTTCCTCTCCTAATCAGACTAAGGCAACAGAGGAGTGTGCATTCTTCGCAACAGTGATTAGAAGGTCTGGGAAGTTTTGTGACGCAAAAATCTAACTATTCTTCCTAAGAACATAGTCTATCTTGGAAGAATTCAGGGCAGATGCAGCTGATGTAGCAGTGAACCCGTCCCGTTACTCTGATACAACGAACAGTCATCTTTAAGATGATCACTCTTCCGAAGCTATTATATAGTATAAAACACAGCAATATTTCATAAAACAAATAGAGAGTTTTGGAACCTACTATGGGATGGAGGTAGCAATGAAAGTCCCTATAGTGTTGGAATTGTCCTCCTTCATACCAGGGATGTCAGAGCCTGGTCAGCAAATTAAAAGTATTCATGGCACTGGACAATGTAGGAATATCAAAAGTGGCAGACTTCCTTGGGGAAGACTCGATTAGACCCTCGATTAGACCCTTTTTATGACCCTTTTTATGACTGCGACAAGAATTTAAGCTAGCCCAAAAGCCAAATATTCAAACACACTCAACTAAGGCACGCAATGCAAGTGGAAGACTTAATATGGACTGAGTGCTCATGGATGAGAGGGGAAAAGGGTCAGTTTGCATTACATACAAAACTCTTATTAATGAAATGCTGGACAGATTTCTACATTTTGGAACACAATGCGGAGAGGACCTGGGAGAATTGTAGCATACCGAGTGGGAGGCCAATTGATACACTCAAGAGAGGTCACAATAAAGACACGATTGCGCCTGGAGCAATTAAAATATTACATTAAGCATACCCACAATAGGAGTAGGTTCCATAAAAGGGGAAGGGCCCGAACCCCAACGTGCCTGAAAGCAATAGAGAAGAGGGTAAGTTTTTGCACACACTGAGGGATTGCAATATGATTTCGGGTATATTGGATATTGGGGAAGCATAACAGGGGAGCTGGGGAAAATCCTTGACTGACATTTCAATGGCTCCACATTAGTCATTCTGGAAACCCCCAATGATGTTGATATTTCTTGAACTAAGCTGATATTTTGCATGCTTCGGCTGGGGGGGTTTGGGGGGTTGTTCACTAAACAGGATGTGGCAGAAATCTGTGAATCCCATTTGACTCGCCAGTAAAAAGAGACTGGCTACAGGGAATGTACTGTATGTATGGAGGCCGAAAAGGTAACATACAAGACTAGAGGATGTCCACTTAAATTCCATAAAATATTGGGATACTGGTTGAATTACCATGGTTTGGGGGATTCCCTCTGACTAACAGAAAATAAAGGAGAAGAAACGTTAGAGACAAGATGTAAAAGAGAACAGAGGGGAACAGATATCTCAGACGGATGCTCTGAAAATATACTGCCTCAAAGACTGCATCATTATTTCGCTTTGCTAAAATGCAAAATGGTGTCAAGGTTTTGTAGAAATTGTAAATAAAAATATTGCAAAAGCAGTGATTAGGAGGGAGGCAGAGGTTTTGGACCCCTCTGCCCACAACAGAGGTGAAGATAATGTTTTGAAAGAGATGCTCATCCTAGGCCAGACAAGCCAAGAACCTCTGCTTCCCTTCACTTTAGCCCTTAGAAATGTACTGATGTACCTGAGTGAAGCCAAGATCTTGCCCACCCCCCTCGTTAATAGGCAAGTAGCAGGTCAGAATAGACCTGCTCTCGGGGGTCCTGATTTTCTCCTTGAACACCCTTCTACGGAGAGCTTGGTAGTACAGGTGTCCACAAGTCTCCTTAACCATAATGTGGTTCTCGCATGCATTGTGGGACAGACTGGAGGACATCTTGCCAGCTCCCCTGGATGAGAAACAGCCAATCCTGCATCGTCTTATTACGTAGGGCCAAGATGCAGCAAAGTACTCCATTCACTAGGGCTTGGATCCTACCGACCATCTACGAAGGTCTGTTGGGATCAGTGTGGACCTATGGCACCACGCCTGTATTTGCTCCACAGGGTTCTCTTCTTTTCTCTTCCGACGTCCAACACGTCTGCACTTGGTATCCTCCCCGGTCCAGCACGGATTGTTCCGGTTGTCTGGAGGGAGGCGCTACTAACCGGAAGTGGGAGTTGACCACTTCCCTCCCAACCCTGACGGGAGGTTAGCAGTCTAGTTAGCCAACTATAAAACATATGCCTACACAGACGCGCAGCGGACGCGCGCAGCGGGCGCGCCGCTGGCGCGCCAAAGGCGCGCCTAAGGCAAGCCCGTCTGCGCTCGTCCGCGCTTGGACGTCGCTAGGAGCAGGAACCCCTGCCGGTTCCGGCTATACTCAGCCCAAAAGGTGAGGCCTCCCTGTAGGTATACCGGTAGAGAGTTGGCGAAAATTGGGTCCGGCAATGCACACATAGTAACATCTATTAAGGCCTGCCCCTCTCCTACTGAGGTAATGGGACCTTTTTCCTGTGGTAACTGCCAGTACCAATGTAAATTAGCCCACTCCAAGAGGACTATTAGAGAATCGACGCAGCACTTCGAATCTGTTCCTCATCCCACTGAAAGTACGTACACAGCCGGATCGGACATCAGCAATGTTTGGAATTGCTTCTTGGCCAACGTAAGATCTCTGCCCAAACATGCTACCAATATATGGGATCTATTGTCCTCCAACAATTCCCATATAGGGTTTCTAACAGAAACTTGGATTAAACCCCATTCCAATCCCGACATAGCAGTAGCACTCCCTGATGGCTACCACATACTAAAATTAGATAGACCACACAGGACTGGTGGAGGAATAGCCATAATCTACAAAAACCCCATTACTTTTACTATTCTAGACCAAATCTGCAACGACCAGCTAGAAATACTGGTTTTTAGTATGAATCTGCATCATAGCCTCAGCTGGAAAGGAGCCTTAGTATATCGTCCACCAGGACCACTGACCAACACCACTACACAACTCTTGGAACTTATTGCCCCTCATGTTATATCTTCCAGAAATGTTTTACTTCTTGGAGATTTCAATATACATAGTGAAATTCAAGATAATCCTGAGGTTTCATCTTTTTTGACTGAATTGTCTGCACTCAATTTTGCCGTAATAAATACAGCCCCAACGCATCGAGCTGGCCATACGTTAGACATCATCTTAACTAATTCTCCTGATGTAGCCTACGTAGACACTCATCCCCTGACTTGGTCGGACCATTCTATGGTCCAATTTCGTATTAACAGCCAAAAAGCACACTCAAGTCCTAAATGCTATCAAAAAAAAAGTTACAGACAATGGCATTTAATTACACCAGCACTTTTTGAAGCTACATTTTGCCAACCTCAACATTCGGAATTAGAAAATGTTGAAAAACGTCTAACCTCTTTTAATGTTAGCCTATTGGCAACTATAGACAGTTTAGCTCCTTTGAAGCAATGCCCTAGGAATATAAAACGACGTCAGGCTTCGTGGTATTCAACCACCCTACGACAAGAAAAAGGCTTATGCAAAAAACTAGAACGCCTTTGGCGGCGTTCACACGATTTAACAGATAGAGAAAAATTTAAAGAAGCATTAAGTCAATACCACCGTAACCTGAAAAATGCTAGGAAAACCCACATTGCAACCACTCTTGAACAAGCAGGGAGCTCACAGAAATGCCTCTATCAAATTTTAAAAACATTCACAAGTCCCACAGCCTGTGACACAGAGTCAGTTCCATCGCAAACGCTGTGCGATAACATAGCCAGCCACTTCATTCAGAAAATTGACACGATCTATGACAAAATTACTTCCACAATAAATTCTCAAACTAATCTGGAAATGGAACCCCTACATATCCCGGCACCAATTTGTTCGTTAGAACATTTCCCATTACTCACAGTTGAAGGCACAGAAGCACTTTTAAAATGCGCAAAATCAGGCTCTCCATTGGACATCATACCTGCAAAAACTATAGCCACTCTACACAAACAATTAGCCAACCCTATATGTGATATTCTTAATAGCTCCCTGAGGGAAGGAGTCCTCCCTCTAGATTGGAAAGCTGCACAAATAATCCCGATTAAAAAGAATTCCAAAACATCATCAGAAGACGTTACAAATTACCGACCCATCTCTCTCCTTCCCCTACACACAAAAATCTTGGAGAAGCACATCAACACACATCTCTCTGATTTTATTGAAGCCAATAATATTCTGGACTCCTCACAATCGGGATTCCGTCCTAGATACAGCACGGAATCCACTCTCGTGGCAGTTACAGACAATATTAGAATGCTGCTGGATGAGGGTCAAGCGGTACTTTTGGTGCTGCTTGACCTCTCCGCAGCATTTGACACCATCTCCCACCAAATATTACTCAGTAGATTGGGTGATATAGGCATCACAGGAAATGCCTTAAAATGGTTGTCTAATTTTCTATCAAACAGAACACAAACCGTCAATTTAGGCCCGTACCATTCTAAAACCACCAAGGTGACCAAGGGAGTACCACAGGGTTCTTGTTTGAGCCCAACCTTGTTTAACATCTATGTGACTCCCTTAGCGAGGTTGTTGAGGAAACTGGGATTCATCCCCATATCCTATGCGGATGATACTCAATTACTCCTCTCACTTGATAAATCCAACCCCAATATTCAAACCACCTTTGGTGAAGGAATGAAGACCATAGCGGAATGGATGAAAATTAATTATTTACAACTGAATACGGCTAAAACAGAAATAATGTTGTTTGGCGAGGCTACGGTGAAATGGTCCCCTAGCTGGTGGCCAGAGGAATTGGGCCACACACCTTGTCCTAAACAGGTGGTAAAAAATTTAGGAGTCCGATTGGACCATAAACTTACACTGGGAGACCACGTCTCTTCTACCATCGGAGCTTGCTTCCACAACCTCAGCATGCTCAGAAGAGTCTTCCCTTTTTGCCGTTATCTTCCCGGAAAACCTTGATCCAGGCACTAATCCTAAGTCGCCTGGATTATTGTAATGCACTGTTCATTTCAGCCAACGAAAGTGCTTTAAGTAGATTACAGGTTGTCCAGAATACGGCGGCTCGATTGGTAACCAATGCTCCCCCTAGAACTGCCTCCCTCCCCTTACTCCAGAAATTACATTGGCTGCCCATACGGAAAAGAATTAAATTTAAAATTTGTTGTATGGCCTACAAAGCCGTCAACAAATTAGGCCCCAGCTACCTAAATGACAAATTTGTCAGTTATGTACCTTCTAGACCCCTTCGCTCAGGAGCTAAAGCCCTGATACAAGTCCCCCGTTTCAAAAATCCCGCCAAGGAGGTAAGGCTTTTTACCATATTGCCCCTCTCTATTGGAACGAACTCCCCCTATCGCTGCGACAATGTACAGATTACCTGGTTTTCAGGAAACTGTTAAAAACATCGCTGTTTTGATCATTTCTCCTTGACATTCTTAGGCAGTCCATGCGCTGAGATACCCTTATGGGGTGATTCGTGCGCTATATAAAACAAATAAATAAAAATAAATAAACAGCCTTTGATGGACATGCTCTTTGATAGCTCTAGGCTGTTTAGAACGAAGGCAGACTCAGCCGTAGAAAGATTTAAGGAGAGCAAAACCACTGCCCACTTTTTAGGCCTAGCTCCTCCTGTTCAGCAGTTCCCCCAGCATACGTGCCCCTTTAAAGGCTTTGGCAGCAGATACCAGCAGAGGCAATGTCAGTATATGCCTCAGCAGCAGTAGGCCTCCTAGTCCTTTCGAAGTAGAGGCCGAGGATAAAGCTGACCGGGTCTAGGCCCCTAGTGGCAACGTGCTACCCAAACCCTAGCCCCCCCCCCCCCCCCCAACCCCCAGGCAGGTCCCACAAAACCACTTTTACTCACCTTCCATAGCGCATGATCTCTCAGTGAGAGGCTGCATCACATTCTATCTCCCAGGGTGGAGGGGCATCACATCTGACCAATGGCTGCTCTAGATTGTGGAACCAGACTATTCCCTACCCTTCCTGTCACACCACTGGATATGCCACCCACACCACAACACATCCGAGAGTACCACTTGCCCATAGAAAGGGTACTAGCACCAGAGATCAGGACTTTTTGTTACTCCCGTTCTCTGCTACCGAAAAAGGAAGGAGGCCGGCAAACCATTCTAGACCTTCACCCTTCAAGAACTTTCTTCTCTGGGAGGACAAGATCAAAATGCTTACCCTAGCCCAACTAATGTATGCCCTGGAGTCAGGAGTCTGGATTTGCAGGACTCCTATTTCCACATTCCATCCTGCAGCCCCACAGACTCTACCTGCGGTTTCAGATAGCCAAAAAGCATTTTTAGTTCTCAATACTCCCCTTTGGCCTTACCAGCGCACCTTGGGTGTTTACGAAGATGATTGTGGTTATCACAGCCACTGTGTAGATTTGGCAAAGCCAGTCTTCTCCTACCTCAACAACTGACTATTGAAGGCAGGCTCGCCTCAAGCTGGCGTAAGCCACCCCCAGACGACAATCAATGTGTTGACTTTGATGGTGTTTTCGATCAATGGGTCGAAATCACACCTGACTCCTTCACAATGGACCTTTGTATCAGAGCGATCCTGGATATGGTGCTCTTCTGAGCCTTCGTTCTGCCTCAACAAGCCCAGGACACTTGGGATATAATCCTGATGTTTCAACCCTTGACCTGAGTCTCAGTGAGAGCAGCTCGGAGTCTTCTTGGCCTCCTGTAGCCTGCTCTTGAACCACACCAGGTGGCACATGCGGGCTCTGCAGTGGAATCTGAAGTCTCAGTTGCCTCAGTACTATGGAGACCTGTCAGAGACTATCGAGGTGTTGACGGAGACGGTGAAAGACCTGCATTGGTGGCTGCTCAACCGCAATTGGACTGATGGCTGACCCCTCTCACTATCCCATCCAGAACTGACGGTGGTGACGGTGCTGGGTTGGGGAGATCATCCAGGATAGGTGGAAATCAGAGGACTCTGGTCTCCAATGGAGACTCACTTCTACATCAACCTGCTGCAGGTGCGAGTGATTCGCTTGGCTCTAAAGGTGCTCCTCCCGACCTTCAATGGGGAGCGAGTACCACTTCTCAGTGCAACATAACCGCCATGTGGTATTGCAGCAAACAGGGCAGAGTGGGGTTGTGGTGCCTGGAAGTGGCTGAACGTTCAGTGCATTTCCCTGATTGCCCAGCACCTGACTGGATATTTAAATGGCACGGCAGACAAACTCAGCCACTGTTGCCTAGCTGATCACGAATGGCAGTTAAATTTAGAGGTGGCACAGGGCATCTTCCAATGATGGGGAGAATCCTGGCTTGATCTATATGACACTGCAGAGACCGTGTAGTGTTGAAGCTTTTGGACATTGAAGTTTCCAAGGTAGTTCGCCTTCGGAGCTGTCTTACATTTCAACTTGGGCTTAGTACTCCAGTATGCCTTTCTACCCTTACGTCTTCAGCCCAAAGTGCTGGAAAATATCAAGAAATACCAAGCCTAAGTCATCCTAGTGGCTCTGGACTGGGAGAGGAGAGTGTGGTACCCGGAACTTCTGGCAATGACCATCTGTCCTGCGATCCAGCTGCCCCTTCAGGAAGATCTCCTGTCACAGCAGCAGGGAAAAGGTCCTGCATCCGTGCCTGCACAACCTGCCCCTCCATGCTTTTAGATTGAATGGTGTTGGTTGTTAGCTTTTGATCTTCCTTCTGAAGTGTTTGTCATCATCTTGGCAGCCAGGCATCCATCCTCTAAGATGGTATACGCAGGATGCTGGGAGGAGGTTGTTGCCTGGTGTTCCCCTCTCCCCCATAATATCCAACTCTTGGGTACAAAGTTGTCTGACATCTAGTTGTTGTGCCTGTCTTTAGCCAAGCAAAGCCAGTTAAGGGTTATCTGTTGACCTTTTTATGTTTGCCAGATCAGCTGTTACTGTTAAACTCCCCCGTTAATACTGTTCTTGAAAGGCGTGACCTGCATGTTCCCGCCAACACCTTTTGTGATGCCGTACTGGAACGTGAATTTGGTTCTCACTTAACTGATGTGCAGTCCCTTTAAACCGATGCACAGCTGTCCTTTACACCTGCTGACCATTAAAATGGTGTTCCTTATCGCCATTACATCTGTAAGGCAAGTGAGTAAACTCCAGGCCCCGTCTGTCTAACAGCCATACATATTGTTCTTCTCAGACAAATTGGTCCTCTGGACTAAAGCGACATTGCTCCCGAAGGTAGTTACCCTTCCACATTGGACACTCCATCACCTTGCTGGCTTTCCCTGCTCCACCTCACCTGTCTAAGAAGGAGGAACAGCTCCACCGAATTGAGCCTAAGAGAGCCCTCTGTTTTCACATTAATCGGACCAGAGATCTTCGTTGAGATGAACAACTGTTTGTGGGCTTCTCCGGTGCAAAAAAGGGATGAGTGGTACAAAAGAGAACCCTATCCTGATAGATTCTTATGTATTAAGATCTTCTATCGGCTTGCTAAAAAAGCAGCCCTCCAGAAGGCTTGCGACTCATTACACTACAGTGAAAGCTGCTACCACTGCACTGGCATGCGGTGTGTAGTTTCGGACATTTGCCAGCTTGCTATCTGAGTGTATCTCCACACATTAATAAAGCATGACTGCCTGGATGGCCAGGTCTGGCAGAATGGCCATTTTGCCCGATCTGTCTTGCAGGATTTCCTGGTCTGCACCATTCTACAGTCCCACCACATGGGGAGGTATTGCTTTGGTATCTATTCACAAGCGGAATAATCTGCGATTAGAAATCTCGATCAGAATAACCGGTTACTTCCCTTCAGTAACAGCTATTCTGATAGAGTCTCTATCTAACCGCAGATTCCTCACCGACCCACCTTCCTCCCTATTGTGTGGAATGGACTTATACTGTCCATTTATAAAATCACAATCTAGAGATCTGCACACTGGCATATTCTGATTTCTGAGGGCTTCGCGTCTGACGGCGTGGCCAGAGATCAGAAAGAAACTAGCTTCAGTGCATGGAGGTGGCGTATATACAGTGGCTCCAATGTCACATCTGGGGCGGATAGATCCAACGTGGAGCCGCACAACGCCACAACCTACCAATGCACGAGGAAATTGCTATCAAAATTCTTCGGATCCAGCCTTGGGGCTGGAGGAATTCACAATGTGAGGAATATGCGGTTAGATGATCTGTTCCAGAAAAGGGTTACCAAAGGTAAGTAATTGTTCATTCTACATTAGGGCAGTGGCAGTGTTAACTTGGCTTGCGCCCAAGCTGTCCATGAGCCCATCTGCAAGATATGCCATCTTCCTAGATTCAGTCAGGAGATTCCTAGTCTCAGCCGAGTTTTAACTGTATTGTCGGTTCTCTAGTACCACATAGTTATTCCACACACGTCACATTGGCAACCATGCATGATTGAGGGGCATCTGTTGGCATCAGCAATACCCACATATCTGAAAGAGACACGTTAGTGACAGATTCCTTACCTTAGAATATCCCCAGGCGTCAGGCTGGATCCGGAAAGTTTTTTGCGTAGCAGTACCCTTGCGCGTCGGTAGGCGGCGTCGTGCGGCTCCGCGTCCGTCGTCGGCGTCGTGATGGCCGGGATGACGTCGCGGGCAGTACTTAGGCGCCGCCCCTGCGCGCTGACGTCAGTTCTTCTTTTTCCGCGCCAGTAAGCGCAGATCCGGGAAGAGCAGTGCCCTAGTCACTTTTTGACTATCTTTTTTGTGAAATTTTTCACTGTTCTCTTCAACGAGTCTTCACGACTCCTAAGGTGTCGTAGGGATGCCCGGCTTTAAGCCCTGCGAGGAATGTGGTCGTATGATGTCCATCACGGACCCCCACCTCGAGTGTCTCTTCTGTCTCGGCCGAGGCCACGACACGAAGTCGTGCCCTGACTGCCGGAAACTTCATCCGAAGGCTTTGCGAGAGCGGTCTCGAAAGCTCCTTGAAGTCCGGCAGTCGGCTCCGCGCCGCAGCAAGCCCCGGTCCCGGGAGAGGTCGAGGGGCCGGACGCGGAGTCCCCGCCGTTCGTCGGAATCCAAGTCTTCGCGCTCCTCCGGTAAGTCGAAGCACAAGAAGTCTAAGCGGCGTCATCGCTCTAAGACTTCGCCTCGCCGGTCGCGCGACTCGGCTGAGGTCCCTGTCGGCACCGTCCCCGCCCCGCGGCCCCGGACGTGCCTGTCGAGTTGCCCCCGCATTACCCGTCCTACCCGGGTTCGGGGGCGACTCCGGCCAAAGTACAGAAATTCCTGTCGGCCATGGCCCGCCTCTTCGGGCCTCAAGGTCCCTCCGGTGCGCCTTCGGGCCCCGCGGGCCCTGATGGGGTTGCTCCGGCGTCGCCGTCGACTCCGGTCCCGGCGTCGCCTGTCCCACCAGCCTTCGTCCCGGCCTCGGCTCCGGCCCCGGCCTCGACCCCGGTTCCGGTGGTGCCGCAACCCCCATCGACGCCGGTTGACCTAACCACGCCTCCGCCGACGCCGATGTCCCCGGTGCCGTTTCCGACGCCGTCCGGGGCTCCGGGCGGCGTCGTTCCCCGGTTCTCCCCGGGTCCGGACATGGAGCCGGACCGGCGTCGCCCGACGCCGGTTCCGGCGCCGATGAGGCCTTGGGTCCCTTATGTCCCTCCTCCTCCATCTTTTCAACCTGAGGAGGACCAGGAGAGCTGGGAGGGGTCTGACGACCCTCTCACACAACAGTGCGAGTTTGACCCGGACTGGGTTGAGGAACTTGGGGATGCCTGTCGGCTGGATACCTCCCCCGACTCTGGCATGCTGTCTCCTCCCGTGGCAACGGAGGAGGGGGCTAATTTTGCAACGGTGTTGCGTAGAGCTGCTGGAGCCTTAAATCTCCAGTTGCCTACAGTGGCCGTCAGGACTAACCTCCTGACTGAAGTGCTTCAGCCGGCGGCCTCCTCTTCGGAGCCTGTGCTGCCGTTCAACGATGCACTCACTGACGTTCTTTTGGGTGCCTGGTCCAAACCCACCACAGGGGCTCCTGTGGATAGGAACGTGGCCCGACGCCATCGCCCGGCTCCGGGCGACCCCCTGTTTCTCTCCCAACACCCCACCCCTGAGAGCTTGGTTGTCCAAGCCTCTGCCTCCCAAACAGCCTTCCCTACCGCCCCTCCGGATAGGGAATCCAAGCGCCTGGATCACTTTGGGAAGAAGGCTTTCTCTTCCTCCAGTGCTGGCTTGCGGTCTGTTAATACCGCTTGCCTCTTGGGCCGATACACCCACTCCCTGTGGGATTCGGTGGCTGATGTTTTGCCGCAGTGTTCTGAGGAGGTCCAGACACTGCTTACCCGCGCTATTGCGGAAGGGCGTGATGCGGCTAAATATACCATCCGCTGTGGCCTTGATACCGCCGACTCGCTGGGCAGATCGCTTGCAACGACGGTGGCGCTGCGTCGCCACGCCTGGCTGAGAACCACTGGTTTTTCAGGGGATGTCCAGAATACTCTCATGGACATGCCCTTTGATGGAGTCGGTCTTTTTGGTTCGAAGGCAGACCATGCGCTGGAGCGTTTCAAGGACTCACGGGCTACTGCTAAGTCCCTGGGCCTTGCTGTTGTGCGCCCTCCGCAAACGTCTGCTTTTCGCCCCTTTCGTGGCCACGGAAGGGGCGCCCAGTCACGTCCACAGCCCGGCCAACGGCCCGCGCAGCAAGCGCCTTCGCGTGGCCGAGGACGTGGATACCGCCGTGGCGGTTCGGGCAACCAGCGTGCGGGTCAGGCCACCACCTCCAACCCGTCCGCGGCCTCCAAGCCCTCCTAGTCCCTCCTTTCAGGTGCACAGCACGCCAGTCGGGGGCAGGGTCCGCCATCACCTTCACCACTGGCGTCCCATCACCTCGGACAAGTGGGTCTTGGACATTGTCCGAAGGGGCTACTCCCTCCCCTTCGAGACCACCCCCCAGCCATGCCACCTCAATTCCACCGCATGTCAGGGGATCACTTGGTGCTTCTACAGAAGGAAGTCACGGCCCTCTTGGCCAAGAGGGCCATCGAGCATGTTCCGACCCCAGAAGTAGGGCGTGGTTGCTACTCCCACTACTTTCTGGTGCCCAAAAGGACAAGGAGGACATGCGTCCTATCTTGGACCTCCGGAACGTCAATCGCTTCCTCCGGAAGGAGAAGTTCAAGATGCTCACCCTAGCTCAGGTCTTGACTGCCCTCGACCCCGGAGACTGGTTGGTAGCGTTGGACTTGCAGGACGCCTATTTCCACATCCCCGTCCTGCCGGCCCACCGGCGTTACCTTCGGTTCACGGTAGGCCTCGAGCATTTTCAGTTCACCGTGCTCCCCTTTGGCCTTACCAGTGCCCCTCGGGTGTTCACGAAAGTGATGGCGGTGGTCGCAGCTCATCTGCGCCGGGCAGGGGTTTCAGTCTTCCCCTACCTCGACGACTGGCTGCTGAAGGCGGGCTCGTCCCAGGCAGTTGTCTCCCACCTCCAGACTACGGCCGAACTCCTGCACTCGCTGGGGTTCTCCATCAATGTGCCAAAGTCGCATCTGATTCCTTCTCCACAGCTCCTTTTCATCGGAGCAGTTCTGGACACGACGCAGTTTCGGGCCTATCCTCCCGAACGGCGAGTCCGGGATATTCAGGCTATGATTCCGATCTTTCAGCCCTTATCCTGGGTTTCGGTACGGATGACCCTGAGGCTGCTGGGCCTCATGGCCTCCTGCATCCTGCTGGTCACTCATGCCAGATGGCATATGCGGGCTCTGCAGTGGGACCTGAAGTTCCAGTGGGCGCAGCACCAGGGCGACCTGTCCGATCACGTCCAGATCTCGGAGGGGACTGCAAAACAGTTGCAGTGGTGGCTCTCGAACCGGCAATGGGTCATGGGCAGATCCCTCTCCCTTCCCCAGCCAGAGCACACAGTTGTGACGGACGCGTCCCTTCTGGGATGGGGCGGTCACATGGGAGAGGCGGAGATCAGAGGCCTCTGGTCTCCGGCGGAGTCCCGGCTCCATATCAACCTTCTGGAGCTCCGGGCGATCCGACTTGCACTCAAGGCATTCCTTCCCTCTGTCAAAGGGAAGGTAGTGCAGGTGTTCACAGACAACACCACCGCCATGTGGTACTGCAACAAACAAGGCGGGGTGGGGTCGTGGACCCTTTGTCAGGAGGCTCTGCGCCTCTGGACATGGCTGGAACATCAGGGCATGTTCCTGGTGGTTCAACACCTGGCAGGTTCCCTGAATGCCAGGGCGGACGAACTCAGCCGCAGGTGCATGATGGATCACGAATGGCGTCTTCACTCGGAAGTGGCGCAAGGACTCTTTCTACAGTGGGGAGAGCCTTGGTTAGATCTATTCGCCACCGAAGAGAACGCGCAATGTCATCAGTTCTGCGCGTTGGAATTTCCAAGGCGGCACTCGCTCGGCGACGCTTTTCGTCACGAGTGGAGTTGCGGTCTATTGTACGCCTTTCCGCCTATACCACTTCTACCCAGAGTGTTGAAGAAGATTCGGCACGACCGGGCCCAAGTCATTCTTGTGGCTCCGGACTGGGCTCGAAGAGTTTGGTATCCCGAGCTACTCAATATGAGCGTAGATCCCCCGATCCGTCTGCCTCTTCGGGAGGATCTTCTGTCGCAGCAGCAGGGGACGGTCCTCCACCCGAACCTGTCCAGTCTACACCTGCTTGCGTGGAGATTGAGCGGCGGCAGTTGATTCCTTTCGACTTGCCTCCCGAAGTTTGTGATGTGATTCTGGCAGCCAGGCGTCCCTCCACTAAGGTGGTATACGCCTGCAGGTGGAACAAATTTGTGGCATGGTGCACAGCAAAGGCTGTGAATCCCCTTTCTGCCCCTCTTTCTGAGGTCCTTCTGTTCCTTCTCTCTTTGGCCCAACAGGGTTCTGCCCTGGGTACCATCAAGGGTTATCTTTGTGCTATCTCGGCCTTCCTCAGGCTCCCTGATCAGCCCTCCCTTTTCAAGTCCCCTGTTGTTAACAGGTTCTTAAAAGGCATTACTCACCTCTTCCCTCCTGTTCCGTTTGTGATGCCTCAGTGGGACTTGAACTTGGTTCTTACCTTTTTAATGTGCGCTCCCTTTGAGCCTCTACATAACTGTCCTCTTCGTCTTCTGACTCTGAAGACAGCCTTTCTGGTGGCCATCACCTCCGCTCGGCGGGTGAGTGAGCTCCAGGCTCTATCTTGCAAACCTCCCTTTCTGTCTGTTCATCCAGACAAGGTTGTTCTTCGGACGCGTCCGTCCTTCTTGCCAAAGGTGGTTACTGCTTTCCACATTGGGCAGACCATCACTTTGCCCACCTTCTTTCCGCCTCCGCATCCTTCCAGAGAGGAAGAGAGGCTCCACCGTCTGGACCCAAAACGTGCGCTCTCTTTCTATATTGACCGCACAAAACACTTCCGGGTGGATGACCAGCTCTTTGTTGGCTACGTGGGCGCCAAAAAGGTCGGGCGGTGCACAAGAGGACCATCTCCCGCTGGGTTACCTTGTGCATCAAGACCTGCTATTCTTTGGCTAAGAAGGAGCCTCCTGTTGGGCTGCGTGCCCATTCCACCAGGGCAACGGCTGCTACCACGGCCTTGGGCCGCGGTGTTCCGCTGCCGGTTATCTGTCAGGCAGCTACGTGGGCCTCGCTGCACACGTTTACAAAGCATTACTGCCTTGACAATCTGAAAGAGACACGTTAGTGATAGATTCCTTACCTTAGAATATCCCCAGGCGTCAGGCTGGATCCGGAAAGTTTTGCGTAGCAGTACCCTTGCGCGTCGGTAGGCGGCGTCGTGCGGCTCCGCGTCCGTCGTCGGCGTCGTGATCGCCGGGATGACGTCGCGGGCAGTACTTAGGCGCCGCCCCTGCGCGCTGACGTCAGTTCTTCTTTTTCCGCGCCAGCAAGCGCAGATCCGGGAAGAGCAGTGCCCTGGTCAATTTTTGACCATACTTTTTGGTGATTTTTTCACTGGTTTTTTCCAACTTTAAGGTGTCGTAGGGATGCCCGGCTTCAAGCGATGCGGCGCCTGTGCGCGGATGATGTCCGTCACCGACCCGCATTGGGAGTGTCTCTTCTGCCTCGGCCGAGGCCACGACACCGAGTCTTGTCCCGAATGCCAGGCCCTCAACCCGAAAGCTTTGCGAGAGCGGTCTCGAAAGCTCCTCGAGGCCCGGCATTCGGCTCCGCGGAAGCCCCGGTCGCGTGAGAGGTCCAGGGGTCGCTCGCGGAGTGCACACCGGTCGTCGACTTCTTCGTCCGGTAAGTCTAAGCACAAGAAGTCCAAGAAGCATCGTCGCTCTCGGACTTCGCCTCGCCGGTCTCGCGACTCGGCTGAGGCCCCTCCCGGCACCGTCCCCGCCCCCGCGGCCCCGGACTTGCCTGTGGAGTCGCCCCGTCATACCCGCCCTTCCCGGGTTCGGGGGCGGATCCGGCCAAGGTACAGGAGTTCCTGTCGGCCATGGCCCGCCTCTTCGGGCCTTCAGGCCCCTCCGGTGCGCCTTCGGGCCCCGCGGGCCCTGATGGGGTTGCTCCGGCGTCGCCGGCGGCTCCGGCCCCGGCGTCGCCCGAGCCTCCAGCCTCGATCCCGGCTCCGGCTTCGGCCCCGGCCTCGATCCCGGCTCCACAACCCCCATCGACGCCGGTCGACCTCACGACACCTCCGCCGGCGCCGATGTCTCCGGTGCCGTTCTCGACGCCGCCCTGGGCTCCGGGCGGCGTCGTCCCCCAGTTCCTTCCGGCTCCGGACATGGACCCGGAGCGACGTCGCTCGACGCCGGCTCCGGCGCCGATGGGACCTTGGGTCCCAAATGTCCCTCCTCCTCCTTATTTTGAACCAGAGGAGGACCAGGAGGACTGGGAGGGGTCTGATGACCCTCTGACACGCAACTGTCAGTATGATGAGGACTGGACAGAGAGTCTAGGGGAGGCCAGTGGTCTGGATACTTCTCCTGACACTGGCATGCTGTCTCCTCCCGTGGCTACGGAGGAGGGGGCCAATTTCAGTACGGTGTTGCGTAGGGCTGCTGGGGCCTTACGTCTCCAGCTCCCTACTTTGACGGTCAAGACTAACATCTTGACAGAGGTGCTTCAGCCGGCAGCCTCCTCTGCGGAGACTGTGCTGCCGTTTAACGACGCCCTCACTGACGTTCTTTTGGGCGCCTGGTCCAAGCCCAACACAGGGGCTCCTGTGGATCGGAACGTGTCACGACGCCATCGCCCCGCTCCGGGCGACCCCCTGTTTCTTTCTGTCCACCCCACTCCTGAGAGCTTGGTTGTCCAAGCCTCCGCTTCCCAAACCGCCTTCCCTACCGCTCCTCCGGATAGGGAATCCAAACGCCTGGATCAGTTTGGGAAGAAAGGTTTTTCTTCCTCCAGTGCTGGCTTGCGGTCCGTTAACACCGCTTGTCTTTTGGGCCGATATACCCACTCCCTGTGGGATTCGGTGGCGGATATTTTGCCCCAGTGCCCTGAGGAGGTCCAGGCACTGCTTTCCCGCGCCATTGCGGAAGGAAGGGATGCGGCCAAATACACTATCCGTTGTGGCCTTGACACCGCCGACTCGCTGGGCAGGTCGATTGCAACGACGGTGGCGCTCCGGCGCCACGCCTGGCTGAGAACCACTGGTTTTTCAGGGGATGTCCAGAATACTCTCATGGACATGCCCTTTGATGGAGTCGGTCTTTTTGGGTCCAAAGCAGACCATGCGTTGGAGCGCTTTAAGGACTCACGGGCTACTGCAAAGTCCCTGGGCCTTTCTGCTACACGCCCTCCGCTACCTTCTGCTTTTCGCCCCTATCGTGGCCACGGTAGGGCGCCCCTTCACGTCAGCAGCCCAGCCACCGGCCCGCGCAGCAGGCGTCTTCGCGTGGCCGAGGACGTGGATTCCGCCGTGGCGGATCGGGCAACCAGCGTGCGGGTCAGGCCACCACCTCCAACCCGTCCGCGGCCTCCAAGCCCTCCTAGTCCCTCCTTTCAGGTGCACGGCACGCCAGTAGGGGGCAGGGTCCGCCATCACCTTCCCCACTGGCGCACCATCACCTCGGACAGGTGGGTCTTGGACATTGTCCGAAGGGGCTACTCCCTCCCCTTCGAGACCACCCCCCAGCCATGCCACCTCAATTCCACCGCATGTCAGGGGATCACTTGGTGCTTCTACGGAAGGAAGTCACGGCCCTCTTGACCAAGAGGGCCATCGAGCATGTTCCGACCCCAGAAGTAGGGCGTGGTTGCTACTCCCACTACTTTCTGGTGCCCAAAAAGGACAAGGAGGACATGCGTCCTATCTTGGACCTCCGGAACGTCAATCGCTTCCTCCGGAAGGAGAAGTTCAAGATGCTCACCCTAGCTCAGGTCTTGACTGCCCTCGACCCTGGAGACTGGTTGGTAGCGTTGGACTTGCAGGACGCGTATTTCCACATCCCCGTCCTGCCGGCCCACCGGCGTTACCTTCGGTTCACGGTAGGCCCCGAGCATTTTCAGTTCACCGTGCTCCCCTTTGGCCTTACAAGTGCCCCTCGGGTGTTCACGAAAGTGATGGCGGTGGTCGCAGCTCATCTGCGCCGGGCAGGGGTTTCAGTCTTCCCCTACCTCGACGACTGGCTGCTGAAGGCGGGCTCGTCCCAGGCAGTCGTCTCCCACCTCCAGACTACGGCCGAACTCCTGCACTCGCTGGGGTTCTCCATCAATGTGCCGAAGTCGCATCTAATTCCTTCTCCACAGCTCCTTTTCATCGGAGCAGTTCTGGACACGACGCAGTTTCGGGCCTATCCTCCCGAACGGCGAGTCCGGGATATTCAGGCTATGATTCCGATCTTTCGGCCTTTATCCTGGGTTTCGGTACGGATGACCCTGAGGCTGCTGGGCCTCATGGCCTCCTGCATCCTGCTGGTCAATCATGCCAGATGGCATATGCGGGCTCTGCAGTGGGACCTGAAGTTCCAGTGGGCGCAGCACCAGGGCAACCTGTCCGATCACGTCCAGATCTCGGAGGGGACTGCAAAACAGTTGCAGTGGTGGCTCTCGAACCGGCAATGGGTCATGGGCAGATCCCTCTCCCTTCCCCAGCCAGAGCATACAGTTGTGACGGACGCGTCCCTTCTGGGATGGGGCGGTCACATGGGAGAGGCGGAGATCAGAGGCCTCTGGTCTCCGGCGGAGTCCCGGCTCCATATCAACATTCTGGAGCTCCGGGCGATCCGACTTGCACTCAAGGCATTCCTTCCCTCTGTCAAAGGGAAGGTAGTGCAGGTGTTCACAGACAACACCACCGCCATGTGGTACTGCAACAAACAAGGCGGGGTGGGGTCGTGGACCCTTTGTCAGGAGGCTCTGCGCCTCTGGACATGGCTGGAACATCAGGGCATGTTCCTGGTGGTTCAACACCTGGCAGGTTCCCTGAACGCCAGGGCGGACGAACTCAGCCGCAGGTGCATGATGGATCACGAATGGCGTCTTCACTCGGAAGTGGCGCAAGGACTCTTTCTACAGTGGGGAGAGCCTTGGTTAGATCTATTCGCCACCGAAGAGAACGCGCAATGTCATCAGTTCTGCGCGTTGGAATTTCCAAGGCGGCACTCGCTCGGCGACGCTTTTCGTCACGAGTGGAGTTGCGGTCTATTGTACGCCTTTCCGCCTATACCACTTCTACCCAGAGTGTTGAAGAAGATTCGGCACGACCGGGCCCAAGTCATTCTTGTGGCTCCGGACTGGGCTCGAAGAGTTTGGTATCCCGAGCTACTCAATATGAGCATAGATCCCCCGATCCGTCTGCCTCTTCGGGAGGATCTTCTGTCGCAGCAGCAGGGGACGGTCCTCCACCCGAACCTGTCCAGTCTACACCTGCTTGCGTGGAGATTGAGCGGCGGCAGTTGATTCCTTTCGACTTGCCTCCCGAAGTTTGTGATGTGATTCTGGCAGCCAGGCGTCCCTCCACTAGGGTGGTATACGCCTGCAGGTGGAACAAATTTGTGGCATGGTGCACAGCAAAGGCTGTGAATCCCCTTTCTGCCCCTCTTTCTGAGGTCCTTCTGTTCCTTCTCTCTTTGGCCCAACAGGGTTCTGCCCTGGGTACCATCAAGGGTTATCTTTGTGCTATCTCGGCCTTCCTCAGGCTCCCTGATCAGCCCTCCCTTTTCAAGTCCCCTGTTGTTAACAGGTTCTTAAGAGGCATTACTCACCTCTTCCCTCCTGTTCCGTTTGTGATGCCTCAGTGGGACTTGAACTTGGTTCTTACCTTTTTAATGTGCGCTCCTTTGAGCCTCTACATAACTGTCCTCTTCGTCTTCTGACTCTGAAGACAGCCTTTCTGGTGGCCATCACCTCCGCTCGGCGGGTGAGTGAGCTCCAGGCTCTATCTTGCAAACCTCCCTTTCTGTCTGTTCATCCAGACAAGGTTGTTCTTCGGACGCGTCCGTCCTTCTTGCCAAAGGTGGTTACTGCTTTCCACATTGGGCAGACCATCACTTTGCCCACCTTCTTTCCGCCTCCGCATCCTTCCAGAGAGGAAGAGAGGCTCCACCGTCTGGACCCAAAACGTGCGCTCTCTTTTTATATTGACCGCACAAAACACTTCCGGGTGGATGACCAGCTCTTTGTTGGCTACGTGGGCGCCAAAAAGGTCGGGCGGTGCACAAGAGGACCATCTCCCGCTGGGTTACCTTGTGCATCAAGGCCTGCTATTCTTTGGCTAAAAAGGAACCTCCTGTTGGGCTGCGTGCCCATTCCACCAGGGCAACGGCTGCTACCACGGCCTTGGGCCGCGGTGTTCCGCTGCCGGTTATCTGTCAGGCGGCTACGTGGGCCTCGCTGCACACGTTTACTAAGCATTACTGCCTTGACAGTCAGGTCCGGAGGGACGGCTTCTTTGGCCGTTCTGTCCTCCAGGACTTCCTTGTCTGATCTTTGTTCGCAGACCCACCACCGGGGTTGGTATTGCTGGGGTATCTATTCTAAGGTAAGGAATCTATCACTAACGTGTCTCTTTCAGATGCACAAGTTACTAACTTGTGTAACAATATATCTGTAAGAGACAGTAGTTAGTGATAGATTCCTTACCGCCCCACCCATCCTCCCCGTTCTGCGAACTGATTTCTAGGGTTAAGGACATCCCTTTCAGGGCCCTAGTATTTTTCAGACACCTGTGTCAGCTTCTTGCATGGCTCTGCGTTCCTGGCGCGGAAAGTCGTGTACAGAACTGACGTCAGCGCGCAGGGGCGGCGCCTAAGTACTGCCCGCGACGTCATCCCGGCGATCACGACGCCGACGACGGACGCGGAGCCGCACGACGCCGCCTACCGACGCGCAAGGGTACTGCTACGCAAAACTTTCCGGATCCAGCCTGACGCCTGGGGATATTCTAAGGTAAGGAATCTATCACTAACTACTGTCTCTTACAGATATATTGTTACACAAGTTAGTAACTTGTGCGTCAGGTCCGGAGGGACGGCTTCTTTGGCCGTTCTGTCCTCCGGGACTTCCTTGTCTGATCTTTGTTCGCAGACCCACCACCGGGGTTGGTATTGCTGGGGTATCTATTCTAAGGTAAGGAATCTGTCACTAACGTGTCTCTTTCAGATGCACAAGTTACTAACTTGTGTAACGATATATCTGTAAGAGACAGTAGTTAGTGACAGATTCCTTACCGCCCCACCCATCCTCCCCGTTCTGCGAACTGATTTCTAGGGTTAAGGACATCCCTTTCAGGGCCCTGGTATTTTTCAGACACCTATGTCAGCTTCTTGCATGGCTCTGCGTTCCTGGCGCGGAAAGACGTGTACAGAACTGACGTCAGCGCGCAGGGGCGGCGCCTAAGTACTGCCCGCGACGTCATCCCGGCGATCACGACGCCGACGACGGACGCGGAGCCGCACGACGCCGCCTACCGACGCGCAAGGGTACTGCTACGCAAAAAACTTTCCGGATCCAGCCTGACGCCTGGGGATATTCTAAGGTAAGGAATCTGTCACTAACTACTGTCTCTTACAGATATATCGTTACACAAGTTAGTAACTTGTGCTTCATGCCTCTCTGTTCACCTATACTTTGGTTTTACTTATAGCACTCATTGCAACTGCTGTGCTTATAGACCTCCAATTGCAGCTATGCAGCAGGCCCTGATGTTTGTCAAATGATTTATCCTGTCTCTGCCATTAAACCTATAGCTACAAAGGCAGACGTTCTAATGTTGAGGTATTGCTTTCCTGTTAGGAGATACTGATGACCTGCCAGTTATCAGCTTGACTGTCCCCTCAACATCGCCCCCCTCTGCGACAGGACTGGTGAAGGATGTGGCTGCAACTCCCCCATCATCTCCATCCATGACCAGCGGTCTAGCCAACATTGGGTACGTGAGCAATTGTATTGTTCTTTGCCAAGAAGTGTGAATCTGTGCACATGGGCTTTTAGTATTTGTATAGTTCATGAGGAAAACATATATTTTATGAATATCCAGTTATTTCCCTCATTTCATCCTTATTAAATTGTAAATATATTTATATAGCGCTTACAACACCTGACGAGGCATTGAAGTGCTTTTTCGGCAAGTAGCATGCTATCCGGAACCCAAGATTACTAATAGGGTAGTTTAAAAACAAATGTTTTTTTTTGTTTTCTCTTGTGCATGGGTTATGTTAGGTTTGTGCTCTTGATTTCTGATGGATACATCTGCCTGTGGACTCCTCACCTTTAGAATTACCCCAATGCGTGGCATTCCACGGAAGCCTTTCCTCAGCTCTCCCACGTCGACGAGGAAATCACAATGGAAAGACACTGCACTCGAGTCCGTGTGACTTCTTTAGAGCCATAAGAAGACCTCATTGGCCGGCTGACGTCTGTACCCTTTTTCTGCGCCGTCGACGCGTAACGTTTTTTTCCCAGGCTCTGTATTTCCGGGAGTTTCTTTGTTGGTGTTGTTGCGACTTTGTAGCCGTCGAAGATGACTACTCCGAGGAAGTTGTGTTTCAAGTCATGCAGAGAATGTGGGGGCCAGATGTCCCATCACTGACCCCCATGAAGATTGTTTATGGTGTCTCTCACGGTCGGACTGGGAAGAGAAACCAGCCGTGGCAGTTCCACTCGACCGGCCCCCGGGGGAAGGGGGAGGGGCTGTGGCACTGAGAAGCTCTAGTGGTGACCGCTGCTGCTTTTATATTTGTTACAGGGGGCCGATATTGCAGCACTGCTACAAAATTGCCCCGTGACAAAACCGGCCCCCACAGCAAAAAAACTGGCCCACCGGGGAAACGTCCGTTGCCCGGTGTGGCCAGTCCGGCCCTGGTGTCTCTCGTCCGACTATGACGTTGGTACATGCACTTCGTGCAAGTGCATGAATCCACAGGCGCTGAAGAAGAGGGAGGCTAAATTGTTCATGGCCAAGGCCAAAAAGCAGAAGGGAGGTCGCAGGAGATCACGGACTCGCTCAAAGTCGTCGACTCCACACACTTCGAGGTCTTCTAAGAAGCACAAGAGGAAGCAGCTCCATGGTTCTTGGCGTCGCTCTTTGAAGGGCGCGATTTTGAAATCGGTGTCCCCGAGTCTCGGACGTCATCGCAGGGATGAGATCTCTCTAACTCCTTCACCGGAGGTGTCTCCGGCCCCGTCTCTGTATCCGAGGGCACTGACTCTACTGGCTCCGAGAGATGCAACGCCTCCACCATTGCCGAAGTCAACTACTCCACCTCTGGCTCTGGGGTCTCCGGCACCACAACCGGAGCCAAATTTGGTGCTTCCTCGAATGGCTTCAGAGCCTGTGGTACCGGATCTGGCATATCCTGTTTTCCCGGACCCGGGATCGGATCCGTCGCATTTTTTCAATGCGATGTTTGGCTTGTTTGTCAGAGCTGCGAACCAGACTGGTGCACCTCTTGGCCACATGGGTCCGTTGGCATATTCCTTGTGAGGATTGCCCCTCACTTTCCCCAGGCACCATTCATGCCTTTCATGCCTATGGCTCCAGGGAGTTGTCCCCTTCTGACGCCAAGATTTTCGACGCCGTTGCAGTCTTTGGAGGGATGAGCTCTCTAGGTGGTTCATTCCTGGCGCAGTCTGGTTCCGAACTGGCGCCAGCTCGACCTTGACCGGCTTCGACTCCTGTTCCCATTGATCTCCCTTTGACGCCGATCCTGAAGTCACTGGTGCCGCATCTGGCACCACTGATGCCGGTTCTGTGGATGAGATCTAGGAGAGAGGCTCAAAGGCTTTTGGAGGAAGAAGAGTACCAGGAGGAACATGGAGGGGCTGAGGAAGGAGAGATTTTAGGTCCTGACCTGGATTTTGAGGGTTTGCAGGAGGCTAGTGGCCTGGACACCTCTCCTGAGTGGGAGCTTTCATCCCCAAAGGGCCTGGCGACGCAGCAGGCGACCACATATCACGCTGTGATCAGAAAGACTGCAGTCCTCTTGGAGTTGCCTCTTCCTACAGCGGAGTGAAGATCTAATATTCTTACGGAAGTGCTCCATTCCCCTTCCTCTGTTTCAGAACCTCTGCTTCCCTTTAATGAGGCGTTGACAGAGCCCATTCTGGATGTCTGGCTGAAGGCGATGTCCACTTCAGCGGTTTCCAGGACCATGGAAAGGAGGTACAAGGGGGCTCCGGGGGATCCTGCATTTCTGTCCACCCATCCTTCACCGTAAAGCTTGGTGGTCCAGGCTACGTGCTCTTCAAGGCTGTCTGCAGCTTCCTTCCCATCTACACCTGCGGATAGGGAGCCAAAGCGCCTGGAGCAATCGGCGAAGAAGGTGTTCTCATCCGGGAGTATGGCCCTTAAGTCCACAAATGCCACGTGTCTTTTGGGTCGCTACATCCATGCCCTCATGGACTCGGACAGGGAGGTTGTCCCAAAGTTGACCTAGGGGGTACTAGGGCATTTCTCAGAGGTGTTGTCAGATGCCCAAGCTGCTGCCCGCCAAGTGATCCAATCTGGTCTGTACACGGTAGCCAGGGAAAGGGGATAATCTGTGGCAACAAGGAGGTGCGCATGGTTGCGTGGTTCAGGATTCTCGCCTGATATTCAGGCTGCATTGCTGGATCTGCCCTTCGATAGATCCCGCCTATTAGGGGCTAAAGCGGATTCGGCACTGCAGTGCTTTAAAGACAGCAAAGCCACTGCGAGGTCTTTGGGGCTTCAATCTCAACTTAGGAACTTTGGGCAGTTCCGCATGTTTTATGGCTTTGGAAGAAAATTGTCCTTTCATGCCAGGCAACAACCACAGCAGCAGCAGACAAATCCCTTGTACAGATCCTACAGGGAAAAAAGCAGAGGTGGTCTGCGGGGTGCTGCATGACAGCAAGTCTCCTCCTCTTCTGCCCCTCCAGTTGTTGTGGCAGGGAAGCAGCTCTAGCTCCACTATCCTAGAGCATGCTTGTCCCGTGGGAGCACGGGTGTCCCATTTTCTACAGCATTGGAGGTCTGTTACTACAGATCTCAGGGTTTTTAACATCGTAGAGAATGGGTATGCCCTATCCTTCCTGGAGTTCCCTCCTATCCCTCCCCGTCAGGGCTTTTGCTCAGAAGAGCATCTTCTGTTTCTCCAACAGGAGGTCCTGTCATTTCTGCAAAAGGGTGCAATCGAGATGGTTCCGGAGCAGGAAAGTGGTCAGGGGTGCTACTCTCTGTACTTCCTGATTCCCAAAAAGGACGGTCGATTGAGGCAGATCCTAGACCTCATGGTCTTGAATTTTTACCTCAGGCAGGAGAAGTTCAAGATGTTGACCCTGTCTCAGGTTCTTCTGGCACTGCAGCAGGAAGACTGGATGGTGTTGATCAATATGCAGGACGAGTATTTTCACATTCCCATCCTGAAGTCGCATCGGAAGTATCTCCGTTTTACGGTGGGGTCTCAACATTACTAGTTTGCGGTCCTTCCGTTCGGCCTTACTTCCGCACCTCGGGTCTTCATAAAGGTAATGGCAGTGGTGACAGCTCATTTCAGAAGGTCGGGGATTCCTTTTTTTCCCTATCTGGACGACTGGCTGCTCAAAGCAAAGTCGCCAAAGATGGTGCTGCATCATTTGCAGGTAGCAACCCATCTGTTGTTCGAGTTGGGGTTTTCGATAAATGAACCCAAATCTCGCCTGGTGACCTCTCAGTGCAACCTGTTCATAGGGGCAGTACTGGACACTATGGTAAGTCGTACCTTCCCGCCTCTACAGAGGATTCAAGACATCCAAGCTATGATTCCACTTTTTCAGAATGGAGTGGCTGTTCCAGTCCTGAAGGTCTTGAGCCTGCTCGGTCTTTTTGCTTCCTGCATACTGTTGGTCAACCATGCACTCTGGCATATGAGGGCCCTCCAGTGGTGCCTCCGCAGGCAGTGGTTTCAACACAACAGAGATCTCAAAGAGGTGGCCAGAATCTCCAGATACACTGCAGCGGATCTGCTATGGTGGGGTGTTCCAGGCAACCTGTCTCAAGGGAAGCCGTTTCAACCTCCATCTCCGGTGGCCTCAGTGATAACGGATGCCTCCACTCTAGGGTGGGGAGCCCATCTGGGGGATCTGGAGGTGAAAGGTCTTTGTTTTCCAGAGGAAAGATTGTTTCACATCAATCTTCTGGAATTGCTGGTGATAGGTTTGGCTCTCAAGGCCTTCCTCCCTTACCTTCGCGGTCAGTCGGTTCAGGTCCTAACTGACAACACTACTGCGATGTGGTACATCAACAAACAGGGAGGAGTAGGGTTGTATCTTCTCTGCAGAGAGGCTCTGCGCCTCCGGTCCTGGGCTCAGGACCATCAGATTTGCGTAATCGCAAATCATCTGCCCGGAGAACTGAATGTGCGTGCGTACAGTCTCAGTGGGCAGTATTCGGCCGATCACAAGTGGTGTCTCCATCCAGAGGTGGTCCTTCACATTTTCAGTATGTGGGGGTTTCCTTAGTTGGACCTGTTTGCCACTCACGTGAATGTGCACTGCCCGACATTCTGCAGTCTCCAGTATCTGATGAGGGGAGCATTGAGGGACGCATTTCAGTTAGATTGGGGCTCACAGCTTCTTTGCGCTTTCCCCCCATACTCCTGATCCCTCTGGTTCTGAGGAAGATTCACCAAGACTTGGGCCCAAGTCATATTGACCGCCCCGGATTGGCCGCAAAGGGTGTGGTACACAGACCTCCTTTGGCTCTTTGTCAGTGAAATTGCTCTCCCACCCTCGCAGCTCCACCATTGTGAGGCCTCCCCCAGCCCCTGCACTCTCCAGTATGAGTGTTCACCCTCTTCTCTAAATCTAGATTTCTGCTTTTTTCTGCTTTCTGCACTTTCCTGTGCTCTGCTTGTCTTCTCTTTTTCCCCTTTTTCCCCACTCTCCTCCTTTCCTGCCTGTTTTCCCCCGCCGCTGCTGCCCCCGCAGCCCCTCCCCCCCCCCCCCCAGCACGACCAGCGTGACCAATCCAGCTCGCCTCCCAGCTGTCCAGCCCTCCCCGACCCCTACTTAATGGCGGCCGCTGCGCACCCGCGCAGCAGACGTGCCGCTGGCGCGCCAAAGGCGCACCAAAGGCAAGCCCGTCTGCGCCCGTCCGCGACCCGACCGTGACCAGTGCCAGGAACCCTGGACCTCCGCCCGCCAACGCTACGACCCAGCAGCACTTCACGCACTCAACCCAGGCCGCAACAACAACTGCAAGCTAGCATCACCAGCCGACACCCATGGACCCTTCAGCTGTCACCGCTGCAGGCACACCTGCAGCACCGCCAAGAACAGGGATCCAGCACAACCCGCCCACAAGAACACAACCGAACCGAAGACCCTGCAATGCATCCTCCTCAACGTCCGATCACTCCACAAACACGCCACCGAAATCTGGGACCTCCTCGACAGCACCACCCCGGACGTAGCATTCTTCACCGAAACCTGGACCAACACCACATCGGGACCGTCCATCGCCATCGCCATCCCCCAAGGATACAAGATCTCCAGGAAGGACCGCCCCACCCGCCCGGGAGGAGGAATCGCCATCGTCCACAAATCCACCCTCCGCCTGAGCACACTCCCCGACGAGCACACAGACCTGATGGAACACCTCCACTTCAAGGTACTGGCCAGCCCCACCGCCACCCTCCGAGGAACCCTCATCTACCAACCCCGCGGACCCTTCGCCAACTCCATCACGGACATCATCTCCCCGCAGGCCATCGCATCCACCAACTACACCCTGCTGGGAGACCTCAACTTTCACCTTGACAACCAACTGGACCCCAACACCGCATCCCTCCTGGACAACCTCCACAACATTGGACTCCGCCAGATCGTGACCGAGCCCACGCACTCAGCAGGACACACCCTCGACCCCCTCTTCACTACAGGAAACTCCATCACCTTCAGCCACACCACCGAACTCCCATGGACCGACTATCGTTGCGTCCACTTCACCTTCAGAACACCCACCATCCACAGACACCAGCACCTACTCCCACGAAGAAACTGGACCAAAATCACCGACGACCAGCTCACCTCCTCACTCAACAACTCCACCCCAACCATCGCGGAAAACAACGACCCCAACACCGCAGCCCGAACCCTGCATAGATGGATCTCGGACAGCGCCAACACCATAGCCCCTCTCAAGAAAAACAACAATACCCGCGCCAAGAAAGCCAGATGGTTTACCACCGAACTTCGAGAGTCCAGACGCACTTGCCGCCGCCTCGAAAGGCCTGGAGGAACACCAAATCCACAGAAGCCCACAACAACTTCAGAGCCGCCACCAACGCCCACCACCAACTCATCAGAGAAACGAGGAAAAAAGCGATCGAAGACAGAATCTCCACCCACGCGCACAACAGCAAGGAACTCTTCAACTTCATCAAGGAGTTCGCTCAACCCACCAGCGAGTCTACTGACATCCCTCCATCACAAGACCTCTGCGACAAACTCAGCACCTTTTTCCACCACAAAATCAAGAGCATCTACGACAACTTCGACGAAGACAACCAACACACTGAACCCTCACCAACCACCCCCGACACCCGGAAACCAGCGATTGACAACTGGACAGCCCTCCCCATCGAAGATACACTGAAGACAATGAAGTCAATCCACTCAGGGGCCCCCACGGACCCCTGCCCCCACCACAACTTCAACAGAGCCGCCGACCCCATCGCACCCATGCTCCGCCACACCATCAACCGCTCCCTGGCGACCGCCTCGTTCCCCGACGACTGGAAACACGCCAAGGTCAACCCCCTCCTGAAGAAACCCTCGGCGGACCCCACCAACCTCAAAAAATACAGACCCATCTCCCTGCTCCCGTTCCCAGCGAAAGTCATCGAGAAAGCCATCAACAGCCAACTCGCCACATTCATCGAAGAGCACAACATTCTCGACTCCTCCCAATCCAGCTTCAGAAAAAACCACAGTACGGAAACCGCCCTCCTCGCCGCAACAGACGACATCCGCACCATACTGGACAAAGGAGAAACAGTAGCCCTCATCCTCCTCGACCTCTCAGCGGCGTTCGACACAGTCTCTCACCGCACCCTAATACGCAGACTCCACGACGCAGGAATCCAGGACAAGGCCCTCGACTGGATCCGCTCCTTCCTCTCCGGCAGAACGCAGCGGGTCAGACTCCCCCCTTTCCTCTCAGACCCTACACCTACCACCTGCGGAGTGCCCCAGGGCTCCTCCCTCAGCCCGACGCTCTTCAACGCCTACATGGCTCCGCTCGCCCCCATCGTCGGAACCTACGGGCGTATCGTACGCAGACAACACCCAACTCATCCTCTCCCTATCCAATGAACCCAACACCGCCAGACACAACTTCCGAGAAGGCATGGAAGCCGTCGCCAAATGGATGAAAAACAGCTGCCTACAACTAAACACCAACAAAACAGAAGTACTCATCATGGGCCCAAACCCCGACGCCTGGAGCGACACCTGGTGGCCCCCCGCCCTCGGAAACCCGCCAACCCCCACGGACCACGCACGCAACCTGAGAATCATCCTGGACTCCGAGCTCAAAATGGACCGCAAGATCAACTCCGTCTCGTCTTCCTGCTTCCACGACCTCCGCCTCCTTCGTAAGACCTTCAAATGGATACACAAAGGTTTTTGGGAGATACCCTAGTACTTAGAAAAGGGATGGGTATATATGTAAAAACACAAACAGAATTCCCTTTTCCTTTTGTTCTAAAAAAAGGACATCTAGATCCTATTCATTTCATTAGTCAAGGCCATACACAGAAATTACATAAACCAAAGCAATTTTTTCCAGGTTGCTAAATATTAGTCATGTGCAAAAAACATCTATAATGAAAATTCAAACATAAAAATGAATATTCGAAGGAATGTATTTTCAATTATCTTTTATTCAAATAGTTGTATAGTTTGTTATCAAATGTTTATGCAAAATAAATAAAACCATTTATATTTAAAAACATACATTCATCATTTAAAAAAGTACAATGTGTACAATAAAAAGAACTGTCGACGCGGCGTTTCGGTGTAAAGGTGGATCATCACCTTCTTCAGGACAATAATTCAGTGTTTAAAATCTGTCAGGTTAGATGTCAACTCCTATTTATCTTCAAGGAGGTGTTGAGTAAATTTTTCATCAGGTTCTCGCTCAGGTAATGAGGCGAAATTATACACTATATGCGTGTTGTGAACAGGGCTTTGTCATTACTCAGTCTCTCGCCTGTTTCTGTCCATATACACAGGGATTCATCAATCACCCTTCCATAGGACTATTCATCAATGATTTTTTTATCATAAGATCCCTCTTGGTTTCGGGTATTTACCTTTAAGGCAAAACCTTGTAGATTGAATCCAACACCTCTTTTTTCTTTAGGGTTACTGGTTCCAGTTAATACAATTCTGGTCCAGAAGTATTTCGGATTTGTAGCTGGAGAGCAAGCATCCGTCTTGCTGGTCTACCAATTCGAATTGGCAGACCAGCAAGGTGATGAACCACCTTTACACCGAAACGCCGCGTCGACAGTTGTTCTTTTTATTGTACACATTGTACTTTTTTTAAATGATGAATGTATGTTTTTAAATATAAATGGTTTTATTTATTTTGCATAAACATTTGATAGCATAAACTATACAACTATTTGAATAAAAGATAATTGAAAATACATTCCTTCGAATATTCATTTTTATGTTTGAATTTTCATTATAGATGTTTTTTTGCACATGACTGTAATATTTAGCAACCTGGAAAAAATTGCTTTGGTTTATGTAATTTCTGTGTATGGCCTTGACTGAGATGAATAGGATCTAGATGTCCTTTTTTTAGAACAAAAGGAAAAGGGAATTCTGTTTGTGTTCTTCAAATGGATACCCCTCGAACACAGAAAGACCGTCACTCACGCACTGGTCGCCAGCAGACTCGACTACTGCAACGCACTCTACGCCGGAATAAACAAAAACCTCACCCGCAAGCTACAGAACATCCAGAACGCCGCCGCAAGACTGATCCTCCACCTGCCAAAACACTGCCACATCTCCCAGCACCCGCGCACACTCCACTGGCTCCCCGTCGAGGCGAGAATCACCTTCAAGATACTCACCTACGCACACAAGGCCCTCCACGGCACCGGACCAGCATACCTGAACAGCCGACTCAAATTCCACGCACCCCAAAGGACCCTACGATCAGCCCAGCTCTCCTACGCCGTGGTCCCCCGCACCACAAAGACCAGATCGGGAGGCCGCTCCTTCTCCTTCCTCGCGGCCAAAGCCTGGAACGCCCTTCCGCTCCACCTCAGACAGACATCGCTCCCCATCTTCGCAAGAAACCTCAAAACCTGGCTCTTCGACAGACCCCCTCCTTGATGGATTGGATCCTGCACCCCCCCCCCCCCTAGCGCCTTGAGACCCTCACGGGTGAGTAGTCGTGCTTAACAAACCCCTGATTGATTGATTGATTGATTGCACCCTCCGCTCCGTCTCCTTCTCAGGGCAGACCTCCTCTCGCAGTCACAGGGGCAGGTTCTACACCCCGACTTCCAAAGCCTGCACCTTCATGCCTGGAAATTGAACGGGGCAGCCTGAGTTCTTTCTCTCTCCCACCATATGTAGTGGACGTTATATTATCAGCCAGAAGACACTCCACCAAATCTGTCTATTCTGGTAGGTGGGCCAAGTATGTTAAATGGTGTGGAGAGACATTGGTTGATCCCTTACAGGCCCATTTATCTGATGTTCTGAGTTTCTCTCTTTCCCTAGCGCAACAGGGTTGTACAGTAGCTACTGTTAAGTGCTACTTATCTGCCTTGTCAGATTTTCTGTTTACCAGACCAACCCTCATTGTTCAAATCTTCCATAGTTATGAGATTCATTAAGGGTCTCACTAATAGGTTTCCTCCCACTCCTTTTATCATGCCTCAGTGGGATTTGAATTTGGTTCTCCCATTCTTGATGGGTTCACCCCAAGAGGGCAGTCAACTTCTACTTGGACAGAACCAAGGACTTTGGGTTGGACGATAAACTCTTCATTGGTTATGTGTGCAAGATGAAGGGCAAGCCTGTCCACAAAAGAACCGCTGTCCAGGTGGATCATCCTGTGTATCAAGATCTGCTACGCCCTGGCCAAGAAGGTGCCTCCTCAAGGTATTCGTGCTCATTGTACCAGAGCTGTCTTCTTCTGCTTTGGATAGAGGTGTCCCTGTGGTAGACATCTGCAAAGCGGCAACTTGGGCCTACCTCCAGACTTATGCAAAGCACTATTTTTTAGATTTGGAAGTGAGGAGGGACGTCCATTTTGCTCTTTCTGTGCTGCAGGATTTTTTGGTATAGGCAGACAGACAGACACCCTCCTCCAGGAGCAGGACTGCTTGGGGATTCAATTCAAAAGGTGAGGAATCCACAGGCAGATGTATCCATCAGAAGAACAAGTTACTTACCTTTGGTAATGATTTTTCTGGTGGATACAGTATCTGCCTGTGGATTCCTCAATGACCCACCCACCTCCCCCTTGCCTGTCTGCTTATACCGAAAAATAATCAATGTATTTCTTATGTGATTTGTTGTTGGAATTATGTGATACTTGGCACTGGGAAATGTCTATGATGAAGAATTTCCAGGTTTGGTTGTGTTTGTACACTGGGTATGCTTGTGAAAATGTTATCCGTTCACCCATTCACCTCGAGGCATGGAAAAAATGGGTGGAACTGGCGTTAGCACGCCGATTAGGTCTTCTTATGGCTCCGATGACGTCATGAGGATCCCATTCGGAGCCGTTCCATTGTGATGTCCTCGTCGACGTGGGAGAGCTGAGGAGAAATGTTTCTGTGGAATGCTGCGCATTGGGGTAATTCAAAAGTTGAGGAATCCACAGGAAGATACTGTATCCACCAGAAAAAGTGTTACCGAAGGTAAGTAACTTGTTCTGCATGTGTGTTTAATAGAGTTTGGAGTAGGGGTAGAAGGGTTGGGATGAGTTTGAAAAGGGGGAGTTTGAAGTAGGGATAGAAAGTTAGGAATGTATTTGTAAAGGGGAAGTAGTAGTTTTTTTGTAAGTAGTGGTCGTGTGTGCTTGTTAGTTGGGTGAGATGGCAAGGGAGGGGGGAAGTTTGAGATGGATGTTTAGGAGTTCATAGTAGATAAAAAGGTTTGGGAAGAGACAGAGGAGGATGAAATGGAACAGTGTTTTTTTAATAGAAAGATGTAAATAATTTGTGTACACACCACACAACACACACACACCTACCCCGGTAAGGTTAAGCTTTATTAAACCCCCCCTATATAAATACCCATGTGTACACATTGAAGCACCAATATGTAAATGGTTTGCTGTACATATTTACCTTGTGGTAAGTTTTTTATGGTTTCAAATACGTGTAATTAATGTATATATACATTAAAAAAAACACATGCCTCTTATTGTAGTTATTAGTAGCAGGCATCGCCCTCTATTCACCTATATGTACACAGAAGCAGTAATTTTGACATGTTGTGATATACACATGTATCTAGAGGTGCAATATATAGTTTTCCCTTTATATAAATCTATCTACTTATAATAGGAGGCATAGTTCAAAGTGCAGTGATGGGTACTAGTATAACAACATCTCTTTTCTTTTACTGTGAGAAGTACAGTTTGTCATGTCTGAGTATGCTGTTGTGGTATATTCTTCTATTGTTAGTATAGTCGTCGTATGAGGACGAGCAAACTCTTGACTAATTTTCTGCAGTGGAGATGGTTGTTTATGATCTTATGTTTGTGGGTAGGGAATTACATAGTTTTGCTCCTTGAACAGAGAACGTTGTTCCACAAATTGAAGCTACTGCCACACTTGAGTTTCCCTCTTCTGATTTGAAGGAGTCAGACCTACTGGGTTTTCGTCAGCTGAGCCTCAGTTGGCTCAAGTGTAAGAAAACCTTGACCTGTCAACCCATTAACCAGAGGGCTATCGGGTCACAGTGACTGGTGACCCACCCTATTTCAGGTAGGTGCAGCACTAACTGGCGTTTCCTTTCAAGGAATACCATGGACGGTGTGGCGGTCCTGGTAAATAAAATGTTCAGATGTCCCTGATGCATAAGGAGACAGCTCTGTGGCTTAGGGGTTTGTTGCTGCACAGCAAAGAGAATGACAAGTAGGCCGATCAGCTTGACATCCCACTTTGTTTTCAGCAGTAATGAAAATGTATTTTCTGCATCGGCTAAGCACTTTGATTGTCAGCAGTCCTTCACCAGGGAAGTGGTAGACATGGACTTAGCTGATAAGGCAAGTTGTCGGGCCACCCTACAGGATCTAAATTTCCTGCTTTAGTCTTTCTCCAATCAGGAAACCCTTCCCCGTGGGATTTAAGCATTGTCCTGTTGAAGTTTATAATTTCTTCTTTAGAAACCATACACAAAGATAGTATGCCAAATGTATCCATAGAATTGGTTCTCTTAGGAGCCAGGATCTTTTGCTCTTAAGAGATATACGCTGTTCTCTAGCAGAATGCTCTAAGCATCCTCCTGACGGTCATCTCAACTTTCCCTGTAAATTAGCCAATATCTATCCTTTTTTTGTTCCTCATTGTTCCTCTCCTTAGAAATGAGCTGTCCACACCTTGATGTGAGAAGGGCTTGGAGATATTAATAAGATAAGACAAAAGAGATTAGAAAATCTAAACAGCTGTTTGTCAATTATATGTCTTGCTTGTACTAAAAAGAGAAAAATCTCTTATTGGGAATGCCCAAGGCTCACTCAGATAATAAAAGCCAGCCACACCCACCCTTCTCCTAAGTGTTCCCGTTGCTGAAAAATCACTGAGTAGCTAGTTAGGCATCAAGCAGTCCATTTGCAAGGGATAATTGTCTGGTCTTGAACTCCAGAACAGATGCCCAAGTAGGCCAAGCATCGCTGTGAAACCTCTTTGGGTAGAAGACATGTATGCTTCTATTTTCAATTGTCATTATACTGTCATGGCAATCTGCTACCTGTTAAGAGAATGATTTGGTCTTTCAACTATGTTCGGTGTTTATAACAACAGTTAAGATCATTTGAGTGATTTGAAAAGCTACTTCACTGAATTCATAAACAACATGCCATCATCCACCATATGCATTTCAAGTCTCTTGTGAACGCTGATTAAAGGTTTTTCCCATGATCTGCCCTCCTTGGGGATGTGTAAAGGCCCCTGGACACAATGGGCTATTAATTTAAATCTTCATTAACCATAAAAAGAATAGACAAGGTAAACGTTGAACATTTCTGTAGAAGTAACTCTCAGGATAACCTCTATGACTTAGTCTCATAAAGTTGCATAGATTCAAGATCATTTAACATCCGTGAATGCCATTCATTAATGATAACATACCCGTCTAATGGAGATGCACACCTACAGAATACTCACTTGAATAACCACCTAGACCCCACTCTGGATGCGAAACGTTTCATAGTACTTATCACCCACATCTCTGAATTTATCATGATGTGGTCATGGGTGACTGGCAGTCCCACAGGAAATGATGTGCCCACCTCCATATTTGGTGCCATGTCTACCATTCCATCAGTTCCTTTTTGCATCACCTCCAGTGAACATGTTGTTAAATATTTTTTAACATTATTGTCAGTTTTTTTTAGATGACGTTGCTGTTTATTCAATGTCGTGTTTCCACCAAAGACTTTGGAGTTTTAGTCTAGCAAGACTTGTAGGAGAGTGATGTATGTTACTCCTCATCATCCTTTATCTCTTTAGCGCCTTGAATAAGACCATGTCCCTTTACCATGTGACTGATGGCGGAAGATGCAGTTGAAGACATCAAAAGGGAGAGCGAGAGAGAAGCAGTTTAAATTGGTGCTGGCCTCAAATTACAAATACAGTTCCTGTGTTAGATCTAGGACTAGGTTGTGTACTAAATCCAGACCAAGGTTGAGATCAAGGTTGCAGTCTCACAGGCTCAGGAAACGAAGAGCACAGGCATCATGGTAAGAGAAGAAAGTGGGAGGATCTCAACTCTTCAGCTTCCTCTTCAGAGCTGATGACAGCCTAGCAGTCATTTTCCAAGGTTACCTCCCTGCTTTGTGTTTCTTCTTGCACAATTTAAAGAGGCATTTATTAACATTTTCACCTCTCCTCCCTCTGAGAAGCCTTCAGTCGCTGTCAAGGTGGTTTAGCGTTAACTGCATCCTGATTTAACTTAAGTGTTGGGATCGGATGTTTACAACTTGTTTTTCTTCAAAGAAGTCTATCTGATAGAGACTTCGAGCTGAAGATTCCTTACCTTTGAATTTCCCAGGCATCAGGCTGGATCAGGAAAGAAGGGAATCTGCAGCTAGATATTGTCTGTACCAGATAATGCGTTACCGAAGGTAAGTAACTTGTTCTTCAAGTCGCAAGGTATCCTGACTCCTCCTTTAGTTGACAATGCGCATGGGTATCAGCTCCATTGTTAGATTATTTTCTTTTGCCATCAGGTTCGGACGTGCATCAACATGCGCTGTATTCGGTGCCTAATAGAGCATATAGCCAGGACCACTCTACCACTCGGCCTCCATGTTATGGAAGAATTCTAACAAATACTTGATTTTGCTTCTTCTTCGATTGAGGAACACCTAAAACCAGGCTCACCTCAGCACTAGTCCGCCGGGACCTTGGCCCCCTCACAGGGCCTTTCGCTATCATCTCTGGTAACCAATTGATGAGAATGCCATGTCAGTGATGGCCCTTCCAATACTGACCCAGTTCCACTTAAGGTTCTCCTGGACCGACCTTCATCAAGTCTGCAATCTCTGCCTTTCTCCTGAGCACTACTTAACCACATGCCAGGCCTCTCCACCTTCTGGTCGAAAAAAGTCTCTTTGATACCAATGTGAGCGGAGGTGGCCCATTGGAGAAATCAGAGACAGGAGGACGATCATACCCCTGGCATCTTCGAAGAACACAACATCGAAGTATAGGAGGAGATCGGTCTACCAGAGGCCCAGCTGGTCCAGTCCAGGTCCAAGGCAAACTCACACTCCAAATCTGAGGGGAAACAGCAAGAAAACCCAGAATCTCCACAATTGCAGAAGACCATGACCTTGGTATGGTGGACACCCATGCATTTCCCACGGCTAAGCAGTGACCTTGTAGATCGGCAGAGCACCACCCCAGCACGAGTCCAGCATCATGCCTAGAGAGTCAACAACAGCCTGCCGGGCCACCACTGCTTTCGGGTCATGGCAGGCACTGACTGAAACCTTTGGAGTCAACAAAACTCCCATCTCCAACTACCAAGGACCCACATAAGCTGCAGCCCTCTTTTGGAGCCAACAGTGACACCGTATCACCAAACCACACACTGGCACAGAAGCCACCATCAGCACCCAAAACGACATTGGCACAATAGGCCTCCATGCCAAAGGCCCATCGACGCCGAAGACCCACTCAGCGCTAAATACTCCCTCTATGCCGAGCTCTGTAGAATCAGAGCATCCGATTCTCCAACGCCTGCAGTAGGAGTTCAGTGCTCGCCAAAAGAGTCTGTTTATCCACCTGCAAACGTGCAGAAACACCACCAAACTGCTGCCGAAGCCACAGGAGACTCTTCAGAGGAAGAGGAAGTTAACTTTGAGGAGAGAATTGCTTTGGAACCTCCACCTCCTCCAAAGCATAAGAGACAGGCGGTTAAACTACACAGTACCACTGCTACGTGCACACCGTGACACTCCTGGGTCCATTGACTGCAACCTCATACCAACACTACTCCTCATCTACAAGATACGATAAAATGTAAACACATGGGGACGATGTCTAGTTTAAGGGAGGGAGTGGAGGGATAGTTACCGTTAGTTTGCAGTTCACATTACACACACTTAAAAGACACTTTCCTTGACAACGTGCTTTAAGTACTACACAGTCAGCTCCTCTAGGAGTGATAGACATTAACTGTTAATATTACGTTTGTAACTACGGTATAATGTTCTGATACATGTGCTTCCTCTTAATCAGAGGAAGGTGTCTGTATTTTTACACTGAACATGCAATATAGTTTGTGTTAAAAATAAAAAAAAGAATAAGAGACATTAGGACAACGGTACTAGCCCCTCCCTGCTCACCCTCCTCCTCCTCCTGAGTCACTGATTGCTCCTACTGATTTCAAGCCTTCATTTGACGAATATATAGGGCTGTTTCAACTGAACTGCCTTACTTGCCATCTCATCTAAACCCAGAGAGCTGATTTGTACAGTACTCAGCCAGTAAGTTTAAGTAGAATGCAATTTCTGCAAGTGCCCTCAATGGGGAGTTGAAGAAATTCGATTCTCTAGGGAAGGAAATGCTTGCTTCTAGGAGTTTGCTGCTGCGCTCCACTAATGCTACATGCCTCCTACCACGTTATTCTTATGTATTGTGGAAGTTTACAGGTTTGGTTGTAATTTTCCCCAAGATCATGAAGAGGCCTGTGGAAGCAGTTATTCCAAGATGATATGCCATGCTAGACTATACAAAAGGGCCTTGGCATAGTTGATTTGGCCTGCTGTTCGGAGCTTCGGTTGTAGTAAGGAAGAACACCTGACTATGGACAGCAAGTTTTTATTTTGATATGGAGACTATAAGAAATTGGGTTGTTGGTTGACTGGGGTGTGAGCCTTGGTTGAAGCAGCCACCACAGTCCTCGTCAGGGTGAGGCACAAACCAACCCAAATTAACCTGTGCTTTAACCCCTCTGGTAGCTTGGCTCAGAGCAGTCAGGCTTAACTTAGAGGTAATGTGTGAAGTATTTGTGAAACACTGCAAACTGTAATAAAGTAAGAACACCACGTAAAAAGGATCCCACTCCAAGTTAGAATAATAGAGCTTTCTCTAATAAATAAAATGAGACCAAAACAACAGAAATCCTGTCAGTAGAACTGGAGATAATACATTTTAAAGATTTTAGTGAAAATAGCGCCCAAAACTAAAAAGAGCCAACTGTGGATATCTGATAGAGACTTCTAGCTGCAGATTCCTTACCTTTGAATTTCCCAGGCGTCAGGCTGGATCCGGAAACTTTTGCTGAGCAAAACCCCTTGCGCGTGATCTCGGGTGGCTCCATTCGGCTCCGCGTGACATCGTTGGTGTCGATAGCGTCGGTTATGACGTTGCGGTACCTATATAGGCGCCACCCAGGCGCGCGGACGTCAGTTCTTTTCTTTCAGCGCCAGTTAAGCGCCAATCCTGGAAGAGCTACCCCTCTGCCGCTTTTTGGCAGGCTTTTTTCTCGACTTTTGTCGATATTTTTGAGTACGACTTCTTGTGCGAGGGATGTCTGGTAGGAAGACAGGTTTTAAACCATGCAGGACTTGTTCCCGCATGATGTAGGTCACCGATCCCCACCGCGTGTGTCTGTGGTGTCTTGAACGCGACCACGATTCGAGGTCGTGTTCAGACTGTCGGGTGATGGCCCGGAAGACCTTGAGGGAGCGGGCGATGAAGTTGCTCGCGGCCCGGCAGTCGACACCGTTAAGCGAGACTCTGAGGAGGTCATGGTCCCGTTCGAAGAAGAGGTGGTCGCGGGACCGCTCATGGAGCCCTAAGTCCTCTTCCTCCCATTCGAGGTCATCTGGACACTCGGGGAAGAGGCACAAGAAGAAGAAGTCCAAGCGGACTTCGACTTCACCTCAACTGGCGTCTGTCGTCGAGAGAGGTAAGGAGCACCGACGCTCTAGGCATGGTTCTGCAGGGCCGGAGCCTGAGTCGACTTCGCGCCTCCCACCCTTTCCGGGAGCCGGAGCGACTCTCGCTCAAATTAAAGATTTTTACAAGGCCATGCGCCGCGTATTTTAGCGGAACGACCCCGTTGGTGATCCCTTGGGCCCCGCGGAGTCGGATGGGGCCCCATCGGGTTCGACGCCGTCGGCTTCGGCCACGGCGCCGGTAGGGCCTCAGGGATCCAATTCCGGGTCGGTGCCGGTCGTGCTAACACGACCTCCCCCGGCGTCGAACCCAAAGTCGGTGCCTGCGACGTCACCGGTGCCCATCGGCGACGCAAGCCCCATCCTCATCCCTGACGACATGGAGCCGGAATGGCGTCGAGCGACACCGATTCCGACGTCGACAGAACCCAGGGGTTCTATGTTGTCGCCTGAGCACTTTGTGGACGTCCTGGGCTCAGGAGAGGAATGGGAGGAGTCTGGAGACCCATTAGAGAACCAGGATGTCTCTGAGGAGACTATGGACTGGTTTGGGGAACTTGGGGTAGCCAGTGGTCTGGATACTTCCCCAGACACTGGCATGCTCTCTCTGCCTACAGTGGCTACGGAGGAGGGGGCGTCCTATGCCATGGTGGTTAAGAAGGCAGCTGAGGTCCTTGGACTGGAGCTGCCCTCAGTGCAGGTCAGGACTAATCTCCTGACCGAAGTGCTTCAACCTGGGGCTTCCACCTCTGAACCCCTATTGCCCTTTAATGAGGCACTTACGGACGTCCTTCTAGGAACTTGGTCCAAGCCTAGCACAGGGGCTTCTGTGAATAGGACGATTGCACGCCGCCACCGCCCAGCTCCGGGCGATCCATAGTTCCTCAGCGAACACCCCACCCCAGAAAGTTTGGTGGTGCAGGCCTCTACTTCCCAGGGCGCATTCCCTTCCGCCCCTCCGGATAGGGAATCTAAGAGATTGGACTCATTTGGGAAGAAGATGTTTTCTTCCTCAAGTCTGGCATTGCGGTCGGTGAATACTGCATGCTTATTGGGCCGTTTCTCCCACTCTCTTTGGGAGATGGTTGCGCAGGTGCTGCCACAAGTCCCGGAGGAGGCCCGGGCTGTGCTCTCCCAAGCTGTCAAGGATGGGAGAGATGCGGCAAAATTCACCATTCGGTGTGGATTAGATACGACCGATTCGCTGGGCAGGTCAATTTCAATGACTGTGGCCTTGAGACGCCACACCTGGCTTCGTACAACTGGCTTCTCTGGGGATGTCCAAGCCAATTTGATGGACATGCCCTTTGATGGAACCCCTCCTTTTTGGGGAAAAGGCAGACTTGGCCCTGGTCAGGTTCAAGAACTCTCGAGCTACGACCAGATCCTTGGGCCTCTCCTCCACTCCTCGTGGCCAGTCTTCCTTTTGCCCCTTTTGTGGCAACAGAAGGGGTTTCCAGCCGTGTCAGCCCTATCCTAGCCACTGTCCCGCTCAGACTACCCAAGCCGTGCGTGGACGTGGACACGGTACATTCCGTCCTCGGAATGGAGGCCAGAAGTTGTCTACCACACTACCCCCAGCAGCCGCAGCCTCCAAGCACTCCTAGGCTGATTCTGCAGGACCACACTTCTCCAGTGGGTGGGAGAATTAGTCATCATCTCCCCTGCTGGAGATCTATAATAACAGACAAGTGGGTCTTGCAGATCGTCCAGGAGGGCTATTCTCTTCCTTTCCTTTCTTTTCCTCCTCCTATTCCACCAATTCAGGAACGGCTGGCAGAGGATCATTTGAAGTTGCTCCAAGAGGAAGTTACAGCTCTTTTGGCCAAGGGAGCTATAGAAAGGGTCCCAGTTTCAGAAGTAGGCGGTGGTTGTTATTCCCGCTACTTTCTGATTCCGAAGAAGAACAAGGGGCTTCGGCCCATTTTAGATCTTCGGACCATCAATCTCTTCCTCAAAATGGAGAAATTCAAAATGCTCACATTGGCTCAGGTCTTGTCTGCCCTAGACCAAGGAGACTGGATGGTGGCGTTGGACCTGCAGGATGCATATTTTCACATTCCCATCCTGCTGGGCCACAGGCGTTCCCTGCGGTTCAAGGTCGGCCACGAGCACTTTCAGTTTACAGTGCTCCCCTTCGGTCTTACCAGTGCCCCTCGGGTGTTCACCAAGGTGATGGCGGTGGTTGCAGCTCATCTGCGCAGGTTGGGGGTCTCAGTCTTCCCCTACCTGGACGACTGGCTGTTAAAGGCGTCCTCACCCCAGGCAGTCCTCTCCCACCTTCAGACTGTGGCGGACCTCCTGCATTTGCTGGGGTTCTCTTTAAACGTGCCGAAGTCACACCTGACTCCTTCTCAGACGCTCCCTTTCATCGGAGCTGTTCTGGACACATTGCAGTTTCAGGCTTATCCTCCCGAGCATCAAGTCCAGGATATTCAGGTTATGATTCCGATATTTCAGCCTCTATCCTGGATTTCGGTAATGTTGACTCTGAGGCTGTTGGGTCTCATGGCCTCCTGCATCCTGTTGGTAAGATACGCCAGGTGGCGTGTGTGGGCTCTACAGTGGGACTTGAAGTTCCAATGGGCACAGCATCGGGGAAATCTCACCGACGTGGTTCAGATCTCGGAAGGAACTGCGAAGGATCTGCAGTGGTAGTTAACGAACAGCGATTGGGTCAACGGCAGACCTCTCTCCCTTCCCCAACAAGATTTCACAGTTGTGACGGATGCGTCACTTCTGGGATGGGGCGGCCACATGGGAGAGGCGGAGATCAGGGGTCACTGGTCTCCGGCAGAGACGGGGCTCCACATAAAATTGTTGGAGCCCCAAGCGATTCGGTTAGCATTGAAAGCATTTTTTCCCTCTGTCAAGGGGAAGTTAGTGCAGGTGTTCACGGACAACACCACTGCCATGTGGTACTGCAACAAGCAGGGCGGGGTGGGGTCGTGGACCCTTTGTCGAGAGGCCCTGCGTCTCTGGTCATGGCTGGAACAGAAGGGCATAACCCTGGAGGTTCAACACCTAGCAGGTTCTCTGAACGCCAAGGCGGACGATCTCAGCCTTCTATGCCTTCGGGATCACAAATGGCATCTCCAGTAGGAGGTGGCGCAAGGTCTCTTTCAGCAGTGGGGAGAACCTTGGTTAGATTTGTTCGCCTCCGAAGAGAAGGCGCAATGTCAGCAGTACTGAGCGCTGGAGTTTCCAAGGCGGCTATCGCTCGGCGACGCGTTTCATCGCGAGTGGAGCTCAGGCCTGTTGTATGCCTTTCCACCCATACCACTCCTGCCCAGGGTTCTGAAGAAGATCAGGAGCAACCGGGCCCAAGTCATCCTTGTGGCGCCCGACTGGGCAAGGAGAGTCTGGTATCCAGCGCTTCTGAGCATGAGTGTCGATCCTCCGATCAGGCTGCCCCTTCGGGAGGATCTTCTGTCGCAGCAGCAGGGGAGGGTTCTCCACCCGAACCTGTGAACTCTGCACCTCCATGCGTGGAGATTGAGCGGCGGCAGTTGATGGCCTTTGACCTTCCTCCCGAAGTCTGTAATGTTATTCTGGCGGCTAGGCGGCCCTCCACTAAGTGGGTATACGCCTGCCGTTGGCAGAAATTTGTATTATTCTGTTCAGAAAGGTCCATTGACCCTCTTTCTACTGTCCTTTTTTTCATTCTAACCCTGGCCCAGCAGGGCTCTGCTTTGGGAACTCTCAGGGCTTACCTCTCTGGTCTGTCTGCTTTTTTGCGGCTGCCAGACCAACCTTCTCTCTTTAAATCACCTATTGTAAATAGTTTTCTAAAAGGGCTGGCTCACTTATTTCTACTCACGCCCTTTATTATGCCGCAATGGGACCTTAATTTGGTCCTCACTTACCTGATGTGCGCTCCTTTCGAGCCTTTGCACAATTGTCCCCTCCGGCTGTTGACTATCAAAACAGCCTTCTTAGTGGCGATTTCATCGGCCCGGAGGGTGAGTGAATTGCAGGCGTTATCCAGCTCGCCTCCTTATCTTATGTCCTTTCCGGACAAAGCATTTCATCTAGGCCAATCCATTACTTTGCCCACCTTCTTTGCTCCCCCACATCCCTCTAAGGAAGAGGAGCGTCTCCACCAGCTGGACCCAAAAAGAGTGTTGTCGTTCTACCTTGACCGCACAAGAGAGTTCCGGGTGGATGACCAACTCTTTGTGGGGTATGTGGGAGCAAAGAAGGGAAAGGCAGTGCAGAAAAGAACCATCTCTCACTGGGTTGTTCTCTGCATTAAGATCTGTTATGCCTTGGGAAAGAAGCAGCCCCCTGAGGGATTAAGGGCCCACTCCACCAGGGGAAAGGCTGCGACTACGGCCTTGGCTCGGGGTATCCCAGTCCAAGACATGTCAGGCAGCGACGTGGGCATCATTGCACACGTTCGCAAAACATTATTGCCTTGATGGTCAAGTGCGCAGGGATGGGCACTTTGCCCGTTCAGTCCTGCAAGACTTCTTAGTCTAGGTCAAGAGTCCGCAACCCACCGCCGGGATGGTATGGCTCGGGTATCTGATTCAAAGGTAAGAAATCTGCAGCTAGAAGACTCTATCAGATGAACAAGTTACTTACCTTCGGTTATGCATTATCTGGTAGAGACTCTATCTAGGTGCAGATTCCTTACAGCCCCACCCATGCCTCCCCGCTTTGCGGACTGATGTAGTAGGTCTAGGGTTACTCCCCTTTCAGGGCCCTAGTTTTGCACACGATTACGTCAGCCACTTCGTGGCTCTGCGCTTCTGGCGTGGAAAAACAAAAAGTACTGACGTCCGCGCGCCTGGGTGGCGCCTATATAGGCACTGCAATGTCATTACCGACGCCAACGACGTCCCGCGGAGTTGAATGGAGCCACCCAACGTCACGTTCAGCAAAAGTTTCCGTATCCAGCCTGATGCCTGGGAACTTCAAAGGTAAGGAATCTGCAGCTAGATAGTCTCTACCAGATAATGCGTTACCGAAGGTAAGTAACTTGTTCATCTAGTCATGCCCGACCGGGACAAAGTCACAAGTTCAGGCCAGCTGCGATGGAGCACGGGCCGGCTTCAAGGACCCGGTTAGGCCTGCTGAACAAAGTATCATAAATCTTGATTTGCAGAGCAGTGTGAGGATCCATGTCAAAGAAATGTTGCACAGCCAAAGTGATGAGTCAGGACCGAGGTGCAGCAAGGCTGTGATGCGCGGGACTGCATCATCATCGAGGATTGTGTCGACGGAGCTTGCAATGCAAAGTCCAGCGTCGAGGATGCGGTGTGCATGTCCGCGCGATTTGTCGCTTCCAAAGAGCTGCGAGGTTGCGATGCGGAGTCTGGTGTCGTCGTCGAGGCAGCCGTCTACAAGGGATGCATCGCACAGCGGCAGTTCCAATGGGCTGCGATGCAGGTCTTTGCGACAGGTCCAATCCACCCAACAGCAGCGATGCATCCGATCTGGATCCACAGAGGCTGTCAAAGCACCTTAAGCCCATTTCCAAGGATCCAGGACTGGGGTGGCACCACTTGGCAGGGAAGACTCACAGATGGCAGAGTCCAGGTGCAAGGTTGTTGGAAGCCTGTTGTGTCCCTGAGGCTTCAGATCAGGAGGCCAGCCAGCTATCCCTTGAAGTCACTCTGGGTTCTGGGTTCAAGTGATGGAGATCCATATCTTCTCACCCAGGCAAGAGTGCAGCAGGTCAGCACAGCAGGGCAGCACTCCTTCAGAGCAGCAGTCCAGCAGAGTGACAGTTGTTTCAGCAGCACCGCATTTCTTCTTCCTGGCAGAGTATCCACAGGTCTAGAAGTGTACTGAAGAGTTGGTGTGTTTGAAGTGCACAAGTGGCCTGCCTTCCTGACCCTGGCTCCAGACTAACTACAGCGGGTATGTAGCCCTTTGTGTGGATACAGGACACTGCCTATTCTGGTGTAAGTGGGGCTGGGCCCAGCTCCTCCCTCCCATCCTGCCAGTGATGGCCCATCCAGTCACACCTCAGGCTCTTCAGTCCTGAGGGCAGGGTGCTTGGTTACAAGTGTGAGGGTGCCCCTGCATGAGGGCTCCTCTACAAACCCCGGAGTCGATTCTACAGGCTTTGTAAGTGAAGTCAGCCATTTAATACATATAGTGGATATCAAGTCAAATACAAGATGTCTAACTATATATTGGCTGCACAGAAACCAGTCATGTTTGGTTTCAAACATTTTCGAATCCTACTCCAACACCGATTCCAGTGTAGGATGTAAGAATCCATGTACTGGGGGGCTCCCCTAGAGTACCCCCCAGTATTCCCGGTCCCAGCCTTTTAGGGCTAACAGCTAGCTAGTGCTGCTGCCAGCCACAGACACGATTCTGCCCTCCTGCTGCTGAGCTGAGCTGGAGCAGGGGAAGGTAGAACAATAGGTTTCCTGTCACAGGGAGATGTGACCACCTCCCAGCCAGGACTTAGTGCATTGGGCTGGGGTGGGGGCGCTTGCCAACGCCACCAGACTGCTTTGAAGCGCACATTTGGTGCCCTCCTTGCATACTCCAGTTTTGTGCCAGTTCAGGGAGCCGTTGGCTCCCGCTCTGGCACGAAACTAGATAAAGGACATGGGAGTATCCTCCACTCAGTCCAGCCCCTCCTCTGGGAGGGATCCTTGAACTGTCTTAACCCTTTCCCTAGGGTACTTAAGGGCTTACCTGTGGGTGGCTCTTCAGATTCGTCGTGGGACTAGATTCAAACTCGAAACCACTTCAACCATCTAAGCACCTTGGACTTCGCTGGACTTTCCTGGAAGCGAGATTGCACCAAGGAAGACTCCTGCTGCTCCTGGTCTAGCTGTTCTGCAAGTCTTATTCGTCGTCTGTGCCTGTGCTTCATCCAGGTTCCTTTCCAGGCCTGTGGGCATCAAAGTCACCGGAAGGAAACTCTCTTGGAGTTAAGGAGTCACTCCCCTGCATCTGCAGGCACCGCAATGAAGATGACGGGTCTGCTGCTCCTGAGGTCCCACTGACTCCGAAAAGCTCAGCAACCCAGGTGGTGGTTCTGCAACTCCCTCGATGCCTGGCCTGTCCTCTCAGCCAGTTTGAGGCCAGTATCCCTCCTCGGAACCGCTGGAACAGAACCCCTGTGCTCTGCGTTGACTTGCCTTTGCCAAGGCTTGTTAGCCTGTCCTCCAGAGAACTTCGGGCTACAAGAAGCTCCAGCCTCCAGCATATCTTCCTGCCAAGATCTTCATCCTGACTGCATCCTTTGCACCGTGGGCCTGCATCTTTGGTGAACTGCTCGAGGTCCTCTTGCAACTCCTGTGCCTTCGGGTGGGGTGACTCTCCAACCTTCTGTCTTCCACGGGGTTTCTTCAGGGTCCACTGGGAAGGGTCCTTCATCTTGAAAAACTCAACTTCGACTTTCCCATTGACTTGCATTCAGTACGCAGCTGTGTTTCCACTATGCACACAGCCTCCGTGCGGTTCCTGGGTACTTACCTCGAGTGGTTCCTTGTGTCCCCAGCTCTTCTGAGTCTTCTGGTCCAAGCCCCGACTTCAGTTGCAGTTCACATTCCACTTCTTTAGGATATGGTTAGGTCTCCCCCTGGAGACCACTGTGTATTTGTGCTTACTTACCTGTTTACATTTGAAATATTGTGTGTATTGTGTTAATATCTCCGGGTACGAGATATACCTATGTGTTAAATAACTATTTTTATAACTACACTGTGTGGTTCTTTTTCGTTTAACCTACACTATATGATTAGTACTGGTAAAACAAGCTGCTTTACACTCCTTCTGGACTAAGTCTGAAGGCTGCTCTCCACAGCTACCACTTAGAGAGCTGATAGGTCTGCTGCTCCTGAGCTCCCATGGACTCCGAAAGGTTCAGCAACAAAGGTGGTGGTTCTGCAACTCCCTCTAGGCCTGCACTGTCTTTACAGCAAGCTTGAAGCCAGGATCCCTGTGTACCGTGTCGACTTGCCGTTGCCAAGGCTTGTTGACTCTCTTCTCCAGAGATCTTCGGGCTCCAACAAGCTCCAGCATCTCTTGCTACTAAGATCTTCGTCCTCACTGCATTCTGTGGGCCTGCATCATTGGTGAGCTGCTCAAGGTCCTCTCGCGACTCCTGTGCCTTCGGCCTGTTGGTCCTCCTGAGAGTCTTCTACTTGGGGGCTTGCTCTGGCTCTCCTGCTGTTGGTGAGTCCCTTGGACCTTGCTGGTCCCAACGATGCTCCTTCTTCGTTCTCCACGCCAGTTGTGGCTACCAAGGCTTGTTGGTGCTCCCGCTGGACACCAACCACCTAGTCACTGACATCCGACAAGGGATAGCTCGTGCATGGCTCCTGGTGTTCCTCGGTGTCACCTGGTCCTCACAGCTGCAGCGACAAGGTCACAGTCGACTCTTCTGAACCTCCTGACATCGGTGGGCATTGTGTCTTCGTGCCTCCTGCTCACTCCTGAGTGGCATATACTCTGTCCCCTCTTCTTGCCGGTTCTTCACTTCCAAAATCCACCCTTGGATTCCACCGGACTTCTTCACCGTCTTCTCCATAAGCACTTTTCTCCAAGTCTTACATTGTTGTCTACGAAGGTTTCAGACATTCTCTTCACCTCTATACACCTGGCTTCCCTGGTGTAGGTAACCTCGTTCCCGGGCATCTACGGGTGGGCTTGGCTCTCCAACCTTCCGTCCTCCAAGGGAGTTCTTCGGGGTCTTCTGGGAAGGGCCCTTCTGCAAAATTGCGACCACTTCTTCTCCATTGACTTCCATTGGGCATGCTGCTGTGCTCCCACTCTGCACACAGCCTCCGTGGGGTTCCTGGGTACTTACCTTGGGTGGTTCCTTGTGCCCCCGGCTCCTCTTGGTCTTCTGGTCCAAGTCCCGTCCTCCTTTGTAGTTTGCATTCCACTTTCTTAGTATATGGTTTGGTCTCCCCCTGGAGACCCCTGTATTTTGTGCTACTTGCCTTATTACATTTTATGTATTTTTGTGTATTGTGTTGATATCTCTGGGTAGGAGATCTACCAATGTGTAAGTGAGGGTTTTGTAATAAATTGAAGTATTTTTATATAAACACTGTCTGGTTCTTTTTCATTTAACCTACACTATATGATTAAACTGGTAAAACAAGCTGCTTAACACTCTTTCAAGATAAGCCGAAAGGCTGCTCTCCACAGCTACCACTTTGAGAGCTTTCTATAGTTATCAAAGACCCCTAAAATCACCATAAGGGTTGCCTGGATTAGTGCAAGGGGCACCGCTTACATAAGTGTGCACCATATACTAAGCCAGCCTCCTAGACATGTGATGCATGGGCGTGCACCGTGACTCAGCTTCAGTTGTCGGTGTTGCTGGAGCACCGCATGACACTGTTAGTGGTGCGGTGGTCAAAGGTCCCTCGTCGGTCGTGGTCGTCTTCTTCCGAGGACCACTCGAGGGCCAGTTCCTCCCGAAGTCCTTTGTCTTCGCTGTCGACTGGTAAGTCACGCCGTAGGCGGTCGGAGTCCTGGCCTTTACCGCGTACGCGCAGTGTCTGACATGCCTCCAATTCCTCTAGTCGCGGAGTCGGAGCAAGATTTTGCGCCACGCCTTCCGGTATTCTCTGGCGCCAAGGTGACTATGGATCAGATGAGGCCATAACATCACTCCCTTAATGCTATTTTTGGTTCTCGGCCTCCCTCTAGTGCACGTCTCGGCCTCCAGGAGGCCGGAGAAGCCTTGACTGACTCCAAGCTGGGGGCACCTCCCTCGGTGTTGGTGAGGCCCTCTGGATCTGTCATCAAATCCATATCGGCTCCGGTGCACAGCCCTTTGGGGTTCCCACTTGTGACATCAGTGTTGGATCTGCCAGCATTAGCATCGAGGTTGCCGATCCGCACTACTATGTCTCTCCTCCCTGACGCCAAGGTGTCTCCTCTTCAACGCCTGTCGGGGCGGCGTCAGCAGTACTGTTCTTTTCAGAATACCCTTCTCCACCTTCAGAGGAGTTCCCTGCTATTTTCCCCTTGGGAGACCTGTATTTTGTTGTCTGTGATGACATATGTGACACTACTCAGCCTCCTCCAGAGTTTCATTGGGTATCTGACCTTTGTGAGGCTAGTGGCCTTGACTCTTCCCCATTCTTGGTCTTGTTTTTCCCCTTCTAGTCTCACTACTGAAGCTAGCTCTGCTTATGCTGAGCTTTTGTGGAGGGTTGCAGTGGATCTGCAGCTGCAGCTCCTTTCTGTAGAGGTGGCCATTGTTCCCCTAATTGAGGTGCTTCATCAGGGCCAGATGGGGGCTGAGCCTGTGCTCACCTTTAGTGAAGCCCTCTTTGATATTATGTTGGGCTCTTGGGCTAAACCCGTTTCAAGGGCTTCCGTGGACCAGTCTTTAACTCTTAGGCTCTGTCCTGCCCCTTGAGACTCACTCTGCCTCCTCTAACAGCCTACTCCGCGCAGCTTTGTGGTTTAGGCTGCTACAGCTTCCCCCAACATTGGCGCCCTGCCCAACATCGCTCCAGATAGGGAGTCTAAGAGTCTAGATGCTCTTAGTCAATATATATCTTTTCTGCCACCAGTTCCGCTTTGCGGTCCCTTATTACCGCTTGTGTTCTGAACCGTTTTTCTCACTTTTTTTTTTTCAGAGGCTGTTCAGTCCACCTTGATGCATAGGATGATCCACCTGGACAGCGTTCGTTTGTGGACAGCCTTGCCCTTCATTTTTGCCACGTAACCAATGAAGAGCTGGTCGTCCAGCCTGAAGTCCTTGGTTCTGTCCAGGTAGAAGCTTACCGCCCTCTTAGGGTCCAGGTGGCTCTCCTCCTCCTTCGAAGGGTGAGGTGGAGGATAGAAAGTGGGTAAAGTGATGGACTGCCCTAGATGAAAAGGAGTAACCACCTTAGGCAGGAAAGCAGCTCTGGTCCTGAGAACCATCTTATCTGCATGGATAGAGGTGAAAGGAGGCTTAGAACTAAGAGCCTGTAGCTCACTAACTCTCCTGGCAGAAGTAATCGCAATCAGAAAAATTGCCTTGAATAAGCGAAGCCTCAACGGACGACTATATAGAGGCTCAAAAGGAGACCCCATTAGGAAAGTAAGAACTAAATTTATTTCCCACTGAGGCATAATGAAAGAAGTGGGAGGAAATCTATTAGTGAGACCCTAAATGAATCTCATGACTATGGGAGACTTAAACAACAATGGTTGGTCTGGCATGCATAGAAAGGCTGACAAGGCAGAAAAGTAGCCTTTACCAGTCGCTACAGCACACCCTGCTGAGCCAAAGAAAGAGAAAAACTAAGAATATCAGACAAATGGGACTTTAAAGGATCAATTGAACTCTCTCCACACCATTTAACAAACCTGGCCCACCTACTGGAATAGACACATCTGGTGGGAGGAAGAAAGAACTCTTTGCCCCATTCAATCTCTAGGCATGAAGGTGCAGGCTCTGGAGGTGGGGGTGTAGAACCTGCCCCTGCGATTGCGAGAGGAGGTCTGCCCTGAGAGGGAGACAGAGCGGAGGGTGCGATGAGAGGTGAAGAAGGTCTGTGTACCACACCCTTCTTGGCCAATTCTGGGCGATCAATATGACTTGGGCCCGGTCTTGGCGAATCTTCCTCAGAACCCGAGGATTCAAGGGAATGGTAGGAAACGCGTAAAGAACCTGATATCTCCAATATAGTTGAAACGTGTTCCCCAAAGCTCCCCACATCGGATACTGGAGACTGCAGAACGACGGGCAGTGCGCATTCTCGTGAGTGGCAAACAGGTCCAACCGAGGAAACCCCCACATCCTGGAAATGTGGTGGGCCACCTCCAGATGAAGACGCCACTTGTGATCGTCCGAGTATTGCCAACTGAGACTGTCCGCACGCACATTCAGCACCCCGGCCAGATGATTTGCAATTATGCAAATCTGGTGGTCCTGAGCCCTGAAACAGAGCCGCAGAGGCTCTCTGCAGAGACGATATGACCCTACTCCTCCCTGCTTGTTGATGTACCATATCGCAGGAGTGTTGTCCGTCAGGACCAGAACTGACTGACCGCGAAGGGAGGGGAAGAAAGGCCTTGAGAACCAAACGTATCGCCCGCAGTTTCAGAAGATTGATGTGAAGTAATCTTTTCTCTGGAGACCAAAGGCCCTTGATCTCCAGATCCCCCAGATGAGCTACCCACCCTAGAGTGGCGGCATCCATTATCACTGTGGCCACCGGAGAAGGAGGTTGAAAAGGCTTTCCTTGAGACAGGTTGCCTGGAACACTCTACCAAGACAGCTCCGCTGCAGTGTCTCTGGAGATTCTGGCCACCTCCCTGAGATCTCTGTTGTGTTGAAACCACTGTCTGCGAAGGCACCTCTGGAGTGCCCTCATGTGCCAGCGTGCATGGTTGACCAACAGTATGCAGAAAGCGAACAGACCGAGCAGACGTAGCACCTTCAGAACTGAAACAGCCGCTCCATTTTGAAACTGTGGAATCATAGCCTGTATGTCCAGAATCCTCTGAGGAGGCGGGAAAGCCTGACTCACAGTGGTGTCCAGTACTGTGCCTTTGAACAGGTTGCGCTGAGAGGGCACCAGGTGAGATTTGGGTACATTTATCGAAAAACCCAAGTCAAACAACAATCTTGTTGTCACTTGAAAATGATGCAACACCATCTCTGGCGACCTCGCTTTGAGTAGCCAGTCATCCAGATAGGGGAAAACAGAAATCCCGACCTCCTGAGATGTGCCGCTACCACAGCCATCACCTGTGTGAAGACCCGTGGTACGGATGTAAGACTGAACGGAAGGACCACAAACTGGTAGTGTTGAGACCCCACCGTAAACCGGAGATACTTCTGATGAGACTTCAAGATAGGAATGTGAAAATACGCATCCTGTAAATCAGTCTACACCATCCAGTCTCCCTGCTTCAGTGCAGGAAGAACCTGAGCCAGGATCAACATCTTGAATTTCTCCTGCTGGAGGTAAAAATTCAAGATCCTGAGGTCTAGGATCCGTCTCAAACAACAGTCTTTTTTGGGGATCCGAAAATACCAGGAGTAGAACCCTGACCCCTGTGCTGCTCCAAAACCACCTCTATCCCACCTTTTTGTAGCAAAGATAGAACCTCCTGCTGCAGGAGCAACTGATGGTCCTTCGAACACCAACCCTGACAAGGGGGGAAAGGAGGGGGAAACTCCTGGAAAGGAAGGGCATACCCATTTTCTACAAGATTCAAAACCTAAAAATCGGATGTAACAGATTTCCAATTTTGTAGAAAATGGGACGCCCGACCTCCCACTGGCCCAACATGCTCCAAGATAGGGGATCTAGAGCTGCTTCCCTGCGGAGCCAGTAGGGGGGCAGGGGAGGAGGAGACCTGTTGGCAAGCAGACCCTCGCAGAAAACCTCTTCCCTCTGTATGATCTATAGAGTGGGTTCTGTTGTTGCTGCTGCTGTCAACCTCGAAATAGAGCAGCCTTCCCAAAGCCCCGAAATCTCTGGTATCCAAAACCCCTAGGCTGGGATTGTAAGCCCAAGGATCTAGCGGCAGCTCTGCTATCCTCAAATGGTTGCAGATTTGAGTCCGCCTTGGTCCCAAAGAGTCTAGAGCCATCAAAGGGAAGATACAACAGCGTGGCCTGAACGTCTGGAGAGAATACCGATCCTCTCAGCCAGGCATGCCTCCTAGTTGCCACCGAAGAGCCCATCACCCTGGCAACGGAGTCAGCCGTATCGAGCCCAGACTGGATCACCTGACGGGCTGCAGCCTGAGTGTCCAACAGCACCTCCGCGAAGTGACCCCGTACATCTTCTGACAGCTTAGGTATAACCTCCTTAGCAGAGTCCGTCAATGCATGGATGTAACGCCCCAAATGCACGTGGCATTAGTTGTCTTCAAAGCCATGCTGGCCGATGAAAACACCTTTTTTAGCAGACTGTTCCAGCTTCTTGGAAGCTCTATCCCCTGGAGTGGAGGGAAAGAAACCTGTGGATTGCTTAGATGAACATGAAGCTTGAACTACCAAGCTTTCAGGCGAAGGGTGAGACGATAACAATTATGGATCCCCAGGCGCAACCTTATAATGCCTTGCCACTGTTCTGGGTACAGCAGGGGCAGACATTGCCTTCTGTCAAACCTCCAAAATTGGTTCTGTCAAGGCTTCGTTGAACGGAAGCAAAGGTTCCACCGCTGATGAAGGGGAGTGCAGGACCTCAGTTAGAATGTTGGACTTGACCTCCGCAGTGGGAAACTGTAAATCCAGAAGGTCTGAATTGTATGAGGTCACCTACTGAGAAGGAAGAGCTTTGGGAGAAGAGCGCTCCCACTCTGATGATGTGTCCAGCCCACTGGCTTCTTGATGCCCTTCAAAGTCATCCATAGGCTCCAGTATCTCTCCTTCCTCAGCTTGCTCCTGGAATTCCTCCTCTTCCAGAAGCCTCTGAGCCTCCCTCCTCAATCGCATCTTCGGAATTGGCGTCGGCAGCACCAGACGTGGCACCAGTGACCTCGGAGCCGGCATCGATGGAGGCCCTTCAGGAGTAGCTAGCGGTGTCGCACGAAGTCAAGATGGCGCCGGACTGGAGGCCGACCGTGCCGGAGAATAGTCCATCCTTCCCTTCTGGGACAGAATCCGCGTTGAGTACCTCGGCGTCGGGAGAGACCAAGATGGACTCATTGGCATGAAAGGCATGAAGGGTGCCATACATAATGTTGGGGAACGCCCAAATTATAGGAGAGCGGTCCCACGGGGCCACCAGGCACGCCGTATGGGTTAACCGCCCTGGCAAACATGCCGTACAATGCATTTAGAAAATGCAATGGATCCGCACCTGGAGCCGGGAAAGGCAGGTACGGACCCAGAACCGCCTGATCTTTAATAGGCCGAGGTCGTAAGGCAAGTTTTGGCTGCGGTGCCGGAGACACCAGATTGGGGATCGGAGTGGCTGGTGGTGAAGGAGATGCTTCCCCGGGCGCCGGAGAGTCCCTCGGCGCCGGAGAATGCACCGGAGTCACCTGCGGTGAAGGAGAATGAGAGATGTCATCCTTCCTATGACGCCGCAGGACCGGGGACATCGACTTCGGCGACTTGTCCTTCGAAGAGCAACGCTTGGACCCATGACGCCACTTCTTCTTATATTTTTGGAAGACCTTGAGGTGTGTCGAGTTGGCGACTTCAACCTCGACTTATTCCTCTTCCGACCCCTCTTCTCCTTTCTCGCCCGGGCCATAAACAACTTTGCTTCCCTCTCTTTGAGGGCCTTCGGATTCATTTGATGACATGAAGAGCATCCAATCGACTCGTGGTCAGACAACAGGCATAAAAGGCAATCTTTGTGGGGGTCCGTGAGACACATATGGCCCCCACATTCCCTACAGGGTTTAAAACCAGGCTTCTTCTGAGTAGCCATCGCACAGAAACAGTTTACAGACAACTGTAACAATGTAGACTACAAAGAAAGGGAGAGTCCTAGAAAAAACGTTACACGTAGATGGCACGGAAAAAAGGGAACTGACTTCAGCACGCCGATGAAGCCTTCTTATGGCTATGATGACATCACGCGGAGTCGTGTGCGGAGCTGTTCTATTGTATCTGAAAGAGACACGTTAGTGACAGATTCCTCACCTTAGAATATCCCCAGGCGTCAGGCTGGATCCGGAAAGTTTTTTGCGTAGCAGTACCCTTGCGCGTCGGTAGGCGGCGTCGTGCGGCTCCGCGTCCGTCGTCGGCGTCGGGACCGCCGGGATGACGTTGCGGGCAGTACTTAGACGCCGCCCCTGCGCGCTGACGTCAGTTCTTCTTTTTCCGCGCCAGTAAGCGCAGATCCGGGTAGAGCAGTGCCCTAGTCATTTTTTGACTAACTTTTGGGTGATTTTTCACTGTTTTTCTAAACGAGTCTCTCGACTCCGAAGGTGTCGGTAGGGATGCCCGGCTTCAAGCCCTGCGACGCCTGTGGTCGCATGATGTCGATCACAGACCCGCACTTAGAGTGTCTCTACTGCCTCGGCCGCGACACGAAGTCGTGCCCCGACTGCCGGGCCTTGCACCCGAAGGCTTTGCGAGAGCGGTCTCGAAAGCTCCTCGAGGTCCGGCAGTCGGCTCCGTGCCACACCAAGCCCGGTCACGTGAGAGGTCGAGGGCCGGTCGCAGAGTCCTCATCGGTCGTCGGGGTCCAAGTCTTCGCACTCCTCCGGTAAGTCGAAGCACAAAAAGTCTAAGAAGCGTCATCGCTCGGCGGCTCGCCTCGCTCGGTCTCGCGACTCGGCTGAGGCTCCTATCGGCACCGTCCCCCGCGGCCCGGGAGTGCCTGTGGAGCCGCCCCCGCATTACCTGTCCTTCCCGGGTTCGGGCGACTCCGGCCGACATACAGGAATTCCTGTCGGCCATGGCCCGCCTCTTCGGGCCTCAAGGTCCCCCCGGTGCGCCTTTGGGCCCCGCGGGCCCTGATGGGGTTTCCCCGGCGCCGCCGGCGACTCTGGTCCCGGCGCCCCCTGTAACACCAGCCTCGGTCCCGGCCCCGGCTTCGGCCCCGAACCCGGCTCCGGTGCTGCCGCAACCCCCATCAACGCGGTTGACCTAACTACACCTCCGCCGGCGCCGATGTCTCCGGTGCCGTTCCCGACGCCGCCCGGGGCTCCGGGCGGCGTCGTTCCCCGGTTCTCTCCGGATCCGGACATGGCGCCGGACCGGCGTCGCTCGACGCCGGCTCCGACGCCCGCTGGGACTTTGGGTCCCACATGTCCCTCCTCCTTATTTTGAACCTGAATTGGAGGACGGAGATAACTGGGAGGGGTCTGATGACCCTCTCACACAGCAGTGTGAGTTTGATCAGGACTGGGCTGAGGAACTTGGGGATGCCAGTGGTCTGGACACCTCCCTGACTCTGGCATGCTGTCTCCTCCATCCGTGGCAACGGAGGAGGGAGCCAACTTTGCAACGGTGTTGCGTAGAGCAGCTGGGGCCTTAAACCTCCAGTTGCCTACAGTGGCTGTCAGGACTAACATCCTGACGGAAGTGCTTCAGCCGGCGGCTACCTCCTCGGAGCCACTGCTGCCGTTCAACCAGGCGCTTTCAGACATTCTTTTGGGCACCTGGTCCAAGCCCACCACAGGGGCTCCTGTGGATAGGAACGTGGCCCGACGCCATCGCCCTGCTCCGGGCGACCCCCGTTCCTCTCTCTACACCCCACCCTGAGAGCTTGGTGGTCCAAGCCTCTGCTTCCCAAAGCGTCTTCCCTACCGCTCCCCCGGATAGGGAATCCAAACGCCTGGATCAATTTGGGAAGAAGGTCTTTTCTTCCGCCAGTGCTGGCTTGCGGTCAGTCAACACCACTTGCCTCTTGGGCCGATATTCCCACTCCTTGTGGGACTCGGTGGCGCAAGTTCTGCCCCAGTGTCCTGAGGAGGTCCAGACACTGCTTTCCCGCACCATTGCGGAGGGAAGAGATGCGGCAAAGTACACCATCAGATGTGGCCTTGATACCGCCGACTCGCTAGGAAGATCGCTTGCGACGACACTGGCGCTGCGCCGTCACGCCTGGCTTAGGACCACTGGTTTCTTGGGTGATGTCCAAAACTCTCTTATGGACATGCCCTTTGATGGAGTCGGTCTTTTTGGGACAAAGGCAGACCATGCGCTGGAGCGTTTTAAGGACTCGCGGGCTACAGCCAAGTCCCTGGGCCTTTCTGCTGTGCGCCCTCAGCAACAGTCTGCTTTTCGCTCCTTTCGTGGCCACGGAAGGGGCGCCCAGTCACGTCCGCTGCCCAGCCACCGGCCCGCGCAGCAAGCGTCTTCGCGTGGCCGAGGACGTGGCTCCCGCCGTGGCGGGTCAGGGCAACCAGCGTGCGGGTCAGGCCACCAACCCCGCCCCGTCTGCGGCCTCCAAGCCCTCCTAGTCCTTCCTTTCAGGTGCACAGCACGCCAGTAGGGGGCAGGGTCCGCCATCACCTTCACCACTGGCCTGCCATCACCTCGGACAGGTGGGTCTTGGACATTGTCCGAAGGGGCTACTCCCTCCCCTTCGAGACCACCCCCCCAGCCATGCCACCTCAATTCCACAGCATGTCAGGGGATCACTTGGTGCTTCTTCAGAAGGAAGTTGCGGCCCTCTTGGCCAAGAGGGCCATCGAGCGCGTTCCGACCCCAGAAGTAGGACGTGGTTGCTACTCCCACTACTTTCTGGTGCCCAAAAAGGACAAGGACATGCGTCCTATCTTGGACCTCCGGAACGTCAATCGCTACCTCCGGAAGGAGAAGTTAAAGATGCTCACCCTAGCTCAGGTCTTGACTGCTCTCGACCGTGGAGACTGGATGGTAGCGTTGGACTTGCAGGACGCATATTTCCACATCCCCGTCCTGCCGGCCCACCGGCGTTACCTGCGGTTCACGGTAGGCCTCGAGCATTTTCAGTTCACTGTGCTCCCTTTGGCCTTACCAGCGCCCTCGGGTGTTCACGAAAGTGATGGCGGTGGTCGCAGCCCATCTGCGCCGGGCAGGGGTTCCAGTCTTCCCCTACCTCAACGACTGGCTGCTGAAGGCGGGCTCGTCCCAGGCAGTCGTCTCCCACCTCCAGACAACGGCCGAACTCCTGCACTCGCTGGGGTTCTCCATCAACGTGCCGAAGTCGCACCTGATTCCTTCTCCACAGCTCCTTTTCATCGGAGCAGTTCTGGACACGACGCAGTTTCGGGTTTATCCTCCCGAACGGCGAGTCCGGTATATTCAGGCTATGATTCCGATCTTTCGGCCTTTATCCTGGGTTTCGGTGCACGGATGACCCTGAGGCTGCTGGGCCTCATGGCCTCCTGCATCCTGCTGGTCAATCATGCCAGATGGCATATGCGGGCTCTGCAGTGGGACCTGAAGTTCCAGTGGGCGCAGCACCAGGGCAACCTGTCCGATCACGT